>OX104127.1:67184902-67820160 GCA_944470555.2 Heterobilharzia americana | reverse complement strand
ATGGTCATGTATGACCAGCCTCAAGATGATGATCCTTGGGGTCTGTGGTCACGCACTGACTTTTTTTAAGTAACCTAGGGACAACTAGCCTTCCATGATATAGAAAACCGGGAAGTGTCAACCGCTCGCACTCATCCAGTAGTATATAAAACCCAACCAATCATAACTTCTCCTACTCAATGTTGTCTGTTCCATTGTCTTCACTTCCTGATACGAGTGTAAAATCTCTTAGAACTTCCTTAACCTCTCACTCTGAGAACATTGGCAAAGGTCAAAGCCAGTGAAGCACCATTCTTAGTCTCTTGACACTCTGCTGAAGATTTCAACCTCCCAACCATATACCGTGGGCAGTGGGCATCTGTTACAAGAACTCTAAAACTCGAGCCGTTGATACATGCTGTGTTTTCGAGACATATATAAAGGATATATAGTGTGGTTGCTAACTTGACTTCACCTGCTGAGGGTGAGTCTTCGAAATTCCACTTACGAGTATCCGAAGATTCAATGGCTAGCACGCACAGAGTCGCTGGCGTAAGCATAGCACTGTGTTATAGAACAGAATGCACACTTCGTTACTGAATGTCAGTCTATGGCGGTCCGTGTGATGTTTCATTCGATATGACTGTAATAACTGCAGAGCATTGTGAAACTGAGAAACACCTGTTCGTAAACCCAACCTACACACTCACCGACTACAGTTCAAACAACGAAGAAAGTAGATTATTTCTATAAAAGGCCACCAGTTTTGCTACAGAAAGCAAAATGTTTAGATACAGTCACACTAGCAGACGAGAGAGAAGCTGAGCTAATCGGAAAAGCATCTGAGAGGTATTCACAGTATCCCATGCCAACGAATTGACAACGTGATCTTCTGTTGCAATTTCGTTCTTGAAATCACTTTTTTCTGCCCGATACGAAATTCAAGCCTTAAGAAAGACGAAGCGTCATACTAGATCCACTGACGTCGAATCAGTGAAGGATGCAGACAGATAATACGGACAAAAAGCTTTAGTTGAGGGGATCAGTGGAGAACTGATGCTGTTTTGAAGTACCTGTTCGGACTTCCACCATGCGCTAGTACAGGCTCATTTATATCTGCGTCTCATTGGTAACAGAAAACGGATGTCATTAACGCGTGCGTATGCTCGAGTGGAAGACGAGAATTTCAAGTACGCATTCACGGAGGAGATAGGTCTGCATCTATCTGAAGGTGACAAAACTGCTCATCCTGAGGAAAACTGGCATGACATTCAGTGTACTGTAGAAACAACGGTAAAGACGGCTGGTAAATTACGTCAAAGTGTTAGCAAACGTCAATAGATTTCCGCAACCTCACCCGACGTAATCGCACCAGGCTACCCTGTATAACTAAAAACTCCAGTTTATAAGACAGAACAGAGACCTTTTCATGACTACCACACGAGTCAGTTTGACTAACACTATGTTCAAGATCCTATGGTCCATAATTATTCGGAGCCTAATTGGAGCACGAGAACAAAAAACTCTAGAAAACCAGGCAGATTTCAGACATGGATGAGGGTGAATCGATCATATCTCTACCTTTCGTCGCGTTGTGGAAAACGCATACTTTCCGGCCAGTTGCTGACATTTCCCACAATTTCTGACCTGAAGGCAGCATTCGATGCTATTGACTATGAAGTGTCATGACGGTGCCTGACTATGAAAGGAGTACCAAGCGACTGTATAAAGCTAATCAAAGCTCTCTATTCAAATTCATGCAGCTGTATAAAAGCTTGTGAGGAGTTGTCGTTCTAGTTGGTGGCAACCTGTGGTTTCCATCACAGATATCTGATGCCACCATTTCTGTTCAACCTCGTCATAGGTCAGTCTGACTTCACAGGGATTGATCTACCCTCCCTGGAGGGCATCTGATTAACTTGGAGTACCTAGACAGCACTGTCTTGCTATGTGGAGACTCAGTCAAAATACAGTGTCTTCCAAACGCTTTAAACAGAGATCTGTGTATGTCTTTTGTGGGTCTCGTATCTGTCAAATGTAAGATGATGGTTCGCAACCGA
Source organism: Heterobilharzia americana (assembly GCA_944470555.2). Classification (NCBI taxonomy): domain Eukaryota; kingdom Metazoa; phylum Platyhelminthes; class Trematoda; order Strigeidida; family Schistosomatidae; genus Heterobilharzia; species Heterobilharzia americana. The sequence goes on along the minus strand of OX104127.1, from coordinate 67,818,121 downwards.
TGTTTAACTACCCACATGGAGTGAAGTGGTGGAATGCATAGACCACTTTTACATATTGCCAACTTGTGTCATCTCTCGAACTGGCTGACGATATATCCAACTGCTTATTGAAGAATGATGATACTGCTATGCTATACTTCTTGTCATGTTATGCATCTGTTAGACACAGTCACTGAAATTAGAAGACATGGAGATACTACAAGTTTATAATCACAGACATCTTCATAGCATTGATTGCGTATGGTTAATTCACTGTTTTGGCATTCTGGAGGTCAAACGAAGGTTACTAGGCAAGACGGGCAAATTAGGCTTGTTAACCTTGATTGACTAAGGTGGCTTGAGTATATGTTCTGCATTCCATCGCGTCTCCATAAGTTGAGTGCTGGCAGAAGTTGAGGTAGGTTAGGAGAAGCCTCCGTTTTTCTGAACTAACAAGTGGCACGGATCGGTGAAGTCTCTTACTCTTGGTCTTAATTGTATGCGATATGCAGACTTTCTGGTTGGGGTCATCGAGATCATTGGAATAATGATTAAAGACCCTTTTTAAAATGGTTGAAAATAGGTTACAGTGGCACAGGTATATTTAATCCTCAATGTCCTCTTAAACTTGAAAATATTCGGCAGCCTTCAGTCTCAACTTTCTTTTCCACCTAACCATCTCTTTATCTCTGATATCAGTCTTTTTCAATCCACTTGTTCTTTTTATTCTACTGTGTAGTATGAAAACTTGAACTGATTTTATTCTGTATGAGGTTCTGCATTAGTTTTGCCTGCTGCGTCAGAGGCCAACAGAATCTAGGAATTATCACCAAATATATCCTGAAATTTTTTTTTCAAACTGTACATCCATATATATATATATATATATATATATATATATATATATATGAACATAATTAGTTTCAGAAATAACATAACGTATTTACATACATAATATAACTTTTGTATCTCTGCTATAAAATGCAATCAAAACGATTTCGGCTTTTCACCCTTACATTATAGTAGCAGAACAAGCTTTTTTGACTTTACCGTCTCCAATATTGAGACTGACAGTTTCACGGGTCAATGTATCAAGGTTCCATAGCCATGGTCAGATATACTTTGTGTGGAACTCAAATCTGCTCATATGGTGGTCAAAACTCCTACCGGAGTAACTGGTTTCAGCTTCCATGCAAAACGCCGCAAAATAAGATTAGAGTTTCAAAGACTAGTTACCATGAAAAAGTTAGTCCAAAATGCTTGACATTTCGCCTCTCAAAATTAGGAGTAGTGTCTTATATCAATAGAGAAGGACAAAACAGGCTTCTAAAATATGCTTGTCTTTTCACAGCTGACGGTTCAACTCACCGGTATCAGTGAAAGCACAAAATTTCGCGCGAAAACTCATCCTATGAAGGTTTTGTTGGCTACTGATTCAAATTGGGTAGTATATATCTCAGCGTAGGTGAAGAGGTCGAAGCATATATCCACGACATCCCTGTTTGCAGTCATTTTGAAGTGATGACTGACACATCGAGTGGTTTTAATGTATATGAACAATCCGAAACACTTAACAATAATCTCATTCACGAATTTATTTGTATTGTAAGTCAATAATCGCCGAATTTAACTGAAACCTTGATATAAACATAGGTTTCATATTTATGCCTTGCAATGAGCTCAAGGTAAATCGTTTCTGGTATAAGGGTCAAAGACAACATAGTCAGCAATAAGCAAAAACATCTGTTGCACAAAATAAGCAGAAAATAATAGGTTCATAAACTCACGACTAAGTCTGTTTCTCGATATTCTTGGACATCGATTATGCTTTGAAGGTACTTTTCTAACATAACCTACAAGAAATATCTCAATGTACTAAACATTACTCTTCGATCACATAATTTTTTTCCAGAAAGCATATCTAACATTGGTGGAAATGGACTAATTTTTCTACGGTTTTCTTTTCTTTCGAGAATATATAGGTGACTTATGATTACCTTTTATTACTGATTGACATTAGAGCTCTTTCTAGCATGAAAGACGTATGAAAACTCTTCAGATCCCCAATACTACGATAGATATACCATTCAAAGTCTCCATGAGTAAGTTTCATCTCGTACCTAAATAGAATCTGTGTTATATGTTTTCAGCAAGATATACCAACTCTGATTTGTGAGAACTAGACTGCCATTAGGAATCGGTTTCCCGCTCAATGTATCTTTTTTTGGTTCATCTGATGACTCGTTACCAATGACAAGCTGTGACTCGCAGGAATGTATAATTTTTATGATGACTGGAGTATTTGGCAGGAATACACTGGCATTGTTATATCGACTTCTTTCATATTTAAGAGTAGAACTGAGGCCTAATTCTGCCTCATTTTCAAATTCCGTGGGGAATGACATACCTGCCACTTCAGGCGAGTCTTGAGAATCCACTATGTCTGACATCGTAAACACATTGCGAAAATTGAATAATACATTGCTAAGCGAAGTACAATTAAATGAAACGTTCAATGCACAAGGCCTTTTTGTAGGGTATATCAAACTTAAAGTTTTGGACCGTGTTAGCTGTCTTAGTACTTATTTTTTTCACTAAGTCTTACTTCTTCAGTCAGCTTTGTAGTTATTTCTGCCTTCTTGCGTTTACTACTTGGTCATGTGATCATTTGTAGTTTGCTTCTCATTGTAGTTTGTTGATGAAGCGTGCAACAAGACTATGAGGCTGCTGGAAGATCAATGGTTTCAATTTAAACCTTTCGGGGGGCAAAACGCAATGAATTCCGACACAGATCAAGTAAAATTTGAAAGAAAAAGTTACTGTGTGATGGAAAGTGAAAAGAGAGACCTTTATATGCCACAGAGATGTCGGGTTTGACTTGAAAGTGAGGGGTGGATAAATGTGAAATTTGTCAGATGGCCTGTTTCTGCGACCACTTCTGAACCGTTTATGCAGATCCCTAAAGCTGTGAAGAAACTTAGGCCTAGGTCAGTATCTTTGACCATCTGTGGAATGGAGTGTTCTTTCTGAATGTTGTTTGCTCTGTTGGCTTTGAGATTTCGAAGATGCGTTGCATCACAATTCTTCACCCTGAGGCCTGTGTCACTTCCAAGACTCTACGTGTGGCAGATCACTGCATGGGTGTTGTGTTTCATCAGTGTCATCTAGTAGGCGCCATATTTTGATTGCAGCTTTGGACAGTAAGGTGGAGAAGGAGACTTTCACTGGCAGACGATGCATGAAAAGTAGAGGCAGAAAAAGACGGAGGGTTGCCCTCTGAGACGCTTTGGTTGTAGAAACTCATGAAGGTAGGGTTCAGCTGATGTTCAAATTTCCCAATTCTGACTTCGCTCGCGGCTTTTTCTGCGTATATTGCACTGCTGTCTGAATATCTAATTTCGTTAATACAGTTGGATTGTGAATCCAAAGGAAGAGTTAGATGTATTACACTATCTTTAGTTCACATACTCACCACATCCAACACGCCATCCATGTTCATCATCTTCATCAAAAAGTTGACAATACAGTAGTGCCCACTCAGAAAAGCCCGTTATACCATTTTTCCACCCACGGAGTGGCGTCCCCTCATATTCATAAAGCACGAATCATTGGCTGGCGTCTGCTTACGTCGCCATGGCATGTGGAAAACTTCAAGAATAAGCCAGGAGGCTATGAAGCTGTTCCGAAGAGTACTTGATTCTCGTGGAACTTCTTATCAAGAAACCCAAGGGGATCTAGATTGAAATAAAAGAAGCAAGAAGTCCAGTGGAAAGTGAATAGTACTAACCTAAACGTGGAAGCGTAGAACTTACGGAGGATGGAGTGTGTTCGTAGAACGAACAGAGACACTTGCGAGATCCGACTTCAGGAACAACAGTTAGTAGCTTCACTTTTTTGTCAAACAATGCCGGTACGTTTTGTTTGCATGGACTACGTGCCGGCTTGTACGCTCATACGATAACCTGACAGACAATACGGTGGCAGCGAGTTGAACACGCCTGTGTCAAGAACTCTCTTAGCATACGTATTTTCAGTCCAAAACCGATGTTTGAGACAAATAACCAAGAATGATAAACTATTAATTGCTCACAAATGAGAAAACCACACCCCTCTTTTATGGGGTCTGCGTATACCGATGCCGCGTCACCATAAGTATCACAATGATCGTTCTTTAATGTAGGAACTCCTCTGAGAAGTCCCTAAATAAATTTTAAAGGGTAGAACTGCAGATATATAGTGCTATCGTCAAGATAAAAAACGCGTCGGAAGTGATAAATTATGGGTATTTACGACGGAAATGAACAGCAGAAAGGGCAACAACCCTGAAGCGTACCTCTCCTCGCTGAAGTTTAACATACGGATTGATAAAAATGAATAAAGGAATAATCTGAATATCGAAAAAGCAGGAAGGGTTGACTGGTGCACAATAAATAATGGCTACGAGAGAGCAAGACCGTGATACAGTCGAACTTCGTACCAAATTGACCTTAGTAGCTCAGGGGTAGGTTTCTGGACAATTCTGTCACCTCTGAAAGCTGTAAACGGCCTCGCTTAAAGTTTGGGACTTTACAGGTTGGACGTTAGATCTTTTCTACTTGTCACGACTTTCACCTCGGCAATCTGCAAAGTCCTATTGGACTTTGTTCTGTCCGGTGAAGAGATTCGGAATCTGTCTTGAATCTGTTCTCAGGATTTAAGCCCACAGAGAACAAAGAGCCGCTTCTTGAATGCGGACGAATACCACTTCCAGATGATAACTTTCTGAACGTGTACTATGGCAGGAGAAAAACAGCTACCAAACACATATTAGAACCAGAATGAAGGTAAAACTAAGAAGTCACTTATCTGTTCCACTTTCTTGGTCATGAATTAGCGTCGGTAATTGCAAGACATAATAGCTTCGCGATGCATTTGGTCTAAACTGTAAAGCTTATGACTAATGCATCACCATGTTTGTAGCATGAAATAACTAAGCCTTCTATAACCACTGGCTGGATCATTTGCGCTGCAGAGTTAACGGATAATTCCCTTCGCCATTTCACCTAACCTGACCGCTGCGACGGTCCGGCCAGATGGATATATATATATATATATATATATATATATATATATATATATATATATGATATATGCACACGCAAATGTCATGCAAAAAGCTTCGGTAAAAGACGACTTTCATTACTTCGAAGGGCAGCCCCAGAAATGCTCTAACATTGAAGCCATATAAAGCTCCCCACAAGAATAGTATTGAGTTTATATGCCTCCAGAAATCAGTGCAAGAAATCGGTGCTAAATTGGACGCCACATTGCCACTGATGCATCTTTGCCGGGCTAATCTAGAAACCAGTTCTGTTATTCGCTTTCTTAAGGGCAATCCCACCAACTTCAGAGCTACTTTACCGATTCAACATAACTATGAAGACATAGCGATCCCACCTAAGTGAGTTTCTCAATCCATATACACGCTGTTAATCCTCTACGAAAGCCTTATGTCCACAAAGCCACCCAAAAATCCGGGGTAAGTATAACAGTGGAACGTTTGCGCATTGTGGAATAGATTAATGTGTAACGAGCAGCCGTTGGTAGGTTTTCGTCTAGCCTGTAACCAAGCAAGTTATTGCTGGGGTTTCTTAAAGCAGTGTGTGTCGTGGTAACCACAAGAATCCGGAAGGGAAAAGAGGAGGAGAAAAAGGTGAGCCGACGTCTTAGCAAGTACATAGGATGTAATTACATTTAGCAACAAGAGATAACTGGGAAACGGTAGAGCTGGATGACGAAGAGGCAAGGTAGTTTAGAAAGCGGAACTGAAAGGTGCATAAGTAAGATTTTGAATGCGTTACAAATGCATCGTCAGTACATTTTTGCTGCAACCTTACACGCAACAAAAAATATAGCTAAAATAACATAACTGTTGTGTAGTGGTTGTCCGCGAAACAGTGACAAAATAAAGACGTATCATTGGATAAATCTGGCATGAAAAGTTTACTTATATTCTAGGATAAAATCAGTCTGCCCTTCTTCAATGCCAGCCTGGGCATAATTTATGTTTCGAATAGTCAAACTTTAAGCAGTACAATTACCACTCGTCGATGTAATATCAGACCCAACAGGCACCCATCGAAACCGGGCAGGGCCAGTCTATTCAGCGGTCAAGTCAACTGATTAAAGTATGATTTAAAGTAGCGACTGGCTGTCACATCACAGCCAAATGAAATAGCTACCGTCCGGTAAGGTGATATTTTTTTACAACCCCGCGGTAATTCACCATAATCCACTCCAACGACGGCCGCAAATACTGGACGATAGGCCAAATGGTTGCTATAATCCTTGTTCCCTAATCCGACCATACTCTGCAAAGTGTGAGTCTAATACCATTCCAAATAGAGGTTTCCTCACGTCTCGCAGGATAAATTTGGCAATTATAATGTCGGATGTAGTCATAACATATACAACAGATGGGAGGAAGGTGTGCCACGCAATCAGCCAAACCCCGCTACATTTACCGATCAAGACTATCTTGGGAAACGATTATTGTAATGCCAACACTGCGCAGACATCCCGGGTGCTTTCGAACCATTTGTTCCTTACCTTGGTGAATGGCTACTTCACCAACGACAACTTCGTGACGTCCCGTTGTTTTCGAAGTAACTGGTATCGGATAGCCGTCTCGCATTAGCTTTTCTGCCTTGAGGTCATGTAATAGTTAACGGAAAACATGCGGAGTTGGGTGTAGCGTGCACAGACCTATGGGTAGAATATGAACCTACCAAAGTTTTATGATATACACAGAAGCTTTACGTCTCTAACTCGCTTGTTTTGTCTAATCAACTAACGGTCGATTCACAACAAAGTGAAAGAGATCACACTCTTATGTCTATCATTTCGTACATGAGTAATAGTGACTGCAAACGCCTCGTGTACTACCGATATTTGTGACGTGGATATATCCACTTCCAATCATGCATTGTTTGAAGGCGACGCACTACGGTGTTGAAGGGGAAAGTGCACTATCTACATAACATCCGAAATTAATGCAAATAATGCTAAGACTTGCAAATTAGTTTGGTTTCTAACTCTGAATGCTACATAGCAAAACATTCTCTCTATCTCTCGGTAGGACACACCCGATTAATCTATTCCTTCTAGACGGATCGCGACGAGATGACAACAAGCAGCCGCCTGCTTAAACTTCGGATAACCTTTTTCATCATAGGATATATCGCACAACTTTCTCACTTTTATATTGTTTTAATCGTTCAGTTATGTCAGCCGATCGTGTTGTACACTGTCGCGCGTTTTTAAAATCGCTACAACCTATCGCTTCGAGTGTTGTTACGTTACCCCCTGGCTTGTTATAGGTTATGGCGTGAAATTGGAAAAAATGCATGTTTTCTGTTTTATGGAGGTATATTTTATCTGTTTCTACACTATGAAACGCAGTTAATGATTTCGTCCTTCTTCCCACTGTTTATTTGCTGGATGACTGTTTGCTGTTCTAGACGTCTTCATTGGAGAAATCGCAACTCACATGTGAGTTTATTTGTGAAAGAAGCAGTGAAAAAAGTAGAAAAAAGAGGAAGAGTGTTACAGGGGAAAATCGGTTGCATTTCCTCTCGTATGTCGCTTTATTTTACCACTGAGCTTCCCCTTACTTCCTCTTTTTTTCGATTTATTTTCTCCTTTTTGGCCTGTATGGTATTGGATACTTTTCTGCTTTAATTTAGGTTGGCTCATGCAAAATGGGTGAGAACTGCGTTGGCAGGTGGTAGGGGGACGTACTGTATTGAAGATCTGGAAGTGTCCCGCAAGACGTAAAAGCAGTCACAGAAAAATCAGTTGGTTTGACAAGCTGGAAAAAAAGTTTGGTGCTGTAAAGTAACTTCAAATATGCTTCCTTTCATTCTTCTCGAGATTAATCCTTGAAGCTATACTTACTAGGAGATGGTTCACTGCTGATGTACGTCTGGTGAAATGGAGACAGGTGGATGCAGTCAATGAACTTCTGCTTTGGAAACTCCGCTCAGAAGGAAATTATGCTGAAACTGAATTTTTCAATAGATTTACGCAAAATATATGCGCACGTTTATTAGTTCCTCCTGTTGTATTATAGTGAATAGCGAATTTTCTATTATTGAGGGAATCCTAGGGAACTTAAACCCGAATAAGTCTTCAGGAAGTGATAGGATTCACACACGAGTGCGATGTTCTGAGTGCCCTACCAGTAAACTTCTTTAGATGCTCCTTTCCGGTAGGCAGGTTACCCTGTGGTTGGAAACGGGTGACTGTCGTCCCAATATATAAGGGTTGAAGTAAACTATTTCCCTCTAATTACAGACCAATCTCCCTGATACCTTCAGTGGTGAAGATCAAGGAGAGAGCAATAAACGATTTGCCTCTTGATTGCTTATTTAGAGATTCAATCCTAAACTACTGTCAACATGGCTTTCTGCCTAGAACGTCATATAACTTTGAGTAGGTGAACTCTCCCTGTTCAGCAGAAGACGTCCATTCACATTAGTTTACTTGACTTTTCTAAGGCCTTTGATAGGGTAAGTCATGATAACCTGTGTAAAAAGCTTCGGTTTATATATGTACTCCGAAAATTAATAATTCGGCTTAGAGGTTTTGTTTACTCCAGGTTAGACTCAGAGTTATCTTCTCTCTATGTGACTGGTTCCCGATGCTGAGTGGTGTACCTCAAAGCTTCTATTCTGGTTCTAATACTGTTTCTTGCTTTAATCAGTGATCTACCAGGATCTCTTGACTGTCTTTTACTATTCTTAAAATTAGCTAGTTTTTTAGACTCAAACAGGAAGGCTATGTAACATGCAGGCCTAAGAAGTCATGCACCTTACTTAGTGGTGACCCGATGACGCTAAGTTGGTGGGATTATGAGAAAAAATGTAACCTGTGCAACCAAAAGTTTACATAAGCTGACTTCATCTGCGCTAATTTTTTCCTCTACTACCATTAATTTCGCCTTTCAGCATGAAGTATGTGGTATGTACTAAGGTAGACGTCCACAGTAATATGATTATTACCTAGATGCAATTTTATACAAAAACGATTGTGGACACATACTCATGCTCGCAGTACTCACGCATAATATCATTCACCGATTTCCACTTACAAATACCAACCGTTTCAGCATGCGCAACGAAGTTTAAAAACGAAATATATTTAAGCAAAGGTATATTTGTGAAGAAAACATAAGAAAAAGTGCACAATCGTTCGTATTTAGCCGTATCTTTGATGGAGAGGCCTCCGTAAATAACTATGCTTGAAGAAACGTTTCCGTGACTGGACTGTAATAGATGTGTTGCATAATCCTTTTAGGCCTGTATAACATATTGATACCAAGAAAGCAGAAACCTAAGTTCATCTTCCAAGAATTCTTCTGCAGAATTTATTCATCTTAGCTGCAAAGTCTGCTGCAGATTCATCTCTAAATGTTTCCACTATGCGACAGATATTTGACCGCATAATGCGCATTTAACGGATGTACTTGTCACACGGTGCTGTGAAGGAGACTGTCGATAAGCTAAGTGAAATGTTAGAAACGCGTGACCAAGTCCAACGTCGACAGTGCCGAAGAACACGACTGGCTACAAAATTCAAATAGGCAATAAGTAAATACGACGTAACTGTGAAACTAGGCTTCTTTAAACGTACCAGAAGCAAGTGTCTGCATGGGTAACGACAAGCTGTGAATGTTCTGCAGGTGTATTCACATGATAACAGATCAAATTCAATAGTGTGATCGTTGTCCATAATGAAAACGTAGTCGCAGCTTTCCAATTCTATGTACGTTTTTATTCTTCTTTTGAAATCTTGAATAACATTGCAAGCTGCAAATGGCGTTAGGCGACTCAGAAGGGGAACTCGTTCATTCGGGCAGTCATATTTGGAAGATTTGGTATGCGCGATAGCAGCCTCAGTATTTTTTCCGTACGAACTGTGTGCTTTCCAGTCGTACACTTTCAGCATACTCTTATGAAAGGCATCAGATCTCCGTAGATACCTCTTCAGTTGTCTATGGGAACTTTCAACACGGTTGTTTGTATTATTCCAAAAAGTAAGGACATCCTTGTTAAATGCCGCACTCCACATACATTTTCTACTCAACCAGTATCCGTTGACATAATCGGCTACGTTGCGGTCTAATCTACTGATGATTCTGTAATACTTATAGAACCTGAGAAATTAGAGCAACAGACTCATTACCTCCCAGTATATTTACATGACACCAAACGACACAGGTATGCTTTCACTATAGAATTCTTGGTCTGGGAATAGTGCCATCATAGTATTTTTTTCCGACCCACTTTTATACACAAGGCCCGGCATACATGGAACGCACAAATCACAATGTTGGCTTGCCTGTGAGTCACTTGGACGGCAGAGACTTCTGCTTGTGAGTAATCCGTAATAAAAGTCTAGGTCATTCTTATCTCCCGCATAATTTCTCGAAAAACAATCCAGGCTCCATATAACATTCCTTTTAAGCTCTTTTCTCGTCCATCCAAACAGCACAAGACGTCCACGACCGCAGTTATCATTAATCACCAATTGAAACAATCGGTACCTATCTAGTAATCACTAAACAGTGACTTTACCCTCCTCGGTTAGTATTATAAGTGGAGTCGATGCCCACTACTTCCGGATGTTAGTGATATAATATTGTTTGTTCAGTCGAGGCAAAGCACACTCTAATAATACACAAGAACTATCGTTCTCCCAATAAAATTCCTCCAAACTTCCCTTCTGACTCAAAAAGTCGAATAATTCGGATTGCGTCCCACCGTCTTAAGAGAATTATACTCATAATTGCAAAACTACCGTTAATGGCTTTAAACTTCATGTTTCTTACATCCTCCGCCGTAACAACTTTGTTCCATTCATCCCTGATATACAGAACAACATCATCTATAGAGGATGACTGCTGCAAAAGAGGTCTCAAATTCTGCTTCTCTTCTTCCGTTAGTCATCTGCTCCATGCATCGCAAACCATAAACGACTGAGTACAGGGATGGTTATGGACCATTTTATAAGATCTAACAGTGTCCTCATTCATCTTCAATGCAAACCAAAACACTGATGGGCAGTTTTGAAATTTGGACCTAAGACTATTCTCACAGATGGGAGGAATTACGGTATTTTAATCAACCCCAGACCTTTGGGTTTAAGTTTCACTACGAAAGTACACCTAAAAACGACAACCGTGTACTTCAAATGAGGATCTCCCGATCCCTTGCTTTTCACACGAACATAGTGAGTGCAAGTAACTTATGTTCATCATTAAATACGATAGTTACAGACTTTCTGAAATTCATTGACTGCATCTTCAACAGCTTTTCAGCTGAAGAATAACTTCGACAACACCACTTCCTGGAATGCTCCAGTTATGTTTACTGAGACTGCAGCATTCTCAGAGGCTTGGGATGGGTTACTTAAAAATGCAGATTACTCATTAAATAACAAAAGGAAAATCCAGTAGCAAGCATAATACAGGAGGATTGACACTTTTTAATGCACAGTAACGTTACAAAACCCACTGGTGCTAAATGAGAGTTAGGAACCTACGGGATCAGAGCCACTGTCTCCTATCTTGATACATACTTCCTGGCGCTTTGGACACAAATTCCAATTTCCGTTTACAAACTCGCCTAAAAAAAGAAAACAACTCAACCACTTGACTCCAATAGGTAAGATTGTAAGACTGAACTAGGGACTCGGAGTACGTGCGTGGTAATCAGCACAATGGGGCGCAAAATGGCGTCCAAGCCTGCTCGGATGCATATTCGTTAAAACAAAACTTAAAAACACCCTAAGCATCCGGAGGCAAGCTAGAGGTTTATTTAGTTAATTTAATTTAATCTATTTATTTTAGCTCTAGTCGTATTTTGGTGCCAGGAAGGTGCACTACAAATTTTCCGTTACACTTTTACTAGTCTAAATCGATTATAATAGCCGTTTTAAGGTCATAAATAATTGATGGAGCAGTACAATTTAAGGCACTATGGTGTAGTACACTTCCGTATCCGATAATTTTATTTGATATAGCACATAGCTGAATACTACTATTTACTAGATAAGATGATAGTAACGTGCAGAAACGTATCAAACAATTTGATGAAATCGAATAAATAAATCAGCAAACAGTAAAGTTTATGCATCATACTTGTTCAAAATAAATGTGTCTTGCTGTTTCTGTAATATCTTCACCACAGTAACATGATAAAGTTAAAAATGATGTTATCTAGTAGAATTCGGTTTACAATATGAATGACCTTTGACCGGATAATGTTTCTATGCTTACAAATTAACTCATTTGCTTCATTGACATTTTTATGAAAGAAAAACGCATAACTGCTTATGAATGGTTGTGAAGTAATGATATCCTCAACTGATAATCGTAATAATAATAATAATTTTGACAAGGCACGCGTTGATACAGCAAAGAATCACTACTGAATAATGTTTAAACATGGATTTTGAGCACGATAAATGAATAAATGAAAAAATTCTTGAGGTCATACCGCTGTAGAAATGAGTAATTTTAAAAATCAAAAAATAATAAGGTTAAAATTATTTTTCAGTAATCATTACGACAATTCAATTTGTAGATTTTTAGGACTAGACTAATTTCAAGGAGGAAGTCACCACGAAATGACATCAACTGGAGAACCATTGAAGGCCGGAGAGCACTAAAAAGCCGTTTCTTCTTAGAATGGTACTCCTCGGTAGCAGTAACTTACGACCAAGCAAGGAACGAAGCTCGGGCATTCAGTTCTCACGGGAAGCCCGTTGTGAATCAGTTAACGAATTAGAATCCATTGGTTCCCTTTTACCTCCTACTACTAATCCACTGTATGGCTCAACCTTCATCCAATATCATCACCAAGTATTTCCCCATACAACCAAGTGACTACATAGATGACCACTTTTCATCAAGATTTTGAAAAATCCATCTTGAAAATTGTCACTAATATGCAACAGACAGTAATTTAACTTAGAGATTTGTTGGCACTAATCGATTTCAAAGTAGTATTTATGATCGCCTGGCATTGGGTAACGGTTCCATGGTAAAGTGGACTGACACAAGGAAAAAGTCAACTACTGAATTTCAACCCGATGGCTGATTCATGAAGTGCTTCCCGTTGTACCTGACAGTAATTAGTTCGGTTTTTGGTGATGTCATGGGTGCGTACTACTGAGGAGTGCCACGTTAGGATGATACGGCTGTCCAGATCTCCCAGGTTTTTCATCGTATTCTACTGATGTCAATCTATGATGAGTGCTACTTTGCAATGGTTTCTGTAATTAGAAAGTTTCAATCTAATATCCTTCGGATCACATGGAAAGTATAATAAGTGAGGGATGACTGAGCCTTTATATTTTCTCCGTATCCAATAAGTTGTGTATTAGATACCTAATAACTACTGTCAGAGTAAACTGTCCCACAGATTCTTACAAAACTGAAATATTTTTCGATCATACAAGCTAAGACGAGCTATCAACCAAGCTTTCATGCTTAACAACTCCATATTCATTTCATTCGGATAAATTTTAATGATGTTGGTTACTATTACCGTACATTATGTAGCGGCTAACAGTGAATTTTCATGTTTGCGTGGGTATTAATAAAACTTAAGAGCAAGATATTCTGTGAAGAGACTCTTTTCAACCAATTTCTTTTCAAGCTCTACATTCACACATATATAATATTTGCAAAGTTATATCCCGTGAGGAAAATTAAACACTATATAATAATAATAAAATCGATGGTGACATACATATTTGTGATTATGATAACAGTTGAAGTATGAGTGATAAGAAAGTAGACTGATGAATATCGAAGAAAGGGGGAGAAATTTGGTGAAGATGGTATTATGCAACAGGATTAGACATTTTTGTGAAACTGAAATGAAATCAATATTTTCTGAAAAGATTAGGACAATTGAGTGAAATAACACCGGAAACTAACCAAAATTAGGGGATTATAATCAGAAAAATACTGATGAAGGAAGGATATAAAATTTATTTTTGCGTAATATAATAAGAAATCGGAGGTTATCTGAGAAATATGATGCATTCAAATATTAAATTTTGGATGACGCACATATGAATCCTTTTCCGATTAACTTCAGATAACTTCAGATACAACTAATCTGTCATTTATTCAACTGTCTGTCATCGATAAATAAGCCTAATCTTCTGATAATATTGTGCATATTCATCTAAGAGACTAATTGTTTCAAAGGTTAATTTACTGAACTGTCTGAAATGAAATTAACTGCTACTCTTGCTTCGCTTAACTGTTTGAGTATAAAATTTCCCTTGGATAAGGTATTTCAATAGCAATTCTTATTTATTCAAAATGAATTGATATTTATAAGCCACAGATAGATCTTAGTGATAAGAAATACTAGTTTCAGAAAAACTATATCCAAATTTATTAAGGGTTTCTCCAAAGTGGATGTAGTAGTTATATGTTGCACAACAAAAGTAACATCTGAAATGTAAGTGTAAAACAAAGGCAATGCGGTAGAATTTAATTCTATACAAGATTTGTTTATTTGATCTATAACACACATTGAGCTATACAGTATTATTTACTTGATGACGATGTTCCCAGCATAAGTTATCATTCCTCATAATCATATCAATGTAATCACATTACTTTCCACATTTGATTTTCACAGTTATGTCACCTCATATGATTCTTTTATAGGTGTTGCGTCATTTCTCTTACAAGTGTTGAGTGTAGATTCGATGAACAAAGATTCATTAATCAATCTCCCTCCCTCTCTCTCTCTCTCCATCTAGCTATGTTGGACTTAAGTAAAGTAGTCTACAGAAAACCATCTGCGGAAAACAGACACATTCCAGCAGGTATCTAGACTTCAAGTCATCTCATCCCATGTCAGTTAACACAGGTTCAGTCAAATGTCTAAGTGATAGAGCTAGAAAGCTGACTAGTCATTGCAAAGACCTGAACAATATAAAAGAAGCGCTAATAATTAATCATTATCCTCTCCAGTTTATGAAGGAATTAGTAAGAACAGATAAGAAACGAAATAATAACAGTAACACAAGTACGAATAATAACAACAGCACGAGTAGAAAGCAGTTCACAGTCCCCATTGTGTTACCCTACAATAAAGGTACATCAGGAACTTTACGCAGGATCTTCAACAAAAAACTGGAATTATGGTAGCATTTTAACCTACAAACTAACTCAGAGATAAGCCTTGTTGGCTAACTTAAGGATCCGATAAAACCAATTAAGGAAAATAATGCAATCTATCAAATTCCATGTATGGACTCCGAGCTCAAGTATATAGGTCAAACTAGCTGGTCGGGGTCAGTTAAGAGAGCGGAACATAGAAATATAGCCCAATGTAGAATGATACACCCGAATATGATGATTTATGTGAATAGAAAACTCGGCTATTGTAATGTGTGCATTAACACACAACCACACAATAAGATGGGTGGGATAAAGCCACTGCATTTAATTGCATTATAATTAGGTGGAGAGAGAGGGAGAGATTGATTACTAAATCTTTGTTCATCGAATCAACACTCAACACGTGTAACAGAAATGATGCAACACCTAAAAAAAATCATGTGAGGTGATATAACTGTGATAATCCAATGTAGAAAGCAGTGTGATTAGATTGATTTGATTATTATATTATATTACTATTTGTCCCTTAGGTTCATAATGGAACACACGGCTTCAGTAGCACGTCTCCGTCCCACTCTCTTCTCTGAAATCTTTTCAACCTGGCTCCACCACAACCCACAAGCTCTCATTTCCTCCTCACACCATCTCCTCCATGTCACCCTCAGCTGGGACGCCCAACTCGTCGCTTCCCATCTCGGTTTCACTCAAGTGTCTGACCTGACGCGTGATATCCCCAATCGGCCTTCTCAGTGTATGCCCAATTCAATCCATATCCACTTCCTTCCACTGCATATTTGTTGAGTGATAGGTTCTTGGTTGGTTCGTTACCAGCCAGTCAGAGTGAGTTCCTTGTTGCTTATTCTTATCATTCTGGCCATCTGAGCTTGATTAACGAGCCAGCGTAGGTGGCAGTTGATGATGAATGTCTGTCTGTAGTTTGTTGGAAATGAGTTTCGTAACGCGCCAAGTCTCTGAGCCATATAGAAGCACTGACTTGACTGGGTTGGTGGTGGAAATCGGATGTTGTCCACACTTTACGCTGAGTGAACTCGATCTCCACACTGGTTTCAGGTTAATGAACGCCTGTCATGCAGTCTTTCCGATCCTGGCTGGTTTTGACGTCCTCATCTGTGCCACCTGCAATTGAAACAGTGCTACCTAGATATGTGAAGGAGGCTACTTCCTTCAGGTTTCTCCTATTGATGGTGATTGGAGTTTGTTGTTGTTGGTTGGGTATCCTCATCACCTCTGTCTTCTCTATATTCACTTGAAGTCGCATCTTCGCCGCCCTGCCTCTTCTGCCAACTTGTTAGTTCGCCTGTAGATCTTCAAGTTTGTGTGACAAGACATCCAAATCTTGTAGATTCTTTTCTCCTAGTCCAGCCAGCGTATCCCCCACTTTTCACAGCTCTCCACTGTTTGTTGCATGATCCAGTCAGTCGACCACAATCAGGAATATCATGTGTGATAGTAGTCAGCCTTGTTTCACTCCTGTCTTCACTTCAAAAGCATCACTGAGCTTCCCATTGTGAATTACTTGGCTGGCATGTGGCGTCTTCATATAGTTGTTGAGTGAGGTTGATAAAGGTCTGTGACACTGAAACCGTAGTGTTGAGGCAGTTGCCTGGCGAATTATCTCTCTGTCGACGCTGTCGAAGACCTTTTCAGAGTGGATGAAGTTGAGGTGGAGATCGAGTTGACTGTCATTCTATACTCCGTTGTATGATGATGCGTAGTGTAGCGTTGCAATTTGGTCCTCACATGATTTGTACTTCCTGAATCCAGCCAGCTAGCCAGCCATCCAGCCAGCCGGTCTGTTCCGGTAGTAGTTTTGAATCCAGTGTATCCTTTAGTCTCTCTAGGATGATGCGGCTTAATATTTTGCTTTGTTTAGGTGGACAGTGGTGGAGCGTGATTCCACGCCAGTTTTTGCACACAGTTAGGTCTCCCTTCCTCTGGAGTTTGACAAGTTAGCCCTTCTTCCAATCAGTTGGCAGCTACCTTCCTTTCGTTCCAGACCTTCTGCAATAGTGGTGTGGTGTGAGCATGTCCTCTGTTGTCTCTGCGTCTGTTCTCAGTGCTTCTGGTAGGATATCATCTGGTCCTGCTGCTTTCCCGCATCTCAGTAGCTTTATGACGCTCAGAACTTGGACTTTGGTCGGAGGACTTGTGTTCAGTGGTAGTTCTGTAGCTGGGCTGCAGGCGGTATTTGTGGACGAAGTGCAGATGGTGTTGGTGCTGGTGGTCGATTCAAAAGCTTTTTGAAGTGGACAGCCCATGGTTTCCTTTGTTTATCTTCTTTGGTTATTAAATTTCCTTCATCATCTTTTATTGGTTTCATCTGTGTTGATCTCTTCCCAGACAGCGAGTAACCTGGTTATCTGATACAATGTTGTCAGGTCTCTGTCTCTCCTACCTGCGGCCTGTTTTGCTTCACTTACCAGTATGTCGTAGAAGTGTCTTTTGCCTTTGCGTGCACTCGTCTACACTTCTTTGTACAATATAGTGTTTTATAGGTTGTTTTCAGTTCCTCTTTCCATTATTCATGCCTGCACTGCACTTCACTGGTTCATCTTCTGCTTCACAATCATCCTCTCCGTCCTCTATCAGCTTCCATGTATCCATCGAGATCCATTCCTTATCTTCTTTCCTCTTCCTTCCTAATATGGTGGTGCAGGCTTTTTTCCACATCTCTTTCGAAGAGTGCCAGTGTTCTTCCACGCAAGTTTCTTCAGGGATGTCCCTCGGTATCTCCCATTTTGTCTTGATGGCTGCCGTGAAGATGTCCGTTATAGTTTCGTCCTTCAGTTTCCGAGTATTGTACTTGAACTGCGGTCTATCACCAACTTCCTTGAAGGCTTTCAGCTTGATTTGGAAGGTGAGTTTCTTGCACTAGATAATGGTCTGGGCCTACATCTGCTCCTCTTCTTGACCTTGTGTCAAGTGGGCTGAGTCTCTACTTTCTTGAGATTGAGATAAAGTCGATCTGATTTTTAGTGTATCCATCTGGTGAAATCTATGTCGTGATATGATTATGAATAGTGATAATTTATGCTGGGAACATCGTCATCAAGTAAATAATACTGTATAGCTCAATATGTTCAATAAATCAAATAAATAAACTTATATTGGACATTTGAAATGCTTTCTTCAATTCTCAATCAAGCCAATTCTAATGTCTACACCTACACTCTGGTAATCACACTTGTTTGGATGTTTTGCGATTAGTTTTATAGTAATATAGTTCCATAGTTGTTTATTAAAGCAATATCTTGCTAAGATTATTGTCTGTTGGACCTCACCTTCCTTACAACTCTACAGTTTGGCATTGTTATGACTGATTTTTCATCTGGATTATTATTTGTGTTTCAACTGGTTATCTCAAATTATTAGGCTACTGTTAAACTTAATCTCGTTTTCAACACGCTTATATCAAAGTATCCGTTCAAGAAGCTAATGCGCTAAAAAAGACCGATTTATTTCGACCAGTACAATAATCATCAGAAAGTTAAGGTTATCAGTAAATAATCAAGGATATGCATGGAATAAAAGAAAAAGAAAACCGAAGTGACGTCTGGATATTCATCAACAAGCTTTAAGTATGACCAATAGAATAACAGTTAGAGATTTTTAAAACTCATCTCAAGGTAGGTATAAGTTTATGTGGACTAAATAATACTGTATCATTGTGCGCTATATATCAAATAAACACATCTAATATGGAACTACATTCTACCACAGTGCCCAAGTTTTTCACTTATATTAATGAAACTTATGGTCTTCCTGTTCGAAGGCTAATCAATAAACTCACACGACTTTCACAAACTGAAGCACGTTTCACAAATCATCGTATTTTCAATATTCGTTGCATGAAAAATCAAATTATCCCTAAATACCTTCGCATACGAATCCCAATATATACTGACAAAATCCAAAGGGCAATAGAACATGTCAGCAAACTATGTCTGAAAGAAGAAATTCACAGGATTATTAAGAAATTAAGTACCATTCGGAATAAAATTGAACAACTTAAATGTAAAATTATGAAGATAGTAAACTGCAGAGACTATGGATTTATAATAGAAACATCAGACAAAGCAAGATTAGCTACTCTCAAGAAATCTAGAAGAAATCAAATCAAAAAGTTCAATAAACTAATGCAAGAAAAATATGCTTCGGAAAACAATGAAATTACAAAGGAAACATCATCGAACATCGATAGAACAAAGTGGGTAGTCAATCTCTCCTCGAAAGCCTTAAGCTCAGCTGAGATGAAAGTACTTGAAAAAGGACTAAACTTCAACATAACAGTAGATCATCTAAAACCAGAAGATGTCATACCTAGCATAGAAGTAGCATTAAGCTCGGTGGATGTGACAACTGCTGAACAGGTTAGAGCGCAGTGTGCATTAGCACTTAAAAAACAAAAGAAGACACAGCGAAACTTAACGAAACTGGAAAATTCAGCTTTAAACAATCTACGAAAGGATAATAGTATAGTAATTGCTAAATCTGACAAAGGTAACTCAACAGTAGTTATGGACAAATCGGATTATCTTAAAAAAATGGATGAACATATCCAAACAGGGCCATATGAAGAGATTAAGAAACCTATAGATACTGTCATGAATAAAATTAAGAAATCTACAACAGATCTGATACGCCGACTGAAGCCATCTCTAGGTAAGTCCGAATGGTTTACTTTAATGCCAAAAACTAATAATCCTAGCAGAATTTACGGTACTATTAAGGTTCATAAAGCAGGTTATCCCATTAGGCCGATAGTTGACTTCCGGAACACACCAACATATGAGATATCAAAGTATTTAGCATCAGTATTACGTCCTGTTAGAGACCGTTCCAACTCTAGACTAGTAAATTCTTACGAGTTGAAACAAAAACTTAATGACCTGCACATAGAAGAGGATGAAAAAATGGTTAGTTTTGACGTAACAAGTCTTTATACTAAAATACCAATCAATATGGCACTGGAGGCAGTCAGAAATCAACTAGATACTGACTCACAACTTACTCAAAGAACCAAGGCATCGGTTGGTGAAATCATGTTAGGAGTGCAGTTATGCTTAACCTCGACAGTCTTCAAGTTTCAGGGAAAGATATACAGACAAACAGAAGGAGTAGCAATGGGATCACCAATATCCCCTATAGTAGCAGATATATTTATGGATAGTTGGGAAGATATGGCTTTACGAACATATAATCCGACACCTAAGATATGGTGGCGATATGTAGATGACACATTTACAGTGTTGAAATCGGAACATATCGACAGTTTCTTGACACACATAAACTCAGTAGTTAACGCAATCCAATTCACCTACGAAGTAGAAAATGAACAAGGAGAATTACCTATGTTGGATTGCAGAATAAAACGAAGGATAGATGGTGGTTTAGATACTACCGTCTACAGAAAACCAACACATTCTAACAGGTATCTAGACTTCAAGTCATCTCATCCAGTGTCAGTTAAAGCGGGTTTAGTCAAATGTCTAAATAACAGAGCTGAGAAACTCACTAGTCATTGTAAGGACTTAAATAAGGAATTGAAACACATAAAAGAAGCGTTAATAATAATAATTATCCCCATCATTTTATTAAGAAATTCACACGGACACATAAGAAGCAAAATAATAACACTAATACAAATACAAATAATAGTGACAACATAAGTAGAAAGGAAATCAACACCTCTATTGTGATACCATACAAGGAAGGAACATCAGAAACCATACGTAGGATTCTCAACAAGGTTGGAATTAGGGTGGCATTTAAACCAACAAACTCACTTAGAGGTAAGCTTTGTCGGCTAAAAGATCCGATAGAACCAATTAAGCAAAATAATCTACCAAATTCCATGTAATGACTGTGAAGTCAAATACATAGGTCAAACTAGCCGGTCGGGGTCAGTTAGATTAACAGAACATAGGAATTTAGCTAAACATAGAACGACAGACCCCAATAAGATCAATAACCTAGAAAAACACTCAGCCATTGCATTACATTCATTAACACACAACCACACAATAGGATGGGACAAAACCACTGTACTTAAGTCTAATATAGCTAGGTGGAGAGAGAGATTAATTACTGAATCTTTGTTCATCGAATCCACACCCAACACATGTAATAGGAATGACGCAACACCTATACCAGAGATATGGAAAACTTTACTACCAATCAAAAAAACAAAGAAAAATCAGGTGACAGGACTATAAAATCAGATGTCGAAAGAAGTGTGATTACATTGATATGATTATGAGCAATAATTTATGCTCGAAACGTAATCAAGTAAATAATACTGTATCACTGTGCGCTTTATATCAAATAAACAAATCTAATATGGAATTACATTCTACCACAGTGTCCAGGTTTTAAACTTATATTATGTGGACTATGGTCGAGATTTAACGGAGCAGTATCGAAAATATTGGACATTGAGCAGAAAGTTGACAGTAGAAATAGTTTGTATTTGTGTAAGTCATATCGTATTTGAAGTGAAATAACTCGAATGTTTCGTATCCACATCAAGGTATCTATCTGAAATAGTTGCTACTCAGGTCACCTCGTAATTTTAACAGATCTGTGAGAGCGCTGTTTCCATGTACAAGAACTTTCCTGAAACAACGGGTACATAGAGCAACTTGTAATCCGGGAATGCTTCGTTTCGGCATGAAAACTCTTGATGAAATATTATCTCTGCTTGCACCAACAGAACTAGAACCAACTGTAGATTCTTTGATCAGACGTAAAGATCAGTGTTATCTTCAAAAATCCAAAGATCGACAAACTAAAATGTTCGAACGAATGCTTCAGCAGAAATCAAGTCTTCAAAGCCACCACAAAGGAAACAAATCCAATAGCATAGACATAAGTGAGGTGGTAGTGAATCTTTCTGATAGAAATTTGTTTGAATATGAATCATCCCTCCATCAGAAGGGTCCGAATTTTAATTTGAACAAACCATGTTTATCAGCTTTTGAAACTACACCTACAACCGAACCAGCTTTAAAAAGTATAGCATGTGAAGCAGTGAATGAAGTTAGATACAAAATTTCAAGCAAATTATTACTCCAGAAGTCAAGTACAAATAATGAGGACCGTTTTGTTATCAATCAGTGAGATAAAGGTAAGACTATCATCGTCATATGTCCAGATAAAGGAAACCACCCAGCGATAATGAATGAAAGTGACTTTAAAAACAAGGTAAGGGAACATCTGAATGCTGGTCCTTACCAGAAGATAAATGCTATAAAATCAGGAACCATAATTAAAAAGCTGAAAACTGGAACTACCAGCCCATGTGAATCTCATGAACTACCGACAATTAAAAAGACAAATGTACCTTTCAGACCAGTTGTAGATTTTTCTAGCTGACCAATATATAATTTAGCAGGATATATACGAAGAATCTTGAAACCATACGACAAGGAATTAAAATGTGTGAAGAAAATTCCTTCCGAATTCAAGGAGAAAACCATCCTATGATGCATTGAAGAAGACGAGATAATGATAAGTGATGTCTGTTCTTTATTTATTAACGTATATACTAAAAATTCATTAGACATCATTTACAGTCTACCATTGTCAAACATTGACCTAACATCACGATGTCCGTCAGATCCAGGAGAAATCTTAAAGTCTCTAGGATTATTTTTACGATTTATTATTCATGTTCCGAGGAGATTTGTACAAACAGACAGAAAGTATAGCAATGGGATCTTCGGTATCCCCAAAAGTAGCTAACTTGTTCATGCATTCGCTAGGGACAAATGTGGTAGCCGAATATAAGTGAAAAACTTGGATACTGTGGAGGAGTACAGTTCCATATTAGATTGTTTATTTGATATAGCACGCTGCGTGAAGAACTGGATCAACACGGTGATAATCCCGTATCGGAAAGATACGTTGGAAGAAATGAGAAGGATTCTCAACAAACATAACATAAGAGTCTGCTTTTGTGAACAAATACCGTACTCTCCAACTTAGTAATATGTGAAGACGTAGTACCTAGAGAAAATCAACAAAACTGAGTTTATGAAATCAAATGGACAGATTTTACTGCAGTATATGTGGAAGAGACGGCTAGTTAAAAAATATACGCGTGAACCAGCATAGACTATGCTTAAAGCAAATTCCGGAAATCTCGACAAATGTTAGAAAGCTAGAAAACAAACCGACAATCACGTTACACTCCGTAGAAATGGACCACAAGATTGACTTTGACTGAACCAAGGTTCTACAGAAAGCTTTTCGGTCACACCAAGAAAGGTTGACAGCCGACACCTTATATACCTAGTAAAATCCAGGTACCTTGAATAGACGAGATGGAGTATAGTTAGCTGTCTGTTGATAATTACTTATTAGTAAGCAGAAACAATGACTTTTGCATTTTCTTTCAACACCAGTCTGAACTTCATTATCTCTGCATCAACAATAACACACTGTATTGATTTGATTCATTATGATCATTATCGCCACAGCTATCATTACTACCATCCATTTATGCTGTGTTCCGATAAATCAGTGAAAAATCCGTTGACACCATTCATATCTATATACCAAGCGAACTGACATACTTATCCACATCATGTGCCCTATAGTACTTATAAAATTACCGAATGACTACAGTGTCACCTTTGACCTTTTGGTTGGGTATTTGCAATCAAGGAGAATATGAACAACGACAAACGCACACACACTCAAGGCAAACAACATGAGACACGAAATTTCACAGCGAATTATAAGTAGTCATTTTTTCTAAAACAATGACTATACAAAGAGGATTAGACAAGAAGGTCAAGTACACGTCTTCGGTTTCATTTATACATATATAAAGCTCGGAACAGACTTCAGCGTGAACCGTTGCAAGACACAAAGCTTTATCAAGGACTTAGCCAAAAATTAGCATTTGAGGTTTCAATTCAGTGAAAGTCTTCAGTAATGGAATTGACAGACTTCCTCAAGAAAAGTTTAATGTCAGATAGGCACAATCATTATCTGTTGTAACTGCGACTGTGTTATCTAAAACTTGGAAATGAATCACCCTGACAAAACACATCATAGTGCGACTTCCACAGAATAAGTCTGCTGAAAACTACTTGATCCACATCATACTAAATAAGCTGATTTGAAGAAGCTAAATTTCATATTTACCCAGTTGTTATTTTTGGCACCAATAAGTCTCAAATTAAAGGTTAAACGACTGGTAGAGAATACTCCATCTATATTACAGATGGACAGTTGAAAAACTCCTCACTTTTGAGAAATATCAAAGTAAACAGTTTAATTTCTACACACTTATTAAGTTCACCATCCATTTTCTGGTATACTTGTTGATTCAATCAAGTCAGATAGATAACCAGATCCAGCTGAATTACAAATATTCAGATGCATTTGTTCGGCTAAAACATTGATGATTGATAATAAGCAGAGATATCATTTAGTGTTGAGTTAACTGTCATCTGCCTGTGAGAAATCTTCACATCAGTGTAACTCGATCCTAACTACTCATATTTATCAATAGTTTACTTATCATCATATTAGTATCAAAAAGTTTCAAAATTTAGAATTCAGAGTTATACTGCATTCATATATGTATCCTTGAAATAAATTATTTGCAAATCAGAACTTACATACAACCACTTTGTCGCCATACCGATAGTCAATAATCAAGTGGAATGTGGTAGTGAATTATAACTAGCAAGCCAAATTAATTTGTATAGTCTTGATTATAATAAAACCCAACAAAGTGTTGTATTCGACCAGTCTTAGAAAATCAATAATACAATTCATCTAATTAATTACAATTATCAACGATTTGCGCGGAATCACGCTCCACCACTGTCCACCCAAACTAAGCAAAATATTAAGCCGCATCATCCTAGACAGACTAAAGGATACACTGGATTCAGAACTACTACCGGAACAGACTGGCTAGCTAGCTGGCTGGCTGGATTCAGGAGTACAAATCATGTGAGGACCAAATTGTAACGCTACACTACGCATCATCATACAACGGAGTATAGAATGACAGTCAACTCGATCTCCACCTCAACTTCATCCACTCTGAAAAGGTCTTCGACAGCGTCGACAGAGAGATAATTCGCCAGGCAACTGCCTCAACACTACGGTTTCAGTGTCACAGACCTTTATCAACCTCACTCAACAACTATATGAAGACGCCACATGCCAGCCAAGTAATTCACAATGGGAAGCTCAGTGATGCTTTTGAAGTGAAGACAGGAGTGAAACAAGGCTGACTACTATCACACATGATATTCCTGATTGTGGTCGACTGACTGGATCATGCAACAAACAGTGGAGAGCTGTGAAAAGTGGGGGATACGCTGGCTGGACTAGGAGAAAAGAATCTACAAGATTTGGATTTCGCCGATGACTTGTGTCTGATGTCTTGTCACACAAACTTGAAGATCTACAGGCGAACTAACAAGTTGGCAGAAGAGGCAGGGCGGCGAAGATGCGACTTCAAGTGAATATAGAGAAGACAGAGGTGATGAGGATACCCAACCAACAACAACAAACTCCAATCACCATCAATAGGAGAAACCTGAAGGAAGTAGCCTCCTTCACATATCTAGGTAGCACTGTTTCAATTGCAGGTGGCACAGATGAGGACGTCAAAACCAGCCAGGATCGGAAAGACTGCATGGCAGGCGTTCATTAACCTGAAACCAGTGTGGAGATCGAGTTCACTCAGCGTAAAGTGTGGACAACATCCGATTTCCACCACCAACCCAATCAAGTCAGTGCTTCTATATGGCTCAGAGACTTGGCGCGTTACGAAACTCATTTCCAACAAACTACAGACAGACATTCATCATCAACTGCCACCTACGCTGGCTCGTTAATCAAGCTCAGATGGCCAGAATGATAAGAATAAGCAACAAGGAACTCACTCTGACTGGCTGGTAACGAACCAACCAAGAACCTATCACTCAACAAATATGCAGTGGAAGGAAGTGGAGATGGATTGGATTGGGCATACACTGAGAAGGCCGACTGGGGATACCACGCGTCAGGTCAAACACTCGAGTGGAACCCAGATGAGAAGAGACGAGTTGGGCGTCCCAGCTGAGGGTGACATGGAGGAGATGGTGTGAGGAGGAAATGAGAGCTTGTGGGTTGTGGTGGAGCCAGGTTGAAAAGATTTCAGATAAGAGAGTGGGATGGAGACGTGCTACTGAAGCCCTGTGTTCCACTATGAACGCAAGGGCAAATAATAACAATGAATCTTACTAAAAAGATCACTAACTATTGATATTGTTCACTTTCGATTCTTAAGAAACAACTAGAAATATTCTCAAGGTGGACCATTACATGTAGTGCTTCAGAAGTTATGTCGATTTAATCATATGAAAGAAGAAGAGGCATTTTTCAGCGACTTCATTTACAATGTTTTACAATGGTAAATACATACAATTATTTTGATGAGAATTCCTACCAGTCAATCACAAAATGGTTAACAGAAATTACTTGTAAGGAGATAAGTGTGTGGACAACACTTGAATTCGTTGACCGTCATAGAAATGTATATATGTCTAGGTAAAGTATGGTATCACTTGATATCAATTCGGTTTTCACCTACGTTCCTCTAATGGAAACTATTTGCTTCATATGCATATACATTGAAATTAACAACTTGAAGGTTGGAATACTGATCTATCACTTGAAAGAGAATTCTAAAATCAATATACTAGAAAAGAAATACTTCTTCGTCGAAACATGTCTTTCGTTATCCATGAAAGACTTATTACTAAGATGCATGTCTAATGTCCAAGCTACATTCAGAGTCTTGATACATAAACAAAAGGATGGTATGATGGCTAGAAGATCTCCCCTACACTCGTGACTTGCAGACTGCCTAATAGACAGTTTAGAAAACGGCCTGCTTCAGTCGATAATCGTCGGTTTTCATTGATACGAAAAAAATGTAGATAATGCCTTATTTATCTGAGAAAATAAAACATGATTTGAATCATGTTCTACATGTATTCGATAATTGTCAGTCTGCCATCACACTGACTCTCGAGTTGAAGAATGAATCGAAAACTTCATTTTTAGATGTCCAACTAATTAGAAGAAAAACTGATGGGACACTAAAAAGACCAAACCGCAGAGAGCTTATTCCGAATGGCTATTTACCAAATCTTACGTCGTAAGATAACTCTGAATGGTAACATGCCATTCACATCTAAAAAATATCCGGGTTACATGTGATAAAAGAGTTTTCTCTTCTAAGAATCCTGATTGAAAGTGGATATCCCTCACATTTCATCGACAAAAAGAATAAACCGAAACCTCCAGAACAGAGATTCGCCTCTGCGCCGTAAAAGATTTTCTGTATCAATCTAAGCTTCAAAACTGATCATCTATTGGCTGACGCTAAGAAGGAAACTATGTAAAACGCTCTTCAGAGATATTTTGCACCAACGTTGTGATTAGTACTCACTTACTACCCATTGTTCACTTTCATCTAGCATTTGACCAATTCTGTTTGTACACATCGGTTCTCCTCTTCTTGTGGAGCAACGTGTATGAGCAATTCAACGTGAGTTTCATTCAAGAGACTTCAGGAACATCATTCGACATGTTTGTATAGAGGCGATAATGGATCTATTAGAAGTGCTATTACTGTACACATTGTCGACACTGATCATTCCATTCCAACGGACTGCCCATTCAAACTTATTTAGAAATTAAAAATCAATCTCATGAAGGCTGTATGTTATCGTTTTCCTTGCACCATTGAGCCAATGTTATTGGTAGATGAAGACTAAATCAAATGAATGTAAGTTTTCTTATCAGGTCGAAATAGTTATCAGTCTGGCTTGTTAGCTGTGCAATGAAGTCAACATGGACGGAACAATCATACAATAAGGAGATGAAATTTAGAAATAATCATTCACTTATATACATTTCAGAGAACAATTGCTTTCGATAACTTTTTCTTCAAGCTCTACAGTTATACCTCCATGAGAATAAGTGAAATACAATAGTCAACATAAGGTATGATTTACCTTTATTACTACATTGAAACAGTCAGTATTATGATAAGTGGAGATCAAATTGAAATGGTAATCAAACTAGTATAAGAAAGCAAGTACCTCAAGGAACTCATGAAGAAGCATTTTACTGATGGACCAACCTGTAATCAGCTTAAACCAAGAGGTTCACAACTACCTTTCATATACGGCCATCCGGGCGGTGTTGTGGCTCAATGATTTACAGAGATGACGACCAAACATTACGACACGGGTTCCAGCCCGCTCCACCTGCTGAGGTTTGAGCAACCAGGTAGCATCACCAGCCCTCACGTAATAGATGTGACTCAATGACTCATTGCCCTTCAAAAATCCATAAGTTGAGTGTTCCTTAGAGACCCTTTTGTCCAGGATAAACTCACCTTGTCACTAATTGGCTTGTTGGTTAGCAGAGAGATTGGAACCCATCAAGAAAAGGTTCCCGAATCCCAGCGTGTAACGTATATTGTCATTCTATGAAGAACTGGATATCTCGGATAAATTCATGGTGTCCTTTGATGTTTCCACATTATTTACGTACATACCAGTGAATGAGACGATCGATATAATCTATCAACAGTCTGATCTACTACCGTTGATGAAAAGGGAACTCAAATAATTACTGTTTCTCTCAATAATACCAGTTTAATAATCAAATACACTGGCAAGCTGATGGAGTGGTTATGGATTCGCCACTAGGACGCATCCTAGCTGATATATTTATGGCTCATCTCCAACGACCATGTTTGAGCCCTGCCATCAAGGAAACGAAATATTACCGATGATACTAATTTCATCGTTTGTGATAATACGAATCATACGTCAAAGTTGTTCGATACCTTCAACCAAGCTCATCTAAATATGAATTTTAAAAATGGAATACCAAAAATGAGGACAGATTCGATTTCTTTGATCTAAATACAAGACAGAAATGTGATGGCACAGTTGAGAAAGCTATCAACAAAAAGGACACGTGGATTGGTCAGCACCTTCACTAGAATAAGAACCCTATCCTCGAAAGACAAATAGGAAGAATTCTGTATCATTAAGAAGGCTCTGATGGAAAATAAGTATCAAAGGAATTCATCACGAAGCATAGAAAAGAATTTCTTAAGAGACCCAAACACTTAACAACTGAGAAGCCTGCTTCTTCGTCTATCATGCAAAGGTGCTGAGACATCTGAAAGAATAGACAGAATAATAAAAGCTGCACTGAGAAGGAGCTTCCTGTTGCTAGACTGGTCTCAGTTTACAATAACACAGTCGAAAGTAGACAAATGCCTTTCTCGTCACCTTCAAATGTGTATATCAATCCATCTGTGGAAGCAGGTACAAAAGAACCAAAAGAAAGGCATCTACTCGGTTTTATGAATCTATTTCGAGAAGTCTGCGTCTGAAAGGTAGCAACGTCTTTACCGGCGTAACCGCCAGGCACTAAATGGGAACAAGACATCAGATAGCTATTCCTCAATCCTTCGGGATAACCAACAAACAAAGAACGCCATGTTCATTACGCTTTGCGGAAACCCTCGTCACTGTACACTTTCAATCTAACCTTTGTACTCAGAAAGAGATTGACTAACCCTGTTAACTGTATATAGTTTTCTACACATGTACGTAGGTATTTCCCATCTTTTTGATTGCATCATTTCTTCATTGCTTATTACGTTTTTCTCAATTTTTAATGTAATTGCGTAGCCTAGTAGCTCTTTAACACCTTCTTTTACACTCCTGCTTGTTGTTCATTTCTCCATAGCTCTAGAACCTGATACATCGGATATAAATTGCCATTGATTTCGATTAAAACCTGTTTACTCGACTAATCCTGAATTTAAAATCTTCATTTATTTTTACATTTTTAAAGTAAGCTATGTCATTATTACTACCAATATTTCACTTCAATTGTGGGCTGTTTGCAGATGATGAAGGGCCGCAAAATTAAATAAGCTCATTTTATGGTGCAAAACGTTTTTTCCTTGCATTATTTCAATATACAACAGCCTACGATTATTAAACATTCTTATAACCTCCTGGCACCATGGGCCAATAAAATGTCCCATTTATAGGAAACCTACATGAACAAGGTAGCACCCATATTGTCATAGTTTCTTTCCCCTACAATATCAACCGGCGCTTATCAATTTCCCGTCCAACCAGTCAAAGGATGTACACAACTGGGGAGATGTAAACTTCACTAAATAACTATACACTACTCGTTATAGAAATGTTGAACAAAGATGCACTATTCAGACACCTACGAATAAAGATGTACATTGATTTGTTTGCATATTTCAAATATGTTTCCAAAAACATTTTGAGACATATACTTAGACTCGTGGAAACTAGCTATAAGGAGGTTTAGACCGCTTTTATGGATTCATAAACTATTTGTTGTTGTATTAAACCTACCCCGGTAACTCAGCCTTGATACCAAGGGTGTGTTCCCGTGAAGGGTATCAGTTTGACCATATGCTATTTCGATTATTTTTAAAGAGACTGATTTACCCTTAGTAGTGCTTCATATAGAAATGGATGACCAGTGTATTGCACTAATACAGCACATGTTTCAAATCAATTACATCCTATTATTATTTTTTCGAAGTCTACACAGTTCATTGTGCTAAGCCGTGGGTGTTTCACTCCATCAAAGTTGTTGAAGTGAAGCACGTTTCCACTGCATTACATCTATGATCAATCGAACTTCATTCAATTATATCCGGTACCTGATAGCATGGCATTGTGTTGACGACTGTTACTTGGTTGACCAAAGTACCTGAATCATTATTACGGAAGAAAAGCTACTGTAAAAAAAGTAGTACATATTTGACCGAAACTAGAGTCAACTCAAATTTAGTAATACTCTGTTACTTGTTATATACCGTCATCGAGTGGACAAAATCGATCGGTCTCCTTTAGTATATGGGCTCCTGGACAGATGTCTCGTTATTGCCTGTGTTTCAATGTATGTAACTGATGAATAGTGGTTATCAGCGGAATCCAGAACGCACCTTTCGTCCTACTCGAGACTACTCAGCTACTAACTACTACTTATCATTAATATAAAACTGAAGCACAGGGACTACTGAGGCATCCACACATAGGCCCGTATGCCGATAGAGACCGACCAATTTGGTCCAATCAACGACGGGATGATGCAAGTAACAACTTGGAAATTATACCCGTTGCGCGAAAAGTGGCTACCATGACTCAATGGCCTAGTGGATAACGCCCTGGCGTTTGAGGCGACAGGTCCCTGATTCGAGTCTGAGTGAGAACAACACTGTTCACTATGATGTCGGTACATACATTCGACTTGGGACTGAACAAGAAAGAACGCACCTCGCGGATTCCCCTGCTTGCCACTTTCATCAATATAAGTGATACTCCATCAGAAATTGCTTAAACTCGAGACTACTAAATTAGTGTAAAATGAGGTGAAGGTTAGACAATATTCGAATATAACTGGATCAGAAATGATGAGTTTTGATGTAAAAAGCTTACATGCTAATGTAGCAATCAACACGGCCTTAAAAACTATCAGAATCAAACCGTACAGTGATCCTAAGCTTATTCATAAAACTAGGGTATGGTCTAACGGTATCATATTGAGAACTCAGTTATCACACACAGTTTTCAAATTATTGAAGATATAATGTGTAAAACAAAAGTAGTTATAGGGTCATCAACATGTCCAGCTGGGAACGTATAACCTTAAGGACATTCGAATCTCACCGATCGTATGATGATATGTGGATGAGGTATAAAAACCACAACCCAGTGAGAAATAGAATTATACTTACTTTCGAAATAGATGGAATTAGGGGTAAGTGGAAGATTGCTGGAAGTTTTAAAAACCCTTCAGTTGAAAATTTAAGTATCAGTACTGATAAAGGACTTATTTGTTAAACACTCTCAACTATCCCGTTAATGTTTCGGGAATCGCGAATTCCCATCTTTAAGCTATATACATCACTATAATGTGTAAGCAGTCGACACATTCAGTAAATGATGAAATAGCTGGAAAATAAAATTCATTGCCTTTTTGTGTTTTAGACTGAAGAAAACTATACTCATTAATGTTGCGAATATGAACAAAACAAGTCTGAATTAGTATCTAGTATTTCACTGTGATATCTGATAGAGAGAAAACTCCTTGTTTTATCGAAGTCGATAAAACGCCTTGAATATAAGTTAGACTTGATCATTTTCTGCTTGTATAAGATCTCAAATTGAATAATCTCTAGAATAAGGCCATCTCGTCAGTTGGATGATAGACAGTTCATCATTTTAAATAACTCATGAGAATCACTTTGATCCTTTTAGAGATGGCGAGATTTTGCGAAATCGTTAACTTGAAACGAGTAACGAATATGAAAAAAGGGCTCAGTGAATTCATAAATGTCAATAGAATCCATCAATGAGATAACCAAGAGAAAGAAAAAGCCCCAAGATTGATGACAAAGCACCCAGTAAAGTGCAATTTAGAGGCCCTTTTCGACTATCATGAAAACAGTGGGACAAGATGCGTGCAACTGTCCGATTCTGTGCAAATTGATTTGTGAAAACGAATCCCTACAGGCAGAAACAAACGGTAGTTAGCATGAATCTACCATAGTAGAAATTGCCACGGGGTTTAATCACATCAACTTTTTCCAATCTGTTTTGCATTCAGTCATGACTGGAAAGGAAATCGAAATGCATTCAGCAACCACGTGCAGTAGGCAATGTCCTACACTTTATGCGTGACGGCGATAATACTACCTGGCTCCGCAAACACGGGTAGTTAAAGCGGTGTTCGAACACGTAGCTTATTATCTGAAAGTCAATATTACGTTGAGCTGTGACGTGATGGCCTGAGCGACTTTCAAGCAAAGCTATTTCAACGGATAGAAGTAGTACGCTTTCCGAACAATAAATGGTAAAAAAAAGCGGCTAACGGGTCCCACTTTAACTAATTCAGGGAACGTGAAGGTAAGTTCACGGGTAGGAAATCTAATAGGGAAAACCGAACAGATAGAATCGAGTCACAGTAGGATACACACACTACTTTTGATGTAGTAATAAATGCATTTGTTCTAGGTTTCTTCTCTGATGACAGAAACCATCTAATTCGGCGGTCAAAAGTAGAAGAGCTGGACTATTTATTTAATACCACTCGGCAGAAGGAACTGAATATAATCCCACTGTGTACGAAATAAAAAGAAATTTTTCCTCAACTTTTTGCTGTGAGCCACAACTTCTCCAGCAGAATATACAGATTTTCGGAAAATCTGGTGAAAGCCGTAAAAGCAACGTAGTATTACCTAGCTCCGCAGAAGAAGACTAATCCATGATCTTTTTCATTGATTCTTGACCCCTTCTGTCGCTCATCTAATTATTCAGAAATAGCCACATCAACTATTGTGATCAAAATTCATCCCATAGAAAAAATTAACTGATGTCTACTGATTTAGCCACTATTTCCTAGACTTTTTCGAAACTAAACAGCCTAGAATGACACAACGTTGTTAGGTCGCAGCACATTTCACAGATCACCTAATACGTAATTAACGAAGACACACCTAAATACACATTTTCTGTCCATATCTTGGTGGACTTGAAAAGTATGAATGATTCACGGAGTGAGGAAAACATTTTCTACCTACTGTGCCGCAAACGTATGACAATGATACACAGACCCGTCAATTACTCGAAAAACTTTATATGGATAACTATTTAATCACCTGTTCAAAGATGAAGGGTTAACAGACGCATAATTAACATTAGCATGCAATGGCAATATGTTATAGTAACAAAACTTATATCGATTATCATTTGACTAACCAAGACAGCCGTAGTTTGGCAGACTAGTATTTATACTGGGTGATGATTGAAGGGGAGATGGAAATCTGGACCCCAGTCGGATTTTCATCTCACCTTCAACCATCACCCAGTATAGAACTTATATCACCGTGCGTGAGCAATACAACTGTGTCAATGAGGTTCGTATTGTGTAACATATTAATGGATAAAGGTGACATTAGTAGATGATAAAATCAAAAGCTTCCAAATAGCCACATACTGTTAGTAAAAGCCCGGCCATACTCACATCTCAAATTATCTCATCTTAAGCGCCAACCATAAGAATCAATAAAAATCAATGAACTACACTAAACAAATAGAATATAATGATCACAGCTCAACTTAGTTCATTACAGGCTACTAGTGGTTGTGTTTATACTTGCATAGCAAAGTCTGTACATCTTAAAGCTAACTGTTAGATATCGCAGAACATTAGACTATCAAAATAAACAAAATTTAAGAGGTCGATGAAAATACGATATATTTGTAAAGATAGGAACACACTAATATATATATATGTAGAAAAAAAAATAATTTGGTTGTGTGAAACAGGAATCTGTAGTTCAGGTTCATTTGACTGTCCTGAAATAAATCGATAAGACTAAATTAGAAATTTGGGCCTATATGATTGAAGCGTAGATACTTTAATGATGTCATAGCTGGTCAACCGTTCCAATGAAGGCTATGAGTAGTGCAATCTGTAGAACTAATCAAGTATCCGAAACAAATGCAGAAAGCATTCGGCTCAGAAATATCAGTTTGCTCCACACGTAGCCTCCAATATATGAACAGTGATAGAAGATAATGAAAAAATAATCAGAAAACATCGTACGCCAAAAAAAGTTAAATCTTTATCACCTTAATATATAAATGATTTATATAATATTTAGTGAAAGTGATAAACTTACATTTACACTATGTGTACAATCACTTTCCGACTGGAGTCATAAACAAAGTGATGTGCCTTGAAAAGATCACTCTGCAGGAATGCACGAACAGAGCTAATATTCATCTGCTTGGCTCGTTCGGCAAATTCGCGTTCTGTAATCTCGATACGCCATTGTTGATTGCCAGCATGCCGAACACGCTCGAAAGCTAGTCGATCTTGAACTAACTGCTTCAGCAAGAACAGTAATAACTCTTGATTATCACGACGATAACTAAGAAATCGTGAAAAAGTCTGAAAATGGAATAACAAAAGTTCATGTCAGTATTAGAAAAATAAACCGTAATACTGAAATCTCCTGAGCTGTATCGGAAATGCAGAGCTTATAAACATATTGCTATGCAGTAAGTGCAGTAACTGAAGTGAATAATTGCATACTACTAACATCAACTAAGCAGTCTCAAAACTGAAATCATTGAGCATCGGCATGACTGATTCAGTAATATTTAAACAGACTTTATCCGTATTTACGTGAAATATCTTCGTTACGACAGTCAAAATAATTTTAAAGAAAGAATTTTTTTTACTTGTCAATAACAAAAGAAATAGCTACATATCGCTTACTTGACGCATCGACTTCATGACGCTGAATTTCTGAGTGGAAACGAATGATTCCAGCATGACACGTAAAGCCATATTAACATCATCCTCATTAACAAATTCACGTAGATGTAGACGTGCATGAGCTTCGGATAAACGAATAACTGATTCGATGTGTCGAACAGTTATTGGTAAACTTCCTGTGATCTACAAAATGAACAAAATTAGAAAAAAATGTTGTGAACATGCAAAGATGAACGATGAGCAGTGAAGGCTACTTGACAATCATACATAATGGATTGAAAGTTGGAAATAATGAAATAATTGTAGTTAATGATGAAAACTTACCATGGATTCACGTCTTAAATCGGCATAAGCTGCAGCAACCTTATCCTGATCCATTTGATTCAACTTTGGATGAATACGATCTTTGGCATAAATTATATATTTTTTTAACAATTCCTGAATTTAAAGTAAAGCAAAACATGCTTGAATATAAATTTTTCAAGATAGTATATGAACAAAAAATATTGAATTGTATGTTGACTGTGCCGTGTTTCATAACTGTGATATTTATATATATATTTATGGTTACACACTGACAATATAAACGAATGTCACTGTCTGTGTCCTTATTTAATGTAGAATTCCATCAAACTGAATGTCATATTAAACACCAATCACATACCAGCTGACCTTGCAAGTAACAGCTTATTAAACAAAAGAATGAGAAATAACAACTTTAAGTTATATGTGAACTTGTGTGAGACACTTAGTGATTGGTTATTTTCAAATCGACTCGACAAGACGTATCAAAACACCACTAAGAATAGTAATATCAACAGAAATGTTTGTTGACCAAAAATACATATAACCATGGAAACAATCAGAAAAAACAACGAATGACACAAAGAGACAAGAACGCATTAGGAAAAGAAATGCGAGATACGTTAATAAGTTCGTTTTCGTGATGAAAAACTTATATTTGATTGCATCACAGATCCTTCAACATAACCCAATGATTATCCTTATTTTAAGTGAGAAGTAACCACAGTGGTTTATATTTTTAAAAACTAACTGAGCTGGCTATCTCTTAATGATCATGTGCATATTCATGCACTAGACAATCAGCCAAGCTCGTTGTATGAGAGCTAATGGCTGCTATTTCTCAGTAGATCGCGCGGGTTTCGCACCCATGACCCAATGGTTAAGGATAGACTGTCCAAATCAATGGGCTATAGCCCCACCTTCTGCAAAACTACCATAAATATTTGTTCACCATAGTTCATTACCAAGTCTTTTTAAACTATAACTAATGTCTACTTGGTCATCTAGACTTGGACTAGCAAAAGATGGGAACACTATATATAGACAAAATGTTGCATGATAGTTACAACACTAGGAATAGATGAACTATATGTTGACCCAAAAGCACAACTCTGTACACTATGAGGAACTAAAATTGCTTGACATTTATTTGGAACAGGAAAATACTATTTAAAAAAACAAAAACTATTCACAATGGTGTCAAAACATAATTCTCTCTCAGAAGAATTACCTTTATTGAAATTCGACGAGTCATAAATATATAGCATTACTACATTATTTCAACTTCCAAGTCCGAAGATCCTAGAGACCCAGGAAAGCGCGGTTCAAAATAGTATAACATATAACCCAGGATAGAAGTCGACAGTGAACGTATTGTAGACTTCTACAGAAGAAAGGGTCAGTCATGAAAACTTCACTAAACACCTTGATCTATAGTTATCAAGCTCATCAGCCTAGCTTTAGCAGTGTTCGGAACCCTGTTAAGTCAGAACACTGTGTCGGACAAATAACTACAACTAATTATCTTTAACTATTATCACAATCTTGCATTTTGATAAGGCATGGGCCCTTCACTAATAGAAGAGGTGACGCTAAATTTTTACTGCTAAAAAAACACCGCGATAGTCTGAAATAACAGTTAAGAAAGAGTCGATTTAAAAGAATAAGGACAGTCAACGGATACCTAAGGCGAAAAAAATAAGCAGTCAGTAGAAACTCTAAACGATTTTAACTTCATCAGTTAATGGCAGGAATATCCTTTGCATATGAAAGGTTGAGTATAAACGCCTACTAGTTTGCACGAAAGAAACCATACAACGAACACACAAAAGTTTGGTAGCAACCTTATTTGTTCAAAATGTCACCCGTATGCAAAATATGCGGTAGAAAAGCAACCCAATAAAATAATTTTGACACTCGATATCAACAAAAAAGCAAAGTAAATTAATACCGAAAATTACAGATGACGGTTTTTGACACAGTTGCGTTGGCAAACCGAATGGATATATATATATATATATATATATATATATATATATATATTCAATAAGTTTTGTTAGCTAATGCACCGGTTTCTTAACATTTAGTCAACTAAAATGAGTACAGCAAACTTGAAAATTGAGAGGAAAACAAAGTAATTATCTATATATTTGGTGAGTTACATTACGATTGACTCTACTTAATTCATGTGGCAGGTAATTTTGAACATCACATGCATATTATCCCATGCGGAGCAAAACCTAGCTATGATTTCTCAACACTTACGTTTAAATTGATACAACAAATGTCTGGTTGTTCAAAACTCATTGCAGTGTACATAGTTAAATCACTAACGCATTTTCTTAGCCCTAACCAACCTATGAACAAATGAAGTTGTAAACTGGTAGATCGTGAGCTGTGGCTCATTGGTTAAGGGACTTGACTTTCAATCAGTAGGCGACGGGTTTGACCACCGCTCCACCTACTGAGTTTTGGGCAGACAATTAGTATTCTTGGTCCTCTCACATAGGTGTAGCTCATGACGTACTGCACGAAATTGCACGTGGTTGCTGAGTGTATTTCAACTTTCGAGAACATATACTGAGATGCCACTATAACCATCAGAGCTTATGGAGGAAACACGAGTGTACCGGACATATAAATCATGTATACAAAATATCTTCAGGACTCAAAAATCATGATACATTAATTCATAAGTTTGAACACAAATGAGTTTGCTCACACGAATAGGCTTTAAGTCATAATATCCTCTTCGAGTGAAAAATAAGACGTATTAATAAAGTGTAGGTTAATGAAAAAAATAACCGAGATAATCCTAAGCATATTATGGCATTATATATCAGTAAACTGTACTGTTTCCCTTCACCGAATGGCTCTAGATTTTGCTGAAGTTACTAAGTATACAGAGAACTCCGATAGACATGTCAACTTGGAAGGGAAAAAAAAGATACGTGGTATAAATAAAATGAAGGTTCCTGACAAATTTTAAATCGTTTTGCTTCAGTCACCTTTGAGAAAAATACTAGAAATCAAGCCTTTTTGACAGTGATGTACAACAGTTCTATCCAGCCGACCACTGAAAGCATGTATCTTTACGTGGTAGCATCTAGGAACACGATCAGTAAAAGGCAACAGTTAGTTGAATAATCTCAGAATCAATCATGTATTTCACACAACACTAAAAACTGAAATGGGAATTTCCGCTCGAAAGAATATATACAATCGCTACGACAATTACTTACCTGATCTAGGGGTTGCATATCCGAATAAGAACCTGTTCGGGGGACACCCAGTTCTGTTAGCTGATTATTCAATGTGGCTCGCTCTTCTGAAGTGATGTTAGGATGATGACGCATATGGCTTCCAACAACAAAACGTGCAAGCATTTCATCCTATTGGCAAATTAAAAAGAGGGCACAGCGCCTACTACAAAGTAATTTTAATACCAGAAATGGAACTTTTCCGACAATTAAGCTGTCTGCATAACAATGATACATAACATATTTTCGGGGAGAAATTAGGTTTTCAGTACCAAAATGACTCATCGGTGATAAACAGGATGGTGATTAAATGCAATATATTGACTAGTAGACATTAATGTTTGCACAATCTATAATCGAGAAACGTATTCCTTCTCTAAGAAGATTTACTTTATTATTTACTTTGTTTCACTCGAAATTAAAAGATTGTATTGAGAAACACTAGAAATCTGACCATTGTACATTAAATTCATACAAAGCATCATCACCCTAAAGATTAGAAATTGCCTCAAACATTGTTGAACTACTTAAATTCACAAAGGTAGCAGCAATTTACAATGAGATAAAAACCAAACGTTCCTTGTGATCAGCGTATTTCATGCATTAGGTGTTTTAATTTTAAAAAATCAAGTATTTAATCGCACATTTCTCCTCGTCCCCACGTTTGTTCAACTGGAAATGCCGAATGCACGACGCCACTAGGAGTTGAATGAATTAAGGATTATCCGAATATTTTTAAAAAATTACTCTGATTATTTTAGTTGCTTTCGTGTTTCCTTTCTGACAGCTACTTAACTAGTTAACAAACAATGGAACTGTAGCTCATTGGATTAGGGAGTTTACTTTAAACCAGTGGGTCACGAGTTCGAACAGCGCCTCGCTCACAGAAGTTTGGGCAGTCAAATAATGTCGTCGGTCCTCACACAGTAGGTTTAGCGCATTATGTACTGCACAAAAAAGTAGAAGGTTGCTAAGTAAAATCCAAGTTGAAAAAACCTAATTAGGCAACCGTTTAAGGTGTTAACTAACACGTTGAACTGGTTTAGTGATGCAGGTACTCTATTTACAGCCACTGAGATGTTTCAGTTCATCCCACTTACTTCAACCTGATTATTATGAAAGCACTACTCTTGATTAAGCTAGCTGCTGGTCAGATGGAGATTGGCTATTATGCCAGTGGTAAGATTTGATGTGACCGACTGGTATGTACCATGACACAAATGCAAAATGACCAGACTTGACTTATGCCTAAACCAAGTGCAAAATGAATAATGGACACGAAAAGCAAAAACCGGTAGCTTATCTATCGTAACTCTAATCACTTGGTGAAATAATATTTCTAATGATATACAGACACTGAAACTGAAAAAACAACTCAGAATATCTAAGGATATGATCATTCAAAGTGAAGTTGAAGGTCACCAGACAACCTAATGACTCCATATTCAAACGTAGGACTGCCTTTTGTGAAATCGGGTTATATCATCCGCTTCTATACGTATAACACATTAGTGTACTTCCCAAAGTGTTGATGTCATGCTTCAGAACATGATACGGTGATCTAAGTTTCCGATGACTAAAAATTATTTTACATGTGATTTAAGTAGGATAATTGAGTAGTAATATTGTAGTGGGCGTTGCTGATGAAAATGGATATTAGTATATGTTGCAAATGACTTAGTGCAAAGTGTACAGTATTTGATGACTACTGTACAGGATGTCAGT
The DNA here is from genome assembly GCA_944470555.2 of Heterobilharzia americana. Taxonomy (NCBI): domain Eukaryota; kingdom Metazoa; phylum Platyhelminthes; class Trematoda; order Strigeidida; family Schistosomatidae; genus Heterobilharzia; species Heterobilharzia americana. The sequence continues at coordinate 67,777,249 of OX104127.1, read as the reverse complement.
AATAAACATTCCCTCCTACGTCTTAGTCTTCTCGTTTCCTTCAGTACTAGCTACTATACAACAGGTTTCGTTAGTAACAATGAAGACAAATACAAATAGTTAAGTTCTACTGTTTTATACAATATTCTTTAATTCAACTTTTTACTCACGTTTATGTATAGGACTGTGTAGAACAAACTATCAATATCGACATAAGGTGCAAAGTATTTCGTATGTACTACTTCCATTCATCCAAAAAATATGCTTACCATTAGTGGCTGCTTACCTGGATAGGATCTACTCCATCTCGAACAACACAAAGAACATCGAAACGGCTTAAAATTGGTTCACTCAGATCAACATTATCAGAGAATGTCATACTTGGATCATAACGACCACCAATAGGATTTGCAGCTGCAATAATAGTACATCTTGCTTGCAGACTTGTAACAATACCTGCCTTGCTTATTGAGATACTCTGTTGCTCCATGGCTTCATGAATAGATGTTCGATCTTGATCATTCATCTGTGAGAGTTAAGAAAGTTAACATTAGCATACAGTTAACGAAATAACTAGCAAAATTCAACGAAGATAAATTTTAAAAGTTATATCAACATGTTCATACAGTGACAGTCTGTTAGGCATGCAGGCATTCAAACGCTGCTACACTATGATAAGTAACGGGTAAAAGTGCTGGTCTATTAACTCACGTTTAACCAACACAGGTGTCAAAATTTGCGTGGATGCAAACTTCAATCTACTACACATGCAGAATAACTTTTCAAACTGCACGTAACATCAAAACCTTTTGACTTTGCTTCACAGTTATGCTATAGATTTAGGTTCCATATGAAATCTAGTTACTTTAAATTAAACAAGTTATATACAATAACTACCTTGTCAAATTCATCAATAAGACACACACCACGATCCGCAAGTACAAGAGCACCAGCTTCTAAAGTCCATTCCCGACTCATAGGACTACGAGTGACGTATGCAGTCAGACCAACTGCACTTGCACCTTGACCAGTCGTGAAAACACTTCTAGGTGCTAACTGTTCAACACACTTTAGAAATTGAGATTTGGCGGTTCCTGGGTCCCCACAAAGAAGTACATTTATATCACCTCGTATCTTATGCTTTCCGCCTAAAAGAAAAGGAATAAACAGATGAGTATATACGAAGGTAACAAGCAATTACACCAAGTTTGGTACATAAGCATTGATAACACTGTGTCCCGACACAGGATATCATGCCAAAAGTTGTGTCTGCACTCCACGTGCATCATCCAATGACGTGTATCAAGTTGATGAACATCAATCCAGTCAAGCGGTCTTTACACAAAACAAAGATTGATTTACCATGGGCTTACAACCACCAAGTGTAAACTTACTTCCCAAAGTTGGTGCACACATGCATAGTATATGTTACTCAATGCAACTGATCGTTTATTCAGCTATCTTCGCTGCGATGGGTTACCTACTTATAAAAATTTCAAAAGTACACCAGTTATAAGGCCAGTGATCCCCATTCACTTATTGAGAGTCATATATATATATATATATATATATATATATATATATATATATATATATATATATATATATATATATATATATATATATATATATATATATAGTGAAGTCATGGAGTTTGTTTCCCCAGAAACTAAATTCTCAAACAAATCAGGAGACTGTACTATTTCAGATGCAGTAAGGAGGAACCATGTAGAAGACGAATAAATCTGGTGTAATCGTATATCCGCAAAGTTGGCACACTTCATATCGGTAGACGGAGGTTAAGTTAATAAGATGAGAAATATGTCGCCAGTTGTTAAGGGCCAAACAGTAAACAAGTTAATGAAAGGGATAAAGATTAAAATGAAAACGTGGATTATTCGAGATCCAATCGACTCAGTGACATTACCTAAAGTTGCCACCTATTTCAGTCATCGTATAGACCTTTAAAAAAAGCACACGCTTCTCTAAATGAATCAGACCAACATACATAGACTTTTTGAGTTGGTACGAAAACTTGGTCAGGTTTTCTAATAAACTAATCTCACTACACCTAAAAGTACGTTGAAGTAGGTGGTTATGCACAATACACATTCAAGCTACAATCGATGAAGCTTTATTACCGTAATTAATGATCTCCAATCTATCTAGCACCACATGACTAAACCTCAACCGTACACAACCAATCAGTTACCACGAAGAGAATTTAACCAAATACCTTAAGCTTTTACAAATCCTCCCCTCCTAATTACTACTTCTTAGTAGGACGGAACGCACTTTTGAAGATCATTGATGAAAAAAGTCAACGTCACATGTAGAAATATGGCGAAACACCAGACATTCAATATCAAAAACTGCATACAAAGGACGTATCTTCCGTTCACCTGCTTAACCTTAAGAAGTTGATTGAGGAAGAAGTTAGAACAGGAATAGTCACAAACAAGGTAGGCCGTACTATGACACTATCTGCGGAGACTACTAAGCATCGGTATGCTCATATAAATGAACCTACACAGTCGAATAGATTGAACTTGTCCAAATAGATAATGAAGGCTAGGAACTAATAAGTACAATCCAAGACCTTCACAAATCAAAACACGGTACCACAGCATCAAGTCATTGACCAACGATGCAAGCGACGTTACGTAAACTAAGCTACCTTGCTGCAGTGTGAAGCTTTGGTTAACTGATTTGGGGCGACATCTAAACAATGAGTCACAGGCTCGAGTTCCGCTCCACCTGCCGAGGTTGGGGCAGCCACAATAGATGTGGCTCAGTGCCTACAATACGCATGTGCATACTGTTGATGAAAACATTTCAACTTTTTCGATCCGACATGCTTGTAGACCAATGTAAACGATACATATGTCAAGGAAAAGAATCACACCCATGAATGGTAGTATGAGCTTTAACGTTGAAGCATGAAAGCAAGTTCCATTACTAATTCAAAACAGATTGTCTGGACCGCTGATGTTTAATTGCGTCATCCTCCTGAAACTGCTGGGAATCTTGATAAAACCCCACTAATTCACTGGTGATAAGAAGGTTATCTTTGTCCTTTACGCCTGGTGACTAATCATGATTAAGCAACTCAGCATAGATGTGATTCATTGGCTGACAAAATCGGAATCAAGCTGTAAATCCTCAGCCTCAAGACAACTTCACAAACTTAGCCTGGATAACAAGGCAATAGAAAAAAACGCGTACAGTAGGTGAGGCACACGACCCTATACTGAAACCTGCTCCAGAAACTAGAATAAATTTTTCAGATTCACTATATTGCCCAGTTTATGGTTAAGTGAATAACCGCACTTGTGTACTTATACTTACCTCACAAACACAGGACATCCGTAGCCTGAGATGCAACAGCTTTCGCTAGCAAAATTCGTTATTCACTCTGAGGGAGGGTGATTATTAAAAAACCCAATGTAATTCTGAGCAGTTTTAGGAGACCAGATATGCAGTCCCATGAACCACAATTTTTATCAAGATCTGTAGAGCTGGAAGAAATCAAATGGGACGTAGGAATTCTGATCGAGAGATGCGAAGGGAGATTATAAGGTAAGGATGTGGAAGCTGTATAATGATCTGAACGAACTTGAATATTGACAGAGTTGTTAGAGGGGTTGGTACTCCAGGTGTCCATAATACGGAACGTTATTTCTTCATGAGGTAGCCAGGAAAGAAAGGTCAGTGAGTCAGCGCAATTCAAGTGGCACTTGCTTCAAACAGATCAAATACGGCCTCAACAGAATTTAGACTTTGTTTTACTTCAAAAAGCTGATTATGAAACAATATTGCCGCTGTCGGTATTTCATATGGTAGAAGTGTGCTAATTCTGTGGTCAATCCTTTTTAAAGCCCTTACTTCCCATACGGGAGTAAGCATCAACGTAGTACTCCTGGTCATTTGCAAGAAACACCTTTCTGCTGGCAAATCCCGTCCAGTCACTAGTTTGACCTTGCTCTCGAAACCCGCATCACACTGTGGCAATTTACAGTATGACAATAACTGCTCTTCATCTTATTACTATCTAAATAACCTTCCTGACATGGTAGGACCTCAAGGGAACAAGTGATTCATCACCACAGCTCGCTGGACCATTGTGGTACGCACATTCGACCTCCATGCACATGTGAACTAGGTGGGCTCACAAATGAAAGAGATGAGACGTCATAGAACAAATTCTTCAAATAAAGACTGAAAATTCCGAAAATTCGCGCCTATAAACATGCAAAATGGTAGTCAGTTACTCTATGGTTGTAGATAAAGACATATCACCATATATATATATATATATATATATATATATATATATATATATATATATATATATATATATATATATATATATATATATATATATCGGAATACTGAAGTTCCATCTACTCATGTAACTGTGGGCTTGAAAGTAGCTCCAGAATCCTTGTTGTGATTGTTTGTTTTTTGACATGTGGTCCAGGAATTAGTTTTCGAAATTTCAGCTAGAAAATAAAACAGCATAGTACCTTATGGTTCCCTACGCAGACAGTAAAGTACTGAATTTTAAATCTCGTAGACATCGACCTAAAAATGCAACCACTTAGGCTCACCAGGATTTTTAGGTTCACCACCGAAGAGTGCCAATGCAATGCCACGTTTAATATCTTCATGGCCATAAACACTAGGTGCTATGCCGGCGAAAATTCGATCAGCAATACGCTCATCACGTGAAAGCTTCAGAATTGCTCTCGTATCCTCATCAGTTAGGGTTCCCACAGCAACCTAAGTAAATAAAACTACATTTGAACTGTAAATGTGCTCCTACCTTGTCATCTTTGCGGACAACGTTGTTTGCTAAAATGACAGTCGCAAAAACTGGAAAACCATGTTTTGTGTTAAGCGACCCGTCATAACTGTGAGTATAGATGCCAGTTAGCTCCTGAGTTCAAATATAGAAGCAAATAGATTTAAAATATAACTTACTATCTCATCACCAGGTTTGCAGCTGTCCACTAGGTCATCTAGCAGGACTGCGTCTTTGGACCTAGGAAGACGGCCTGCTGGTACTTTCCCAGGACTTTCTTGCAAGGTAATACGCTGGTAATTTTTATAAATGGTCTGGAAAATAAGATTTAGTACGTTAGAAGTTGTAAAACTAGGTGGAAGCCTTAAATTAGCAGGTACTCAACATTTTAAACAGTAAACTAAACGAATTCAAAATAACTGGATTTCCTTTCCAGTAATGGCTTACTACAATACAACAGTAGTGCTTAGAAAAATGATGACCAGTGTCTAAAAAATATTTCCTTTATTTCTGTAGAGATTTAAAGATTACAAACGCAATAAAAGGTATAAATAGCCGCAACTGACAAGATATGATAGGGCTATTCCTTACCATCAAAAGAGCACATTTTTGCCGGGTGGGGTCTGAATGAGCTTCATTAGAATATCTAATAAATACTGTGGTCCTTCTAAAATATAGGTCGACAAGTTAACCCACTGGATAATTCATAAGCAGACCAACGGGCAGGAGAGCGAATCACTCTTCCCACCAAATAGCTACTACCTCGACGCGGTGGTTGGGGTTACATACCAAACTGTAATGAGTCACAATGGCAGGGACGCTTTTCCCCCCGAGGTCCTTCCCTGCCAGGAAGGTTTGCTGGATAGTGAAAAGACGAATAGCAATTACTGCCATAGTGTAAATTCCTACGCTTTGATGGGGGTCCGAGGACGAAGTCGTACCGCTGGCTGAACGAAATTCAACAGCACAATGTTTTCCGCAGATGACCAGCGGTTTCATGTGGATGCTGCCTTCACTAAAGAAAGGGAGAGGTTTAGAAAAGGATGGCCTCCAAAATAGTACATTCTCCCCCGCCACATGATTTTCTGGTGCCGTGGCATGCGTTTTGTTATCCGACATTAAAAAGATCAAATCTCAAACCAACAATCCACAAAAGGTGTGATAGGCCTCCAGTAAATGTCCAACGAGTTTTACCGTCAAATAAATCTTTCTCTTCCAGACACCCTCCAGAAACAACTACTATGGTGTGGGCAACCGGGAAATGTCAACCACTCGCACGCTTCCAGTAGTATACAAAATCCGATCGAAAATAGGCTACCCTCTCCTTACCAGTTTTATGCTTTGCCTTAAAATCTTAATATCAAAATTAAGTCGAATCGAAATACATTCAGTAACCTAGTGCATATCCGGGCAGCAGACAATGAGTTACACAAACTGTGTGACTACCCAGACTTCGACGGGTGGAGCGGTGTTCGAATTTGTCACCCTTTAGTCGAAAGTCATCTCTTTAAACCAGTTAGCCAAAGCCCGAAAATTACACCTCTCATAACTTCCTCGAACTCCCACCCTGCAAGTTATCCAAACAATTGAAGACCTTTTACTTGTTTTATAAGACCTAAGTGTCAGTTTTAAATTGGATCCTTCAACGTTTGAACTGTATGCTGCCAGAACTTTAGAATCTCGAGTCATGGGTGTATGCTGTTATTAAAACATGTATAAAGGGTCCGAGTGTGACTATTATCTTGACTTCACCTAGTCAATGAGATGAATTTCCAAAAATCCATTTGGTATCTGGAAAATCAATGGCTAGTTCTCATGAACTCGCCGGTGTGGGCATAGCATTTCTGCAGCAGAAACCGCCTTCTTTAACGGGATACAAGTCAACAGCTGTATGTGCTGTCCCACTAACCGGATTTGTAACAACTAGGAAGGATCATGAAACTAGTCGACACGCGTGTGTATAGGTGCTGAAAATTTGATAGGCTGAGCTGGATTTGAACTCACGACAAGCTAGATGAAGGAATACGTGAATATCACTAAGCTGGGTACGCGTCGAATACCGGTCACCAGTAAGTTTTATTTTACACAAAATACGCAGCGGCAGGTGGAAAGTTTGAGATCTCACGAGAACAACTATGGTGGTAGGCGTAGCTTGATTTCTTACAATGAACATAAACTGTTATTTGTCTTACTTCAATGAAGCCACTTCTCCATAATAGTAACCAAATATAACTACTATTATAAGAGACTGGATGCAATATGAATTAATCTAGACATTAATCTGCACTCTACTACGTAACTACAGAATGGTTTCATTGGAGTCATCCCAATAAATTCATGGATACTCATGTAACTACTTCAGCTCGCCTTACTTTATACCGGTCATTTACATCTTAGACATCTGCGACGTATCGCAAAGGAGGAAAAGATGTATACATCTGCACACAATTTAAACAAAATTAGTGAGTGGACATTCCTGACTAACACCATTCAGGAGACAGGTCACGCGGTAGCCAAGACCCTTGGAGACTAAGTATAGAGCCCGCAGCATAGTGGGCTCGAGGTGGTCTTTGTGACTTAATCATTTGACTTTACGTGATTTTTGGTCTAAGACTAAAAATATAACTCATGCTTTAGTACACAATATTTTAGCAAGACGAGTAGTGTTACATAACTCACCACAGACCTGGGTAAAGTCCTAAAAAGTTAATTATATAGTCAGTGTTGAATCGATCAATCAATATCAACATAGGACCAGGCATTACTGAGTAGCGATTAGTGCACCAATTCCAAGATATGGTGGTGAATTGCTTGTAGGCCCTTAATCTATTAACTTTATTCTCTGCCGTACTGTAAAAATACATCAGTTTCAAAAAAAAATAAGCATCAGCACGAAACCACTTACCTGTTCCATATTCAGTTCAAACGGTCCACCTGACTGACAATCAGGACATGTTGACGGTCGAACCTCCGAACCGGTTTGGTTCTGAACAAACGGACCCAGCAGACATCCACACTTCGTGCAGTTGTAGCGGACAACGCTCAACTGAGGAAGAACACCAGAACTACTTGTGACTACCCCGCATGTGCGAACAAGCTGATTAAGATGGAAATGACGTAGGCACCGAAGATCTTCGATTAGAGGAAGATCATTAATTCTTATATGAACTCGATTAGTTATTCGGTCGTAACGTGGGAACCTAGTTAATGTGACTTCCCGCGCAGCCTAGACGAATTAGTTCAAATACACTTTTACCTCATCGAAAATCTCCAAAACATTTTGAGGAGCTTCAGGTAAAAAATAAGCTAAAACCTGTTCTGCAGACGCCAAATGCTGATAGTCGATGTGTAGGCTCTGCTTGTTCTCCCTTGCCATCTGCAGTATACGCTCGGCATATACATTACGATCGTTTTCGTCTAAAACGTTCTCAGGAATGCCTTGAAACGGTTTTTGATTTCTTGACGAGTAGCGGGTTGCTGAACCCACTCGACTACGGACATTCCCTTCATGTCCTCTAAGTTTTCAATGCTTTCTAACACGCCTTCTGGCTCTATTTCACCTTCATCACCAGCTGCAGCTCTTTCGGCGAGGCGCCTACGGCGTACAGGAATAATTTCCTCATCATCTTCAGCACCGTACAAATCTAGGTCCAGAAGTAATCACACAAATGAAACCATACCAGCTATAAGGTCACGTCGTAAACCACCAGTTGCGAGCAAACGCTCACGATCCCGCTGTCGCATTAAACGTTCAGCTTCAGCCCGTGCATTCGGTGATAATTCCTCAAGGTCTTCGTCCGGATCTGCAAGACCTTCAGCTTCATACACGTCTAGTTCTGGGATAGGACTTAAGAAACTAAAAAGGAACAACACAATCCTACCGGTAGTCGCGTTCCATATCATCTCCAAACAGATTTTCTCCAGACTCCTCCTCCTCATCGAGATTATCATCACCAAGAATTGCGGCAGATTCATCTTCAAATGCAGGTTCATCCAAATCTGGGCTTGCTGCTCCTTGTGAAGCATTAGCACGTCGATCTGCAGAGCTCGAGTCCTAAACCCAATAAATCCCTCACTAACATAACCTACCGACATCTGCCCAATTCAAAACCCCGGAATCGAGCGCCCGCCAGAGATTTCGACTATTTTAAACGAAATATTTAACATACATTCTGAAATTGCAGCATTTGAACTTTATTAGTTCCCTACGTTTAATCTGTGTCGTTTTAAAGGTTTTATGTAGACATAAGTAAGGAAGGACCGAATTCAATACTCAGTCTTCAGATAAAGAGACCTGGTCAATGACTGCGCTTGGCATACGCAATACGCCACTAGATAATGATTCGACCATGGCTTTTGTAGATCCTCAAGGGTGATTCGTCTTAGAAGGATAAAAGAAGCCTGACAAACCAACACGAAAGCCACTGTTCAGAGGGTAAAAGTTTGAAATCAGGTTACCTCTTTTCCTAACTAATCATTCGTCACAAGGAAGGCGGGCGAGACCAGCCACCAATTAGTAGCAGCCGTTTACAGCTGATTCCGGAGTATCACCCCCCTTTCTGAAACATGGATTAGTTGCCTCGATATAATGCGAAGATGAATCCCTGCATAAGTGGAGCATGGGATCCTAGACATTTCGTTATCAATGCCTTGAATATTCACCGAAGTCACCAAAGTATGCTGGATGATTGTGGCACAGAAGCCTTAAAATCATCAGTTGCCTATAAGTAGTAACATATGATTGCCTTTTGGTCCCTGTGCTCCGGAACCTGAGGTGCTAGTTAACCATTAATTGAATAACCACCAGAAAAGTCACGCCCAAACGCCACTCAAACAATTTTGATGGATTTCCAGCTCCATCAATTACAAAGTACAAGAAGTCTGCAAGCGTCACCAAGGAATAATGACGAACTCCGCTACTGTGCATGGTCTTTCATGTCTTGACGCCATCAGAATACAGTGGTGATTACAACATTTAGCCGCGAATAATTCCGCAAAGCCAATAACCCTGGTTGGGACGAAATGCAACATTGATGCTCGCCTTCCAGAGGTTCCAGGCCTACTGTAAAGCATCCAGGTTATTTGTACGCTGTCATGTTGTGTTGCTCTCACGCGGTCCTCTAACCAGTTAGCCGTAACGCTCCGGCGCTGAGGCACTGTTGATCAAATATACTGTTCCGTTTGAGTATTGTGTTCTTTCTTGGCCGCGTAGTCGTGAAAACATTGCAATTACCGGTATATAATGATCAGCCGTTTGTGACAGGTAGCTATTAAGACACTGTTTCATTTGCTCTTAGTTTTCGCCTGCTCACGCCTAAGTATTCCCCAGTCGATGGACGAACCACATTGGCAACAGCAAATATAAAACGTTTCTTCAACAACCCTGAGTATGACACTTTCAAAGACGTTACAACAGTCTATAGACACCACACCTGCAGGGAAATTCCTGTCCCCAGCCTTAATCCAATCGTCTCTGGCCAGGAGTAGGTTTGTCAAACAAGAAAGCCAACCAAGAAGCCATGTCGCTCTTGCACCGTAAGTTACGTGTTCTTATATACTTCAATGCCTAATCACGTATTATCTCCATCGCATGAAAATGGCAGTGTGACCGGGACGCAGCTGCCAACGTTTTCTCCATTACCCCTATAAGCACAGGATCTATGCCAGTGTTCTATCAGCCCGGCACTAACCTCTCTAGTTAATGGCCGGTCCTAAACCCGGATAAAGAGGGGAGGTTGAGCATAGGGCTAGCAACCCTGCCGCGGAAAACCAAACCAACCACCAAAGAAACTTCAAAGCACCAAGAAAATGTAAAAATCAAAAACCAACTTATTCCTCGCCGGGATAGGGAAGAAGAAATGACGCCGGTTATTGAAAGCCCTCGGAGGCCAGTTGGCCGACGTGTCTCCTCTCGATAAAAGCAAAAGTAGGAATGAGGACATCAAGATTCTAATGGGCGACATGAATGCCAAACTGGTAGCGGACAGCATAGGAAGAGAGCCAGCCATGGATCGAGAAGCACTTGGTGAAATGGTTAATGAGAATGGAGAACTGTTTGCAAACCTGCGCATTCGAGGATTTGGTGATTGGCGGTAGTATGTACAAACACAAGGATATTCACAAAAGACATGGATTTCACCAGACACACTAAAAATCAGATTGACGTCATCTCGGTTTGAAGAAAGTGGAAACGCAGCCAGTCATTTGGGAAACAAGATCAAGGAGAGGAGCAGGTGTAGGTTCACACCACTCACTATCCAGTGCAAGGGGCCTGTCTTCTAAGTCAAGCTGAAAACCTTCAGAGAAACTGGTGATGATGGGCCGCAGTTCAGGTTCAACACCCAGAACAGAAACTGAAAGAAGACACTATAGACGACATCTTCACGCTAGTCAGTCATCAGGACAAAACGGCAGATATTAAGTAAAATCCCTTAGGAACGCTGGAACTCTCTGAAAGAGATGTGGAAGGAAACCTGCATAACCGTATTGGGAAGGAAGGAAAAGCAAGACAGTGAATGGATTTTCGGCAGACACATGAAAACCCATGAAGGCGGTAAGGCTGCTGATGGTGAGGCAGAAGACGAACTAGTGAAGTGCAGTGCAAGGATGAACAACGAAAAGTGACTGAACACAACCTACAAAACACTACACCGGACAAAGGGGTGAAGAGAGCGCGCAAAGGCGAAAGACACGTCTGTGACGTGCTGGTAGGTCAAGCAGAACAGCCTACTAGTGAGAGAGACCTTACAACGTTACATCAGATGACTGGGTTACTATCTGGGAGGGAAGAGACCAATTCAGACGAAATTAATGAAAGACAGTGAAGGAAATCTAGTGACTAAAGGGGAGAAACAAGGGAAACGATGAGTTGACCACTTCAAAATACGCTTAAATCGACCACTACTACCACCACCTGCAACTGGTCCAGAAATACCACCAACAACCGCAGAACACAAGCCCTGAAACATAAGCCGAAGTCATGAACGCCATGAAGTTGCTGAAATCCGGGAAAGCAGTAGGACCAGATGGAGTCCCGCCAGAAGCACTGAAAACAGACGCTGAGACAACAGCGGACACGCTCACACCACTATTGCAGGAGGTTCGCAAGCACGAAAGGAAATGTACCTGCCGATTGGAAGAAGGGCTGGGGTATCAAACTTCCAGAGCAGAATGACCCAAGTCATCCCAAAAACTGGTGCAGAATCATGTCCCCGTCCGAACCCAACAAAATATTAGGCCGCATCATCCTGTAGGGACCAAAGGATACCCTGAGCCCAAAATTAATGCCGGAACATACCGGATTCAGGAAGTACAAATCATACGCGGACCGAATTGCAACGCGACATTACACAGCATCAGAGAACAGAGAGCAGAATGACAGTCAACTGGATCTTCGCCTCAACTTCATCGATTTCGTAAACGCCTTCGACGGCGTCGACTGAGAAGTAATTTGGCAGGCAGTTGCTTCAACACAAACTTATATCAAACTCCTTCAATAGCTATATGCTATGCGATGTTATACGCCAAGTGATTCACAATGGAGAGTTCAGTGATGCCTTTGAAGTGAAGGCAGGAGTAAGGTAAGGCTGACGCTTTCTATCACTCATGATCCTCCTGACTGTGGTCGACTGAATCATTCAACAGACAGTGAGGAGCGAGGAGAGAGGGGTATACGCTGGCTGGACTGATAAAAAGAGCCCAGAAGATTTGGAATTTGCCAATGACTTACATCGAATATCACACAAGCCTGGAGATCTGCAGGCAAAAAAGGACAAGTTGACAGAAGGGGTTACGCCCACGAAACTTCCTTCAGGCCAACGTGGAGAAGACAGAGGTGATGAAGATACCCAACCGACAACACCAACAAAGACAACAACAAGCACCAATCCCCACAGACGAGAGGAACCAAAGGGAAATGGTCTCTTTCACCTGCCTAGGCAAGGCCGTTCTGACTACAGGCGGTGGCACAGATGGGGGCACCAAAGCCAGGATTGGAAAGGCAGCAGGACAGGCCTTCATCAATCTGAAACCAGTGTGGAGATCTGCTCCACTCCGTTCCACTGCACCCAGCATAAAGCGCGAACAAGACCAGGATTACCAATACCAATGTCAGTCAGGTCAGTGCTTCTGTGTGATGGTTGACAGACTTGACGAGTTACGAAAAGCGTTTCCAACAAACTACAGACATTCATCAACGGCTGTCTTAGCGCCCACTGAATACAGCAGATCAGATTTTCAGAAGGAGTAGCCAACAAGGAACTCTGGCTGGCAACGAACCAACCCAAAACCCATCGTTCAACAAATATGCAGAAGAAAGTGGAGATTGATTGGGCATACACTGAGAAAACCATTTGGGGCATCACGCACCCAAAGCGGAAAGGACGAGTTGTGCATCCAACGGTGATATTGAAGAGATCAGGCGAGGAAGAAATGAATGCTTGTGTGCAGCGGTGGAGCCGGGCTCATAAGACTACAGGGAACAGAGTGAAACTGAGACGTACCGCTGAAGCCCTATGTTCCACTAGAGACCAAAAGGGCAAATAATAGTAATGATAATTCCGTCGGGTCGAAGGTGTCCGCGCCTGAGATAAGGTTATGTTGAATAACATTACTGATGGTACACTGTTAAGCTCTTTCGACCGAAAAAGAACTGTAGCATGCAAGCCCCCTGGGGCTGGTAACTTTCCAAGCCTCAAGGAGCAGTCTCTGGGTGCCTAGAAATAGGACCGGTTACTCGTCCAATCATTAACTCAGGTCAGAGATGCGACATCGCTTTGAAGTGTTAAAATAGTGTCAGAGCCCCGAGTATCGTGAGCTGATGCTACCAAAACGTGTGTGGATAAGTCGGTCAACAGTCCTGATAACATAAATAGCACTAAAAAGGACCTTTAAGGACCAAAAGCATTATTGTATGGAATTAACTCCATCGTTGGTGATGCTAGGGGAATGCAATTTGTTTCCGAAATCGAAACAATACCCGAGTTATGGGGCTACAACTGATCACTTAAAGATATGACCAAAATCATAAAGGACGGAGGGGGTGTAGCGGGCGTTGCTGATAACAACGGGTATACGTAGTATATATGGAGAGAGTGGCAGGAATCATAGGGAATTACCGGCAATGGGTAAGGTTTCTGCCAAGAGCAACGCAGGGACAACACAGGCGTATTATAGGGAATGCTGATGATAAGACTGAATGAAGAGCCGGTCAAGAGCAAATCAAGACAGGAACAGAGAGGAAACGAAGACATTTGCGAATGGCTGCGTTAGTGCAAGGAGCGCCATATGTAACCACCACCATTCCAATTCTTCCTCTCTCGTCTAGTTGTCTTCTGTTTCTTCAGGGGCACTCCGCATTAAAAATTGCCTAAAGGCGGTCGCAGTATTTGATGGCAAATGTTTGTGAGATTTATGAATCAATTGGTTGAGAAGCCAGGCCTGAACAGTGTCAATTTATCGACATCTTACTTCATCGCAGCTAGATTTGCCAGAATGACGACTTTATTTTGGGACGCTCTGATTGTGACAGCAAGTGTGACCTATTTCTTCTCTTGAGGGAGGCAAGTGAACCTCATCTAGAGTCCGTTGAACTGTCTTCATGTTTTTTCGGATACTTGCTTTGCCTAAACCCAAGCATCTTTACACGTGACTCTTATGACGTAGATGATCTCGTTACTTTTTTTCAGTTAGAGCTGTCATCCCTTTAGCTTAGAGTTTGTGACATGATTCCAACCCAGGCCCAACTTTTCCCAAAGTATGGCTGTCGGAGCATCAGCTACGTCTCTAAACTGGTTGGTTTGTCCTGGCTCGTCCATTTATTGTGAATGGTTGAAGTTCAAACTGGCGTTTGAAGCATATACATCTGGAAACGCTGTTTGCGAGTTATCTCGTAGTTCAGTAAACTGTCCTACGTGGATCACCAAGCAGGTTAAAGAGACCCCTGAACGTTGAAAAGAGCTATGAAATGTTTTCATATTTATTAGACGTAGGCAGGTTGGAATCAAATACTGTGGCGACAGGAGTTCCTGCAGAACCCTGGTACCAAAATCTCAAAATCGTACGAGGAGAAGCTTGTTGAGCATTCACCTAAATGGCCTAAGAGAGCATAGCCCTGCATCCGAAAGAGAGAAGACGATTCCGCACCAACATTACGCACCAATAGTGGCTAAATGAAAGGCTCGAAATGATTTGTCTAAAGCTAGGTTGGTCACAAAAGTTTGGCCAGTTACTTCATGGGGACCAAGGTGAATACTTGGTATCTCTTCCCAGTAAGGAGTCGAGCATGGAGCAAATCTTTGAGGAGAGTAAATGGCGGTTAGACCAGAAACCCACTTCAGCAAAGGCCAGTATTATTGACGGGCTACATCCTGTCATGTCACCAGCATTACCGAGTATGGTGATCTAAAAGTTGGTGATACTATTAAAAATGTCCCTCAGCCGTCGGCACTACTGAAGGCCCAGAAGGACGCGACGGCAGGTCGAGTTTCCAACCTGGCCGAAGGCATTTCGTCTATGGCCGTGCTCACGTTAAACTGAGTGGCACAGCTGGAAAATTACTGGAGAGGACTAACTGTAAAGCGGTTCAAAATCTGTTGAGGGGAACAGGTTCGTGATGCGTAAACACCATAGGTTCAGGACTTGAATTCCCACCCTATGAGACTGCTTGTTGCTAGAGAGGCGTGACCAGCGGTTGCTAGTATAAATGAAGTTCTTCATGATATAACCACTTCCCTCGGGCAAACCTCCCGTAAAGTTTTTTTTAAGAGCTGCTATTTAGGTGAGGAGATGCAGCATCAGAAGGTAAAATAACCACCAACAAGAGCTTACAGTATGCTGAAAAATCATTGTAAAGAGGTGTATGAAATGCAGTTTGCAAGCGCGGCCAAAATATGTAACCAAGGAAGATCAACCAGGTTCATAAGTAGCCTGACCGGCAATGGACTGGATAGTGTGAAAACGCCTGGTCACTGAGTTTGGATGATTCACAGTACAAGGTTTATCTTTGTTTGTGTAATCCCGGTGTACGGTTTTAGGAAAAACAACAAAATAGTGAACATTTTTACGACTCCTCAACGATTCGATCTCTCCAGGAAGATCCCTCCCAGTTAGGTGACTCTGACATTGACCTCTCAGGTTAATACTCAAGCTCGGTACGTTCAGATATTCATCTTTTAAGGACAGTTACTTATTCATTCACACCTCCGGTGACTCGCAACTCCGTTGTACCTCACAAAGTCGAACTAAATTTCCCCATACTGATTTTTCACCACCTTATTTGCACCACTGTAAGAAGCTTCCCAGACCGATTTGCCGATTTCCTCACCTACGTTACATTGATCTTCGCACAATACCATGACGTAATTGGATGATCGAAGAGGTCATTACACTCAAGTGTTAGCCTGATAACTTAGTGTCATATTCACACACTTGAAGGGATCTTCGTATCAAGTGCGAAACGTTGAAGAATGACACAAATACCTCGCAATTTTTTTCATATGTTACAATACACCACACCAGGATTATTCAAATATGCGAACAATCAGCTGAGAGGAAAAATCGCATATCCTGAAAACCGATTCCAAAGTTCAGAAACCATGGATATATGTTTGCAGAAAAAGAAATATATCAGCGAACACATACAATTTCATTTCAAATACTGTGCCATGAGCCTTTCAGTTCCCTCGTTGATGTCACGTAATTTGGTCGTGACCCATCGGTTACGGAAAGGGAAATAAAACACCGTCTAAAGGCGATAACCTCGCCTGGTTAACTAGTTCACTAGTTACTAGCCGGTCCTAAGCCCGGGTAAACAGGGAAGGTTGGGCATACGGCTAGCAACCCTACCCACTAAAACAAATCTAACGGCTAAACAAACTTCAAAGCACAAACGATATATAAAAAATAAAAACAAACTTATTCCCCGCTGGAATCGGAGAGGCGAAATGACGCCAGTTGGTGAAAGCCTTCGGGTAGTCAATTGGCCGATGTGTCTTCCCTCTCTCCATGAAAGCGAAAGTAAACGTGGGGACATGGAATGTCCACACCATGTTTGAACCCAGCAAGGCAGCCCAGATTGCAAAAGAGATGAGAAGGTATAGCATAGAAGTGCTTGGGATTTGCGAAAGCAAATGGAATGGAAGTGGACTCTACAAACTTCAACTAAAAAGGAGAATCAATAATCTACTCCAAAAAAGTCACCCAGACGACAACCATGAGCACATTGAGAAAAGGAGTGGCTATCATTATGTCCCCAACAGCATCGAAGGCTCTCATGCAGTGGGAACCAATCTCCTCCACAATCAGGATCATGACAGCAAGATTCAACTCAAAAGGAAGGAAGGTTACAATCATACAATGCTACGCTGTGCATCTACAAATAATGCAGATGAAGAAAAAAAGGAGTAATTCTACAGACAACTCCAATCAACACTGGACAAGACTCCAGTTGGCGATATCAAAATTCTAAGGGGTGACATGAATGCCAAACTGGGAGGGCACAACACAGGAAGAGAACTAACCATGGGTCGAGAAGCGCTCGGTGAGATGAACGAGAATGGAGAGTTGTTTGCAGAATCCTGTGCATTCAATGATTTGGTGATTGGAGGCACTGTGTTCAAGCACAAGGATATCCACAAAGCGACATGGATTTCACCAGAAGGACACACTAAAAATCAAATCGACTTCACCTCAGTCTCAAGAAAATGGATACGCAGTCTACTTGACACAAGGTCAAGAAGAGGAGCAGATGTAGGTTCACACCACTATCTAGTGCAAGGAAAAAACCTTCCAAATCAAGTTGAAAGCCTTCAAGGAAGCTGGTGATAGACCACAGTTCAAGTACAACACTCGGAAACTGAAGGATGAAATTACAAAGAAAATCTTCACGCCAGCCATCAAGACAACATGGGAGACATCGAGGAACATCCCTGAAGAAACCTGTGTGGAAGAACACTGGAAGTCTTTGAAAGCTATGTGGAAAGAAACCTGAACAACAGTATTAGGAAGGAAGAAGGAAGAAGATAAGGAATGGATCTCAATGGATACATGGAAGCTGATAGAGGAGAGGAGGATGGTGAAACAGAAGATGAACCAGTGCAAGAATGCTCAACGACGAGAGGAACTGAGTACAATGTACAAAACGCTGGACAAAGAAGTAAAGAAGAGTGCTCGCAAAGACAAAAGACACTTCTACGAAACACTGGCAAGTGATGCAGAACAGGCTGCAGGTAAGAGAGACCTGACGACATTGTATCAAAAAACCAGGTTGCTATCTGGGAACAAATCAACGCAGACGAAGCCAATAAAAGATGAAGAAGGAAATTTAATCACGAAAGAAGAGAAACAAAGGAACCAATGGGCCGACCACTTCAAGAAGCTCTTGAATCGATCACCACCACCACCTGCACTTCGTCCAGAAATACCACCAGCAGCCGCTGAACTACAAGTGAACATAAATCCTCCAACAAAAGTGGAAGTCCTAAACGCCATAAAGCTACTGAAATGCGGGAAAGCAGCAGGACCCGATGGGATCCCTTCAGAAGCACTGAGAACGGACGCAGAGGCAACAGCAGACATGCTCACACCACTGTTGCAGGAGGTGTGGAAGGAAGAGAAGGTACCTGGCCATTGATTGGAAGAAGGGTTACCTTATCAAACTCCCAAAAAAGGAAGGGAGACCTCAGTGTTTGCAAGAACTGGCGCGGAATCACTCTCCTATCCACCCAAAACAAATACAATATTAAGCCGCATCATCCTGGAGAGACTTAAAGATGCACTGGATTCAAAACTACGACCCGAACAGGCAGGCTTCAGGAAGTACAAATCATGTGCAGACCAAATTGCAACGCTTCGTATCATCATAGAACAGAGCATAGAATGGCAATCAGCTCTCTGCCTCAACTTCATCGACTTTGAGAAGGCCTTTGACAGCGTCGATCGAGAGGTAATTTGGAAACTGCTTCAATACTACGGAATACCGCAAACCTTTATCCGCCTCCTTCAACAACTATATGAAGATGCCACATGCCAAGTAATTCACAATGGGAAGCTCAGTGATGATGCTTTTGAAGTGAAGACAGTAGTGAAACAAGGTTGCCTACTATCTCCCATGATATTCCTGATTGTGGTTGACTGGATCATGCAGCAAACAGTGGGCAGCGAGAAGAGGGGGATACGCTGGCTGGACTGCGGAAAAGAACCTAGAAGATCTGGATATAGCCGATGACTTGTGTCTGATGTCTTGTAACACAAACTTGAAGATCTACAGGCGAAAACTAACAAGTTGATAGAAGAGGCAGCGAAGACGGTACTTCAAGTGAATATAGAGAAGACAGAAGTGATGAAGATACCGCACCACCACCATCAACAACAACAACAACAAACTCCAATCACCATGAACGGGAGAAACTTAAAGGAAGTAACCTCCTTCACTTATCTAGGAAGCACTGTTTCAACTACAGGCGGGACAGACGAGGATGTCAAAGTCAGAATCGGAAAAAGCAAGACAGGCGTTCATTAACCTGAATTCAGTGTGGAGATCTTCTGCACTCAGCATATGGAACAAGATCCGGATTTTCAACACCAACGTCAAGTCAGTGCTTCTGTATGGTTCAGAGATTTGGCGCGTCACGAAAGGGATTTCCAACAAACTACAGACATTCATCAACAACTGCCACCTACGCTGGCTCGCTACTGAAGATCAGATGGATTGACAGAAAGAATAGGCAACAAGGAGCTCTGGCTGGTGACGAACCAAACAGAACCTATCACATAACAAATATGCAGGAGGAAGTGGAGATGGATTGGAGTGGGCATGCACTGAGAAGGCCGACTGAGGACATCACGCGTCAGGCCAGTTGCTCGAGTGGAATCCCCATGCGAAGCGACGAGTTGGGCGTCGGAGTCGAGAGTGACATGGAGGAGGTCGTGCGAGGAGGAAATGAGAGGTTGTGGGCTGTCGTGGAACCAGGTTCAAAATATCTCAGAGAACAGAGGTCACTGGAGACGTGCTACTGAGGCCCTATGTTCCACTAGGAACCCAAGGGACTAATAATAATAATAATAATTAGTGACTTTACACTCTTTCACTTTTTCAAAACAGTTTTAATACCTTTATTTTATGCTTGTCTCCAACTATGTTCATACGGAGTGTCGTTTAGCTAACGCTGTATTTTTTGTTATTACGTGAACCCGCCTGACACTCATAACACCTTGGCACATTAAGATAACCGCTTTATTTATTTCTGATATCATTCATCCGTTCATCTTTACCTTGTCTTGTGTAGCATGTGTCTAGTGTGATTGAAATATGTACCTAAATCTCTTTTGCGTTTCAAAGTTTTAATGTTTTTACTGATGTTCAAAACAAACTGACGCCTTAAGGTTTGTTTATAATCACTACGGTGACTATTTACTTATTCATTCAAGTTTTATGCGGATAGTGAAAGTCATACAAAATAAAATGACATAATCTCCTTCTGCAAATGGTGTTCCGATTGGATTATTAAAGGCTAATTTTATGGAGAACTTGAATAGTTGGCTTCGATATATTCCTTGTCACTCTCCATACACAGTCTGGTATAGTTTTCAGTCAAATGGATTGACAGGAAGCTGGATACGAGCAATTAATGATACCATGAGATCATAAAAACCTAGGCAATCTAGGTTAACTGGAACTTTGTGTAGAAAACTTTCTTCCTCCGTATACAGAAACAGAATATCCAGCACATATGAAGGTCCCGCTAAACTTTTCAAATCCAGAGTTCCACCAATATTTTTGGCGTTAATGACTTCTTCAGAGGTGTTCTGCTGTCAAGAAAATGGTTATCGGCCGTCAGTTGGAATTATACTACAGAGAACCGGGAACTGAGTACTTAAGGTTCTAGACTCATAAGATCAATTCCGTCACAGTATACATAAGGATTAGGCGAAACTGTGACTTCGATGCTTCCAATGATATTTTCAGTGAATCTACAAATAGACCAAATTTTGTAGAAATTCGCGGTTGCAAACAAATGTCAGCAAGAATGCTAAACACTGAGTCATTAGAGAAAATATAGGAGCCTGAGGAATAAGCTAGAAGCCAACTATGGAAAGACATGTGATGTGCTATGGATATATGGCGAACGACTGCTACTCTGACTGGGAGAAACAAATGTATTTTGGCATAAGACGGTAGCAGTCAGTCAGCCAGGCGACTTGAACCAGAGATTCATGCCCACCAGCACTTATCAGTAAAGCGTATCTACAACTACGGGGAAACTGGAGATTTCCTCATGATTCGAACTAAAACCACTCAATGCTGTAGTCGGAGACTATACATGCGACGACTGAACCAGCATCCGACTGCATACTGCACAGGAATTAATTACCAATGGTTAGCAGAGATAGCTGTCCATCTCAATCTATTAATCACGCCTAACGCAGTCAAGGATGAAAAGTCTCCGTCTCTGAAAGAAAGACAACTTTAAGATAGGAAGCTTTACCGTGACTGACAAAATCAACGTTGAACCTCGTACACAGGTAGGTGCATCATCGCAAGTTGCTCCACTCCACAGTGGGACACAAATAACAGGTAGACAGAAAAGACTGATATCACAATCGATAAAGTTGTGTGAGAGAATAAACAATCTGAAGATAATGGTTAGTGCAAATGTTCAAGCTTTAGGAGATGACAAGAAGTGGATACATATTCGCCACTGTGACCAATTTTCAGACATGTCACTAAGAGTCCTCAACCATTCATTCTCTTAGTCTCGGGAACTCTAGCCATGTAGTCCACATCACTCAAACCAACACTGACGGACTTCATCGATTGGTGTCAGATGCCGGTCTGACCACCCTGAACCCTCTTCCATCCTAATCCGACTTCCCCTAACGTGCTTCATCGGTGGCTCGGCATATCCAACGCATCTCACTTGACTAAGGTCCACAACCTCATCCATAGACTTGCCTGTCTTCCCTAATACCTATCGCCTGATCTCAACATTATTCACACAATGATTCCACCACACGCAAGCAAGGTTATGAAGACACCTGTAATCAATACTCTGTAATTCCTACTTTCAAAGACCATATCCCACACTCACATGATGGGATGGAATATGGGTGCAACTCAATATACTCGTTCATTGATAGGTAGTCGAATATCTCACCAGTCAGCCGAAGAGATTACCCAAGTTGGCAAATGCTAAACGGGACTTCTGTATCCGACTTGAGATTTCGTCAGCAACCAACCGGTTTGGCAGGCTGATTCAACTCTCCAAGTAAGTGAGGTGGTTGACACATTCCACCACCTCACTCCGTATCATTAAACTGCGATTGCTTGCAGCAAACCCGTACTGGAGCATCATCTTAAATTCGACAAGTGCCAGTGAAACGCATGCCAAACACACACAGATTTACCCTCAACGCGTTCACAAGTGTATTTATTCTGTCAGCGTCTTCACGTAGCAGGACAATATTGTCTGCATACTTCAAGTCAACCACATGTTGCCCTGTAGTGAGTAGATGAATCCCTGTGAAGTCAAACGTACTCAAAGTTATGCTCAATAGAACGTCTATAACGAAGTTAAACAGAAACGGTGACAGTGAAGATCACTGGTGTTCACAAGTGATTTGCATGACAACTCTCCATATGCCCTTAACACGACTGCGTGAGTTCGAGTGGAGAGTTTTGGTAATCATTATGTATTTATTCGGTACTCCTTTACCAGTTAGACACTGCCACAACACCTGACGGTCGACAGAGTTAAATGACTCCTTCAGATCGAGAAATATGGCGAGTGTTGGCCACCGGTAGGTACGCCTATGTTCCACGACCTGTCATAGGGTGAGAATACAATCGATGCAGCTTTTTCCAGGTGTGTCTGAAATCTGCTTGCTTTTCATGAGTCCGGTGTTGTCGAGCTCCAGTTAGATGTCGGATAACTGTGGAGTGTAGGATCTTTGACCGTATATTAGTCCAACTAGTTCGTCTATGGATGCCATAAGAAGATTTGATTCCCTTCTTATAGACCGGGATGATCAGTGAAGCACACCAGTTTGACGGCAATAACTTTGATTCTCATACACTACCTAGTAACTCCATAGGTAGTGTGGCTTGTTGCACATACTAGCTGAGATTAGCGTGAGAGTTTTCTCCACTATTTTTGATACAGATTTCTGTCATCTTCCGACAGACCGCGATGGTCAATAGCTGACGGACCTGTGTCAGAGACACCAAGATGGGATCTAAAAACGATACCAATTCTCGGACTTTTCCCATGCAATCTGTACAGATTTAGAGACAACCATTAAGTTGTTTTACTTTTCGGATAAGTGTGAGTGCGAGCTAAAAAAAGCAATACAATTTGGTACCCAGGTAGAAGTCGTAGGTTTGTTGTATACTGCCAATAATACCATGATGTAAGAGATATCTGGATAGAGAATTATACAAGAGCAACATAACAACGCAAAAATGTTTTTAAAATACGTACTCAGTAGTCATAACTTGTGATATTTACTTTGTTGGTTAGTATATATGAATACTACTACCTGTCTGAATCTGGCAAAGTCTACTTTTGTCATAATAATGAATGAGATTTGTATACTTGTAGATACGTGAATTTCAGGTGAAAATGAATCAGTAGTACTTGTAAAGATAAAGCAACTTTAAAAATGTTGAAAAATGGAATAAGGAAAGAAAGACATTCAAAAAATAACAGGAAGAATACATATACGCGGGATCGGAAAAGCAAGACAGGCCTTCATCAATCTGAAACCAGTGTGGAGATCTACTCCACTCCACTCCACTGCACTCAGCATAAAGCGTGAACAGAATCCGAATTTTCAACACCAACCCAGTCAAGTCGGTGCTTCTATGTGATGGCTGAGAGACTTGACGAGTTACGAAAAGCATTTCTAACAAACTACAGACATTCATCAACAACTGCCACCTACGCTGGCTCGCTACTGAAGATCAGATGGATTGCCAGAAAGAATAGGCAACAAGGAGCTCTGGCTGGTGACGAACCAACCAAGAACCTATCACTCAACAAATATGCAGGAGGAAGTGGAGATGGATTGGAGTGGGCATACACTGAGAAGACCATTCGAGGACATCACGTGCCATACCCTCGAGTGAAATCCAAAGCGGAAACGACTAGTTGGTCGTCCTAGGGTAACATGAAGGAGGTCGTGTAAAAAAGAAATGAAAGCCTTTGGGTAGACTTGGAGCCAGGTTGAAAAGACTGCAAAGCAGAGAGTGGAATGAAGACGTGCTACTGAAGCCCTATATTCCACTAGGAACCCAAGGGATAAATAATAATAACAATAATATAATAATGCATATACACGTAACAAGCACAATTGATGGTTTAACAAACATAATTTAAGTAAAATTTCAGAAAGTATAATCACTAATAAAGTATCTTCAAGTAAATTTAGTTGAATCAATATTATAATGAAAAGTTTCAAAGATCTTCTTTAAATTTTCTTCTTGTTCTTCAAAAACTTTCAATTTACTTCCAATACAGTAAAGTCGATGAAGAAACTGATGTGCTATTTCTATTTCACTATCTACTAAACAGTCTACTGCTACAAGGAATTGTTTAGATTTTTGAAAATTTTTTAAGATGAAAAAAATTTTATCAATTATTGAACTACGATTATTATCATCTAATGACATAATCTCTGTATTAACAATAGCATGATCCAATATTGAGAGTATATCAGGTAAGAATGAAACACCTAGTCCAGTGTTAAAAAGATTTTCTAATAGTTCATTACTTTGATGAAATAATAATTCTATTAAAGAATTCTCTTTATCTTTATCAGTTAAAATTGTTGATGATTTAATATGGCGCCAGTGTATAATGAATTCCTGTGGAGTAGTTATAGTCTTCGTATGCTGCTGCTGCTGCTGAAAGGTAAAAGATACATGTGGGACCAATACAAATAAAGACAATGAGATATTAAGCTAGAGAAATTTAGTTATATGGATAGATATTCATTAAAATAAATATACTCACATACACAATACCACAGATTTATGTTAATCATAAAGTTATCACAAAATTGGAAAGGAAGAGAAGGAAACGATGTCATTTATGCGTGATGTAACTCATATAACCATCTTTCTAAGGTTATTTCAACTCTTGCAATGAGCACGTAAATATAGTTCAAGTTAAAAAACAAAAACAATATTTTCAACAAAAATAAGAATATATCCTCCCCATTCACAAGGTCTATATATCGAAGAAGTAAAAAAGATATAAGAATACAAATCAGCGAAAATATGGACATTCATATGGTAGAAAATAATAAGTTACACCTACTATATGACAATCAAGGATACTACGTAACTGCCTAGACTTCTAAATATGAAGCGGGACTGTAACCTGTTGTCCAATTATTGATATTTCAGTGTCTAGGCCAGTGTGTTATAGATCATTATATATGCACGGGTTTGAACATTTTTAAACAATTATGTATTTGGTAAATACATCAATGAGATATTCTACTTTTGATGCTAACACACTTAACCAACCTTACAGTGTATTTTACTCACAGTTGTATCATCAAGTGTTTAGTCCTCTGACCTATGAAATTCAGTGAGTAAAAGGAGGACATTAAGTTCATTTACCTCTAACAGGAAGTGGCCTAAATAGAAAGTAACATTTTAAATCATCAGCCGTTGCGTGGTTAGAAAAAACCTCATTGGACAATTAATTCTACAGTTGACCAATCAGAATAAGTTATTTAACTTTTGACCTAGTGGTTTCATATATTTATAGAAACTGTGTATAAATGATGTATTTTTGTGGAATAAATTGTCCTCTTTACAGTCAGAGGCCAGTCTTTCCCTTCTGATTTTCGTGGTTCAGTAAAGTACTAGGTTCTGAGGGAAAACAGTCGTTATTTGTATCAAATCCTAATGCGTCTTCACATCAGCCTTGTCCACGTAGATATTATTTTATTTACTTGGTCACTTCAACTTTTAGAAAACGATCAAACCCAACAAAAAGACTTGAATTTATCATTAGAAAATTAACAGAAGTATGAAATACACTGTTAGTGAAAAACTCGATGTGAAAAATATGATATTTAATTGTTTAGTAATTTACATTGAATGTTAAAACGGCGACAAACGTAGTTACTTTAAACGTGACCTTGGCAGATGCTGAGAAAACCAATCAGGGTTCAGTATTTCGCCTGGTAAAGTTTCTTTCCACAAAATAAAGGAATATAATTGGTTGTTTCATCAGTTGCTAGAGTGGCCTTTAAAATCGCCCATAAACTGGTATAGCTCATAGTTAAACTGACAATTGCAATATATTTAACACTCTCAAATGGTTACCGCTTTTCATTCACCTACATGCTTGAATATAACCATTTTTGTGTGTTTATTTCATGCCAGTAAGTCACCGACTGTACTTCAGTAACTATTACGGTTAGCTTAACAACTACTGAAATGACCAATGAGATTTCACAATTTCACGGGGTGAAAAAATCATCTTTTTGGTCTAAATAAAGAAGCCTACTTGGTTATTTCAGTAGTCGTTAAGAGGGTATATAGATTCACTCCTGTGTAGAAAACATGCAAGAGATTTGCTACGTTACCTACAAACTGTCATTTTATCTTTTAACCGTTTACAGATAGTGCATGCGTACAGCTAAATAACAAACCAAGAAAACAATAAGTTAGAAATATGTTGGTAAGTTTGAGGCAATAGGCAGGAATCCCTGTATCCCGGTTTACGGCACTCATCAGCAAGGCATATCTCCAACTTCGATGGAACTAATGCCCCCTGTGAGATTCGAACCCACGTCATTCAGTGTTGCAGTCAGCGAAGTCACCACTGAGATCTACAGTGACCAGTCCCGAATAGCTTAGTGGTAACGTCGCTAACTGCAACACCGTATGACGCGGGTTTGAATTTCACAGGGGACAACAGTTCTGCAGAAGTTCTAGATGACCTTCTGAAGAATGCAAACAAGCAAGAAATCTAGATCCAGGACTTTCTGCTCGTTGCCTCCAACTAACTGACATCCATCAAAAGTGCAGCATGATGGTAAGCCTCTCAGCTTGGTGATCAAATTTCTAAATGATGTATAGAATTCAGTCAGCACTCACGACCAGATAACATGAGATTGGTTGCTCTGCTGTTGTATGAATATATAAATTATGAATATAAAACCAAGCTATTTAGCCTTCTGTATTATTAACTCATACATAAGTCATGCTGTTTAAGTATTAGCAGATGTGATGAATATATGATAAGATCGTTTTAGAACACAGCAAATATAAATGAATATAGTAGTGAGTATGTTGACAAGAAAAATCTACAAAGGAAGATCATATGAATTAGAATAATTTATTTAGGCTGGGAAATAATTCGATATTTGAGTAACTCTTAAGCATATTGTTCACAACTACCGAAATAGTCAATCAAGTTTCTTTATTTTATGAAAAACTACCCTTCCATTCAAATTAGAGATATCTAATTTATCATTATATCAATTGGTAAATTGAACTTACTCGATATTTTTTCTGAAAAATATTCTAAAGCAGTTAAACTCATTTTCATTTCATTAATTATAAATGTAAAGGAATAACTTGTATCCAATATCTATCAGTAGTGTTATAAAACTAGTATGAATACACTTAAATGAGATCTTTAAGGTTATCAAAAAGGTAAAAGGATACTTTTTTTCAGCAGTAAAACCCATTCAAATGTCTACAGTACTAAACAAATATGAAGTGGAAGTTAAATTAAGTTTACATACATATATTATTAGTCCCTTGGGTTCCTAGTGGAACATAGGGCTTCAGTAGCACGTCTCCAGTGACCTCTGTTCTCTGAGATATTTTGAACCTGGTTCCACGACAGCCCACAAGCTCTCATTTCCTCCTCGCACGACCTCCTCCATGTCACCCTCACCTCGAACGTCCAACTAGTCGCTTCCCATGGGGATTCCACTCGAGCGACTGGCCTGACGCGTGATGTCCCCAGTTGGCCTTCTCAGTGTATGCCCAATTCAATCCATCTCCACTTCCTCCTGCATATTTGTTGCGTGATAGGTTCTTGGTTGGTTCGTCACCAGCCAGAGCTCCTTGTTGCCTATTCTTTCTGGCAATCCATCTGATCTTCAGTAACGAGCCAGCGTAGGTGGCAGTTGTTGATGAATGTCTGTAGTTTATTGGAAATGCCTTTCGTAACGCGCCAAGTCTCTGAGCCATACAGAAGCACTGACTTGACGTTGGTGTTGAAAATCCTGATCTTGTTCCGCATGCTGAGTGCAGATCTCCACACTGAATTCAGGCTAATGAACGCCTGTCTTGCTTTTCCGATTCTGACTTTGACATCCTCGTCTGTCCCGCCTGTAGTTGAAACAGTGCTTCCTAGATAGTGAAGGAGGTTACTTCCTTTAAGTTTCTCCCGTTCATGGTGACTGGAGTTTGTTTTGTTGTTGTTGTTGATGGTGGTGGTGCGGTATCTTCATCACTTCTGTCTTCTCTATATTCACTTGAAGTACCGTCTTCGCTGCCTCTTCTATCAACTTGTTAGTTTTCGCCTGTAGATCTTCAAGTTTGTGTTACAAGACATCAGACACAAGTCATCGGCTATATCCAGATCTTCTAGGTTCTTTTCCGCAGTCCAGCCAGCGTATCCCCCTCTTCTCGCTGCCCACTGTTTGCTGCATGATCCAGTCAACCACAATCAGGAATATCATGGGAGATAGTAGGCAACCTTGTTTCACTACTGTCTTCACTTCAAAAGCATCATCACTGAGCTTCCCATTGTGATATATATATATATATATATATATATATATATATATATATATATATATATATATATATATATATATATATATATATATATATATAAGCATTCCTCCTTTTTATATCCGAACGTCGACTTCACACTAAACCAACTATGTGTTCCAAAGTCAGGTTGAAGTTGAAGAACACGTTTCTTTTACAGATATACATTTCAAGACAGGCAGGTAGGTATCCAAGTTAACATGATATCATCATTTAAAGTAACTATTTATGATAACTTACTATCTTCGAGTTCATTTTAGGTTCTTCGTAAGGCATGCTATTGTTATTGAGTAATGTTGTAGAACTATTCCATGAAGATTTTTGACCAGTTGAGTTAATTAATTTTGATCGTTCTAAAGGTTTTAAATGACATCCAGCTACAAGTTCTCTGAGTAAAGTGAAAATGATAAAATTAATTTTACAAAGAAATAAATAAAAGCAAAGCATTTCATGAATACTCAAGGGAATGACTAATTCAACACGATATTCAAAAGAAAATTTGAAAAAGCATGGTCCGGAAATTTGAACAAAAAACGCAAACAGAAAAAGTATATTGCGTAGTAAGTGTGTAATAAAAATTCAAATTTATGCTTTATTCAATAATAATTAACCATCCTACCAACCTAGCTTGACTAAATTATTTCGTTCCGAAGCAAAATAAGGTTAAGACAAACAATCTGTATCTACTCACCCATATGCATATGCAAGTTTCCCTCACCTCACAGATTTTCACTATTTTATAGAAGAATCCTTTATACATCTAGAGTACATAAAAGACAGCCTAGTTAGGTGAAGATACTGACAAGACACCGAGACTTCTGAACACCTTCACTAACGACTTCAGAATGTAAGGAATGCGTTTCTCACCACCAAAATGCAAATTGTTGCTCTGTAACTAGTCTCCGTTGGAATAAAGTGGGAGGGGGGGGGTAAGGGCATTGGCCAATTCACTCACCAGAGAAGTTGGATCAGCCTTGTTGAGCTAGTGACCAGCGCCTGAGAGATACCAATTCCTTGTTAAGGAATGAGTGAACTACATAGCAATTCGTTCTGTTGTACCACATGCCTTCAGGTATTCGACCACTATGGCCTCCTTAGCACAGGCTGTGTCCATAACGTAGAAATCAGGTGTAGAGTACGAGATAGAAGTCATTCAATGAGGTTGTGAACCTTAGGTGATTGGGGCATGGGTTGAATATGCCTAGCCAGTCTGTGTCTCGTCGCGAAATTTTAGCCGAAGTACATTTGGGCTGACAAAAGGTAAGAGGCGACTGGAATAAAGCACGGGACAAAGTCTGTAACTGTTTGTGTCAGCCGTGTAGGCAAATGCAGACTTCCCAGTTGAAGTAGATGTCAAAATCAAAGTCAGTAGTTGGTGACTGGGGATACGGCTTAGATGTATCCCCACATTCTCCTAATGCGAATCATCAAATCGAATTTTATCACTGCTTCAACCTCTTTTTTCTCTCTTCTAATGGCTTTCTACGATTTTTAGTTATTTTTTTCTTGATTTTTTTTGCCCTTCATCTTGATGCCTTCAACCATGTTGTGCTAATGTGAGGTGTGAAAACTAGGATGGTTATGAAGAAATGCTAGTTTTCTTGTTGAAACTTCGAGAGAAGAACTTGATATAAAATCCTCAAGCTAATATGAATCATATAGTTCTTGTATAGAGTGATAATAGCAAAAAACTAGTTTCAACTAAAACGAAATGATGATTAAAAAAATCCTTTGTAGACCGATATCTTAGAGACTTATGTACACACTGCGGAGTAATTAAAAGACTGTTACCTGACACATCATTTGATACGGTTTATAGTATTAATAACAGTTGGGTGTGAATTGTGTGTCCTAGTTTTAACAGAAGTATGAAGTTTTTTAGTCACCATCCGGGGAAAAGTAAACCGAATTTCCATAGACGGATAAATAAATTATCCAAATACCTTTCTAAAAGTGTAACAACTATTTCTTCAGTGTTGAATATTCAGAAACAACTAAACGGATTTACAAACGCCCCATATATGTACTACTTTTCAGATGACGTCTAAATAAAACAGGTTCAATTCTTCTGATGCTCATTTTACAAAGCTGTAAATATAAGAATGTATAAGCAAAAGCCATTAACATCAATAACAACACACCGACCTAAAATCATCATATGTTGGAACACCTTGTTGAACTGCTCTAATTTTTGCATCATTTTCAAGCCAATATCTGGATTCTTTTGCAATAGCTGAATTCATCTCTCTTTCTAGATTATTCATATTGATACCAAGTCGTTTCAGATGATCATCGTTAGTTTCAACCATCTTTTAGAAAGTTATTTCCAAGAAATTAGAAACCTTTAAAAATAAAAAAAAAAGATGATGTATGGTAAATTCTAACATTCTGTATTACAGAGATTTTTGCTTTCAGTATATGTCTTGTCAGTTAATAGTTTACAACAATGCCTTTTTAACAATACTTCATATTCAGAATATTTTAAAGAGTTACTTGATTCTCTGAAGTGGGTAAGGTAATGGTAATATTTCTTAGCTGTATGATTCAAAAAAGCAACTTGTATAATATTTAACGTCTAGGAGTAACGAAGTGTAGAAATCTATTACTTTATTCGGAATGATTTCATGTCAGATTACTTTATTTGATATAGCAAACAGTAATACACTTTAATTTACTGGATGACATTTCGAGCAGAATTCATCGATTATAACCACATCAGATTCTTTTCCGAACGTCATCCAGTAAATAATGCTGTATCACTGTGTACTATAATTAAATAAACTGATATGAAATTATATTATACCATAGTGCTCAAAACTTACTTTTTTATTCTCAATGATCCATTACAGCTGCTTTTCAGTAGTAAACTCAACACTTACTGTACAGTAACAATTGCTGAAACAGTATCACACATCACTTGAATGACTAAAGTTAGTGAAGATAGCACTTGCATTTTCCTTAAAGAAAGAAAACTAGCAAAGGTGTTCTACTCAAAGCACTACAGATGCTTTGAGATGGATATCACGAAGTTCTAATGAGAAGCCGTTACCTGTAGGATCAAGCAGTCGGAAGTGAAGCGGATGCCGATTGGAGACTACGATGGATAATCGCAAATTGACAGAAGTATAAAACTGGGGAGCACTGAACAATGAATCCAGTGGTTGGATGGTTTACGCGTTCGCCATGAAGTCTTAAGGTCCTGACTTCAATCCCAGGCAGGGTAGAGGGCACGGACAGTTGAGGAGTCTTGTACTATGACGAAATGGCTGTTCAACCCCCTCAGGTTTTCAGAGGTTCTTCATCTGATGGTAGTCCATGGTGAATAGTACCTTAAAAATAAAATCCCCACTAGTCTCAAAAAACCATTTAATCATCTAACGATATGATTTCTTATCTCCGAAAATACCAACATAGTTGTAATCAACACAATCATGAAACGTTACTAAACAAATAAAATGGAGTCTTATTCAACTTAAATGTTTCAGAATCAAAACTTTCTAATCTACTGACTGATAGAAAGGTTAATATATAGCCCAACTACTTCTGTGGAACTTAGTTGACGTAAACCTTTGTATGCGAACTAGTTAATGCAAAGGAAACATGCTTTCTTCCTATAATTGTCACCGATGTCGAGAACTCTATGACTAAAATGAAACTGAGTAAAGTACCTGATTTAATTTGATGAATTCTGAAATATGTCTCTAAATGATAAATAGGGTTGACTTTGGGGATAAAATCAAACTTGATACAATATCACATTCGTTCAAGTTACCATGATTCCACTAGCACAGTGACATGGAAAGCAAACACATTTTGTTATCAAACGAAAACGTTTGTTATTCCTGACAAAATCAACCAAAGGATAATCGAAGCATATTACACTAGATGGCTAGATTCTACCTCAGTCAACCTAATTAGTCATTTACGGATATATTTCAGAATCCATCAAATTAAATCAGCTACTTTACTCAGTTTCATTTTAGTCATAGAGTTCTCGACATCGGTGACAATTATAGAAGAAGGGATGTTTCCCATGCACTAACCAGTTCGCAGACAAAGGTTTACCTCAACTAAGTTCCACAGGAGTAGTTAGGCTATGTAGTAACCCTTTTCAACTGCGACTGATATTAATGCCTTGGGTCAGTGTCAATGGTAACTATGTCGAGTAATATCATTATGCGTGCCTAAAGTTGGTGTTCATTAGAATACATGGATATCAAAGTAAAGTTTCAGTGAATAGTAGACACCATGGTCTTGTTGGGCTGCAATGCAAAAATTACCACCTGTCATTCTGATTGACTGAGTATCATGTCCAACTAATTTTCTTAATAACATTATCCAGTCACAATGATTTTGGTAACTAATATTTGCACCGTTAGTTAGATAATGAGTCCCAAATATGGTTGTAAGTAAAACAAACATATATTTAATGGTATTGTTGATTTAGATTTAGCCACCCTACACTGTTGGCAAATAAAAGTGATTTACAGTCAATGAATTGTAAAAATGACATAACTAATCAATGAACTGGAGAAACATTAATAGGTCTAGCTAGATCTGTTTGGGACTGAATCTGACAGGAGAAAAGTATTCACATCAACAGAAGATGAAAAAAGTTAATGAATACAACTAAGAACATTTATTGGTTACTTGAGATTAAATACCTACTAATCCAACAAACACAATGATAGAACATAGTATTCGTTTTAAACAGTATTTTCAAAATACCTGGATGTGGTGATCAGGTTCGTAGATCACAAAGACTCAACAAGCTACACTGGTTGGAACGCTTGTTGCTTCGATGTCCTATCATACCAAAGACGTCTATTATGTAGTGGTTAGACAAGAAGTCATTATCGTTATAGTGTGCAAAATGTTATGCTATGATGGACCTCCGCGGGCGAAGTCGTGTTGTTGACTGGAAAAAGGTATGGCAGCAGTAGGGTGTTTCCCGAAGATGACCAGCAGGACCATGCTGATTCTGCTTTTCCTTTCTACTTTGCGGCATGCCGATTCCGGTGATACCGGTTCACATAGTCGGATTCATAAAAACAACAACTAAAGTCCATAGGTGGTCGGTTTCAAATAGATGTCTTTGACCTCTGCAGCAACGCACTACTACTGTAAATCGTTTCTTTTACACGTAACTCAGAAAGAAATAGTCATCCAATTGTATGCAGCCAGGAAGTGTCAGTCAGCCTTGGAGCTGTGTCAGCACTCAAACTCCCTCAGATCATTGTCAACCTCTGACATCTTTACCTTCTATCCTTTACAGATGACTATCGGTCAGTAATCTGTGATCTCTAATTTCTTTCAGCTCTCGATAACGATTCGAGTTCATGCAACAGTATCCCTGTTCTCAAAACTACACACTTAAGCCTTCAATGTTCACACCTTCCATTATATCAACCAACAACCTTCGCTAGTCAAAACTCTGGCATTGTGGATGTGTTCTGTACTTATGAAACATCCACAGAGGACTTACATGTAGTTCTTCACCTAATCTCACTAGACCAAAATGAAATTTCGAAATTCACTCTTCAAGTTTCTGGAGATTCAATGGTCAGTCCTTGCGAATGTAAGGATGATATTGAGCACTAAGACAAAGTCCTCAACCCCCACCGGATCCCAGCTAACAGTCGCCTATGAGCTGCTCGACTGAAAGGTACGGTAAAGACGAAGAAGAATAGCGAAAATCATCGTCGTCTTTGTAAGCTCTACTTATGCACCCATTGATTGCAGTTCCAATGAAGCGAAGAATTAGTTCTACCGAAAACTGTCTACCCTTCTACTAAAAGCCAAGCGTTCAGACGTCGTAGTTTTTACAGGTGATTTCAGTGCAGAAGTGGATAGACTAGTTCAGACGGTCAAAAATGCAATTAAATGGTACTTTCGGAATCCTAGCAGAATGAACAGATAACGACAATCACCCGTGCTCAGACAGCCATCAACTTTTGGTGGGAATAAACTTAAGACAGACAATGTCCGACGTGGTGTCCACCGGCATCAACTCAGTAGGGGACATAGGACATATTGCTACCAATTATCGCTAGAGAGGCTCGGTACAAGATCGCTGCTCCTTCTGGAGCACGTCTTTGGACAGCGATCACGCGTTGGTTCGGACACGTCTACGTATGTTCCTAAATGGAGAAAAATAAAGGAGAAAGACCAATGCGACTGTTGCTTGATGGTGATAGCACTAAGGGTGCTTTCTGAAAGAAGTTGACTAGATAGTTACGCAACAAAACAGAATTTTTCATCCAGCAGAAACCTAGCAGAATCTATAGTTTGCTCAAAAAACACTTGAAGACTGTAGCTGACTCTCGAACAGTAGTTAGGAAGGACCAGTGGATCTCAGTAGCTTCTTCTGAAGTAACGAATGCGACCCAACACGTTCCTGATGGTTCTGGGCATAACGAGGAGTGTAAGCAACTCAAATGTAGGCTAACAAGAAGTCTAAGCAATGACCACGAACAGTGGTGCGTGCAGTGAAGGCTGAGATGGAAAGTCAGTGCGACAACCAACAGTACACAGCTACTTAGGCTTATTCAGCAAACGGGTGCAGAAAGGCTAATGGTAAGTGAGACTATGAAAGCTAAGGAGAGGACTGCGATCCACTTGCAGGACAGACAACTCCGAGGAACAGTACCAGATATTACTTCGCTGCCCACTATTCAGTCGGATCCGGAAGCGAACAATAAGATAAGGGCAGAAACACCTAAAAAAGTTGCGAAAGCTGTATGCAATTTGAAACGAAGAACAGCAACACGGGTAGATAGACTAGTTCCAAAAGTATTTAAGGACAGTGGTCACAGATTACTGGTCAAATTAACTGGAGTTAACTAGCGTAAGGGAAGAAGATATGATCCCTTCTGAATGGTATAAATCGTTGATTGTCTCAGTATTCAAGAATGATGATAACTTCTTGTGATAACCAGAGGGGATTCAGCCTGATGGACATAGAGTCTAAGATTCTAGTTTTCATAATGACTGAACGCACAAGCAAAGCTTGAGAACAACAAACCCAAGAAAACCAAACAGGCTTCAAACCTCATGCTGGATAAACCAACCAGATATTCACACTCTTCCAGGTTCTGTAACACAGGCATACCTACTGACGCCCTACACTAGCCGTATTTTCGATCTGAAAGGGGATTTAACATAAGCAATCGAAGTCTTATGAATCTCTCTCACTGGGAAGGTCCAAGTAATTACGTCACTCCATTGCATCGATTGTATTTTCACCCTGCGACAGGTCGTGGAACATAGGCGTACCTACCGGTGGCCAACACTCGCCATATTTCTCGATCTGAAGGAGTCATTTAACTCTGTCGACCGTCAGGTGTTGTGGCAGTGTCTAACTAGTAAAGGAGTACCGAATAAATACATAATGATTACCAAAACTCTCCACTCGAACTCACGCAGTCGTGTTAAGGGCATATGGAGAGTTGTCATGCAAATCACTTGTGACACCAGTGATCTTCACTGTCACCGTTTCTGTTTAACTTCGTTATAGACGTTCTATTGAGCATAACTTTGAGTACGTTTGACTTCACAGGGATTCATCTACTCACTACAGGGCAACATGTGGTTGACTTGAAGTATGCAGACGATATTGTCCTGCTACGTGAAGACGCTGACAGAATAAATACACTTGTGAACGCGTTGAGGGTAAATCTGTGTGTGTTTGGCATGCGTTTCACTGGCACTTGTCGAATTTAAGATGATGCTCCAGTACGGGTTTGCTGCAAGCAATCGCAGTTCAATGATAGGGAGTGAGGTGGTGGAATGTGTCAACCACCTCACTTACTTGGAGAGTTGAATCAGCCTGCCAAACCGGTTGGTTGTTGACGAAATCTCAGGTCGGATACAGAAGTCCCGTTTAGCATTCGCCAACTTGGGTAATCTCTTCGGCTGACTGGTGAGATATTCGACTACCTATCAATGACGAGTATATTGAGTTGCACCCATATTCCATCCCATCATGTGAGTGTGGGATATGGTCTTTGAAAGTAGGAATTACAGAGTATTGATTACAGGTGTCTTCATAACCTTGCTTGCGTGTGGTGGAATCATTGTGTGAATAATGTTGAGATCAGGCGATAGGTATTAGGGAAGACAGGCAAGTCTATGGATGAGGTTGTGGACCTTAGTCAAGTGAGATGCGTTGGATATGCCGAGCCACCGATGAAGCACGTTAGGGAAGTCGGATTAGGATGGAAGAGGGTTCAGGGTGGTCAGACCGGCATCTGACACCAATCGATGAAGTCCGTCAGTGTTGGTTTGGTGATGTGGACTACATGGCTAGAGTTCCCGAGACTAAGAGAATGAATGGTTGAGGACTCTTAGTGACATGTCTGAAAATTGGTCACAGTGGCGAATATGTATCCACTTCTTGTCATCTCCTAAAGCTTGATATTTGCACTAACCATTATCTTCAGATTGTTTATTCTCTCACACAACTTTATCGATTGTGATATCAGTCTTTTCTGTGTACCTGTTATTTGTGTCCCACTGTGGAGTGGAGCAACTTGCGATGATGCACCTACCTGTGTACGAGGTTCAACGTTGATTTTGTCAGTTAGTCAGTCAGTCCAGGTTACAGTGAAAACACATGGTTATAGACTGTATGTGAAATTGGTCATAATCAAAATCAGTGATGCAGATGCATCCCCCTATAATCTTAATCTTACATCCGTTCTGGGTCTCTTTTGTTGGCTTGCTACCTTTTTTAATTGCTTTTTTGTTTATCCGTCATCTTCGTGTATTCTCACTTGACGTACTATTTATGAGATGTAGAAACGTGGAGACCAGGTCCAGTGTCGATATTGTCTGTTTATGATTATATTAATAACGAACTTAGGAAGAATAGAGAGGAAGTTTTGTATCCAACACAGAGGTAATTGTTTCTTCGTGTATTTTTGAGTAGAATGGTTTGTTATGACGTTTCACTACTTGAAATTGTAACAGTATCATCAAAATATTTCTACTACTTGAAAGTTACGATAATTAAGTTCCGACTAAACTTACAACAGACTACACAACATACTAGCAAACACAAAAATACTCATTTTTATCAACAGAAAAGATAGATGTAGTATGAAGTTATTTCAGTTATATATATACATGGATAAATGTTGTTCCTCATTGTATTATACAGTTCATTTCGTTAACAAAATGATTTTCATATGCCCATATAACTTATATGTAAAAACAATTTAAGAGGATTTCAAACGTTTACGCCATGTAGATTTTTCAGCTGTACTTAATCTTTCCCATCTTAACAATAATTGATTGGTTAACCAATCCTGAGTTGGAGGAGCATTAAAGATTGTACGATGTTCACGTTTTAATGATGGACCGATATATTTAGCAAATAATCGGAAAGCAGCTTGTATCAATTCAGGATCATCAGAATCAACATGTTCTTCATCTGAATATTCAGTAGTCTGACATGATGATCTATTATCATCTAACTGGTCATCAAACAAGTTTTCAGATTTGTTTTCCTCATTATTTTGAACCAATTGAAATTCCTCTGAATCTGTTGAAGATTTCGTTGACTTTGAATAGCTGGATAAATGATCAGGTTTTTGACTTATATGTTGGAATCCTGTGTTAGAAAGGAGATGAATATTATCAGCTTCATTCGACGAGACAATACATTGATAATGCAATAGGTAATCCATAATTTCTTCATCGCTAAGTGATTTGATGACAGGTGAAGATGATTTAAGTGCTTCAATCTCTGTTAGAAGATCTCTTAAACACGATGCTAGTACATAGGATTCACGAACTAAACTAGCATTATTCAACTTTAATTCTTCAATATGTTGCTCCAATAATTCACACGCTTTTATTCGCCAGTCGAATTGACTCTCCTCAGAGTTCTTCAATACATCTGATGGTACAGTATCGGTCATAACAAATAGTGACTCCAATGAACACCTTTCTGTAACCATATTTAAAAGGTACATGGATTAGTTATCAAAATGTTAATAAGTGAAAAAGGTTTAAAAATCGTTCAAAATACAATCAACACAATAATTGTAGTCTACTTGGTGGCAGTGGAATCAACGAAATGTATTTCGTCCTGTTTGAGAATCATCAGTTGGATGTACCTGCGCCCAAGTGAGTGATGTTCCCACTGAGACTCAGATCCAGTACCCATTGCTTTAAACGCCAGAGCAATATCTACTAGGCAAAAAGAAACAATAAACAAGTGTTGAAATACAAGTTAAGGCGAACCGATACTCTGTAGAGACGATTAGTGAAATTGGACGGCAGAAGAAACACCTATCCCGTAAAGAATCAGATATATATTCCAAGCCCGGAGTGATAATGATATATCCTAGTTAATTTGACTTCGAAACCAACCATCGTTTTCACCTAAATGTGATCTATCCATCCAATACATATTTCAGATTTTGCACAATCTAAAACAGCCTAAAATGCAACACGCAAAGAAATCGGTAGATATTACTATGTCAAGTCATTTAACTAAGTTACAGTTTTACTGTACGTGACATTTTTGCTTTTTATAATACAGCCAAGTGAAATTCTCATAATATCAGACGTCTGAGAGCTATGCGTAATATCTGAACAATTAAAATCAACCCATAATTTGATCAGTGGTGGCTAAGAGTGAAATTCAGGATGCGCATGTTTTCCTGTTTTGGCCTTGATAGCTAGATGAAACTGTGTCTCGGTGTGTGGTGATTTTCCCATAAAGAGAGAGAGTTCCAAACCCGGCATCCGTTGCTTCAAACGCCAAAGCGATGCGAGTCACCTCTTGTATCACTAAATAAGATCATTTTAGACCACTGAAACTGACAAATCTATAACCTCAAATTATACTTCACAAAAATAAAACCTAATACATTGATGTCTTACTGCTGAAACAAACAGCTAAGTAAATAATCTCATGCATATATATAATAACTATAAGATTCATCTGATCAAGAAATCTTCATAAGGTTTATCATTTCAAACTTGTACCACAGAAAGAATAAGCGAACACCAACAAAAATCTGCTATTCTCTAGGAAGTATTTCAATATATAATCATTTACCAAAAGTAAACTTGTATTCGGCTATCAGAAGTTAATCAACCTCATATAAACACACTGTTCATAGTGGAGAGTAATGAAGGTGACAATACTTTCATTCTTCTATATTCAAAAAAGAAAGTTAGTGTACAAGAATTCAAAGATGCATTCATGAAGAAAATCTACAAAATTTTCAATATATTTAAAGTCTATGGATCTTTCTTTCCCTAACAAAACTGTAATGGGGAAAGGGTAAACACGTCAGAGGAAGTGGAATATACCACTGTTTGATGGTAGGAGTCAGACTGGTAGGAAACAAAATAAATTTGTTTTATTGAATGCCTAAACTTTGTCAATGAAAAGAAATATTTCTTTGCTTATACATGCCTTGTTCTTGTTAATGAATAAATGGATATATTTCGTCAGTTGAAAGAGTGCAAGGACCCAATGACAGTGAAGGGACTCAGTGGGTTTCTTCGTTATTCTGTCAAACTTGCGTAAGCGAATACCCAAGTTTTACACCTATATTAATAGTACAATGGAGGCTGTGAACTCCTTTTTACTCGTGTCGTCGTTATTAGTCGCACTCATGTGATTGTTATTTTTTCGTTTTTTGTTTCTGTAAGAATTTCTTAATAAACTGCGTAGGATAATTATTAACTATTAGAGCTTCTTTTACGTGTTTCAATTCCTTGTTCTTGCTGTAGCTGGTCAGTTTTCTAGCTCTATCACTTAGCCATTTGACTAATCCTGCCTTAACTGACATTGGATGGGATGATTTGAAGTCTAGATACCTGTTGGAATGTATTAGTTTTAGCTGCATTCTGACTGCTCTCCAATAGCATACTGATTAATATCTTGGCATTTATTATAGATATTTGGGAACAAAAAGACTTATGGACGTTTAATCTTGGACCTCAGATATGGTGACGACATATGGATGACACATTTATTGTGTCGGCATCGGAACATATAGACATTTTCCCTACACATGTAAACTCAGTAGTAGGTACAATCCAATTCATGAGGTAGATGTACAAGGAGAAATAGCTATACTGGACTGCAAAAGAAGACGAGGAACAAATAGTGGTTTGAATACTACCGTCTACAGGAAACCAGTACAATTCCACAGGTATCCATACTTCAGATCATCCAATCCAACGTCAGTTAAAGCGGGTTTAGTCAAATGTTTAAATAATAGAGCTAGGGAACTCACTAGTCATTCCAAGGGCTAAAGGAATTGAAACATCATAATCCTCTAGAGATCATTAAGGAATTCAAGAGAATACAAAAGCGAAGTAGTAATTGTTATTGAATAGCAATGACGACACAAGGAGAAAATAGTTCAAAGCCTTTGTTATTATATAAGGAACGAATATCAGAAACATTACGTAGGATTATCAACAAGGCTGGAATCAGGGTGGCATTTAAAACTACAAATTCACTCAGAGATAAGCTTCGTCAGCTAAAGGACCCGGTAGAACCAGTTACGCAAAATAATCTAATCTACTAAATTCCATGCAAATACTATGAGGTCAAGTATATACGTCAAACTAGCCGGTTGAGGTCAGTTAGATTATCGGAACATAGGAATTTAGCCAAATGTAGAATATTAGATCCCAATAAGATGAACAATTTAAAAGAAAAAAAAACTCGGCTATTGCAATGATGTACTGACACACAACTACACAACAGGGTAGGATAAAAACACTGTACTCAAGTCAGATATCATTAGATGGAGAGATTGACTAACGAATCGTTTTTCATTGAGTCAACAATGATGCAACACTAATACTAGCGATGTGGAAAATTCGACTATCACAAAAAAGAATATGCGGTGATAGGACTATAAAAATAAGATGTCGAAAGTTGTGTGATCACATTGATATGATTATGAGTAGTAACAATTTATGCTCGAAATGTAATCAAGTAAATAATACTGTATAGCTCAATGTGTGTAATAAATCAAATAAACAAATCTAATATGGAATTGACCATCTTTATCCCCACCACAATAAATTAGGTTTTAAGTCCATATCTCCTTTTTCTGTCAATTCACGACAGAAGTGAGAAATTATTCAATAAATCCCCATAAACCTCAAAATTGAATTCGCTTTTTTATATTCCAGTCATAAATGGTTCATATAATTGATTCTCATAATAATTTCTGAGAATGTCAGGAAAAACACTTTGTAGACGAAACGATTTAGTCCAACCTTTCGGCTACCTGTCAGGTACATACAGAATTAAGTTTACACCGGGATTATTAGCATACTTTAAGCTTTGTTTGCTTGATGATGACTAGTAATGGAATCACGGATTCATATTTTGTCATATTTGGGGGCATTCAGCTGGATCCACCTGGATTCCAGTGAGTGGATGTTCTCCTACGGTGACTTGGATCTAGCAGTCATTATTTCAAAATGCATAGTGTAATCCATCATGCTAATTAGTCATGAAACCTCTTATGTCATGCATATCCTTGATTATTTACTGATTACCTTAACTTTCTGATGATTATTGTACTGGTCGAAATAAATCGGTCTTTTTTAGCGCATTAGCTTCTTGAACGGATACTTTGATATAAGCGTGTTGAAAATGAGATTAAGTTTAACAGTAGCCTAATAATTTGAGATAATCAGTTGAAACACAAATAATAATCCAGATGAAAAATCAGTCATAATAATGTCAAACTGTAGAGTTGTAAGGAAGGAGAGGTCCAACAAACAGTAATCTTAGCAAGATATTGCTTTAATAAACAACTATGGAACTATATTACTATAAAACTAATCGCAAAACATCCAAACAAGTGTGATTACCAGAGTGTAGGTGTAGAAATTAGAATTGCTTGATTGAGAATTGAAGAAAGCATTTCAAATGTCCAATATAAGTTTATTTGATTTATTACACATATTGAGCTGTACAGTATTATTTACTTGATGACGATGTTCCCAGCATAAGTTATCATTCCTCATAATCATATCAATGTAATCACACTACTTTCCACATTTGATTTTCATAGTTATGTCACCTCATATGATTCTTTTATAGGTGTTGCGTCATTTCTCTTACAAGTGTTGAGTGTAGATTCGATGAACAAAGATTCATTAATCAATCTCCCTCCCTCTCTCTCTCCATCTAGCTATGTTGGACTTAAGTAAAGTAGTCTACAGAAAATCATCTGCGGAAAACAGACACATTCCAGCAGGTATCTAGACTTCAAGTCATCTCATCCCATGTCAGTTAACGCACGTTCAGTCAAATGTCTAAGTGATAGAGCTAGAAAGCTGACTAGTCATTGCAAAGACCTGAACAATATAAAAGAAGCGCTGATAATTAATCATTATCCTCTCCAGTTTATGAAGGAATTAGTAAGAACAGATAAGAAACGAAATAATAACAGTAACACAAGTACGAATAATAACAACAGCACGAGTAGAAAGCAGTTCACAGTCCCCATTGCGCTACCCCATAATAAAGGTACATCAG
This sequence comes from Heterobilharzia americana, assembly GCA_944470555.2. NCBI lineage: Eukaryota > Metazoa > Platyhelminthes > Trematoda > Strigeidida > Schistosomatidae > Heterobilharzia > Heterobilharzia americana. The sequence continues at coordinate 67,734,121 of OX104127.1, read as the reverse complement.
CAACTTTACGCAGGATCTTCAACAAAAACTGGAATTATGGTAGCATTTTAACCTACAAACTAACTCAGAGATAAGCTTTGTTGGCTGACTTAAGGATACGATAAAACCAATTAAGGAAAATAATGCAATCTATCAAATTCATGTATGGACTGAGAGCTCAAGTATATAGGTCAAACTAGCTGGTCGGGGTCAGTTAGTATATAGCGGAACACAAAAATGTAGTCCAATGTAGAATGATACACCCGAATATGATAAATTATGTGAATAGAAAACTCGGCTATTGTAATGTGTGCATCAACACACAACCACGGAATAAGATGGGTGGGATAAAGCCACTGCACTTAATTGCATTATAATTAGGTGGAGAGAGAGGGAGAGATTGATTACTAAATCTTTGTTCATCGAATCAACACTCAACACGTCTAATAGGAATGATGCAACACCTATAAACAAATCATATGAGGTGACATAACTATGAAAATCAAATGTGGAAAGTAGTGTGATTACATTGATATGATTATGAGCAATGATAACTTATGCTGGGAACATCGTCATCAAGTAAATAATACTGTATCCCGTGAACCACATATGAAATAAACGAATTTAATATAGAATCAAATTCTACACCACAGTGCCCAAAGTTTGCACTTATAGTCATTATCATAAAGTTTGATGAGCGCACCAAAAGTGTCTCAGAATGGTTGTGACCAGGTACACACGTTAAATCACGTTCCTACGAAGAAGAAGCTGTATACAATTCTCATAAGCAATAACAGCTATCAACATCGAATCAAGGAACAACACACAGCAACTTCTGGTGTTAAACATCTAACGGTACACATAATTGAGCACTCAGGTTTAGGCATTGATACAGTCAAAAGTGACACATACACACACACATACACACCAAATGGTAGACATTAATAAATCACAGTTGATAATAGATAATGTTGTATTACATCACAAAATGCAGTGATACCGATAATAACAATAACGCTCATGATAGGAATAATAATAATAATCATAATCATAATACTGGATTTAATAAAAAAAATAAGTGACAAGTGTAACAAACCAGTGACGGTGGTGATGATGAAGACAACAGAAATGAAAAACAAATAAATAGACAAAAAGCGCCAACAGTGTGAGAATTACAAATAAAAAGTAGAACAGAAAAACTGTGGAAAGCATAGAAAATAATGAAAGTGATAAAAATGCTGCACAGTTGAAGATTACTGCAAGAGAAATGATCACAAAACACTTTGAAAAGTGATTGGGGGCGGGTTGGGAAGAAAAGCACATTAACTATTAGTATCTATCGCAAAGATATTGATGGTAATTTAAGAGCTGGCAAGCACAGGTCAACACGATTCATCCAAAAATTAGCACATGAAATATGATAATAGCAACCAGCTAAATTAATATGTGCCAAATGATGAATTGCTTGTCGATGAGGTGGGGAGGGGATAGAAGGAGAAGTGGTTGACTCATTAACACGATCATTAATGCATTGACCATCAAGTGGATTGATTGGTGAAAGACATATTCCACAATATGACAATGCACTTGTATTCATAAAATCTTGAATTATATTCTCACTTTCTGATACTGAAAGCGATTTTAATGCTTGGTCAGTTTTACTCTGAAAAAGAAAACATGAAAAATAACATCGATAATGCCGAAAAACCTTGTTATTCTCATTTCAGACAGAAACATATCTATTAACTTTTATCAGTATGAAGCTGTGACTCATTGGTTTGAAATGATTTGCAACCACTGGGTCACGGGTTCGAGCCCCGTTCCATGTACCGATGTTTGGGCAGCAAGATAGTATAATACAATAGGTGTGGTTCAATGTGTACAGAGATACTAAGAACATTTCGATTTCGACTGGTTTTCATTTACTCAACAGCTTAGGATAAAGCGAAATTCAAGCAAGCATACGAAAACAGAAAGGATATTTTTCGTAAGTAGATCATAAATGCGATTTATCATCAGTGTGACTCATTAATTAATCTAATCTGATCTTACAGGAAGTCAATCATGGTCCAGATAGCTTAGGGATAACTTCTCTGATTAGAATACTGGTTTAAATCTCTGAGGTTGCAAATACACTTTGACGACAGATGCTGGCGAGCTTGAACCCCAGGTTTAGGGATCCTGTCGACTGCCTTTAACCACCTAACCTCAATCTTTTATTTCTAGACAGCAATCATCTGACACTTTAATAATGTTGAAGCTACCAGCAGTAATCACAAAATAAACACAAATAAATCACATCACTATTAGGCATTGTTAACAAGAAGTGTTGAGATAACCATCTATTCGATGTACACGCTCAAACCTATACTAGAAATACTCCGAGCACAAGGGTTCAAACCTAAGGGTTGACAGAAATATGCAACTGGACAGTAAATAAGCATAGGGCAAAGCAACAAAGCTAGGTATGAATTCATAGTGACAAAATTCTACTGTTTATCGCATCTAGACAGGATAGTTACCGATATCTGCTGTCGTTTGCTTAGGGTTGATCTGGTTCTATGAACTAAGATTCTCATAAGACCAATAACTAAAACAACTTGGAGAATAAGTTGTATGTGTAGTTGGATATTTGCAGATAATCAGCAGTAAAATCTGAACCGCACTCTATGAAAGGCATCTGAAGCACCGAGGCATTCAAAGAAATCGAAAACTGCATAAGCCAGCCTTATAGTAAGAAATTTTGTTGACGCTAAAAAAAGGCTGTTAATGATTACCATATATATGAAATACTAGGTCATGAAAACACCTACGACTTATCATAGTACCATGGACATTTTGTATACAATATCATACATCGACTTCATATGGAGTTGCAAGGAACAGATATGTTGAATCACATTCCATTTATGAACCAGGTAAAACTGGAATCTAAACAAAAGTTAGCGATAAAAATCGTATAAAATATCTCACGAAGTAGTTTTTCCAGAAGTTTTGTCACTTGTTAATTTTGTGTGTGTTTTATATCTCCAGTTGTTACTTGTTACAGTGACTACTTGATACAACCCACGTTGTGCGAACCCTTGGACAATAACCTTCAGACTCTACCTCCTGATGATCGTTCGTTTTTCTCGACAAATGGAAAAAGTCAATGCGATAGCAGATGTATTGTAACATCAATAATATATACAAAATACAAGGGTTTACATATATTTGTAGTGGTCTTGGCTATTTCCAGGCCTTTCTAGATTTGAATCCTATTCATGTTTCATCTCTTCAACCAATCTGATATTTACACACTGTTTCGTGTGCTCTCTCTCGAAATTTCGGTGCAAAACGATTGGCTGTAACAGGCTTCAGAGATTTACAGTTTCTTATGAAGATTTCGGTAATCTTATCCCACACTATAACAGTGTATGTGTATGGTGCAAGGGTAAGTCTTTGATAAGACTTATGCTGAGGATAGCAGGTTCAAGAACAGAATACTACACTGATATAATCAACAGATGATATTTGCAGATAGTTATTGCGCTTAAACAGAATAGCCAAATCAAAGTGAAAAATAATCCATCTTTTACTTCAAAGAAACCACAAGTCATACTAGCTTTTTCACATCCGTATAAGATAGATGGAACAAGTAAGAGATAGACATCCCGAAGTTCTATTGAGAAGTCGTGACCCGTGGGGCCTACCATAGGTCAAATGAAGACTACAGTGGAGAGTCGCACTACGTCGCGAATTGACAGAAGTGCAAAACTGTGGGTTATTGAACTTTGACCCCATGGTCTACACGTTCGCCATGACACCTGGAGGTCTTGACTTCAACCCCTGATGAGATCGTGGATGCATATAGTTGGGTAGTCTCATACCAGGGCGAAACAGATAGCTATCCAGTGTTCCTAGATTTTTAAAGGTTCGCCAACTAATGTTAGCCCGTGGTGCATACTACCTTAAGAGACATAAATAAAAAATTAAGCTGCTTAAATCCCTATTCGAAGTAATATAGGAAAGGAAAATTGAAACTGAAAAGTTACAACATTTCGAATAGTATTATTGTAACAAGTTATATAATAAGTTATGTGAAGAATACTAACAACAAGGCGAATTCTACATTGTTGGTTAAAAGATTGGAATGTAAGATTATTAATTGTCGCAAAGTAGATAAGTGAGTTCTGTCCGAACACCGTTTTCTCGACATGATATGCGTACCGGGTTAAACATAGTCAAATTCTTGTATTTAGCTGTACGAGCGTACAGTCTTATGCGATTTCTTCTTGTTCTTCCTGAGAAATAAGCAAAGAGCTGTGAATTAAGTGTATGCTCAGTGTTAGTTAAACCTAGTGTAGCTAGTCATCTGCTAGATTTTAAGTAGCTGTCAACTACAGTGTAAATCAGTTGAGCCAGAGGAACCGCAATTACCTTACTGACGGCTTTCAAAACCTGACGCAATAGAACGTAGTTCTTTTTTAGTACACCAGGAAAGATCAACGTGGAACAATAGAGAAGAATAAGTAAACTGCAAGAATCAATGGGCTTTAAAAGTAGAGGCTGAGTTAAACCGTAGAGTCTCAGTTTCTTTATGTAGTATGTTACATGAAAGACTTTCTTGGAAGTTAACAAGATATGAGACGACCAACAAAGACCAAAAGTAAAATTTAATCCAAGATATTTAACACTCGATTTACCTCCTACAGCAATACCATCAATGCAACAGGAGTTATGGAACCTAGGCAGCTTAAACAAGCCTTCTCTTTATGCCTGAGGCTAAAATTAACAGTCAGACCATTTGAGAAAGACCACTAGTCAATTTCAAACAGGAAACTAAGTCAATTCACAGACTTCATGGATACGTGGCAGGTCTTAGTCTACTATGAGTTTTTAAACAAAATAATTTCGCTTCTGCTAATACTAAACATAGGGAGAGACGGAAGTTCGACAAATCGAACACGTTATCAAATCATATCTGTTACAAAAAATTATAAACTTCATCAAACGACTTCACTTCTTTATCTCAAACTCTAATTTTAGCCCATATGCTATAAAAATGGTAGTTACACCATCTGACAATAGCTTTTTTTCAATACACATAGTTATCCTGTGACCAACCTTTACGGGTAACGTCCAATAACAATATATGTGACCTAAGACATCAGGATATCTCATTTTATTCAGAAAATATTTCAGTTGTCAGATGCCAGATGAGTCTTTACGATGATTCCACCAGCAAACAAACAATTAATATTGATAAAAATAGTCAACACACTTGACTAACTTAGTACATACCTTTAAACCAGATGTTAATGCACTTCAACCCTATGGCATTCGTTTATACTTGACAGGTAGACAGAACATATTAAATACTTAGATTCGGATTCGTTAAAAAAAGTATATCATTTAGGTATAAGAGTTGAGTGGGAGATCACTAGAAGTCAAGAGTCAACAAAGTCATCTAGATAGATTCATTAAGTGAACTATTCTTATTATTGTTCCCCGGACACAGGTACACAGCCTTCAGTAATTGACACCGCCTTCCAAAAATAAAAACAACATAATGAAATAATGTAGTAGACAGTAAAAAATGATTACCTTTAGAGCACTGGTAACAGCAAACGATGATAACTCATGGAATAAATTTTCGATATCTGAAAATTCTTGTTGCATAGATGGATTGAGAACACCTGAATGAAATTTATAAAAAGGGAAAATAGAACGAATAAGAACTAGGTGTTTGTTTCCAAAGTGTCTCCCTAGTCATCAGCATCAATATCAACATACGACCAGGCATTACTGCGTAACGATCCGACTTGACACAGCTCACGTCAGTACATCAAGTAGAAAGGTAGTGAGGTGAATAATGAAGATAAGTGAATGCAGTCAAAAGAAATATAAAGTACAAGAAGAAAGGAAAGAGGAGTGACAAAATGGTGAGATTCGGTATGGCGTTGTTAAGATGAGGATAATGTGTGTATACATCTGCGCCACTGACATCGCTTCTCAGCCATATCACCTAGGGTCTCCAACCACTGGTTCCTCTTGTCCCTCCGACCCCAACCACCTAGTCTGCATCGTCCTACATAGCTTAAACCAACAGTCAGAGACTTCATACATTCGTGCCATGTTTTAGTCTGGCCACCTCGAGCCTTTTTCCAGCCTGGACCCACCTCAGCCAACATTGTGTGATGAGGCAATCGGTGACTAGGTATACGCAACACGTGTCCCAACCATCTCAGTCGATGAAGGTTCATAACCTCGTCAACCGACTTACCTCTTCTCCCCAAAACTCTACATCTGACTTCTGCATTACTCACGTGGTGACACCACGGAATACGTCCTATACGACGAAGGCAACGGTGGTCAAACACCTGAAGCCTTTTTATATCTTCCACTTTAAATGGCCATGTTTCACGGCCATACAGTAGAACAGAGGGGACTGCTGTGCAGTACACGCGACCCTCAATAGACAAACGGATATCACGGCGGCGCCATAGGTGGCGCAAATTAGCAAAAGCCAATCGAGCCTTTTGTATCTGTTTGATAGGCTCAGCTCCCCTATCTGAGTGTTCAAGTCAGCTACTGCTATGACTATGCTTGAACAGTTTTCTCAAATTGACAGCTTTTGATAGTACTAATCCTTCGTATTATCCGCACTGCAATCAGTGGGTAGATAGGCACAGATTACGAATAGGCATCGACGCTGCCGCAATCCTTCACGATTTTTGCAGATCAACTCAATCAGTCAGCACACAGATGGCTACAGACTAGTATCCACTTAAGAAGTGCCCTTTCTTCTCCACAACTTAATACTATGTTTACATCAGCCGGTTCATGAGAGCTGGTCACTCGTAAAGTGAATGTTTCAGATCCACCACATTCTTCAGGTGAGTAAGCACATTTATGTGTCTCAGAAACAGCATACATCCATAGATCGCGACTCGAGAGTTTCGGCAAGAGACTTCTGTTTTTCTCTTTGAAATAGGGTTCGGACGTTGAAAATTCCAACTTAAAATTTACAGCGCAGTTTACGGAAACTAGGGGTGAGGTTTTGCTGGCTTGGATCGCAAGAAATAATTGCACATTGAGAGATTATGAAAGTTGTAAGAGGCTTATTATTGGTATCAAGAAGTGCAGGCAAGGGAAGCGAGGAAAGAAAGTTATAGTTAGTTGGGTTTTGTAAACTGCTGAAACAGCGACCCACATGATGGAATTTTTTTCTGTGAAGTATCTAACAGAGTAAATTGACTAGTTTCTGCTAACAGCATATCTCATGGGACATATGCAAGAGGCCGATTACACACCTTTAAGTGTTGCATTGCGATTTAATTGAGCTGATACTGAACAAGAATAGACCATATTGCCGACATCTGAACACCAGAAAGCAGGGGGGTGTTATTTTTTCAAGCCAACTCTTTATATCATTCCCCTAGCTACGAAAAAAGAGAGCATCAACGTGGCATTGGTGGTCAGCTACGGGGAAACATCACACTGCCGTTTCATCCCCGTTCAATCAACAAAGCGACTTCGCCCTAAAACCCTCATCATAGCGTGGCGAACCAAACCATAACGGTAACTACTTTTTGTCTTACCACTATCCAATAGACCTTTCTGGAATGGTAGTTTTTCGAGGGAACAAGTGTTCCCACCAGCATAGTTCATTGAGTCCGACCCGTCTGTCAAGGTAGCAGTTATCGATCGGGTTTATGACAAGTAGAACTAAATCGCAGGCCCCACTCCTAGTAGTGTTGCACTTAGTAACTTCTTCACTCTTCGCCACTCCATCGGCTTTTTTAAGATCACAAAACCTACAGGTTTTCAGTAGACTGGCTAATATGTCAGTTATTAATGGAAATTAATGAGCATTTGTTAATATTTCTTGATAACCTGACTGACAATATTCAGGTGTAGAAAAGGAATATTGAGTTTTATGCATATGTAACAAAAGTGTATTAAGAGATTACAGTGGTTTAACTTATGACTTTCACTGTACTTTCTTATTAAGTGACTTGCTAAGTCGCTTATAATTCTGACTGAGCAGGTGATTACTTTGTATAAAACTATACGCCAACTTAAACATGGTTAACTTGCATGAATTTCTCCTAAACTTCCGGTTGACAGAAGACAGCATAGATAAGGGTAGGGATATTTTTTAGACAGGAAAGGGAGTTGATTGGTTTTGTTTAAAACGTAGTTATTTGGGAACCCGAAACCGTAATTAAATCAATTGAGGGAGTCGATAAAAAGCTCTTGAGCTAAGTTACACAATAATACTACAAAATAAGTCTTGAGTAAAATGTCTGCTAGAATAAATAAAGTAATATGATGAAAGATGCTTGTTTGGAGTCCATATTTCCTTTAAATCAGTAGATATAACGAATCGATTTGAAATGCGCTCATAAGCACCGCGCATTTTTGCATAGTAGGCGATGAGCTATATCTATTGTGTGAGCGAATGATACTAACTGGTTGCTCACACTTAGGTATAGATGGAGCGGGTTTTCAACTTGTGATCAGTTGGTTGAAAGGTGAGTGTTTAGAGCAACAAGCCATAAGTGATACATTTATTTCCCTGGAATTAGTTGTAAGCTTCCGATTCCCACTATTTTATATGTACTATAGTTAACGAGAAATTATCGCATAGATATAAATGAAATGGAAATGACGTTCGCTGTTTAACAGGTATATAACTTACTGTACTTTCTAGCTGACAGGTTGATTCGTCTAGCCATCAGATAGATTTCAGTAATATCTGAAATAAAATAGGAAGTTATAATTATAATTATGTGTTGGAATGCCCCAGATCTGGTATAAAACATTACTTATTAATTCAACTATTTTTAAATTGTAGTTTTCGCGCCATTCAATACCTGCTTTTACCAAGTTAATGTTTTGAATTCTGGACAAGGTCATATGTTGTGTATATATACGTCCACATGTGTATTTTGCGTTGACTATTCTTCTGGGAGGTAATAAACTCTCCCATCTAGTTTAGTCTTCTTCTCTATTTTGTCCAGGTTGCAGTCGGTGGATTTGATGTGTAAAGTTAGGTGTTCAGCAAGCGTTCGTGCTGTGTCCACTCAGGGACATGATAATAAGTCTGACTACTGATAAAGTACTAAGATTTAAAGGAGTTATTCTTTTAACCGACAAAGAAATCTGATACACGACAAACAAACATACCTTTGTGTAGAAACTCTCACAAAGAATAAACAAGTTTTATCTGATTAGATTCAACTCAAGTTATTTCAGTCAAAATCCCATAAACACTAAGTACACAGAAACTGTGGAAAGGAGATAAACAAAATGTAAGATACTAATAAAAAAATGAATTTCAGTCACTCAGTGGCAAAGTAAAAACTTGACAGTAAAAACACACCAAGGTATGTGATTCTCCACCGACTGACTTCCAACAGCTGACACAAAATAAAGTGTGTCACAGACAGACAGAGAAAATAGACACAGAACCTCACATACAAGTGTATCACAATATACTGTCACTTAGAGTTTAGCGGTTACATTGTAAACTTCGGCCAGTACCTAAGCAAAACAATGATCACCAATTGACAAACAATCCATATACATACACGATTAGGTTTGGGATTAAAATTCCAGACAGTGAAACTATGGTAGTGTCTAGAAGAAAAATAGGTACTGATTTTAAAGATACAATAAAGGTTATCGAAAATTCTTTTGTCAAAAAAACCTACTTACCCTCTTACAGATGTTAAACATATGCGTGTGACACACTGTGAGGCTAGTCCATTGAAGTAAGTACAGAAATGGCACATTATTACTCTGTATCACCTACGATGTCTTAAAGTGGCTGGAATCCCATTTTAAATGGCTACAGTATAGGTTCGGCACGCTAAGGATAGGTGACAGACGTTAGTATTCAGTAGATTATAGTTCATATACAGAATTAACATAGTACAATTTTCACTCGTTAGTAATTCCCTAGCATTCATATCATATCGATACCGTTAGAGTAGGATATTGTCTCTAAACAATTTCTTAGATAATCTGGATGCAGTTCAAAAAAGGGGTTAACGGATAAACACATTTGCTAGCGGAATCATAGACGAACACTACTGAGGAGTGTCAAACTAGGATGAAAGAGGTTCGTAATGAGTCTTTGGTTTATGTCGGTCAGTGATAGTAAAAAAAACTCCTCTAAAATGGATCGATTCCACGTGAACCTCTAAATTACACATCAATATACCTGGTTGACTAACCTAGTTATAAAACAGTTAACTAACATCTGTCTTCGATAAAAATCTTTGTCAATGTTTACCCTCACTTTAAAATAACTCAAAAATGCCTACTTCATTTCTTAACATAGATGCGAATCGGAGGGAATCTCAATTACAACCTCCATTACTGGTTTGAAGATAATATTTATCCTGAAGTGATATTCGTAAAAGTACCATTCAATAACTAAAGAGCAATGGACTGTAACTGGTTTCCTTGGAGTAAGCAGACGACACTGTCATGTTAGGTGAAGACGTTGAAGCAATGTAGAGTCTTCTGAACGCCTGAAGTAGAAATCTATGTTTGACATACGTTTCACACTTGTCGCATGTATTGATGCTTCAGGACTGGACTGTAGCTACTTCCAATTTAGGGATAACGAGAGAAGCGTTAGATTGCGTCGACCGCTTCATTTACTTGAGGAGCTGCATCATCTTGAACGGCCTCTTTGCAACCAAAATCTCGGATAGGGATACCGAAGGGTCTTTCGGCATTCGCTAACATGTGTCATCTCAGGCACCGACAGGTGAGATACCCGACTACACGTTAAAGGACAATTATGCTTAGCTGCAGTCCGTTCTGTCCCGTTATACAGCCGCGCGGTATGACCGTTGAAAGTAGACGATAGGAAGCGATTGAAAGTTTTATAAAACATAAGTCTTCGTAGCATTCCCCAAGTGTGGTAAAATCAATGTGTGAGCAATGTCGAAGTCATGCGAAGGGTACTAGGTAAGTCGGTTGGTCAAATTGTAAACCTAGACCAACTGAGGTAGCATGGATATGTGTTCGGTATAACAGGCCACCGCCTACCTTGATATACAATGTTAGCGGAAGCAGGATTAGGTTGGACAAAGATTCATGTTGGCCATACCAGGACGTGGCATCAACTCACGAAGTGTTTGACTATTGGTCTGAACAGTGTAGGGAGGCGAAGACTACCAGGCTAGGGTCTCCGAGATAATAGAAATCAGGGGTTGGTGATTTTTGGTGAAATGGCTGGAAATCAGTCACAATGGTGCAGATGTATTCACTCTCTGACTTCTAAAACTTGAGTATTTTCACTCATCTCCATCTCCAAATTGTTTATTCTTTCATAGACCTTTGTCTAACTTGATGTAAATCTTTTTCGATCCACTAGTTCTTTGAATGCTACTGTGAAGTGTGGAAACTGCAGCCGATACTAATCTATGCGAAATTCCAAGTTGGTTTTGTCTATCTGTCAGTCCATTCACCATCAAACACAATCTGATTGAAACAATCTTAAACCTAGTTATTTATTAAGTTAATAATAATGGTCCACTATTACCCTGGTTTCAGAAACCTTATTTTCCTTATTATTTTTACGCTAATGGCAAAAACGTTTAGTCAACTACATAGTCACATTTCAGTACAATTTTGTCCGTACACAGACAGATTTTTCAAGCAGTGAACAGCTTCAAAATGGTAGGCTGCTGGAAATGAAACTCCCACATGCTGAACTGACAGTTTCATCACCCGTACAAGCATACATACGTTGATTACATACAATTAGCAAATCCCTTGAAAAAGATTATTTTTAAAAAGCTATGCCGTCAAGTTGATAATTTAGAATCTGAAGAGATTCAAGGGATCAAACATAAACAATCCACAACTATTTACAAAACATCAAGTACAATCTGTAGATATAAAGGCATATGAAATTATTTGCTAAGATGGTTGTGCATGATAATACTACTTTAACAACTGGAAATTAGTCACACTGATTATCATTTACGCCAAAATAATATCTCACAACAAGTGGATTGAGCGATAGTTGTCTTGACAACAGAACTGAAAATGTGCCTAATTGAAAAGATTATCAATAGCCATATCACTACGACTAAATTGTTGAGGCAAAAATCTATTACAATGACTACTGAAGTCCTGAAAAGAGAATATAGCCCAAAGGATTTTGAAGTGAGGCTCTAGAGTTGAAGTAAAACATACGAATCGTTAGCTAGATGTACACCTACACTCCAGTGAGTGATGTCGTTCCCATTGAGACTTGAATCCACTACCCATAACTTCAAACGCCTAAGCGTTATCTACTAGGCCACTGGAGTATGACGATCACTTCTTGTGCAACGAGTATAAGTCATTATTTTCTGAAACTGGTAATTCCCTGCTGTTGGCAGATGGGTTCCTATACAGATGTTTCGATATTCCCTGATTATTTATCATGTTTTAATTGAACAAACGTCGATCAATTCGATCCACAAATAACAATGGAAAATTACACGTATAAATACAAAACAACTAATACCCGTTACACAAGAGGTGGCTATCGTACTCCAGTGGTTTAGTAGATAACGCTTTGGAGTTTGAAGCGATGGGTAATGGTCCAAGTCCAATGGGAACTACACCACTCAGTGGAAGGTGGGTAAATCCAGTTGACAAATCTCAAATAGGACGAAACGAGCATCCTGGATCCCAGTGCCAGCCACCAAGTAGACTACAATATAATGAATATCTGCAGGGCATCGAGGCATCCAGATAGGAGCTCATCTGCTAACAGGCGCTGAACAATTCCATGCAATATAGTAACGGGAAATTACAAGTATCAATAAACAATAAAAAAACACGACATTTACATGGTTCTTTCGAAAAAATACATGATAAGAACATAAAACGATAAAATACTTCACTATATTAGCTGGTGAAATTGAACATACCCAATAAGAAATTTGCTCCTTCTTCACTTTCTGCAAACTCGATCCGATCTTTAATAGTGTCAAGTGACGACAAAACGGAAAGAGATTCATTGAATACTTTCAAGCACTCAGTTAAACAGAACAGCCATTGTTCACGCAATGATTCTGAAGAATTTACTTCACACTGAGAAAAAAAATATGAGTTACAAATAGTTATAATATTTAAAAAAAAACTATGTAATTGTCAGTATTATTTGAAAATATAAGTACAGCTATGGTGTATGCTACTAATTAGAATGCTTACCACCAGTGTTATTCTGATAAGAAGTAATACATAGCGTTGATGTCTCATAACTATGCAAACGTCATATTGACGTGACATGATAAAACCTTCACATTTTAAGCATGAACTTTAAGGGCACAACTGATGATACAGATTAATCCCCCTCCCTCCTTAAACATCTGACCTTCACATATTTCAGTAATGCGAAAATTCCCATTTAGATATTTAGTAAAACAAACAATGTGAGCGAAGGAATATTTCTTTTCATAAGCATATAACAGTCTATTATAAACAATAGGGTATAATTACATCATTAACCTAGTGCTAAAAAACCGGAATCAAGAATGCAAAGTAGTTGCGTAATAACTAAGACAGTAGAAATATCGAGGAAGGCAAGGAGTTTGACAAGGTGAAAATTGTTGGTAGATAAGGAACGCAAATATTGGGTGTCCACCTGATAGATAGGTGTAAAGAAGGTGAAGAATGAGACAAGGGTCATAATGAAGGTGATAATATTAAACTAATTAATCGAAGGTGGATGGAACTATAAAAAGAAGTGTGTATCGGAAACCAACGTCAACAGGTCAATACACCCACTTCTTGAGTTTCGTCCCCTTGCAATATAAACGAAATCTAGTTAAATGTTTGGTCCATCGGGCTAGACTCATCTGTTCAGATGATACTTTCGACGAAGAGCTTCAAATTATCCACGATCTACTCAGTAGTAATGGATATCCAGAAACGTTTCTGGCTAAAAATATGGACACAACCAATTTGAAAACTAGAATGCCTACAGTCTCCAAGAAACCATTGTTCCTAAGACTACAATTTCGAGGTGACATCATCAGCGAAATTGAGACACAACGCTTAAGAAATGCCATAGGAAGATCATTTAATGCCGCCAAGTTATGTTGTGTTTTCTACAGCCGGCCGATGATGACCACACGAACTAACAACAGACTACCTGACTTCTCCTCTTCTATGTGCATTTACCAGTTGAAACGCTCCTGTGGAGCTAGTTACATTGGACGTACAGTTAGGCAAGTCCGTCGTCGAATCGCCGAGCATCACCCTTCATGGCTAAGTAAGGGGGAAACCAGATCCATAGGAAGCTTAGTACTCTCTCATCTGATTGACACCGACCCAAAACAATGTTATTGTCCTAATATACTAAAAGTGTTTACATATCTACATCAATCTGATAGAACATGGATGACAGGAAATCAATATTCAGAAATCACTCAAAGTAATTAACAAGCAAGTAAACTTGAAATTTACCAAATATTGCTGAATCAGTCGATAATAAGTGAGTTAAGTCGAACTTATGTACTCAGAAATAAGACGAAATCAACAAAGAACGTAGCAAGCAAGTGCGTCGGTCCAAGTTACCACACTTCACAGTAGTACACAACAAACGAGTGAAGCTACAACTGAATAAATTATGCTCTGGGTGTAGGTATGTCCACTCTAATCTAGGTTTGTCGGAAATGAGAGGGAAGTCAAGAGACGAAACACAATTCCTGTGGAATGTAAAAGAAGATTGACAGGAGGACTTTGTGAGTTTCATATTACCTTGTAAAGCGAATAATTTTGAGAGGAGAGAAAAAAATACCTCACTGTCGAACACCTCAGAGTAAAGCTATGCACTTTTGAAGGACAACCGACTGCTTACTGGAAATTTATTATACAGTTCAATTTGCACGTTGCATTGAAGGTCGAAGATGATGCTCAACGTTTATTGTACTTGTTACACTATTGTAAAAAAAGGAGGCTATAGAAGGTTGCATTATGCTGCTGCCATCTTCCGGTTACCGGGAAGCTTGCGAGATATTGAGATACCTATATAGTCAAACCTATGAGGTAGCCAGTGCTTTGTTGAAAGATTTGATTGACGGTCCTGGCATAGAGTACAGAGATGGCAAAGGATTATCGCGGTTGGGTACGAAAATGGAGAATTGTGCCATAGCGTTAGAATAAATGGATTATTCAACCGACCTCAACTATCTTGGAACACTAGAGTGTACAGTGAAGAAGCTGCTCCAAAGTGTACAAATGAAGTGGGCAGGAACTGTGGAAAGAATGATGAACAATGTTTGTGAGCCAAAGCTCTTAGAGCTGACCGAGTTCGTATCGTCTTGAGCAAGAATGTTGATGAGTAGGCTTGGTCAATTAGCTACCAGCAATGAACGAAGCCCGAACCGAGACGGTATGCACAAATAAATAAAAAGACTAGGCACAGAATATCGTAATATACCCGATTTTAACACATTTGTTGAAGTAATTTGCATAGACTTTTCAAAACAAGCATAATTTGAGCGAACAATTGCTTTCAATAACTCTCTTCCTCTTCATGCTCTACTACAGTCATAAATCCATGAGAATAGGTGAAATACAATACCCAATGTAAGGTAGAACGCAAATTATTTCAATCCTGAAACAGTCAGTATTATGAAAGAAGAATGGAAATCAAATATCAAATGGTTGTAAATGTTTGATAGGTTAGAAGGCTAAACACTCTATGGTCTTAGTTGTGCATGAAAGTCGAAACAAACAGAACAATCACAGTATTAGGAAGCAAACATACGAGGAAAACCTGGGCACTATGGTAAATTATCTGTTTATTAGATGTCTCATACTGAAACAGTACTATTTACTGCACAGCATTTTGGGGGATAATTCATTGTCCATATTCATATCTAGTAATTCCACAACTTTGAGACATGGCTTATATAGGGTAGCAGAATTTTCCATATATCTGGGGTAGGTGCAGAATGTTTTTGGTGGTGAATCGACAAACAAAGATCTCGTTATCAATCTCTCCATCCACTGGGCAGCTTTCCAGTGCTTCTAGGTTTCCACTGGTTCGCCAACCGATGTCAGTCCATGATGAATTACTCTCAAATGCATCTTAGTGATGAGATTCTCGAAGTTCTGATGAGGATTCGTGACCGGTGGGGTCAACTAAGTCGGATGTGAGGACAATTACTCAACGATGACATTGGATGGAGGTCGCGCCATATCGTGAATTGACAGAAGTAGAAAGTATGGACCCTTGAATTCCGACCCAGTGGCTCAGTGGTAACGTGACAGCTGCGGAGCGTGAAGGTCCTGTGTTCGGCCCATGGCGGGGTCATGGGTATGTACTGCTAAGGAGTCCCATGCTAGGACATAAAAGCTGTTCAGTGCTCCTAGGTTCCCAATGGTTCTTTGACTGGTGTTAGTCCATAGCGAATATAAACTAGAAATCAGTTTGACCATCTGAGATAGCCGTGTTTTGGTAAACTTACATTATTGTTACTTGGTGATAATTGAAGGCGAAATGGAAATCAATATGATGCTCCTCCTCTCTAATTCAAGTTGATTTGGATAGGGATGAGAAGTCGTAGCAGGGTAGTCAGTGTGAATATGATCAAGCGATAGTAACGCATCACGAATTCACACGGCAGTCAGGAAAAACCCTTAGTGGTTGAAGTAAAATTAAGATATGGCCAGTTTACAGGGCACCGGGCCAGAAATCTGGAGGTCGCTAGTTCGAATCCTGCCTCAGATTTTCATTTCACCCAGTATAAATAAGCAATTGTAGAAAGTAATAAAAATTGAATCTATCTAACCTTTAAATCGACTGAATCCAGACCATTTAAAACAGTTTTCTTTGTTGTGAATTTAATATAGTAATATTTGATGAAAGTGATGACGACGATGAATTGGGATGATGAAATGCATCAGAAGCTTCAACAGACTGTTTTAAATAACAACAACCATTGGAATGACTAGTTTGAAAATCTCCAAATTCTTCATCTAGTAAAGAACTGTATGCACTAGAAAATAAATGAAATAGACAGAAAGGCAGTAAAGATTGACATGAAACACCTACTGTTGAATGGGAAGAATATGTGTGCCGGATTCGACTTCTAACCACTAACTAATTATATATATATATATATATATATATATATATATATATATATATATATATATCAGTTAACTAAGTGGAAGTGTGCAGAGATCGGTGCGAGTAGTGCTTAAGTGTGTATATGCAGATAAGCTCATTCCACAGTGTCGACAGTGATGAAAAAGGAAGCTCAAAATACGCTTGACATGGCTCAAGAAGATACAACCTTCTTTTTACTGTCATACACAACAAAAGACCAGATATATACGAATATAGATCCGAATCGTCAAATCACATCAGGATAGTAGGAAAAAGGTATTTAAGAGAGAAGACAAAGCAGATAGTAGGAAAGTTTGAGAGCGTAACAACATAAGGGAGTAAGAGATGTAAAATAATACGATATTTGAGACTTGTAGGCAGATAAGGCGTTACTATAGTAGACTTCAAGATATTCCATCTAAATTCTCTAACTACTGACTTCCTTTGTCATTCCGATCCCAACTGAGAAATCTATGGAGCTTCTTATACCGCTGAGAATAGACAATTTGAAACGCCAAGGACTAGTGAAATGTATATATTATCTTTATCGTCTCAGGCTTATTTGCTGTTGTGGATATTTGCTTGCAGTATTTTAAAATATGTTTATATGAAACAAAAATCTAGATAGGAATACAATGACTGAGATAACCCTGATTTACAAAAGTTAGAATTATCAGTAGGAAGTGACAAGGTCGAATAGCGAGTGAATGGTGAAAAGTGTTCTTCTAGGGGAGTTGACACTACTTATTTCTAGGTATATTCATATGTAGTTGTAAAAAAATTTATCAACTATGTAAAATCTTAACATTGACTTAGTCACCGGAGAGCAACCAATCTAGTTGTCTAGTCTCCAGTGCAGAAAGAATTCTATCGACCATTTTGCAATATGGCCATCAAGCTAGGAAGCTCACCATCGCAGTACCCTTCGATGGATGTTAATGGGTCGGAGGCAATTGTTAAGAAATACTGATTGGTCTGGGCTTGGTTCTTATTTGCACTCATCAGTAAGGCATATCTGCAATATTACAACAATCCACAAGAACGATAGATGATACTTTGGATTTAAAGAGAATTTTGTCTTAAGAAGTTGGAAAGAGATGACCAGGAGGAGAATAAAACGTGAAATAATGCTGAAGACTTTCTGGTTTGAGATGGGTAAGACAGTCAGCAAACAATCTTATTTACTACTGTTACTGTTTGTATTATTCCGTCGTTGATTGGACTGAATTGATCGGTCTCTATTAGCACATCGACCCCTCGATACTGCCTGTGTTTCAATTACATAATAATGATGGATAGTGGGTAGCAATGGAATCCAGAATGGGCGTTTCGTTCTGTATGAAACTCAGGATAATACAAGCAACAACATTAAAACTATACCCGTCGCACAAGAAGTGTCTATCGTGGCTAGGTGGTCTAGTGCATAACGCTCTGGCGTTTGAACCAATCGGTTCCCAGTTTGAGCCCTGGTGGGAACAACATCAACCACTGGGAGACAGGTACATACAGCTGATGAGTTCCAAATAGGAGGAGACGTATATCCTGGATCCCAGTGCTAGCTACTATTAATCATTATTGTATCATCGTATTTATTTGTCTATCAGGTAACCAAAGAAATGAACCACCATTATCATTTAACTATTTACTTATTTACAACACAAACTTTATGGACACTAATGGATGCACCGTAGCAACGAGTTAAGAAACCACAGCGACAACACTATTACGATATGGGATTGAAATTTGCTTTTCGTTCGTTACATTTAATAGCAGCTATCTTGATTTAGTGGCCGGACTTGCATATTAAAATGACCCTACGAACTGTAGTGCACCTTTATGGTACCAAAAGGCGACTACGGCTAAAATAAAAAGATTACATTGAATTAACTAAACACTGACTAAATAAACTTCTAGCTTGCTTACAGATGCTTAAGATCTTCTAAGTTTTGTTTTAACGAGCATGCATTCGAGGAGATTTCGATGCCATTTTGCGCTTCGTTTGTACCGGTTAACATGCACATCATTAGAATCTCTAATTCAGCCATACTAACCAGATAAATTGGATAAACTATGACCCTAATAAATACTATCGTGTTTATTCTAATTAAATATATTGCTCCCTTAATACATTCTTGAATACTAGTCCTTTTGATTTGTTTCGTTATCAGAGGAAGATGGTGGCAAGGATGAACAACGAAAAGAGGAACTGAACAGAACCTATAAAACACTACACTGGACAAAGAAGTGAAGAAGAGTGCGCGCAAAGGCGAAAGACACTTCTACGACACACTGGCAAGTGAAGCACAACAGGCTGCAAGTAGGAGAGACCTGACAACACTATATCAAATAACCAGGTTACTCGCTGTCTGGAAAGAGATCAACACAGGTGGAACCAATGAAAGATAGTGAAGGAAACCTAGTTTACAAAGATGAGAAACAAAGGATACGATGGGCTGACCACTTCAAAAGCCTCTTGAATCGACCACTACCAACACCATCTCCACTGCCACTCGTCCAGAAATACCACCAGCAGTCCCGCCACAGAATTACCAGTGAACACAAGCCCTCCGACAAAAGCAGAAGTGAAGTCCTCAACGCCATAAAGTTGCTGAAATCCACGAAAGCAGCAGATTCAGATGGAATTCCGGCAGAAGCACTGAAAACAGACACAGAGACAACAGCGGACAAGCTCACACCACTACTGTAGAAGGTCGGGAAGCAGGGTCGGAAAGGTACCTGCCGAGTGAAAGAAGGGCTACATTGTAAAACTCCCAAAGAAGGGAGACCTGAGTGTTTGCAAGAATTGATGCGGAATCATGCTCCTGTCCCTGTTCATCCAAAGCGAGCAAAATATTAAGCCGCATCATCCGGGAGAGACTAAAAAATGCTCTAGATTCAAAATTACGACCGGAACAGACTGGCTTCATGAAGAACAAATCATGTCCGGATCAAATTGCAACGATACGCTACGCATCATCATACAACAGAGTATAGAATGGCAGTCAACTGGATCTCCACCTCAACTTCATCGACTTTGAAGAGGCCATCGATAGAGTCAACGGAGAGGTAATCTTGCAACTGCTTCAACACTACGGTTTTAGCGCCACAAACCTTTATCAACCTCATTCAACAGCAGCTATATGCTATGCGATGCTACATGCCAGACAAGTGATTCACAATAGAAAGCTTAGTGATGCCTTTGACGCGGAGATAAGAATAAAACATGGTTGCCGCCTACTATCACTCATGATCTTCTTGATTGTGGTCGACTGAACTGGATCATGCAACAAACCGTGAGTGTAGAGAAGGCAATAAGCTGGCTGGATTGATGAAAAAACCCTAGAAGATATGGATTTCGCGCATGATGATTTATGTCTAATGTCTTGTCGCTCAAACTCGAAGATCTATAGGCGAAAACTAACAAGTTGACAGAAGAGGCGAGACGATGAAGACGGGACTTCCTTCAGGTGAACGTAGAGAAGATAGAGGTGATGAAGATAACCAACCATCAACAACAACAACAAGCACCAACCACCATCAACGGGAGAAACTTAAAGAAAGTAGTCTCTTTCACCTACCCACCTACCTAGGCAGGGCAGCATCCTTTCAACTACAGGCAGCGGCACAGACGACGATGTCAAAGCCAGCATCGAGAAAGCAAGTTAGGCCTTCATAAATCTCAAACCAGGGTGGAGATCTACTCTACTCCACTCCACTCCACTCCACTCTACTCAGCATAAAGCGTGAACAAGATCAGGATTTTCAACACTAATTCAGTCAAGTCAGTGCTTCTATGTGGTGGCTCAGAAACTGGACAAGTTACGAAAAGTATTTCCAACAAACTACAGACATTCATCAACAACTGCAACCTACGCTCACTCGATACTGAAGATAGAGATTAGATGGCCAGAATAATAAGAATAAGAGGCAAGGAACTCCGGCATAGAAACGAACCGACCAATAACCCATCGCCCAACAAATATGCAGAAGAAGGAAATGGAGATGGATTGGGCTGGACATACACTGAGAAGTCCGGTAGGGGACATCACGCACGAGGTCAGGCCCTCGAGTGGAACCTAATTGGGAAACGACGAGCTGAGCATCCGAAGCGACGGTGACATGGATGAGGTCACGTGAGGGAGAAATGAAAGCTTCTGGGCAGTGGTGGAGCCAGGTTGAAAAAACTGCAGCGAACAGAGTGAAATGGAGATGTGCTACTGAAGCCCTATGTTCCACTAGGAACCCAAGGGACGAATAATAATAATAATAATAAATCAGTACTTACACGTTAGGTAAGGTGCTGATTAAGCAGGCACTAGAGCACATCACGTTAGGTAAGACTGGTCAAGCGTTACACAACAGTAACACATCTAGGACCCTTGCAGAGCCATGCTGATGGGAATGCTTATTCCCTCGAGAAACCAGTTCACAAGAAACATCTGTTAAATAGTGCGATTCGCAACACTATGGTGAGGGTCTGAGGGCAAAGTCATACTACTGACTAGATGGGAATGCGATGGCAGCGAGGTTTTTCCTGTGGATGACTGGAAGTGTCATGCCGATGCTTTTTTTTCGTAGGGAAGAGGATGGTGGAAATGTTTGGCTCAAAAATATAGCATACTCCCTCCTGTCCTATGGTGCCAACGATAAAGGCTTTCTGACCCTATCTAAGTTAAAGGAAGTTAAACCTCAAACTTCTTAAAAAACAGTACGTAACCGATCTCTCGTGGTCCCTTTCAAGTATCTCAAGAA
This sequence comes from Heterobilharzia americana, assembly GCA_944470555.2. Classification (NCBI taxonomy): domain Eukaryota; kingdom Metazoa; phylum Platyhelminthes; class Trematoda; order Strigeidida; family Schistosomatidae; genus Heterobilharzia; species Heterobilharzia americana. The sequence continues at coordinate 67,712,265 of OX104127.1, read as the reverse complement.
GAAGTAAGCTTCAGTGATATGGGGGGCCAGGAAGTTTCAACTGACCTCAGAACTCTGTCAGTACCCAAGTTTCCTGAGAATATATTTAGGATGTTCATATAACCGATTTCTACTGCTTTCTGGGTTTGTGACTATCAACATTCCATCGTATCCTGTGAATTACAAAGTAAGTCATTCATACCTTAATCATTTTCTTTCTTCTGCATATCTCACGGCCTTCTATTTTCATTCCATGTCTCATTTGATGATAAAGTGGTTAACGAAGGCCAAATAGGCAGGCGACAGTTGTAAACAGAATTTCAACGTATCTAAACAAAACACTAATTATTTCTGCATCTTTTGTCTTTAATTAATTAACTGTGATCAATAATTGATTTAAATTTATGAGCAACTTATGATAGGTGACAATAAGAAGCGAGAAATCGACAGTTCTCTCATTCGGTGTATTAACAGAAATGATCTCTCCCATGATCTGCAGGATCCGATTAGTCCTAATTAAACACGCATGACCGCAATGGAGTGCGACAATGTCCACCTCAAATTCCACAAAGAAGCCTGAGATTCCCTGAAAAGCCTTTAAAACCAGTCATCATTTCCCGAACGTTCGCGAAAAACCACGTGATCATACGTCTGAGTCTCAGACTGCTTAAAGGACCTTCTAGAAAAGTGAACATACAAAGGCCATCGATATATATATATATATATATATATATATATATATACTACAAGGATATATCAGTGATTCACAGTCATCTTTCATGACCATGTATATACACAGCGAACTGATATCATTTTACTGACCTACAAAAAAAGTACCATTAATATTAGCGAACACAACACAGCCTACCGAACTATTCTCAAAAATATCATCTGTAAAGACCAGAGTTCTGGATCCAAATTTTCTTTACAATACCAGGTGAGTAGACACTACGTGTAATGCATATCAACTAACAGGCTTAGAAGTAATTATGTAAAACACCTGTATACTTGTGTATCCGATGTATTGGATGACGAGTGACTATTGTAAAAAAAAATCAACTGGATATAAACTATCTGGAAGTCAATACCTTTGAAAATTTCTATACATCTGATAAAGTAACTCCTTAAGAAGAGATAGTTAGATGTGTATATGATGTCAGCTAAAATAATTGATATAGATCGCAAAAAGCATGTTCTATCTAAACACATTTTCGAAAACTATTTTGCATGACTCCCTAAAGGGGAATCCAGGAAGATTATCGAGTAGCTCGATTCTTGAGCATCTTGGTGTTCCACCAGGATCTTCTTTCAAAGTCATTCGTGAATTAGAACCAAACATTTCGAGGGGAGTGAATACTCGTCATCTGAACACAGTAGAAACCTCGGTAATTATTCCGTTCAAGTCTGACCTCTGAGTTTAAAAGAGGTACTGTAGTGGGCGCAGCTGATCGAAATGGATATTAGTAGTATATGTTCAGAGGGCGCAAGAAATCATGGGAAATTACCACTAATGGGTAAAAATTCTGCCAAGAGAAAAGCAAGAGACAATGTAGGGGTATTAGGAGCAAATCAATACAGAAGCAGAAGAGGAAATGAAGCACAGTGTACGAATGACGGTCTTAGTAAGAAGTGTACAATATTTGATGACCACCGTACAAGATGTCAATAATAAACAATCCTTCCTGCGTCTCAGTCTTCTTGTTTCCTACAGTATGTCGAATCTATGATTTTGCCTTAGTCATAATCTCTTTAGGACTTTTTATTTATTTATCAACATCCCCATTTTCATCTCCTTTCCTTAATCTGCAAATGTTGATTACAATAGGACAGTCGCAATAATGTTATCCAGTCGATTATTCCATACATTACTGTGCAATCACTTTCTGTTGACCTTTCAGTCAATAGCCAGTAATCCTATAAACAATTTTGATGACCTTGTGTTAACCCATTAGCCGTTGATGGACACATATTCCCATTGTAACTATAACTACGAATGTATAGCTTACGAAAATGATTCTAAGAAAAAGGAATTTCTTCTCTCAGTGAATTGTCTTTTGTGAATTGACGAATGAAAAACTGTACATACAAATAGTCTCTAGTGCATTATACACGTATCGACAGACAAGCAGAATCAATGTACAAACTCGTACACAAGTGAAGCGATCCAAGTTACCACGCTTCACAGTAGAACACAAAGAAAGGTGAACAGAAAAGGAGTGACACAGAAGTAGATAAAGTAGTGTGAGAGAATAAACAATTTGAAGATAAAGGTTAGTGCAAATATTCAAGCTTTAAAAGACGTCATTGAGTGAATATATCTGCGTCCCTGAGATCGACTGTCAGTCATGTCATCAACAGTCCTCAACAACTGATTCCTTTCGTCTTGGAGACTCCAACCAGATAGTTTACACATCTCTACACTGCTCAGGACAACAATCAAGTCTTAGCCTGGCCATTTTGAACCCTTTTTCAACCTAATCCAAATTCCCTTCGCATGGCACATCTAAGTATGTATAGAGAAGAAGAGTATGAAAAACAGATGATTTTACTTTGGTATTTCAGAAAAACAATGAACTTGTTGACTGTAAATATTGTGCCAGATCACTATGCTGTTAAGAAAAAAGTCTCTACCTACAACTATACATTCTGCAGAGGTTTGACAACACGACAATATTTCAACCTACTTATTCCCTTCTGAAACTTGAGTATGACATTATCTTTACTGAGCATAATTTATGAACACTCTTTGCTTTAACATCCATTCTATGAACTGCGATAAAAAAAATATCGACAAGCAGACTGATTAGCAGCTTTGGGTACATGAGTAAAGCGGGGTTAAGAAATAACATTAAAAACCCCTGGAAAACCAATAAATACGTGTTTCAACTTAGCCTAAGAATATTCGATAACATTAAAAGTTTACGCCTTCAAGGGTCAGTTTTAAGATACACAAATCTAATGTAGATAATATTACTAGTGAACAGCTAGAGCAATAAAAACATAGTAAAGATTGGAAGACTAAGCCTATTCTTAACATGAAACCATCTTGAAATATCATCACTTGGTTTATAGTTTCACTTCAGAATGTGCCTATTCTGACTGAAACAGACTTATAGACAGAAACTGGATGGCTATCCACCACTAGTAAAGTAATTCACTTACTTAGAAATCTAATAAGATGTTACGTTCTTTTGAGAGACGCAATTTCATATGATTAGTGGATATTGGCTAACAGTGGAAGTCAGGAAACGGATTTCCTCCTATTTGGGAGTCATCAGTTAGATGTACCTCCCTGCAAGTGGGTGATATTGTTCCCACTCAGACTAGGGTCAGCAATATCGAGGTATCTGTACAGGAACCTATATGCCGATTAATTGGATCGAATCATGAACGAAGAGGTACAAGTTTGATCATCAAAGACCCAATTTCAGATTGAAGAAAAACACTCATCAATGACATTGACTGATGGTCATAATATTTTAAAAACCGATATAATTTAAAATTGATAGTCAATGGTGTGCCTGAATCAACATCTCAATATGAACTCAACTGCCTTATAGTTGTGTACGTGATGTAATAAGGTGGTGATGCTATCCTCTACATAACAGTGGTTAACTAAGATAAAGTGATGACTCATAAAACAATTATTCATTCATGAAATCTACTTTTCAAACAAAGATTCTTGGGAGATAAACACCCCAATTTTGTTGGCACATTCAACGAATGTGTAACTAATATTCATATAAATTTGACAAATATACATGTAGATTCAACAAAAGTCACAGTAACTTGTTTTGTTAACCATCTACGGACGGAAAGCTTCTTGTTTGCAATGATAAACAAAGTTCAGTCTCATTCCAACGACTACAATGTGATAAACACTTCAACGAGTAGTCTTATATGAACACCAAGAGTACATACTTTAAAAGATTTTGTTGAATGCATTCAATACTACACTTTCGTTTACAATAAGCTATTAAAAACGTTGATGATTTGTGGTACATTGGTTTAAGCAGTTGACATTCAACCAATCTGTTATGGGTTCTAAGTCCACTCCAGCTACCATCATTCGAGTAATAGAGTGGGGTTATTAGGCCTGACAAAATAGGAGGTGTGGCTCATTGCATATTGTATAAGTGTGCATACGGTTTCTGAGTGTGTTGCAATACTAAACAAGTCCTGAAAATAAAGCTTATCTAACACTGGAGTTTGAATTTATAACTAAACAAAATAAAAATTAAAACAACATGGAACTATTGTGCGAAACAGACGTGATGCCAAAATGAATTAAGTAAAAGAGGAACTACAATACTATAGCGCCACTTGCCTGGTAACTGGTGTTGCTTGACCATTCAAAACAACAACTTCTCCAACACCTTTCAAATTATTATCGTCAGAAGGTTCAACCTGAATACCAATAAATTAATGAATAAACAGAAGAAAAGAAAGTGAACGAATCCAAGAAATGTATCGGAAAAAAATGAAGTGATATGATGTAAAATGATACAGTTAATATAACTGTTTAGTGTAAAATTCTTTTCTACCGTAAATTACAATACAGGTTAATTTTGAGGATTACAGTTTAGATACACACCCAATGGTGACACCTAGACTGAAAAATGAATTGCCTAGACTAGTAACTTCCTAGTGTGTTTATCCTTTCGACTGCTACTTGGAAGTCAGTTATGTCGGCCATTGCTCTAGGGATCTAAGTTTTCCTATTGTAGTCTGTTTATTAGAAATATCACACAGTTAAACAGTACCATTTATTGGATAATGTTTCGGACACAATTTATTGTTCATAGTCACATAAGTTTAAAAATAAAATATATAAACAAACTGAAGGGATTGCCATGGGATCACTAATATCCCCTATTGTCGCAGATATATTTATGGATAGCCGGGAAGAGATGGCTCTTCAAACATTTAGTCCTACTCCAAAGATATGGTTCCGATATGTAGATGATACGTTTACAGTACTAAAATCGGAGCACATCAATAGGTCCTTGGTACATATAAATTCAGTAGTGAATGCAATCCAATTTACCTATGACTTAGAAAGTGAAGAAGGTGAGTTAGCAATGTTGGATTGCAAAATTAAACGAAAAGAAGACAGAAGTTTAGAGACTAGTGTCTATCGAAAACTTTCCCATACCAACCGCTACTTAAACTTCCCACTCCGTCTCAGTTAAAAGCTTAGAAAAGCTTACCAATAGACCAGAAAACCTATGATAAAAAATTAGATAAATCAAGAATACCTTGTGTCTCAATAATTACCCATCTAAGTTAATAAATTCATAAAAAATTGAAAGAAAAATATTAGTAGTAGTAATAATACAGGTGTTATTAATAATAATTCTGCTACTTATAGTAATAATGGTGACAGGGTTGAGAGAGAATTAGAACCCTCTGCTATGCTACCATACAAGGAAAGCACCTCAGAAGCACTACAGAGAATTCTTAATAAGGCTGGAATTAAAGTGGCATTCAAACCAACAAACTCGTTTAAAAACAATCTTTGTAGGTTAAAAGATTCTATCGATGCAATTAAGCAAAATAATCTGCAGTGATTGCGAAGTCAAATACATAGGTCAAAGTAGTCGACCAGGGTCGATTAGAATAACAGACGACAAAAACTTAGCTAAATTAAGATTAACAAATCTTAACAAGATAAGGAGTTTAGAGAAAAGCTCGACTATAGCTCTGCACGCAATTACATACAATCACACAATAGGGTGGGATAGAGAGACAGAGTTAAAAACTAATTGAGTTGGGTAGAGAAAGAGATTGATAATAGAATCTTTATTTATCAAATCAATATCAAACACATGCAATTGAACTACTGACATGAAAATTTGCAAAAAGAGTCAATGAAGTCAGTAGGAAATACAGCGATAGGAAGGGCGGGAAAAAAAACAACAAAATCTACCCTTCTAATCCCTGTTCCCTAACCTCACCTGGTTAACTAGTTCACTAGTTACTAGCCGGTCCTAAGCCCGGGTAAAGAGGGAAGGTTGGGCATACGGCTAGCAACCCTACCCCTAAAACCAGTTCAACCGCTACAGAAACTTTAAAGCACAAACAAAATATAAAAAATAAGAACAAAATTACTCCTCGCTGGAATCGGAGAGGCGAAATGACGCCGGTTGGTGAAAGCTTCGGGAAGCCAATTGCCTGGGCCGATGTGTCTTCGCCTCTCTCGATGAAAGCGAAAGTAAACATGGGGACATGGAATGTCCACACCATGTTTGAACCTATCAAGGCTGCCCAGATTGCAAAAGAGATGAGAAGGTATAGCATAGAAGTGTCACGTTGGCAATCTGCGAGTGCAGATGGAATGGAATGGGAGTGGACTCTCCAAACTGTCAACTGGAGAATCAATAATCTACTCCAATATTGTCACCCAGATGACAACCAAAAGCACACTGAGTTCTCGAGTGGCTATCGTGATGTCCCCAACAGCATCGAAGGCTCTCATGCAGTGGGAACCAATCTCCTCCACAATCAGGATCATGACAGCAAAGTTCAACTCAAAAGGAAGGAAGGTCACAATCATACAATGCTACGCTGTGCATTTACACATAATGCAGATGAAGAAAAAAAGGAGGAATTCTACAGACAACTGCAATCAACACTGGACAAGACTCCACTCCAGTTGGCGATATCAAAATTCTAAAGGGTGGGTGACATGAATGCCAAACTGAGAGGGCACAACACAGGAAGAGAACTAACCATGGGTCGAGAAGCGCTCGGTGAGGTGATGAACGAGAATGGAGAGTTGTTTGCAGAATCCTGTGCATTCAATGATTTGGTGATTGGAGGCCAGGCACTGTGTTCAAGCACAAGGATATCCACAAAGCGAGCGACATGGATTTCACCAGACACCAGGACACACAAAAAATCAGACCGACTTCATCTCAATCTCAAGAAAATGGAGACACAGCCTACTGGACATAAGATCAGATCAAGAAGGGGAACAGATGCAGGTCCACACCGCTCACTGTCTAGTGCAAGGAACCTTCAAAATCAAATTGAAAGCCTTCAGGGAAGTTGGTGATAGACCACAGTCAAGTTCAACATCCAGAACAGAAACTGAAGGATGAAACTACAAAGGGAATCTTCCCGGCCGCCAGCAATCAAGACAACATGGGAGATATCGAGCAACATCTCTGAAAAAACCTGTGTGTTCGAACACTGGAACTCTTTGGAAGAGATGTGGAAAGAAACCTGCATAACCGTATTAGGAAGGAAGAAGAAAGAAGACAAGGAAGGGATCTCGACGGACACATGGAAGCTGATAGAGCAGGGAGAGGAGAATGGTGAAGCAGAAGATGAACCAGTGCAAGGATGCTGAAACAGAGGAGGAACTGAATACAACGTTTACAACACTGGACAAAGAAGTGAAGAAGAGTGCACGGAAGGACAAAAGACAATTCTACGACACACCGACAAGTGAAGCAGAACAGGCTGCCGGCTGGTAGGAGAGTTAGAGACCTGACAACAATGTATCAAATAACCAGGTTACTCGCTCTCTGGGAAGAGATCAACACACGTGAAACCAATAAAAGATGATGGAGGAAATCTAATTACCAAAGAAGAGAAACAGAGGAAACAATAGGCCGACCACTTCAAGAAGCTCTTGAATTGACCATCACAACCACCTGCACTTCGTTCAGAAATACCACCTGCAGCACAGTCACTGAACTACAAGTGAACATAAATCCTCCAACAAAAATGGAAGTCCTGAACGCCATAAAGCTACTGAAATGCAGGAAAGCAGCAGGATGAGATGGGATCCCACCAGAAGCACTGAGAACAGACGCAGAGACAACAGCAGACATGCTCACACCACACCACTATTGCAGAAGGTGTGGAAGGAAGAGAAGGTACCTGGCCATTGATTGGAAGAAGGGTTACCTTGTCAAACTGCCGAAGAAGGGAGACCTCAGTGTTTGCAAGAACTGGCTCGCAATCACTCTCCTGTCCACCCGGAGCAAGCAAAATATTAAGCCGCACCATACTGGAGAGGCTTAGAGATGCACTGGATTCAAAACTACGACCGGAACAGGCTGACTGGCTGGCTGGATTCAAGAAGTACAAATCATGTGCGGACCACATTGCAACGGTACACTACGCATCATCATAGAACAGAGTATAGAATGGCAGTCAACTCAAATCTTCGTCAACTTTATGGATTTCGAAAAGGCCTTTGACAGCGTCAACCGAGAAGTAATTTGGAAACTGCTTCAATACTACGGAGTACCGCAAACCTTTATCAGCCTCATTCAACAACTATGTGAAGATGCCACATGCCAGCCAATTGATTCACAATGGGAAGCTCAGTGATGCTTTTGAAGTGAAGTGAAGACAGGAGTGAAACAAGGTTGTCTACTATCACCCATGATATTCCTGATTGTGGTTGACTGGATCATGCAGCAGACAACTGTGGGGAGCGAGAAGAGGGGATACGCTGGCTGGACTGCGGAAAAGAACCTAGAAGACTTGGATTTCGCCGATGACTTGTGCCTGATGTCACACAAACTTGGAGATCTACAGGCGAAAACTAACAAGTTGTCAGGAGAGGCAGGGCAGCGAAGACGGGACTTCAAGAGAAGACAGAAGTGATGAAGATGCCCAACCAACAACTCCAGCAACAACAACAACAACAAACTCCAATCACCATCAACGGGAGAAACTTAAAGGAAGTAACCTCCTTCACCTATCTAGGCAGCATTGTTTCAACTACAGGCGGCGGTGGCACAGACGAGGATGTCAAAGTCAGAATCAGAAAAGATAGCAAGACAGGCGTTCATTAACCTGAAAGCAGTGTGGAGATCGAGTGCACTCAGCATGTGCAACAACATCCGGATTTTGAACACCAACCCAGTCAAGTCAGTGCTTCTGTATGGTGGATGAGAGACTTGGTGCGTTACGAAAATTATTTCCATCAAACTACAGACAGACATTCATCAACAACTGTTACCTACGCTTGCTCGTTAATGAAGCTCAGATGGCTAGAATGATAAGAATAAGCAACAAGGAACTCACTCTGACTGGCTGGTAACGAACCAACCAAGAACCTATCACTCAACAAATATGCAGTGGAAGGAAGTGGAGATGGATTGAATTGAGCATACACTGAGAAGGCCGAGTGGGGACATCACGCGTCAGGCCAGTTGCTCGAGTGGAATATCCAGGGGAAGCGACGAGTTGGGCGTCCCAGCTGAGGGTGACATGGAGGAGGTCGTGCGAGGAGGAAATGAGAGCTTGTGGGCTGTCGTGGAACCAGGTTCAAAAGATCTCAGAGAACAGAGGTCACTGGAGACGTGCTACTGAAGCCCTATGTTCCACTAGGAACCCAAGGGACTAATAATGATAATAATCCCTGTTTCCTACTGATTTCATTGACCCTTATCGTTAATTTTCATGTAAATAGTTCAACAAGTACATGTGTTGGGGGTCAAACTGTTCGAAATGTATAGCGTTTATACACCACATGTTTCAGATAATCTTCGTCTTCTCATTACGTTCGTTAAATTTATCAAAGGGATCAATTGCTTCAAACATGTAATCGAAATGATGCTGCACCTGTCCTAGATATGAGGAAAATTCTACTACCCATGTCATCACAGAGAAGGAGAGAAAATTAGGAATATATAAACTCTGTCTCGAAATTGTGGAGTTACCTGATGTGAATATGGACAATAAATTGTGTTCGAAATCTTATCCAGTAAATGATACTGTTCCACTGTGTGACATTTCTAATAAACAGACTAAAATGGAATTACAATCTACCATAGTGCCCAAGTTTTACTCCTACACTAAATTTCCCTAGTTGTGAACACTTCCTAGTGTGGTACAGCAGAGGTGTGCTAAAGAACATTACCAATTCCCTATTAGCACAACTGGCGTGAACAAACCATAAGATGGATGTGCACAAGTCGTTTCCCATCATGTACCAGATTCTCATGAATTATCCAAAAGGTACTTGGCTCCAAATACTTCAGACTGCAGAAGCAGTGAGAATCAGGATCGAATGATCAGTGTTGCCGTTAAAACTACCGTAGTCCAAATCGGGACGCATTAAATCATTCACATAATAACCCAAGGTAATCTAATTTACCAATTTCATACTACACATATCCCTTAATCCCCATAATCCAAAATAATTTTATCACATTCTCCTAAGCTATTTTGTTCCTCAACATGAGTTACATTCTATCAAGTTATCATTCCTGAAATTATCCTCCTTTGTTCTGTTGCATCCAACTTTCATGAACACTTCCGTCGATGTAATAACTATCACCTTATAGTGTTACACAAACTTAATACCCATAGATAATACTATATCACGTTGTGCCTTATTAAATACGCTAAATTCATGAAAATTTACCTTTCCAACTGAAATAAAGAAATCTAATTGGCTATTTCGTCCTTTGCTACAGTGATCCTTTGAAGTCACTTTAAGTGAAAAGCAAATGTAACGAGGTGATATTATGATTGAATGGAGTATGTCTGAAATGACAGTATAACTAACACCGGTTATATATTCATAAGTTATCTGATACCTTTGGCTATATGAATAGGACATAGTTCGTGTTTATGCAATAAGCAGCAGGACACACTTGCTGTGTCAGTAGCTTATGATTTCAAGGTGGAGTAGGATATAAAAGTCTAAGGTTTGAAACAAAGAGTCACATCTATACGAACCGATTGATGGCCAGAGATTAAGTTGGTCATTCTAAGGCCAATAAACAGTTGAATTCATTCCATATAAGATATTTGATATGGAATACAGTGGTGTATTGTTGCTGTTATTAATTACTGGATGACGTTTCAGGAACAATTCATCGCTCACAATAATCTTATATAATTACAACTAATGATTATGAATTGTTCTCGAAATATTATCCAGTAAGTAACACAATATCACGATGTCCTATGTACATAGAAGCGATAAGTAATTCCAGGTGAGAATGAAAATTGCTTAGTGTTTTCCGAGCTTTGAACATTGTTCCAGGACATTTCATTACCACTAGACTAGGTAACTTCATCAGCCTTTATTTCATAAATAGTTTCTGTGCTTTATGAAGTAAACTAATTCACTATGGGATTACATTCGACCATAGAATCCATGTTTTATACTCATACAAAAGGTGGCATCTATTATTTTCTGTACAAGAGACTTATAACTGATGTAATACAATCCAAAGAGTTTTCAACATCCGTACTGTCATCAGATTCAAATAATGCGAAGCAATAGAGAAACAACCAATAGCACTGATTTGGTGATCAGTTACCAATAAATAACTAACAATAGACTATGTTGGATTAGTATTCAGACTGAGTAGATTTAGCTTTGTCATACGATTGGACAGCATTAGAGAAGAAATACATACAGCTGATGAGTCTCAAACAGAACTAAACGTGCATCCTGGATTCTTTTCCTAGTCACCAAGATCAATATAGCACCATGAATATCTAGCAGTGTCAAGACATCCGAATAGGAGCCCATCTGCCAACAGAAATGGAGAAATTCGGCCCTGTATGGGTGCGATGAATTACAAGTATCATGACAACTGATACTCGTTGCACAAGAGGTTCTTATCATGCTCGTGGCTTGGTGGATAATGCTTTGTCGTTCGAAGCTATGAGTACTGGGTTCCAGTTGCAGTGGGAACAATGTCATTTACTGGGGTGCAGGTACACCCAGCTGACAAGTCACGGATAGGTTGAAACGCGCATCCTCGATTCCTCTGCGACTCACAAGATCAGTATAGCGCTTAGAGAACATGTTATTTCTGATAGTAGTGAATTATTTTTTGCTAAATGTAGTCTACAATTCTAGGTGCACAAGCCGATACAATATGATGTAGAATCACCAGGATTTCAGTTTTTAATTTGATAACAAAAATAAAAATTTCCAGTATATTAGGAGTATTTGATAACCGATCAAAGCTTTTGTGTTGTTCATCGTGTAATCTAGTCAGCCCTGAAATGTACAGTAATGAGGATGGTTTCTTTTGTTACGGTAGGTGTCTTTTTGTTGAGTAGTTTTTCTCAAACACAACAAAATTTTATGCGTGCTCACAAAACAGAACCGAAAGTATGTGTAGCACCTTATCACCCAGCAGAAAGCAATGAAGTGATTGGTTGACTCCTGGTTGTCACGTATAATCAGCGCGTTGTCGTTGTAATTTACTAACACTTTTAATTTACCGCCGATTGTTTTACTGAACCCAACTGATCAATTTGTCAACAGATATCACAATAATTTTTTTCCAAACTAATCTTCCTTCAGCTAACATCACACGTTAAGGTAGCCAGTGGTCTAGCGTGTGCGACATATGTCTCAATCATCCTAATAGAGGCAGGTTCACAGTCTTAACGAGTCACCCTTTATTTCTGCATAATGTTCTATATCCAACCTGCAAAAACCTATCGTTTCACAACCGGTAGAGCAGGACAGAGCTCACAGCTGCTAAGTAAACTAGATCCTTGGTAGACACTCAGATATCTCACTGATACCAAAGTCGATGTCAGGGAATGGATGTCAGCCGAACCTTTTGTATACCAGTGTAAATTTCTTCACAAACCACTAGAACTAAAGCAAATTTCCAACGCAGCGAAATGGTTACTATCCTTAAACTGAGTGTTAGTGTAGAGTAACCCTGAAGCATCATCTTACATTTGAGATATGCGAAACGCTGATCAAACATACTCCCAGTTTTATTCAGTGTCCATAAGACTCTGCATTTTGTTAGTATCTTTGCATAACAAGACTATTTCATCTGCCTTGGCGATGACTAACTATGGGGTTTAAGACACGTGTTACACCCTAGTTGGTAATTATTAAATGGATATACCTAGATCCCAGTGAGTGATGCTGCATCCACCGAGATTTGAATTCAGGAACCATGAATTTATACCTGAATATAAATATTAGCAGAGGAAAACTAGATGCGATGCACAAGCCAATATATCGATTGAAGATAATGCCTCGAAAGTGGACGCACAAGTTAGCTGAACAACTGTTTATTTGCCAGTTGATATAGTTCGATAACGTGTTTATATTACTAGACTCCATCGATCAATTCGTTTATGGACCCTCTATGAGAACAGAGAGCAGTCAATTCGATCCAGTATCAGAAACCGTAGGAGATAACAAGTATAAATAAATAACAGTCCATAACTGTTGTGGTTCTTGTGAAACAGTAGCCTAGTCGAAAACACCGACGTATAAAATGATGGTTTTTGAGTTCATCTCAGCAGGAACATTATCAAACAGTGGCATGCAGCTGAAAAGCCTCAAACGTAGAGAAATACCCATCACCAAGCAGGTTATGTTAAAGACGTCGTCTGTTTCTAAAGATTTTCCTACTTTGAAAAAGATTACTGAAGCTATAAATCTTTCCATAGAATTTTTTTTGCAAATAAAATGGTGGCTTAATTCTGTTGAAACATCCTGACGAACACACAAATCATCCAGATGTCTTAGTAATAGTAAAAAGAGTCTTAGGCTGATATGAAGAATTTAATAAAATCTGTAAAAATATTTCAACCACATATCTTAGGTATTTATCACTATGAAGAAGGAAACCTACAGGAGTGGAAGTAAATGAGGTAAAGTCTGACCATTCAGGATCATGTGTAGCCAAAGGTCCTGAAGAAGTAAAATGCACAGAATGATCTGATGTCTTTGGATCCAAATTTTGCAGTCCAGTGGAATTTACCAATGTTTGCGACAACTGGTTACGTAAGGTATCATTGGTATCTGAATGGTCAAGAAATGTAGAGAAAGCTACAACTGGAGGTTGGAATGGGAATTTCGAAAAATCTGAAGCCACTGAATTCCACAACCCATTGACAGCTGTTTCTTGACTAACTGATCCATCTGGTGAATTAAACTGCCTCTTGGTGTTAGGGATTCTTATCACAGGTACAGGTGGGTAAATCTGTGCATAAAGTGATTGGATAGTAATAGCTTCAGAGACTGAATTTGATCGAAACTCCCACTGTCTACGCTGCGCCAAACCAATTAGAGCTAAAGCAGTCACTAATTCAGTTGGAGTAAACCAGCCAGGTTGAGTACAGCTAGTAAGTGACCATATATGGTACAACACTTCCGTATTCAAATTGGATGATCGAAATATTTCATAAATCACTGAACTATCAAGACCATGACTATAATAAAAATAAAATTGAAAACACAGAGTTGAATAACAGCTTAAGGAATCAAGATAAACTGGACAGTCAGAAGCTAAATATAAGTTATTACATAGCTGAAGTGAAATTCGGTGAGGAAAACAGACAAGTCTATTAACTATCAGTCTGACTAACTGAGGTAGTCGTAGGGTTTGGCAGGCTTGTGTTATTAATACTGGGTATCGATTGAAGGTGAAAGTTTGGGTCGCGGAAAGATTAGAACCAGCGACCTCGGGGTTACCGGCCTGGTGCTCTACTAACTGAACTACGAGTTCCAGCTGCAGATCAAATGTTAATTTCACTTCAATCACCAAGTTTATTAACATCAAGACGCATGTGTTATTGCTTGCATTGTCCCACCGTTGACCGGACCGAATTGATCGGTCTCTATTAGCATATGGGCTCCTGCCTGTGTTTTATTTATATATTAATGATGGATAGTGGCTAGTAGTACCATCTGGGACTCGTCAGTAGGTACATCCAGCTGACGAGTCCCTAATAGGACGAAACGTGTGTCCTGGGTTCCACTACTAGCCACTTTTAACAGGCACTACAACTTATAAATACTACACTAATGGAGTAGTAAACTTACCAATGTTACGATAAAAGAATTTAGAATCACTTATAATTCGTCATCAAGAACTATACTGATAATGTGGTCACTGGGTTCCTAACTAGGTTAGTCAGTCGGTCAGTTAGTCAATACCAACAGGGATCAACTAGGTAGAATTAGATAGACAGTGTGATGATAAGACGAAGACTATCTGGAACGCATAATGCATTAGTATTATGCAGTTAAAAATTAAGATTTTGTTCTGTTCTTATCATCCTCTCTAGTTTGCATATCAACGGTTTGACAATGTTCACCTGTAATCAAATCGTTAAAAAAGTATAGCGTCTCATGGTTTAAACAATCTTTGTCTCTTTAGTGTACTGCATTAGTTGAATTATTTAAAAATTCAGTAGTATGAAAGTGTGATGAAACCTACCATTGGTTATTTCATTTTACTGAAACTAGAGGATGGTTATTATAACAAGAATTTGGAAAAAGTATTTAACCACACCAGTAACAAAAACAAGTTGTAGGTTAAATATTTATTATTCAGAGCCATTAACAATCAAAAGTAATATATTTATAAAAACTGACTAACAAGATACAAAGGTAGTAATATTATGTCTACAATTTGACGTTTGCTAAGTTTATCGAAGTTACAGTCTTAGAATTCCAATGCCTTCACCCGTTCAATCATTACAACCGATCGAGCTATATATCAGTTAACTCACTTCACCCTGGACAACAGGGTAGTATCACAACCTTTTAGAAAATAAGTGTGGCGCGTAGACTAGTAGTGCATGAACCTGTAACGGACTGTATTGTACCGCATTTCATTTTGCATTGCTGTACAAGAAAGTATTAATTACATGATACTATCAATTATACGTAATAAACACTGAGTATAGCTAAAAAATCGAAATTAGATACTGCGTATAATACGAATACTTAGTGTGGAGAAAAAACTAAATGGACTATTGATTAGTATGCTTTAGAATCCTTTGGAATGGATGTTAATTTGACCTTATAACCAACTTCATGAGAGTGCAGATACCATAAGTCGACAAACTAGTGGTGAAACGAAAAATTTCCAACTGAATGTCAAAAGTCAGAGTAACATACACTAGTCTGAGTCATTTTTTACAACATACCGACACTAATCTGCTAGTAAACGTTCGGGAATAACAGGTTTCGATGAGGATAGTTTGTCTTTGTGCTGGTGACACTTGGCTGCTACCAGTCCCATCATTATCTCCGTATTAATTGGTTTCAACTAGTGCTAACACCATATAAGTTACTCTGAGATCCAGTGGAGATAGATATTGTCATTTGGAGAGTGGCATCCTTTTGAAACACCGACTCCGATAGCTAGGACACGTTTTACACACCACGTTTAGTTAGCTACAGTAGTATTAAATGTTTGGATATAGAAAGGTGGAAGTTGGTTAATTTACCGTGTAGTACCATGAGATAACGGACAGTTGGGTGTTTAAACACCTGGTAACGCATCATGACTTTCTGGATCAGTCAAAAGAGACTAAACAACTCAGTGATTGAGAACTCTTTCACACATACCTCGAGACTGAAACTCGTAGCACTTTTGCTATTATTTCTTTTGGTATTTTTTTCAAAAACGTAAGAAAGGCATCTTAAATGTAAAAATATAATTGCTTCTTGTTTCCCGTTACGTATCCCTAATATCATAATATTTCTATGAGGTGAACTTCTCGGTGTCTAGGTTGTATGATTTTTGTGAGGACTGTTAACAGATGCTATACCAGACGATCAACAATGATGGACTACTACAAATAAAGTCTGCTGAACAGTAAGATTAGCTGATACTCTGTTGAACCTTGAAGAAATGGTTTACATATAGACATTAAAGTTTAAACCCTGGTACCGATTAGGTGAACCACTAAGTGAATATCTTTATGACATTAACTTGATGCCAATCAAACATGCCATACAGAAGGTAATTAAAATAAATTTCACAAACCTATTTCTCTTCCCTAGTACAGAGGTGTACTTATATTTCTGAACTGAAAAAAAAGGTAATATAAAGAAGGAACCACAAGTTCGTAACACAAAAGCACAACCTTATAGAGTTAATTGTTCACTGAGGTTATTTGATCGACAAAAGGTCATCTTAGATGATGAGGGTGATTAAAATGAATGAAACATTTAGGTATTCAAATGACAAATATACACTGATGACATATTAACAAGTGACCGAAACCCAAATTAAAATGCACTCAGTAACCTGGTGTATATTTGTGCAGTAGGCAATGAACCACATCTATTGTTTGAGGGCTAAAGACACTACTGATTCCCCAAACTTTGGCAGGTGGAGCGGGGTTCTAACCCATGACTCATCGATTGAAAGCAAACTCCTTAAGCCAATGAACCACATCTCCAAACAAGTGACTACAAGTTACTATACACTCACATATTATATTGCTTTAAATTGCTTTGGATCGCTGTAGTAAAACAATGAAAAGATCTTTAAAGAACGCTATGGTTACCTGCTTATAAGTTTCATCCCAATTAGAATCATACAGCGTTGAAATTGTTTATTATACTTATATACTGATTCATTTCCAAGTGTGAGGTGTCTCAAAGATATTTTCAATAATCATGACTCAAAATATTTCAAACAAGAATTGGTTCCAGCTGAAAGAGGGTTGAACCAGAAGGAAACAGCGAGCATTCATCTTGACTGGTGTTTTGAGTGATTTTTCAACCCTCTGCAAGGAAGTCATCAGTGAGATAGGAAGAGGCGAAGTATCCGGCTATTTATCAACATATGTGTCAGTATACTGCGCTGTAGTTCGTTATGTCCTGTTACACGGCTGACATATGACCGTTGAAAGTAGAAGACATGAAGTGGTTATAGAGCTTTGACCATAGGTGTCTTCGTAGAATTGCTTGTATTTGGTGTAATCACTGTGAGCAATTTTGAGGTCAGAATGAAAGTACTAGGTAAGACAGGTGAGTGAAATGATGAGGTTGTGAACCTTCATCGACTGAGATACCTTGGACACATGTTACGCATGCTGAGTCACCGCCTATCTCGACATGCCATGCTAGAGGAAGCTGCATTAGGTTAGAATAGGGTTCAGGGTGGCCAAACCAAGATGTGGCACCAGTCCACCAAGTCCCTGACTGTTGGCTAGAGTCGTGTAGGAGGATGTACACTGCCTGATTGGGGTATCCGAGACAATGGGAATCAGTGGTTGAGAATTTTTGGTGACATAACTGACAATTGGTCACAATGGTGCAGATGTATTCACTCACTGACGTCTTCTAAACCTTGAATATTCGCATTAACCTTTATGTTCAAATTGTTTATTCTTTCACACCACTTCATTTACATTGATATCACTCCTTTTCTATCCACCTGTACTCTGCATATTACCGTGAAGTGTGGCAACTTGGGCCGATGTGATCCTGTGCGAGGTTCTGTGTTGACTTTGTCAGTCAGTCAGGAAGAAACATATCACAATGAACACTAGAAAAATACCGCAAGTTTTGCCACTTGTAAGAAAATATGAGACATCACTGATTGAAATGGAAAGAATATTGCTTGGAAAACAAATAAATGTGACAATTTAGATGTACTCATAATGCACAATTCAATGCGCATTTGTATTATTATCATTATTATTTGTCCCTTGAGTTCCTAAGGGAACATAGGGCTTCAGTAGCACGTCTCCATTCCACTCTCTTCTCTGAAATCTTTTCAACCTGTCTCCACCACAACCCACAAGCTCTCATTTCATCCTCACACCATCTCCTCCATGTCACCCTCAGCTGGGACGCCCAACTCGTCGCTTCCCATGGGGATTTCACTCGAGCAACTGGCCTGACGCGTGATGTCCCCACTCGGCCTTCTCAGTGTATGCCCAGTCCAATCCATCTCCACTTCCTTCTGCATGTTTGTTGAGTGATAGGTTCTAGGTTGGTTCCTTCCCAGAGCTCCTTGTTGCTTATTCTCATTATTCTGGCCATCTCACCTTCATTAACGAGCCAGCGTAGGTGGCAGTTGTTGCTGAATGTCTGTAGTTTATTGGAAATCCCTTTCGTGAAGCGCCAAGTCTCTCATCCACCACACAGAAGCACTGACTTGACTGAGTTGGTGTTCAAAATCCGGATGTTGTCCACGCACTCTGAGTGCACTCGATCTCCACACTGCTTTCAGGTTAATGAACGCCTGTCTTGCTATCTTTTCTGATTCTGACTTTGACATCCTCGTCTGTGCCACCGCCGCCTGTAGTTGAAACAATGCTGCCTAGATAGGTGAAGGAGGTTACTTCCTTTAAGTTTCTCCCGTTGATGGTGATTGGAGTTTGTTGTTGTTGTTGTTGCTGGAGTTGTTGGTTGGGCATCTTCATCACTTCTGTCTTCTCTTGAAGTCCCGTCTTCGCTGCCCTGCCTCTCCTGACAACTTGTTAGTTTTCGCCTGTAGATCTCCAAGTTTGTGTGACATCAGGCACAAGTCATCGGCGAAATCCAAGTCTTCTAGGTTCTTTTCCGCAGTCCAGCCAGCGTATCCCCTCTTCTCGCTCCCCACAGTTGTCTGCTGCATGATCCAGTCAACCACAATCAGGAATATCATGGGTGATAGTAGACAACCTTGTTTCACTCCTGTCTTCACTTCACTTCAAAAGCATCACTGAGCTTCCCATTGTGAATCAATTGGCTGGCATGTGGCATCTTCACATAGTTGTTGAATGAGGCTGATAAAGGTTTGCGGTACTCCGTAGTATTGAAGCAGTTTCCAAATTACTTCTCGGTTGACGCTGTCAAAGGCCTTTTCGAAATCCATAAAGTTGACGAAGATTTGAGTTGACTGCCATTCTATACTCTGTTCTATGATGATGCGTAGTGTACCGTTGCAATGTGGTCCGCACATGATTTGTACTTCTTGAATCCAGCCAGCCAGTCAGCCTGTTCCGGTCGTAGTTTTGAATCCAGTGCATCTCTAAGCCTCTCCAGTATGGTGCGGCTTAATATTTTGCTTGCTCCGGGTGGACAGGAGAGTGATTGCGAGCCAGTTCTTGCAAACACTGAGGTCTCCCTTCTTCGGCAGTTTGACAAGGTAACCCTTCTTCCAATCAATGGCCAGGTACCTTCTCTTCCTTCCACACCTTCTGCAATAGTGGTGTGGTGTGAGCATGTCTGCTGTTGTCTCTGCGTCTGTTCTCAGTGCTTCTGGTGGGATCCCATCTCATCCTGCTGCTTTCCTGCATTTCAGTAGCTTTATGGCGTTCAGGACTTCCATTTTTGTTGGAGGATTTATGTTCACTTGTAGTTCAGTGACTGTGCTGCAGGTGGTATTTCTGAACGAAGTGCAGGTGGTTGTGATGGTCAATTCAAGAGCTTCTTGAAGTGGTCGGCCTATTGTTTCCTCTGTTTCTCTTCTTTGGTAATTAGATTTCCTCCATCATCTTTTATTGGTTTCACGTGTGTTGATCTCTTCCCAGAGAGCGAGTAACCTGGTTATTTGATACATTGTTGTCAGGTCTCTAACTCTCCTACCAGCCGGCAGCCTGTTCTGCTTCACTTGTCGGTGTGTCGTAGAATTGTCTTTTGTCCTTCCGTGCACTCTTCTTCACTTCTTTGTCCAGTGTTGTAAACGTTGTATTCAGTTCCTCCTCTGTTTCAGCATCCTTGCACTGGTTCATCTTCTGCTTCACCATTCTCCTCTCCCTGCTCTATCAGCTTCCATGTGTCCGTCGAGATCCCTTCCTTGTCTTCTTTCTTCTTCCTTCCTAATACGGTTATGCAGGTTTCTTTCCACATCTCTTCCAAAGAGTTCCAGTGTTCGAACACACAGGTTTTTTCAGAGATGTTGCTCGATATCTCCCATGTTGTCTTGATTGCTGGCGGCCGGGAAGATTCCCTTTGTAGTTTCATCCTTCAGTTTCTGTTCTGGATGTTGAACTTGACTGTGGTCTATCACCAACTTCCCTGAAGGCTTTCAATTTGATTTTGAAGGTTCCTTGCACTAGACAGTGAGCGGTGTGGACCTGCATCTGTTCCCCTTCTTGATCTGATCTTATGTCCAGTAGGCTGTGTCTCCATTTTCTTGAGATTGAGATGAAGTCGGTCTGATTTTTTGTGTGTCCTGGTGTCTGGTGAAATCCATGTCGCTCGCTTTGTGGATATCCTTGTGCTTGAACACAGTGCCTGGCCTCCAATCACCAAATCATTGAATGCACAGGATTCTGCAAACAACTCTCCATTCTCGTTCATCACCTCACCGAGCGCTTCTCGACCCATGGTTAGTTCTCTTCCTGTGTTGTGCCCTCTCAGTTTGGCATTCATGTCACCCACCCTTTAGAATTTTGATATCGCCAACTGGAGTGGAGTCTTGTCCAGTGTTGATTGCAGTTGTCTGTAGAATTCCTCCTTTTTTTCTTCATCTGCATTATGTGTAAATGCACAGCGTAGCATTGTATGATTGTGACCTTCCTTCCTTTTGAGTTGAACTTTGCTGTCATGATCCTGATTGTGGAGGAGATTGGTTCCCACTGCATGAGAGCCTTCGATGCTGTTGGGGACATCACGATAGCCACTCGAGAACTCAGTGTGCTTTTGGTTGTCATCTGGGTGACAATATTGGAGTAGATTATTGATTCTCCAGTTGACAGTTTGGAGAGTCCACTCCCATTCCATTCCATCTGCACTCGCAGATTGCCAACGTGACACTTCTATGCTATACCTTCTCATCTCTTTTGCAATCTGGGCAGCCTTGATAGGTTCAAACATGGTGTGGACATTCCATGTCCCCATGTTTACTTTCGCTTTCATCGAGAGAGGCGAAGACACATCGGCCCAGGCAATTGGCTTCCCGAAGCTTTCACCAACCGGCGTCATTTCGCCTCTCCGATTCCAGCGAGGAGTAATTTTGTTCTTATTTTTTATATTTTGTTTGTGCTTTAAAGTTTCTGTAGCGGTTGAACTGGTTTTAGGGGTAGGGTTGCTAGCCGTATGCCCAACCTTCCCTCTTTACCCGGGCTTAGGACCAACTAGTTACTAGTGAACTAGTTAACCAGGCGAGGTTATATCAAATCAGTAATCTGGTAATTTGGTTGGTTGTAGCTAACAGAGGAATCCAGGACGCTGAGATGTAGTGGGAACAACATCGCTCATTGGGATGCAGGTACACTCAGCTGGTGAGTCCTAATTAGGACGAAATCCGCATCCTGCATTCTTCTGCTAGCAACAACCAACCAAATTACCATAATTTACACTCAAGCAATATCGAAGCATCCGTATAGGAGCCCATACGTCAATAAACATCGAACAATTCGATCCAATAAAACAATGGTGAACTACAGGTACATCAATGAATAGCAAAACCAGTAATCTCTTGCTTATAATAGACAATATTTTCCCAATTATCCTCCTACAGTACTTCAGTCCTTAATATGAAACTGTATATAACATAGTATATTGTTGTACTACGATTCCCTGCGGAAAATTTAACAATCTTAAACCATTATCTTGTTATTATAGTTAAATAGACGGTTTATCTGCTTATTCTTATATAATAATTTGTAAAACAAATAATGAGTGATTCAGAGTTCAGCTTTTTATGCTACTTGTTAGTCTGATTTGCTTATTAGGCGAACGTGGGTGATGTATCTGCGCATAAAGGTTTTATCATTCATTAGTATTTCCTTGAATATATATCTTGCAAATGTATGTAAATCAGTGGACAAGTGTAGGCCGTGTTTGACTGAGAAGTTGATTTCGCACCAATTCCTGAGTCATCAATAAACTGATCTTTATATAACAAAACTTATAGGCTTTAATGTTTTGGCATGGGTTAATATACAAGTTGTAACACGTTCTTCTTATCAATTGATAATACTTTAAGACTATAAACACAATCACTATGAATAAACTTTAGACATGAAAATGCAGAGAAAAGTGTAACATTGAAATAAACTGGTTGTGAACAGTTGATGATATGCATGCCTACACTGTTTGCATATTATGCAATATTAACTAGAAATGAGATCTAACAGGACACATCTCGTCCTCTTCGAAACTTGTTAGTCACATATGCTTGCATGGATGTTTATTTAATGCTACTGTGAGGTGGCAAACGTAAGGCAGTAAGTAACCTGTGGTGTCTGAAGCGATGAATACAGCGATTGATTCCTAGTAAGAATACCAAATGCTTGATACAGTTTAGGTATGCTTTCATGAAACGTTAGACAGGCCAATACAAGAACAGACAGGCAGAAAGACATATCAACATTGAAACTTGCACTATGAATCAACTAAAATATTCACTTTGAATACCTAATTATCATTCCCCATACCGGATGTCAAAACGTAATTACTAGCCAAGTTTAAATATCCATACAGCATTGACGGCTCAATGCAAGCTAACATTAATTAAGTCATAAGAATAATTGATTTCACCCAATGCCAACAACCTCCTGATGCAGTTCATTAATGTTGACAGAATGGGTCTAGTGTAATTATCTCACTAAATGACACTAGAATAAGAGACACAGCTCCTACGATGACCACAATAAGTACTGACAATGAACAGTGATAAGTGTAACATCTACATAGATAGCTACCCGTGAACTGTGTAAAACCATTTACGCTCCATCAACCAATACATAACTGAGTAATTAGTTTGACTCGCATAGCTTGTACCAACCTCTTAGTAAACGCTGGACATGTGTGCTGTCAGCACCAACTTAATATCACCTAACTAATGACTATGGACAAGTTCAGATCAAGAATCAGTTATATGTAAAGTATACTGAACTTCAGTATAAGTATAGGTTTTGGACACTTTGAAAGAGTGTACTTCCATACATCAAACTGTTCCATTTGAAATAGTAATAATACTGTATTACTGCGTGCTATAACAAATCAACTAATCCAATATGGAATATACTTGGTTGTGGCTAGCAGAGGAGTCCAGGACGCGCGTTTCGTCCTACTTGGGACTTATCGGTTGGATGAACCTGCACCCCGTTGATTACTTTCGTTTCCATTGAGACTCGAATACAATACCCATCGCTTCGAATGCCAAAGCATTGCCCATCAAACCACTGGGACATGATAGCCACCTACTGTGTGTTCTGAAATAAGTTTGCATAGAATAAATGAAATGAAACACACTCAGCAGCCGTGCACACATTCGTGCGGAAGACAAAGAGTCGAGTCACACCTCTTGTGTGATGGCTAAATGTACTACTACCTGACTGCCCAAACCTTGATATGTGGAGCAACCCACTGGTTGAAAGTCAACTTCTTGAACCAAGATACAGTTCCCCTTTTGTATAAATGAGGCTATTGAATCAATAACTGAATGCCCAGTTGCCGTATAGGACATTACAAACATACTTCATGTATATGAACCTGTAGCTCACAAAATTAGTGTGGTAATACTCTTTGAAGTCTCTAAGTATTTCCAGTTATCGAACAAGTGAAACTGTAGTGCACTGATTTAGGCACTCAATCTCTCAAACAACTAGTCACCCGAAGGAACTCAGTTAAGTTTGATAGGTATGAAAAGTCAGGTAGTATCATCGGTCTTGATACTATAGCTGTGGCTCACAGCATAGTATGAAAGTTTGCAATACATGTCTCACTTTATATCAATCAATTCAGGTTGTCGTAGATTTGTGAGAAAATAAAATCCTGTAAAAAGGTATTTATTATCATTTTAACTGTCTGAGATAGCCGTGGTTTGGCGGGCTTGTACTATCAATACTGGGTGATGATTGGAGGTGAAATGGAAATTTGGACCACAGCAGGATTCCAACCAGCAACTACCGAGTTTCTGGTTCCATGCTTCACCAACTCACCTATGAGACCAAAGTGCTGACAAGATTTTTATTTCACTTTAAGTATTAATGTACTTATCACAAAGAATATGAATGCAACCACGCTAAAATAAGAATAAAACCTAAGCTGCTATCTATTAACTTTCGAATTATCTTCAGTTGACGTTCTGCTATCTGGAGAACAGCTCATACTTAAATTATTTGATCATATTTACATTCAGGTAATGGTATCTTCGTTATAGGTACACACAAACACTATAATACTTGGCCAGTAGTTGTGTAGAGTATATTGTCTACTGCACGTACGAGTAGACGGTTAGTCAGTACACTTTTCTTGTGTTACAGCATCTATTTATTTCGTGTTTAAGGACAGTCACTATGTGAATGTATAATGAGCATACATTTACGTAGACACATCAACCTAGTGTTCATTTAACAAGTAGTAAATAGTAATTTACACCCACAAAGCGAACACGATAAAAACAATTCACCGGTCTACTTGGTGGATAGAAATGGAATGAAGGACATACGTTTTGTCCTACCTCGGACTCATCAGCCGGGTATACTTCCACACCTCAGTGAGTGATGTCGCTCCCCTTGAGACTGGAACCCGGTAACCAGCGCCTCAAGAGCGAAAGCGTCATCCACTAGGTCACTGGGGCACGGGAACCACCGCCTGTACAGCGGGTATTAGTTGATATTATTTATTGATACTTGTCATTTCCAGTTGCTATACTAAATCGGATTGCTTAACCTCTGTTGGAAGATGGGCTTTGATGTGGATGCCTCGATGCTGACTGGATATTCATTATATCGTAGTCTACTTAATGGGTAGCATTGGAATCCGGGCAGTATAGAGGCATATGGATAGGAGCCTATCTGCCGACAGAGGTCAATCCAGTTTAGCAACGGGAAATCGCTAGTATTATTAAACAACATTTCAATGATCGTTTAACCGAATAGGCCAAATCAGATACATGGCATTTTACCCACAAAAATACACTTATTTGATCACATACTTCGTCTCAATTCTAAATAACAAAGAAGTGAGTAAATTGCGTAAGATCTAACCATTCTAACTTGACAATCATAGAAAACTTGTGATAAATATCTTCAGAAAGGAAATATTTATTTATTTATTCAAATCAATCTGATCTTTAACATGATGTAGCTCTTCTTAAAGAAGTTGAATGAGTCAATGTAACCTAGTGTAAAAACGTTCATCTCAACAAATGTAAAAGACTTTCTTATGCATCGGGTCGATTGAAAGGTAACTAGCGCAGGGAATTAGCCACACCTACTGTGTGAGGGCTGATGTACTACCTGACTGCCCAGACCTCAGTATGTGGAGTAGGATGTGAACCCGTATAACCCACCGGTCGAAAGCCAACTTATTAAACCAATCAGCCACAGTCCCACGGTCGGTAGAGAGTAAATTGTTGCTCTAGGATTCATCTTCACTGGTGTCTTGTTTAACAATAGGGTGTGAAATGGTTGAGCGCGTTGACCAATTAACCTACCTAATAAATGGGATCAGCACTAAGTGGTCAGTGACAGACGAATTCCTCTAAACAGATACAAAAGGCTCGCTTGGTTTTCGTCAATTTACACCATTTATGGAGACGCCGTGATATCCGATTGTCTATTAAGGGTAGAGTGTACTGCATTGCAGTTTACTATGTTCTACCATATGGCTGTGAACTATGGTTACTAAACGTAGAGGACATTAAGCAACTTCAAGTGTTCGATGAACGTCACTTTCATAGTATAGGTCGTGTCATGGTGCCACCACGTTAGTAATGTAGAAGTCAAGTATAGACTTTTTGGGAGGAGAGGAAAGTCAGTTGATGAGGTTATAAATCTTCATCGGTTCAGGTGGTTGGGACAAGTTACGCATGCTCAGTCACCATCTGCCTTGTCGCTGAAGTAGATTCGGGTTGGAAAACGTCAGAGGAAACCAGACTAAAGAAAATGGCATCAGTGAATCAAGTCTTTGACTGTTGGCCTGGGCCACATATGGGAATTTAGACTTCGGGATTGACGATCGCATGACAACAGAAACCAATGATTGGAAACTCTAGCCAGCATGGACCAGAATTGACCTCAGTGGTGCAGATATATCCACACATTATCTTCATCTCAATTTTAACATTGAAATCAGTATTTTCTGATTCCTACTTGTTATTTCATCACGACTTTCAACCACTTTTGACTACTATCTTCACTATTTCCTTGTCTTTCATCTCAGTGCTTTCTAGCTGGATGTCCTGATATGAGGTGTGGTAACTTGGACCGTTACACAGTAATGCTTGGGGTTCTCTGTTAATCTTATCCACGTATCCAGCACAGAGTTAGAGTGAGAGTTTTAACAGTCACCTTAAGTGTAAGTAAAACGAGATTTTTGTATCTTTTAAACCAATAATCGAAAACTAAGATATTCTGGATAAACACACTATAAACATACCTTGTGGTAGCAGCACGAATAGCTTCACCATAAATCGCTGGCAAGGAAGAAAGATTCCTTAACCATGTTGGTTTAGTGAAAGAATTGACTGACGAAACAGAACTGGTAGGATTTAAATAACCAACCTCTGGTAAATCAAGTAAATGCGATGAATTTTCAAAACCTGATTCAGTTGAAAATACATCAGAGGAATGATTGGAAACCGGACCCCAATGGTGAGGCTAAAAAAGAATTTTATAAATTTGAGAAAATTTTAGGCTCATGACAGTTAGCATATAGTTATGATGCCTTTTCTACTGTAAATGCTCTGTGAGCATATGACTAAGAGTTCTGGGTTCAAATCCCTCTTTAGCGATGTACAGCGATGTATCATAAGCCCTCATGCAATGAGTATGGCTCACAACTTATCACAAACAGGCACCCGATCGAGTTGCAATAAATTTTCTAATTCACTAAACTTTCTTCAATACGAAAATGAAGGAATACCTTCAACTTGAATAAATAGATAAGTAATCACAAAAATAAAAAAAAGTGCAGAATCTAGTCAAATATACCTCTAAGTATTCTTGAAGTCGTATTCATTTCACACAAATGGAGTTTAATGTAATCAGATTACAAACGTGAGTTGAATACACGAAATCAGAAGTCACTAAATCAGTCAGCACTATAAATATTTGAATATTCTACCTTTACAAGGAGGGGATTATCAACCTCATTCAACAGCTATATGAAGACACTACATGCCAAGTGATTCATAATGCAAAGCTCAGTGATGCCTTTGACGCGGAGACAGGAGTAAGACAAGGTTGCCACCTACTAACACTCATGATCTTCCTGATTGTGGTCGACTGGACAGGACTGGATCATGCAACAAACTGTGATGAACGAGAAGACGGGCATACGCTGTTTAACCGGTAAAAAGACCACAAAAGAAGATTTGGATTTCGCCACCGCCAATGATAATTTATGTCTAATGTCTTGTCGCTCAAACTCGAAGATCTATAGGCGAAAACTAACAAGTTGACAGAAGAGGCGAGACGATGAAGACGGGACTTCCTTCAGGTGAACGTAGAGAAGATAGAGGTGATGAAGACAACCAACCGTCAACAACAACAACAAGCACCAACCACCATCAACGGGAGAAACTTAAAGAAAGTAGTCTCTTTCACCTACCTACCTACCTAGGCAGGGCAGCATCCTTTCAACTACAGGCAGCGGCACAGACGACGATGTCAAAGCCAGCATCGAGAAAGCAAGTTAGGCCTTCATAAATCTCAAACCAGGGTGGAGATCTACTCTACTCCACTCCACTCCACTCCACTCTACTCAGCATAAAGCGTGAACAAGATCAGGATTTTCAACACTAATTTAGTCAAGTCAGTGCTTCTCTATGTGGTGGCTCAGAAACTGGAGAAGTTACGAAAAGTATTTCCAACAAATTACAGACATTCATCAACAGCTGCAGTCTACGTTCACTCAGTACTGAAGATCACATGGTCAGAAAGAATAAGCATCAAGGAATTCACTGTGGCTCGCCTGTCAAAGAACCAACCAACAACCCATCGCCCAACAGCTATGCAGAAGAAGGAAATAGAGATGGATAGGACATGACTGGACATACACTGAGAAGACCGTTTGGGGACATCATGCGCCAGGCCGGGCCCTCGAGTGGAACCCAAGTGGGAAACGATGACTAGGGAGTCTGAGGTGAGGGTGACATGGAGGAGATCGTGTGAGGACGAAATGAAAGCTTGTGGGCAGTCGTGGAGCCAGGTTCAAAAGACTGCAGAGAACAGAGTGAACCAGAGACGTTAAACAGAAGCCCCATGTTCCACTACGAACCCAAGCGACAAATAATAATAATAATATACTAGATGGGTAAAAGGATGAATACAAATGCAGCAACTAGAAATATTCACAGGAACACAGTTGATTAATTTCGAGACCTGGTATCCTCCAGACCTACAATCACGTCTACATGTAATTACTCCAAAACATCTACCGAGATAACTAGAAGTCAACAATACTTGTCTGTGTGCACAAAGCTATCCGATACATACAAACCATGATTTCTGCTCTGTATGGGTATGCCGTCACCCGTTGCGATGCAGAAACATTTGGTTAACAAGTCCCAAAAGGGAGGAAGAGCGTACCTTGGATTCTACCACTACCCATTAACAAGCAAAATTATAAAATCACCAAAGACACCTGAAATGCTGAAAGAAACACTTTGAAAAGCAACTCAGCCTACTTCACCAGCAATGTAGACCTTAAAGTTCACACTTTCACGATCAGCCAACACTGACAAGCTTGACACGAATGTGGGGAAACAACCCAACATACTAGAACATCATAAGCTGTCCAGCCCATACAACTTCTATCTTTCTTAGGATACAAGCTAGACTAAGGTCAAAAAGGTGACTAGAATCATCAGCAAGGTATAGTATTTGGAGGGTATCCCGCTAATTTGAATGAGACCGTCATTGTATCCACATTTAAAAAGGGTATATGTAATGTTGAAATGTAAAACTTAGGCACAGTGGCAGACTGCAACTCTATTTTGGCCATCTTATTAGACATATTATACAGTATCATTTACTGGATTACGTTTCGGACACACTTAGCTGTCCATAAACATATCAAGATAACCTCACAGCTTTGAGAAATGGTCTACATATTTCTAATTATCTCTCCTTCATTGTAATACAAATAGTAAAATTCTCCATGTACCTGGAACATGAGTTGAATTATTGTTTCACCTAGTGTCAACTCGATAAACAAGTATTCGGGTATCGATTTCTCTCTCCACCCCACTACTCTGTACCATTCTACAGTGTGGTTGTGTGTAACAACATGCATGGTTGTAGCCGATCATTTTTTCTAGATTCCTCATCTCATTACCGCCTACCAATCTTGAATAAGCTAGATTTTTGTGTTCGGACACCTTAATTAACCCTAGCTAATACTTTGATCCGCTAATTTGATCTCGCAATGATTGCGAGGGATTTAGTAAACGAAATTATTTTGACTGACTGGGTCAATAGGGTCTTTTAACCCACCTAGTTTGTTTCTAGGTGAGTTTGTAGATTTAAACGATACTCTAATCCCAACCTTAGTGAGAACCCTGAGTAATATCTTTGAAATACCTTCTTTGTATAGTAACGTCGTGTGAGTTGTGAATACCATCTTCATTATGTTGGTATTATTATTACTATTACCATCTGGTTTTCCACTACTAATCATGTTTTTTACAATTCCTAATGAATTCACTGATTAGTCTATGAGGGTAGCTATTGATGAGTAATATGCCCTTAATTTATCTAATAAAAAAGCAGATTCGAGATGAGAAATCAGACTTTATCTCATCACATTGTGGAGGCACCGACTATGTGTTCATCGTCAACCAGTGGCATAAACACTTCATACATTTCAAGTAGACAATCTTTTCATTTTTTGACATTAAAGTAGACTTTAATTTGTTAGACGAAACAGTACTCTGGAGTTTTCATTGTCATCGAAACACAAAACTCAACGAAATGATCTCTAAATTCCTTGCGAAATGAACATATGATTGCTATACTCGCTTCCATCTTTGAAGTCACATGCAGAAGTATCTTATGAAGAAGATATGCAATCTATGCAGAAGTCGCTGAGATATATTAATGATGATAAGCTCATTAAGGAACCAGAAAATCTAGATGGGTGATGCTAGTTTGGATAATCCAGGCAAAAAGATACAGACTGTAGATTCTAAGGTTTTAACTCAGTAACAAGCAAACTTCAGAAAAAGAAAGATATAAAAGTAGACAAAGTTGTGTGGGAGAATAAACAATCTGAACATAAAGGTTAGAGCGAATATTCAAGCTACAGATGACAGATGATGAATACATCTGCACCACTGTGAACGATGTCACCAAGAGTCCTCAACCACTCATTCATTTCGTCCCAACCGGACGGTCTATATCTGCCCACACATCACTCAGACCAACAGTAAGAAAATCCGTCGACTGGTGTCATGTTTTGGTCTGGCCATCCTGAACCCTTTTCCATTCCAATCCAACTTTTGCAAGCATGGCATGTCACGCTAACCAGTGGCTCGACATGCATAGTACATGTCCATGGCACCTCAGTCGACCAATATTCACAACCTCATCGATCGATTTGCCTTTCTTGCCTAGCAACTTCACCTAACTTCAACAACAAGGAAATGAAAGGTGGAAGCGTTTGAATACTGTATCCGTATCCTCTCTTCTAAACTAATTTTACTTTTGAGGAGGGATAATGAAAGTATATCAAGACTGTGAACCAAAGATTTCAAGAGATGCAGCAGCCAGATGGATATACCATGAGAAAAATGATAAAAATTTACGCCTCCCATTCAATTTCAATGGTCATAAAACGGTATTATCAAGTGAAAGAAATGTTTGAGAGAAACGGGATTCAATGCAATATGAGGCAAAGGGTCCGTATCACCAAAGCATGGAGAAATCTTGCAACTTTCAACCAAAATAGACTCTGGCAAGTTGTAAAAAACATCCTAAAACGTATGAATATAGTAATCAACTAATCACACCTTAACTGAATCTCCAAAGTTTGTAAAATGTCAAGAATGCACTGAATGAAGATAGACACCACACATATGAAAGAAAGTTTAAAGAAAAAGACTGTCATATGTCACGCAGGAGCACTACTCTCTATCCGAAATGCAATTTAGCCATCTTTTAAGCACATTTGAATAACCGAATGTGAAGTGATGAAAGCAAAATCAAGTGCATTAAAAGGTGCTAAGGAAAAAATTACTGATTTTGTTTCCACTGAACTAAAAACTCAAGTAGTAACAATAAGGTCCCAGAGTATAGTGCAGAGAAAGCAGTAGTTAACAGAGTCGACTTGTTTTTCAATATTGTAAAAACGTATACCTTACGTCATAAAACGTATTGTCATTGAGAAGAATAATACGGATAATATCGTGAGTTATTTATCTGAACTAGTAGTAATCAATAACCATATAAAGGTTGCGATTAAAAATTTCGGGAAAGAAACTACAGCATAAGTTTGCCATATATATATATATATATATATATATATATATATATACAAAGTTCTGGAAAATATGGTAGCAGCAATACGCACATTTCAGCAAACAGCGAATCAAAATCCACACAACATTCGTCAACCTGAAAATGGGAATCCACTGACACTTTTATGTCAGAAGTGACTTCACTTACTTCCCTTCCCCTCAAAACTTTCAACATAATTCTATCCCATAGGTCAGTGAATTGATATTAAAATGGGATATAGCATTACTGAGTAACCTTCTATGTTACTACACCCTACAAAAGTACATCAAGATATATGACAAAGAAACAAAAGACAACAGGATGGAATGGGAAAAGCATAATCAAAAGCTGCAGAAAGCCATAAGAGGAAAACAGAACAGTTAGAGCAAATAACGGGATGCGATATGACAACTACGATGAAAATAACATGTGGACACAGCTGCGCCAATGCAATCGATTCTAAGCCGTGTCATTTAGTCCCTAACCATTGATTTCGGTCATCACGTGCACTACAACCGGAAAGTCTACATTTCCCTACATAGATGAGAGCAGCAGTAAGCAACTTCCCGAAAAGATGTCACATTTTAGCCTCCTCACCTTTGGCCTTTCACTTATCTAAAACCACTCCGGTTAACATCACGCCCAGGGTAACATGGTGACTAAGCATGCGTAACACATGTATTAGCCACCTCAGTTAGTGATGGTTAACAAGTTCCTCAGTGGACTTACGTTTTTAATGACACGTGGCCAGAGCTAAAAGGGTAATGGTGGTCAAATATCTTCATTTTTCTACGTTATCCACCTATAACAGATATGTTTCTCTACCATGTAGCAGGAGAATAACAGTTACTGAGCAGCGCACTTGACCTTGACCAGGCAATAGGAAATCTCACCAACATCGTACACAGACCAACCCTGAAGCACTTGTTTGAATTTCGGAAACGAGAGAGTCTTCGAAAGGTTGTTAAACTGTTACTCAATCTCTTCAAAAGACATTATATTTTTTCGGTGTTCCCCCCCCCACCCCCCTCAAATACTCCAAGCTTAAGAGTCTGCTGTCTTCCAGTGAAAGAAAAAAACACGAGGATACGGCAACTAGTAAAAGCATGGTTATGAAAAAGTTAAATAAAAATGGACACCGAAGTAACTTGGCAGACGTAATTCAACGTAAGCAACTAGTCGCAGCCTCTAACAATGCAATGTAACTATTCGACGCTCCTCTCAGTGAGAGATATTGCTATAAGACCTCTCAATAAATGATAGTGGACCCTGGATGAATGCATTTATATGCATGTATTAATTCGGATGAAGCTGTTGCGACCCACCTGTCCTTTCTGACTTTCTTTTCAATTTTTTTTATTCTTTATCACTGTAATAACAGTAGACTGGAGACGTCACCAAGCTTCCAAAGGATCAATAACATCGTCATTTCCCGATGACTAACCAGCCACCTCCTCCTAAAAAGCAATCATAACATCCCCAATATGGAACTGTAAAATAATAATCTACGAATTTTAGTTTTTCTATGTCCATTTAGGTGCATATGCTTCAAAAGCAGCGACGTCTTCCAGCGATAATCTATAGAGATTTGACCTATGTCCACTTCTGACACATAAAATCAAATTGGCGTAGAATCTGGCACGAGAGTAGGTCAACTCAAGCTACCACACATCACAGAGGTATGCGAACGACAAGTGGATAGAGAGATATGACATCAAAATAGACAAGTCTATGATTAGAGAGAGAATACATGGAGGTGTTAGTGAAAACGGTCAAGTTTTAACATGAAGATTGCACAAATCTAGGCCATTTTAACCAACCTTGAATCATGCCTTTAACAGTCTCCAAACAATGATTCGTTACGTCTTCAGGACCCCAGAAGAGCTGCTTACATTCCCCTAAATGACTTTAAACCAACAGTCAGAAAATTCCCAGGCTGGTGCCATGTCTTGATGTGACCACCTTCAATCTTTTTTCAACTTAAGCTTACTTTGGTCGAGATCGCGCGTCTACATAGGCAGTGCAATGCATATGCAACTTATGTAGGAATCACTTTTGAGTTGAGATCAGTATTCGCCATGTAAGACGGCCATATAACCCTCCTTCTACCACTTGGGTAAAGACATGTATTAAAAAACCAACGCATGGTCACTGTTAGAACATATGATCCGCAAGGAGTGACAATCGTTTACTAACCCTCTTCAGTGGTAACTGATTGTAATATGGTGTAACTGCATCAACTATTGAATTGGGTTCTGTGGAGGCTGTGAGACAATACTTCTCTATATGTGTGAAATTTGTGCTAGCAAGTTGTTTAGGCGTCATTATCGGTTGACTCGAAAGAGATTTCAAAAGTACTACCTGAGTACCTTTCTATGTCTCAGGGCTCTATGATGATTTGCGACTATACAGACAGACATCCAGCACATACATGAGTCCATAAGTGACATCTAACCAAGTCATCCAAAGTTCTCCCATGTGTAATGAAATTTTTATTGCCTATTCCATTCTATACTACTATGAATGACATTACAAATCCTATCGGTTATCTTTTAAATGCTATTGTGAATGTTACTGTAGATATGGGTATTTAATATTGTGTGGTTGATACGTTTGGTCTAACTGTTTGACTGGAATTTTGGAACTGTTAAGAATGTACGTATTACAATTACGAGTCCTACTTTTTTTACGTGTTCCTGAGTGGCAAGTTCTAGTGAATATTACATAAGGATATTTAGTTCATAATTTATTTCAAAAACAGAACATGTATATA
Organism: Heterobilharzia americana; assembly: GCA_944470555.2. Taxonomy (NCBI): domain Eukaryota; kingdom Metazoa; phylum Platyhelminthes; class Trematoda; order Strigeidida; family Schistosomatidae; genus Heterobilharzia; species Heterobilharzia americana. The sequence goes on along the minus strand of OX104127.1, from coordinate 67,677,407 downwards.
GAAGTTACTAGCTATGAAAATCGTTTGTCTCTTAGGAAGCTAAACAATTATCAGTAAAACTTATCTTTCGCTACATATGAACTGCAGTCAGTAGGAATTGCCCTGACTTCTTCCCGTGACGTTCGGTCTAATAGAGCACAGGGGACTATCGGCTTGGACCCGCTCGGGTAGTCATATTCTCACTCCGGGAATCAAAGCCACGCTTACACCTAGAAGACTTTGAGAACTAGAGCAGCAAGTCACAAGACTTCAAAGTGAATTTCTCCGATTTTCTGAACTGGTCAGCTGAGACCCAGTCAAGAACAACACTCGAGTAACTTTTTCCTGAAGCGGGCTAATAAGGATAACTTTATAGACTTGGATGCATGAATAAAACGGGACGAAACACACTCAGTTACCTTGTGCACATTTGTGCAGTAAGCAAAAAGCCACACCTGTTGTGTGAGGGCTATTGATACTACCTGTCTGCTCAAACCTGGGTTGGTGGAGCAGGGCTTCAACACCGTGACCCAGTGGTTGGTGGTCATCTCCCTAACACACTGAGTCACATCTCAAGGATGTGTGGATACACAAGGTGACACGTATTTGATTAAGATGGGCTAAATAAGGCCATTTTAGAGGATTTCGACTTGAATTTAATGAAGTGCAAACGTTTAGAAGAACTTTAACAACCGATACTAAAAGTCTATCAATCAGGGAGGAGTGTTCTACTTTCATGGCGAAACTTAACCAGACTATCCAAATAAAGGGAAGGAAGTAAAAGCTGAAACATCTTATTGCTACTACACATGAAACAGCCAGTAGTATAACTTCGTTCTTGGATCCCCTACCATAACGTAAATTATTTACACCACGACGGCAACTGTTTTCGGTCTTAAGGAAATACAACATACCTCTCTGGGGCGGCAGAACCTTAAGGAACATTTATTTTAAACTAGCATAGGTTATTGGGTCATATAGATATGCAAACCTGACCACTAAGTTGATAGCTGTCTTTTAAGATCTAAGTTCAACTTTCAGTAACTACGCTAAGCTCAATTTTATTTTTCTTAAATATTCTACTAAGCGAGAGCAGATTTCGAAAAATCTCACGAAAAATAAAAACTGTACGTATGGAAACCAACACAACCTCTTAGAACTTAATCGAAGGGGAAATATATATTATACTGCCAATAGTATGCAAAAAGATAAAATGGAAATGTTTTGGTTGTATTAATTTTAAAAAAGTTGATTCTCAAAGTGTATTTGAACAATCTCGCCCAAATAGAATTAAAAATCTTAGTTTGTAAACTGCAGTATAAATTGTTTTGAATGCATACCTACAACCAGTAGTGGCTTTTAAACCAAGAATGAGATACATAAAAATAATGTGAAAAGGACAGAAGACATATGATCAAAACATCGATTTCACTACATGGTTATTATTAAAATTCTCGATCTTAAATGATTTAAGAAACAACAGAGTAAAGGTAAATCAGTTGTTATATGATGAAAGATAATACTTGAACTATGTATCACGAACAAATAATATTTTAATTTTTGGATTAACAATTTAAGAATACTATCGAAATACACACATTCATAAGTAAGGAAAATATACAAACCTGATTTTTAGTTGAAATACGAGCATCACATGTTGGAAATGAACTTTCTTTAACCTTTGGCGCAACTGATTTACTATCTAAGACAAAAAGGTAACATATTAAATACAGCATACCAGTTTTTCTAGAAATGAAAGTGTTATCTAGAGTAAGCTTTTTTATGTAGTCGTCAATCTGAATATCTTCTGTTTTTCGAGACAGCATCTGCAACTTCAGCTGAGTACTTTTAAATCTTCTTCGCTGCTCCTCAAGTGTCGGACCAGAGGGACTAGTAACGACGACATTACTAAAAAAAGGATAAAGTAGGAGCTGAACTTACTTGGAATTACTTGATTTACTAGTCATTTCGGCATTATGTATTGGGATTATTTACTGTTAGTCGGTAAGGAAGTTTATCCACATTTATGTTACATAATGAAGAACAAATAAACACTGGCTTTTCTTCACTTTACCATGCAAAGTACGATCTAAAACAGACAGAAACATATTTACTGAGGACCATAAGTACGAATGAATGAATAAATAGATAAAATGTGAACAAAATATTTTGCATAATGATACCCACTACTTGAAACAAAGCTAAATTTGAAGTAAACTACATCATAACGATGAGTATTGAGAAATGCTACTCCATGTAAACCGCTGAACGCTTAAAAAAACACCACCTTAAAAAGTAAAATAAAATAATTTTTTAAGAACGAATTTCCGTTGATTCTAGAGCTTTGTTAATCATGATACCTCAATTGATGACAGTGAAACTTATCTAGGTGGCTAGAGCATGTGATACATATACCTAGAAATCATTAACAAGGACGTATAACTTTAACAGTGGAATTTATATTTTTAAAAATAGTGAAAATAGTAAATCCGATCTGACTGCTGGCTTGAGTGATACGTGGAACTGTGGACTGACTAGCTGTGGTGCGCTATAAAAACGAAGTGAGTGGTTAAGGAACTCTTGTCGTGCACTTATATGCAGCGTTCCACTTCGATTGTGTCTGTCTGTCCGGTTGCGATATCTTGCATTCGTACATATGCATCAATCGTCTAACTTTTTGCTACAAGCTCACTTTTCGGAAGTAAGGCTAGCAGGTAGTGACCAATATTAGTCCTTGAGATGTTAAGTGTTGCAGAGATTCGATATTGCTCTGAAGGTTTCAACGCAAGTTACAGAAAAACATTACTTCTGTAATAATTTCCATTGGTTCACAGTCCGTCGCGATAAACCGATTTTCAGATATATACGATTCGATGAAGGCTTCTGGAGCCTACGGTGACGTCCTCTGACGTGATTAGCTCTACAGAGAATGAATAAACAAGATAGATTAGAACTAAAACCATTATTTCGGATATAATAGGCTAGTATGAGGTCTCTCTTTAATCGGCGATAAGAAAGTGGATATAGGTCAAGGAGGGGAGAAGCTGTGGACTATTTCATTACTCACCCGTTGGGCTCGTTACAGCATGTCTGCTTAATATTTAAAACAGGTTCACTGCTTAAATCCCATGTTCCAGATGATTTGCCGGACATAATATCCAGAACATATCCTGATGTAAGCACCGAAACGCTTTACGGAGTGACCATAAGACTATAAAATGTTTAGCGGCTGATCCTCTGCAGTTTGCTGTGGTTTTAGGGCCAGTGTATACAATTGCTCCTGAATTCCTATACTCAGATAACTTGCAAAATGGCATACTACTAATCGTGTCATGAGAATCATCATGACTAGTGCGAATGATTACACTCTTATCAGAGTTTATTTTCAGTTACCATCAACCGGATCACTTACCTTATGTATTCCGGTCTTGTCATTGTGTATAGCTCCAAACTTTTACATCATCCGAAAACATAAGACGGGATGACGTAACATTGACGGTAATTTATCAACATATGGTATGAAGAGGGTTTAAATTTAATATTATGATACTTCATTCCTCACTGGTTTCCATGATGATAGTATCCCATTAATTTCTCTATCACTAAGCCCAACCGACAGTAAGCACCTTCAAGTGGCGGTTATGCTTGCATATCACAATGACCCAACGAGCTATGCTGGTGAAACGCTTGTTGTTTCGAGGTCCTACCATACCAGTAAGGTCTGTTGGATAGTGGTAAAACAAAAAGCAGTTACTGTTGTAGAGTAAATTACTGCACTATGATGGGGTCCTGACGGTGACGTCGTACTGCTACTAGCTGGATGAAGTGTGACATTAGCAAGGTATTTCCCCTGGGTGACCAGCAGTGCCACAATGATGCTGCTTCCTCAACGGAGACGGAGGGGTTAGAAAGCGTTAGCTCAAAAAAAGCACTTCACTATCTCGCGCGGTCTTCTGCTGTCAGCGGTATGGCTTCTTTCCATCAGGCGTTAGAACAACAAAACCACGAAGCAACAACCCACAAAAAACTGTGACAGGCACCAAGCAGATGTCCCTTGGGCCCAGAGGTTACACACTATCTCTTTTTTTTTACATGACCTAAGAAGGACTGGCCTTCAATGGGGTGATCAGCTGAGAAGTATCAACCGCCCGCACACTCCAGTAGTACACAATACTCAACCAAGCATACCCTATCTTCCTCTACTCCGTTTCCTTCTTTGCCTCCACCTCCTGATACTAGTGTTAAGCTCCTTACTCCTCCCCAACTTCTCATCCTGTGGTCATTGCGAACGACCAAAGCCATCGAAATCCAATTCCTAGTTTCCTGAGTCCCCAGCAGCGATTTCATGTAGGAGCTGTCAACGTCCGAACTCTATGCCGAATCGGACAGCAAACATCGCTCGCCAGAGCTCTGGAATATCTAGCCATGGATGTGTACTGCATCTCTGATACATGTATACAGGATCCAAGTGTACTTACCTTACCTGGCTATATTAGTCAATCTTCAAAATCCACCTTAAGAGTATCCGGAGACCCCTTGGCTAGCTCTCGTAGACTAGATAGTGTAGGTATATTACTCAAATGTAGATCAGAAAGTGCGCTTCTCGACTAGATACCAGTCAACGGCCGTTTTTGTGCTGTTCAACTTGGTGGATCTGTAAGGACTAGAAACGATCGTGAGACTCGGTAATGGTATTCGTAATCTCCCCCTACGAACCCACCGACTGCAGTTCGGATGAAGCAAAGTAAGGATTAAATGAGCTGCTAAATTTTCTATGCATGGCTGTGAATTTCGCTACAGAAAGCAAAACGTTCAGATGTAGTCATAACGGCAGGTGACTTTTACACTCAAGTAAGGAAGCTGAGCCAATCGGAGTCATCTTGGAGGTATTTACGCAATCCCATACCAATGAACTGACAACGGTGATCGTCTCCTGCAATTTTATTCTGACAACCACTTGTTTCTGGCCAGCACTAGCTTTAGGCATAAGGAGATATACCGTCACACATGTCGTCTGCCGACTTCAAACTAACGATGGACACAGATGGATAATATTGGTCTAAGCCATCGTTGGAGAGGATCGCTGGAGGACTGACCTTTCTGGAATACCTGTACGGACTCCAATTACGGGCTAGTACGGGTTCGTGTATGTTTGCGCCCTGCTGGCCACAGGAAACATGAGATAATAAACCCAGTATATGACCGATTGGAAGACGAGAACGCCAAATACGTATTTATTGAGGAGTTAGCTAAGCATGACAGCAATGCTTAACCTGAGAAAACCTGGAGTAATATTAAGTCTCCTGTAGAAACAACAATAAAGACAGTTAGTAACCTACATCCTAAGGTTAGCAAATGTCATTGGATTTTCGCAACGTCATCTGAACTGATTGGTGCAGGAAAACTGATTCCAGTTAGCTCTGATCCGATGAAGAGCGAAAGCAACTACAACATAAATTGACCAAGAGTCTTCGCAATGGAACACAAGCAGTGGTGGGTGACGAAAGCGATCGAAAAGACATCAGCGTTGAATAACACTCGACAACTGTTTTAGCTTATTAAGGACACCGGCGAGAAGACGATGGTAAGTGAAGGCATCAACGAAAAAGATGGGACGTTCATAATGACTCAAGAAAGGTGGCTAGAACGCTGGTAGAACACTTTAAAGCACAGTTCAACTGACCCATAGCAACGTTTCAGCTGGTCAACATCCAGTTTGAACCTGATTGGGATGTGGATGTCTGTCCTCCAACTCCCCTCGAGGCTGAGAAAGCTGTATCAAACCTGAAACCTGACAGTTTGACACACAAAGTCTCCAAGTACGGAGGTAGGAAGCTGCTCATTTAAGTGACAGAGGTGCTGCGTAGTGTATGGGAATTAGAGGCAGTGTTATCAGACTGGTCTACTTCCTTGGTCATCCCGATCTATAAGATACGAAAGAAGTCTCTGTGAAAACCATAGGGGAATTAGTTGGACTAATATCATGTCTAAGATCCTACGGTCCATAGTTATCCAACGTCTATCTGAAGCTCGACAATAGGGAACTCCAGAATACTAGGCAGGTTTCAGACAGAGCTGGACGAAGAAGAATCGATTATATTTTCACCGTCCAACAGTTTCTGGAACACAGGCATACCTACCAGCGGCAAACACATGGTATATTTTTGACTTGAAGGCGGCATTCGACTCTGCCGACCATGAGATGGTGTGGCAGTGTCTGGCTCTGAAGGGAGTACCGAGCATGTATATAACGATTATCAAGGCTCTGTTCCCGGACTCACGTAGCCGTGTAAGGGCTTATGGAGAGTTGTCATGTGAAATGACCATAACCAGTGGTGTTCGCTAGAGATTTCGACTATCACCATTTCAATTTAACTTCGGTATAAGTGTACTGAAGCACATAATCTTAGGTACGTCTGACTTCATATGGATTGGTCTACTCACTGCACGGTAGCATATGGTATGTAGACAATACTGTCTTGCTGGTCGAAGACGCTGACAAAATGCAGGTAGCGTCTTATGGACATGTTGAGCATAAATTTGAGTATGTTTGACGTGCACTATGCATCTGTCAAATGTAAGATGATGCTTTAGGACTGGTCTGCTGCAAGTACTCCCGGTTTAATGATAGAGAGTGGGGTGGTGGAATGTGTTGACATATTCACTTATTTAAGGAGCTGCATCAACTCGAATGTGCTGTTTTCTGACCAAAACTGATCTCGGATACAGAAGGTCCGTTTGGCATTTGGCAACCTGCATTACATATGGCGTCGGACGGCGAGATATCCGACTATTTATCAATATAGGTATTAGTATACTGGGCTGTAGTTTGTTCTATCCTGTTACACGGTTGACTTATGGCCGTTGAAAGTAGAAGACATGAAGCGGTTACAGAGCTTCGACCATAGGTATCTTCGTAGCATCGGTCGAATTAGGTATTAGGATTACTATCTGTATTCCCATAATCTGCCCTATAACCTCATTTGCTTCTCTTTCCTCTGACTCTATAGTCGCAACCTACTTATAGAGGTTTTCCCTATCACTGTTATCCTACCTAATTTACCTAGGTTTCTCCATCCCTCCAGTTCCACTTCTTTTTTTCACCTGATTTTTTTGCACTGCCTCTCCCCTGTTTTCACTTTTTCTTTCTACCTATTTCTACAACCAGTTCGAACAAGTGGATGCTGACACATTTGAGGGACCTATATGAACCACAGTAATTGGACAGACCATATGACTCCTACAAACTTAATAAACACCAAACTGCCCGTCGAATTTACCACAGCTACGAATATAGTGGGAAGGTTTACTTCATTAGATTCCATCAAAGACTTGGAACCGTTCCACAAGACATAGAAGCGAGCGCAAACAAACCAATTGGTTAACACAAGCTCCCAGAAAGATTTGGATTCAGACTCCTCATACAGGATAAGTTTAAACAGGCTGAATTAATCGTGTTTACATGACAAATGGAAATGTAGTCATTTGCTAAGTTATTGGTTTCAGGTTGATATTAATCCTCACCGTCAGGCGAGATCTCTTCCTCACCAACGATCAAATCAAATTCCATGGATCAATAACCAGGTATGGAAATCGCTAAGGCTTTGGAGATGATTACGAAATCTGGTTTATATCAGGGTGAAGTGAAATATTGTGATTTTAGGAATCATGCAAAACATGCTAAAACAGCTTGCAGATGGTTCTTTTTGTTGTTATGAGACTGCCTCATCAAACAGATGACCCACAGAAGCAATAACACTGATATTATGCTTTGATGGCAAGTCAATAAAAGAGGCGAAATATGATTCGTCTAGAGCTAATCTATAGTCACATTATTTAGTTATTCTGAAGAGAAGGTTGTGAATACATGCGTGTATTCATGTTGTCGCGGCAACATTTTCTTGACAATAAGAGGTTAAAACCAACAGTCGTTGAAAATGGCGTAACTTAATTGCTCCAGAATCTCAACTCCAGTAGTTCCAGTGGTTCATATGGGCTACATCCTTGCATATTAACAGCGATGGTGGATACTATCACAGAAGACGTACCAAATTTCAGCAGAATACATTATACAAGTTTCAGAAGCCGCTGTCCGAAAAAGATAAGACGTAAATGGTTTAAAAAAGTAGCTGCAAGTACTCTCAACATCAGTCCACCAGTCGACCGAATGGTGGGATCGACTACTTCGAATTAGTCCTGTAGTCGGACAGGTCGAAGAATTTATTAGCATTAGCTTGCAGTCAAAGGACATGGTAGATCCTAAATGATATCTATGCATGTAGGTGAACGCAATCACAAATTCGATCGTCTTAAGTGAATACATACATTATTATTTATACACTCACACCGTTGCTATAATACACAACGTTTGCACTACTACGAAACATTCGGCTTTCACAAAGCAAGTAAGTAACAGATTACAACAGCAAATGCTAAAGGCACATACCGTATATTTACTGAAGGCGATACTACTCCGAAAATGTACACAGTAGCTGCGGTTGTCCTGGTGACAATGACCCTGAGTCGAATTTGCCGGCATGAAGCAGTAGTATTGGAACTCAGAAACAAGGAGTTGAGGTCAGACACCCTGAAATTATATTTGCATATTTGCCACCCCTTTTGTAGACAGAAGTTCCAGTTGCAGGCCGCTTGGTGACAGAACCGCAATATGCGTTACGTCGATTTGATCATCGTTAATGGACTTCCTCGAGGTAGCATCGGAGGCAGTAGGTTCTGATACGACAGAAAACAGGAAATATTAGCGAAAATGTCATTACTGAGGAGATTGAATGCTAACTGTAGTCACCCATCTTTCCTGTCACAATACAACAAGAATAAATTAAAAATGCAAGCTTCTTGTTGTGGAAATGGCAAACGATGGCTTGTTAAGTTCTACTTCTATATCAATGATGCATTCTTTGTTTGAAATGGTTGGGTTCCTTTTCCTGGCTCTTTAAAACCTGGAAAAGCCGAGATAATCCGTCACTGGCTAATCATCTCTGTTGTTATTGCCGATACCTATGGTCAGTAATTTATTTATTTATTGGACACACCCTGACAGAATGAGAAGAGATACAACCGGTATGATGCACCATCACCATATTTCTTGCTATCCTGTTCATTGTACGGTGGCCTGACTACTTTCTTCATAGCTACTCTCGCAATCTACCTCAGGATGACAGCTCCTTTGTTCTAGTTTATTTATTATTATTTATTTATTAGTCCCTTGGGTTCCTAGTGGAACATAGGGCTTCAGTAGCACGTCTCCAGTGACCTCTGTTCTCTGAAATCTTCTGAACCTGGTCCCACGACAGCCCACAACCTCTCATTTCCTCCTCGCACGACCTCCTCCATGTCACCCTCAGCTAGGACGTCCAACTAGTCGCTTCCCATGGGGATTCCACTCGAGCAACTGGCCTGACGCGTGATGTCCTCAGTCGGCCTTCTCAGTGCATGCCCAATTCAATCCATCTCCACTTCCTTCCACTGCATATTTGTTGGTTGATAGGTTCTTGTTTGGTTCGTCACCAGCCAGAGCTCCTTCTTGCCTATTCTTTCTGGCAATCCATCTGATCTTCAGTAACGAGCCAGTGTAGGTGGCAGTTGTTGATGAATGTCTGTAGTTTGTTGGAAATCCCTTTCGTAACGCGCCAAGTCTCTGAACCATCACACAGAAGCACTGACTTGACTGGGTTGGTGTTGAAAATCCTGATCTTGTTCCATATGCTGAGTGCAGAAGATCTCCACACTGATTTCAGGCTAATGAACGCGTCTTGCTTTTCCGATTCTGACTTTGATATCCTCGTCCGTCCCGCCTGTAGTTGAAACAGTGCTTCCTAGATGAGTGAAGGAGGTTACTTCCTTTAAGTTTTTCCCGTTGACGGTGATTGGAGTTTGTTGTTGTTGCTGATGGTGGCGGTGCGGTATCTTCATCACTTCTGTCTTCTCTATATTCACCTGAAGTCCCGTCTTAGCTTCCTCTTCTATCAACTTGTTAGTTTTTGCCTGCAGATCTTCAAGTTTATGTGACATCAGGCACAAGTCATCGGCTACATCAAAGTCTTCTAGGTTATTTTCTGCTGTTTAGCGTGTCTCCCTCTTCTCGCTCCCCACAGTTGTCTGTTGCATAATCCAGTCCACCACAATCAGGAATATCATGGGGGATAGTAGGCAACCTTGTTTCACTCCTGTCTTCACTTCAAAATCATCACTGAACTTTCCATTGTGAATTCCTTGGTATGTGGCGTCTTCATATAGTTGTTGAATTAGGCGGATAAAGGTTTACGGTATTCCTTACTATTGAAGCAGTTTCCAAATTACTTCTCGGTCGACGCTGTCAAAGGCCTTCTCAAAGTCGATGCAGTTGAGGTAGAGAGCTGATTGCCATTCTATGCTCTGTTCTATGATGATGCGTGGTGTGGCGTTGCAATTTGGTCTGCACATGATTTGTACTTCTTTAAGCCTGCCTGTTCCGGTCGTAGTTTTGAATCCAGTGCATCTTTAAGTCTCTCCAGGATGATGCGGCTTAATATTGTACTTGGGGTGGATAGGAGAGTGATTCCGCGCCAGTTCTTGCAAACACTGAGGTCTCCCTTCTTCGGCAGTTTGACAAGGTAACCCTTCTTCCAATCAATGGCCAGGTACCTTCTCTTCCTTCCACACCTTCTGCAATAGTGGTGTGGTGTGAGCATGTCCGCCGCTGTTGTCTCTGCGTCCGTTCTCAGTGCTTCTGAAGGGATCCCATCTGGTCCTGCTGCTTTCCTGCATTTCAGTAGCTTTATGGCGTTCAGGACTTCCATTTTCATTGGGGGATTTATGTTCACTTTAAATTCAGCGGCTGCAGGTGGTATTTCAGGACGAAGTGCAGGTGGTTGTAATGGTCGATTCAAGAGCTTCTTGAAGTGGTCGGCCCATCGTTTCCTCTGTTTCTCTTCTTTCGTAATTAAATTTCCTTCTTCATCTTTTATTGGTTTCACGTGTGTTGATCTCTTCCCAGAGAGCGAGCAACCTGGTTATTTGATACAATGTCGTCAGGTCTCTCCTACCAGCCGGCAGCCTGTTCTGCTTGACTTGCCAGTATTTCGTAGAAGTGTCTTTTGTTTTTGCGCGCACTCTTCTTCACTTCTTTATTCATTGTGCTCAGTTCCTCTTGTCGTTGAGCATCCTTGCACTGGTTTATCTTCTGCTTCACCATCCTCCTGTCCTCTATCAGCTTCCAGGTATCCGTCGAGATCCATTCCTTGTCCTGTCTTCTTTCTTCTTCCTTCCTAATACGGTTGTGCAGGTTTCTTTCCACATAGCTTTCAAAGAGTTCCAGTGTTCTTCTACACAGGTTTCTTCAGGGATGTTGCTCGATGTCTCTCATTTAATCTTGATGGCTGCCTTGAAGATCTCCTTTGTAGTTTCATCCTTCAGTTTCCCAGTGTTGTACTTGAATTGAGGTCTATCACCAGCTTCCTTGAAGGCTTTCAACTTGATTTGGAAGGCAGGTTTCTTGCACTAGATAGTGAGTGGTGTGAACCTACATCTGCTCCTCTTCTTGACCTTGTGTTAAGTAGACTGCGTCTCCATCTCCATTTTCTTGAGATTGAGATAAAGTTGATTTGATTTTTAGTGTGTCCATCTGGTGAAATCCATGTCGCTTTGTGGATATCTTTGTGCCTAAACACACTGACTCCAATCACCAAATCGTTGAATGCGCAGAATTCTGCAAACCATTCTCCATTCTCATTCATTTCACCTAGCGCCTCTCGACCCATGGTTAGTTCTCTTCCCGTGTTGTCCCCTCCCAGTTTGGCATTCATGTCGCCCCAAACATTAGAATTTTGATATCGCCAACTGACGTCTTGTCCAGTGTTGATTGGAGTTGTCTGTAGAATTCCTCCTTTTTCTCTTCATTTGCATTATTTGTAGGTGCATAACATCGTATGATTGTGACCTTTCTTCCTTTTGAGTTGAATCTTGCTGTCATGATCCTGGAGGAGATTGGTTCCCACTGCATGAGAGCCTTCGATGCTCTTGAGGACATCATGATAGCCGCTCCCTCAGTGTGCTGGTGGTTGGCGTCTGGGTGACCGGAGTAGATTATTGATTCTCCAGTTGACAGTTTGGAGAGTCCACTCCCATTCCATCTGCTTCCATTCCATGTCCCCACGTTTACTTTCGCTTTCATCGAGAGAGGCGAAGACACATCGGCCCAGGCAATTGGCTTCCCGAAGGCTTTCACCAACTGGCGTCATTTCGCCTCCCCGATTCCAGCGAGGAATAATTTTTTTGTTTTTATTTTTTATATTTTGTTTGTGCTTTGAAGTTTGTTTAGCGGTTAGATTTGTTTTACGGGGTAGGGTTGCTAGCCGTATGCCCAACCTTCCCTGTTTACCCGGGCTTAAGACCGGCTAGTAACTAGTAAACTAGTTAACCAGGCGAGGTTCCTTTGTTCTAGTAATAGGATGTAATTGGCAAGTTGTTCATTTGGTGTGGGCGGATGCATGGTCTAGATATTGTAGAGAGTAAGCCAATATTCAGCTGACCTTGTGATTAAGGAAGAAACCAGAGGGACCCACATATCTTTTTCTCTGGGAAGAGATAATCAGTAGAAGCTCCAAGTGTGTCAGTGGTAGCCACCAGGTATTTTGCAATGCTTGAGTAAAGGATATTTCCTATTTCAGCAGGTACGAACGTGACTTTCACCCATGCTTGTCTACCATCATTATCCTGCAGTATTCCTTGTTGGGCAAAAGCAAGTTTTCAGCTGTCCAGCTTATGATTTTGGATAGATCTCGATGGAAGAAGGAGATACCGTTGAAATTAAAGGCATAGGGTTCCTCGCGAATCACTTATAAGAGTTAGGAAGGTTTACGGGCAAACGGTGGAATTGTGGAGCATCCTACTCAGCGACGAAAAACAGCTAGGTGATGAGCAGCCAACCTTTACTTGTTACAGACGAGCGTCAAGGAAATCTTCTAACTTACTGACTGACTTTCCATGTAGACCTGTGAGCTGAAGTTTCTTGCACAGTACATCATTCTTAATCCTGTCAACAGCCTCACGGAAATTAGGTAACCCAAAACGAATCGGCTGTCCTGATCAGGAGTGTCCAGCCATTCTAGGTTATCCGGATAAAACTTACGTTGGCAACCAGTTAAAATCCAGTTATCTGGTGAACAATCGTTAAATGAGTCAATATCTCCTTTCTTCGTAGCCACTAGGACTGAATAGCCTAGCGTAATTGGTCTATATTTAGGAGGAATTGGTTTTTTCCAACTTTATGTGGTGGGACGGCTCCCAATCATTTCCAGTCAAACCGCAACCTATCATCTGGAACGGATTACTTGAAGAGGTCTCTTGGTGGGATATTTAGAGCATCGGCACACTATTTGGGTATCCATTGGTTGATTACAGTCAGTTCTTCACAGTTGGCTGCGATTTAATTCCGTTGATATTACCTCCATTTCAGAAGTTCTAAACGCCATGAACGCTAACCTCCCTGCAGTCCGAATGTCTGACTGCTGTGTGGCTGTTCTTCTGGCCCGAAAGACGTTAGTCTGACACCCATGAACTGGTAAGCTGGCCACAATAGGATTGATATCGAGAATCTCCAAATTACTTAGGTCTTGCGTTCTAAATGAAAAATTACCTCTTTTCATTAGTCAGTACAATACCCTGCGGTTCCCCTCTAGTTTTCTGCAAACGTCGACTCTGCCTTCTCTGATCGACGCAGTAAGTCTGTTATTGATGCTCTTGTACATCACCAGGTCAACCCTGATGTTGGTGATCTCCCACCGATTTCAAGCCCACTGTTTGTGCCCTGCTCAGTTGCCACGTCTTGGCTTCAACCAGGGACGGTACATATTTTTTTCATGAGTGAAGACCGTACAGATGTTCTCACTAGTCTTTCGACTAACCGTTCACGTCAGTAGATCTCATTTGGAACGGGGAACAAGTAAGTCATCGAAATGAAGCCACGAAGTATCTTCCGGATCTTGCCTAACATTTTCCGAATCAAGTTCCCAACAGTACTCCACTAGTGGTGGATCGGTCAGGTGCACGATAACCCTAAGCAAATTGTGGGGACTTTCAGTAGCTACTTTGATGCCTCAGTAATAGATGAGAGTAATCCATTTGGGTTCCAATGGTCAATAGCACCTCCCTCTAGGATCTGAAACGTGAGGTTTACATTACAAAATATTTCTGCGGCGATTGGTTCTGGATACTTCTTAAAGTGAGTTTTGAAGTCAGTACAAAGAACTCACCCACATGTATCATGGTTGATCTACTCCTGTGTATTTTGTGCTTTTGTTTCAAATTTCACCTGCCGTTAGCTTTGGTTATTCACTTTTCAGGTTTACCTAACCAGTCCTGCATTCAAATGGAAACCTAGAAATCGCATTTGTCAGTGTGCACCTTGCCATCAAAACCTTATGACGAGCGCGCACACCCCAAGGTCATCATCGCGACGCGGCCCCACCTTCAAGAATATTGGAAGATTTAAACAATAACCGAATAGTCCCTAAATTCGAACTGAGCCTGCTTCAACACACCTCTTTAATGCCATAAGTAACGGTATCCAATGTATAGCCTAACACTGTACATAATAGTCATTTCTCATTACCAAAATGATCAAACCTGTAACCCGGTTTGTACTCATGTAACCTTTGTTGTATTAAATATACTATTATTATTATAACCACTCTAAAACTTCGTTTTGTTGATGGTCCAGATGGGATACTTGCTGTTGCCATTGAAACGGGAGGGGGAGAAGTACCTATGTTGCTTCCAAAGCTATTTTCCATGACACCCAATAGTTCACTCTACCATTCCGTCTGGAAAACTACCTGTTATTCCCACTCATAAATCCAGACCAAGTGCACATTTGGATAACTATCGTCCAATTAATCTCACATCGGTGGTTTTCAGGTTGATGGAGAAAATTATAAAGAATAGTGTTGTGGATTACCTACCCGATAACGACTTATTATCGACTTCGCAGCATCGGTTCCTAAAAGCCAGATTCTGTGACACCTACATCCTAGATCACCTTCAATACATCACACAAAGGCGTGACCAAGGCCTTTTTTATTGCTGTACTGTTTTTCGACTTCAAGAAAGCATTTGATAAAGTGCCCCGCCAGAGACTGATCATGAAGCCCAGGTCATCTGGTGTGGAAAACCCCCTACATAGCCGGTCTGCATCATTTCTTCATGAACGCTCTCAGACAGCTAAATTAAACGATTGTTTTTCCGGCCCTCGGCCAATTACAAGTGGTGTGGTACAAAAAGGTGTTCTTGGTCCACCTCTCTTTCCTATGTATATTAATGATGTATTTAAAGTGGTTAGACGTGGGAAACCATGTCTTTGTGCTGACGACCTTAAGACTGTTTACAGATTCCAGTATGGCGCAATTACTAAAGGTCTGTCGGCAGCTCAGCCAGATTTAAATAATCTACTTGAATGCAGTCAGGAGTGGCAACTTGGATTCAACCATGAAATATGTGGAACTCTATAGCTCGGAAAGTGTTATCCTAGAAGCACCCTATCCGTAGGAGATCGTGAAATTCAAATACTCGACAGGTATGCGACCTTGGCGTCCAATATTCTGGTAGCCTTAGCTTCAATGAGCATGTCATAGCCACCGTCTTTAAAGTTAAATTATCAGGTTTCCTTCTGAAGAGCTTCTATACAAACGAGGCCAGACTTGCCCTTTTTAAGTTGTGTTAGACTGATATTGGAATATGTCATATTCTTTTTCCAGCATTAACAAAACTGACAAATCACGACTTGAATAAGTCCAAAAAAGTTTCGCCAGACGACCATTCAGTTGAGCTGGCAATGTAGACCACGTAGACGGGTGCACTATACTGTCCACTGAACCGCTATGGAAACAGAGTCTTAGAAACAACTTAGTTCTCTTATACAAAACTTCGCATGGTCTGCCATACTGTTCCTCCCCACCCGCTTGGAGATGTGCACTGCCGTATGACCTTAGAGAGATGCAATAAACGGGTCAGGTGTGAATTCCTTACTACATATTACAGCTTGCTCTGGAATAGGCTCCCCGTAGCTGTACTCAGCAGCACCTCTGTGTCGCAGTTTGAGCGCCTTATCAACTTGCTTTTGGGTTCAGATAATATATGCAGTCTGTTTGTAGACAGATGCCTTTCAACAGAGGCACTCAGAGGTGGCTCTGTAGGACCCCACTGTCTCCAAGTTAGTGAAACTGCCAGTAACTTCAGAACAAACGTGGGTGGGATCTCTCTCTAAGTTCTATTCAATGAATTAAATAGCGCCTAATTTGGAAGAGTGGGAACACTGTGTATCAGGCAGTTTTCCCTCCGTTGTATAACCGGCATCATCGCAGTGGGGTAGCCCACATGGTAAACAGGATTCTCGCCTGACTAAGAACGACGTCTAAATCCACTTAGCTGCAATACTGGAGAGTCTGTCCTCAGAATTCCTTGAATACGTCTATAAGTCGTACTGTCTTATTTTCTACACACTAAGACTCCATTAATTCACTTCTTCATGCCAAAACTTGCCTTGTATGCAGAAGCCTCTGCATACGCCGGCATACATGATGACTATTTGTTTCCTGTCTCTTAAATTCCCAATCAGACAAATAGTTTCAGTGCCAAACTTTGTGTTGATCGCACATTAAACGTCACCGACTACTACCTCACCATAGTCTATTAATAAAGAGATAGATAACTGTCGTGCAACAACTCTTAAATATACATCTGACTTCTTCTTTGGTTACTCTGTCCATATCTTGTTTCTCATTGACTCAAGTACACAATAAGTTGTCCCATACCTATGTTTCTTTTCCTTTCTCACAAGCAGATTCACAATGAGACTGCTGCATACTGATTAATTTGACAGTTCACCTCAAATTTATGACTCCAATGGGGATTGTATCTAGGAATGTCCGCAACACATACTGTTTGTGTCCAAACATGCAGGTTCTCCGACTAATAACAGCCACTGACTTCATAGTGAGGAGAACTGAAATTGACCTCATATGAAGCGTCACGCTTGGAGACATATTGAATGGTTTAATGACGAGACCTTACACTTTATGGGCAGCAAAATGGGGACAAATTCTGGACTGAGTTACGACTTTAGGTTAATTTATTTCTGAGAATTTATTTCCGGTGACACGGAACCAAAGAATCACTAAATGCTGCATGATACCATGTGACACTGGTTCCAAACTTTGTCATCGGTTCATGCTGTGATTTAAATCTAGTTTTAAACGCTCTCTGTAAACAACAGAAACTGATCGATTAGTGGCATTTTTTCGGCCTTACTTATGCTTGGCATCCGATATTCTATGTACGTTTACTGTTTATGCAACTCAGTAAATAAAGTTTAAAGGCCTAATCACAGTTGCCTGGTTGAAACTCATGCTGGGTGATAATCCCTGGGTCATTATTCACCACTGTTATATTATGAAACAGTTTGTATCTCACACTTCTAGCCAGCAACAGTTGAATAATTGTACCCTGGCAGACTATGTGTGGTGTAGAGATGTATTCTCCCTGACTTATCTCAGACTCACTGACGACAATAACATTCAGATATTACCTGTAAAAGTGGCATGTGTTCGTATAGTTTGCTATTCGAAATAAATTATCATTTTTAAGTGTTGTCTCCGATTATCGTTCATCATAGTTTCAAACTCCGCTTTGTTTTGAAGTCATGTAAATACATATTCTCCCACCATCAACCCCACGACTTGATTACACCCTACACTGTATGTGTGACCACACACACATATGTAAACTGGTTAGCACCCTGGGATGTAACGTAATCATTGATGCAGTGCTTAGGTTTATGATGAGGTGTGTGTTTTGGTTCCGTATCGAGTGACAAAGGAAACCTGACCACGAGTGACCGTGACCCACTTTAGGAAGTTATTCTGGGCCTATGGCAACTGCACAATATGTCAGTCATTGAGCGAGCTTTTAGATGGGTGTTATGTGGCTACTCCTTGTTTGTGATTTTCAAAGCTGTTCGTTCAGTGTTCCCCTCATATCCTCCTACCACAGATGCAGTCTAGTAAAAAGAAACGCCTTCTTTAAACCCTGTCATGAAATGATGTAGAGAAATCGGTTATTATCCCCGTGAGGTTCTAAAAAGTAAATTGGTGGCTACTCCTTAGAACGATTTGGTTGCTTTGAAGTAGGACGAGGCAGTGGGATGATAAAGGGTGCACAGTCCGTTCTAAATGTGTAAAAATGCACAGATATGTTCTCACACGCCTTATTTGTTTGTGGACCTCTTTAAGGATGCATCCTAAGTAGGTTAGACCCTGTTGGATTGTTCAATTTTCACATCTACGATTAAGTTAGTTTATTACAGCATTAAGCGTGTGGCTGATGTCAGTGAAGGTGTCTAGGGAACTATGATCTTCAAAAATGAACATATTTTGAAAACAGCCGCCGTTTCACACGACTGAAATATATGCAGACTGATGGAATCGGTAAAACAGAGACAGCCGACATAGCACTGATATATATAGGGCAAAATCAAGTAAACTTGGGTGAAATCTAATCTGTTAGACGTAAATCGAAAAATCTACTTGGTATAAATGCATTTCTGACGACTGAGATCACCGATTTCATGTAAAACAGCACCCGCTAACCAACAGTAAGTAATATTTATGCTCTTAGCACCCAGTCACACGTTTGCGGATAGTTTATTCATAAGCGCCTAGGCCATAATGATAAAATCATAGTAAGAAACAGTCAAAGAATTTGTAACAATGGCGGGGATTTGTGCAGTTCACAGACGTTGGAAATAGTCACACATATGTATTTAACGACTTTCTTATCAGTAACAACGAAAACGGCTGAAGGCAGCGCCCTGAATTACATCAAGTCAGAATGAAACCTATGTGGATTAAATTTTTTAGTTTCCTAAGTTGCTAATATCATGAAAGAAGTGGTGAATGACTTCATTCATGATTATTTGTCCAGGAATCTCCTTCTAGCCGGTCGCTAACACTACCCAGTTTCCTTGAAGTTTGGGTGACACAGAATTTCTTGGTTTGAGTAAAAGCTTAATTTCCATGAGACGGTCATATAATTCACACTGTTGCCGACAGTACTAGTCATTCTAAACGGTTAGAAATCGTGTGAGGTGCTGAAAACTTCTACCAAAGGATTCGCGTGAGAAATTACTCATGTATTCTAAATATTAAGTTCATGGTAATGAAGTGGCACATTCAACACAACATAAGCTACATGAAATCAAACTAATTTATAGGTCTGATCACTTCGTTAATATGAATTGATTATGTGTAACAAGCAAAACACAAGGCGTATAATGGATAAGCTTAAAAAAGAATGGTAATGCTTCGCGGGCAGCAAAGAATGAAACAGATAAACACCAAGATAACTGTTCTGCGAACTGAAACAAATCCGGTTTGAAGTCAGGAATTATTCAGTTACTGTGCGACGGAAAACATGGTCTGAAAGTCACTCCCGACCACCCTGCTTGATAGCGTTGACACTTATTTGAATATTCCCCCCTATTGATAATGATAACTTATTCTTGCGAATATGAGCGCACAGTAATTTGCAGGCGTGGTTATATGCTGGTACCAGCCTGACATTTTCGGCTGGTAAAGTTTCATTGCCCAAAGATAACCGGCAGGTCCATATATGTAAAAGTAATGTGCCGAACAGAATAGAAAAATGGATATCCAAGGTTTCTACACATACCAGATTCTCACAAGGATGAATTTCCTTTGCCTTTCCCAAAAGAAAGAAAAGCAATAGAATGTCACATACCTTGTTGTGGTTAATTCATATTAAAGGCAGAGAGATGATAGGGATGCACACCAAACCATTTGTCAAGGATTATCTGGGTAATTGTATGTCATAGAACCAATGTAGGAGAATATCCATATCAAAGTTAGGGTCTGGTTAGACTTTTTAGTAGTGAAGAATTCATTAAATCGTGCTTTTGAGACAATGAACAAATGTAAGTGCAAAATGACTGGGAAAATTGGAAATTTAGCCCTCAGGATTCACTACCCGCGTTACAAGAGGGCAGGTGGTTACAAGTAATACTCAGAACTTATTACGAGCACGCAGGCTACAGAACTTGTGAAACATAAGCACCTTTTCGAATGAGGAGTTTACAAGCAACATAACAGTAACAGTTTGACCGCATAGAAAATTAGTCGTACATGCAATCGTTAATGAGCATGACATTACGATGTTAGGCAGTAGTTATTGAGTATACAGTTTCATAGTTGGATGACGATAGTAAACCCGCTAATGTTTTAGGATGAAATATTTGGTTCCATACTTGTGGACTTGGTGCCAGATGCAGATAGATGTGGTTTCCTCGCTGTAGTTAGAAAGGGTAGGATATCAACTTCCCCATGTTTGATTCTAGAGCAAACATCTACCGAAGAGATGAGATATTCTGCCTTTGACCCTAATCGATGTAATGCTATCTCGTTATTTAACTGCCTTCTCTAACTTCACAATTATTATTTGTCTTTGCTTGACTGAGATTTATCATAAATACTTCTCTTCGCTATTGTGTTATGCTAGACTGTTGACAACGTGACTGTGTTTTGCCGCCCCCGATATTTTGTTGCGGCTTAACTCGAGGTTGCGCTGCGATCGAACTGCCTGGTTCTTGACTGGCTACTGGAAAGGTCTGTTTATTGACTTGATTCTGATAGACAGAATTTTTGATCCTTTTTTTGTCGGGAGTGTTCTCGCTGATTCTCAGGTACTCAGCAACTGTATTTGTTTGACTAATTTTCACTTTATAGTAGGTATTTGTGCTTGAAAACGTTTCGACTGCATAAGCACCCAAAGCACTATTGAGGTATTTTTGTAATTTTAACATGACTTATTCCTGCTTTGATAGTACCACAGATATGTTACGAATCTGTCGCCAATTCACTACAAGTCGTGCTTTTGATATTGTTGATCCAGCCTTTGACTGTGCATCACTCGCGGAACTTCGGTAACTGTACAGTACAACTCACGAGCCCGTCTGGACCGCGTTAGTTTGACTCCACTGAGTTGTTTCCCGCTTTCAGGCCAAAATAACTGAGTTTTGGTCGTTACAGAGATAAAGGTTGGCCGCTGTAAGAGCGGGCCCAAGAAACTACAACAACGGCAAGAAGCAGCTCCACCTATTTTCGAAGCCATTATAACTGTCGTCAGGCGAGGCATCCAAAGCGGTCTTGACCCTATAAAATTCCAAGGAACCACTGTGGGAGGAAACACGAACTCTCTCATGGCATACGACCCCCTAAAGCCTGTCACCACCAAGACACTCCATATTGTTGTCTTTACAGCAAAGTGAATGGACTTGAAGATGAGTCGAGGAACTACATTCTTTCTGTTCCCACCTTGCTCTGAAGATCATAATCAAGATACAATCCTGATGATCGCCGGACATTGGTGACATCGAGGCCAGTTTAGACGGTGTGCTTCTGTCAAGGTGGGTCAGGGAGTTCGAGGAAATCAGCGAAGTGGCAATATCCATACGTGATCACCTGAAAAGTGAATGGGCCGTTTAAACCCTGGCTTTAATGTTCCGAGGTTTCATTTGCCGCCACTTTACGACTTGGCAGGCCAACCCCCTGTTGGTGGGGTCCACAGAACTCCTACCAGCAATGTGGAACATGACCAACAACTGCTCCAAGCGATGTCCAGAGTGATGTCCACGGGATATGGCCAGACCGTTGTAGCCGGGGACTTTAATGCTCCAAATCTGAATCTTGGGTATGACAGTGGAAAATCAAGCCGAAGGTTTGACCGAAACCCACCCGACACTGTCAGGAGAGCTGTACTGCTTAAGAATATTGGCGATGACACTAGCTGGGAGTTAAGTGGATAACTGTCCAGTTTGGACTCCCTCCTTACCGACGACAGTCTGCCAGCAGGAAACGCTCAAACGCTCCTCGGCGACAGCGATAGCGATTGATCTGGTATTCAAAGAATAACTATCCGGCGGGGGATTTCACCGTCGTCCTAACTTCAGCGAGGTGAACCACGTGACGATGAACCAATATCTGTCGACAGCACCATGGTCTCACGAGCGGAGTAACCTTTTGATTGATCGAAATCGGGAACAAGTGAGGGGTATCATCAAAAGGGCTATCTGTGAAGACGTCTCGGCAGCCAAGAGAATACCGAAGTGAACCTCATGACTGAATGAGGCACTGAACATTTCTTTAAAGCCAAGAGGAAAGTATGGCATGGGTGGAGGATCTCTAGAGAAGGGTCCGATCATACCGCGCATACGGCTCTAAGAAATCGATACAACACCAAAGAGAGGGGGGACAGGAGTTCGTTGCAGACACACCTTGCCCAGAAGCTTCAAGCGAACCCCAGGAAACCCACATCGATTCATGGTAGGCAGGATTCAAGCAGCTAGTGGGTTTGAATCCTGAAAGGCATGAACCTCTCTGAACTAGAGACCGCCGAAACCTTTGGCCCCACCTCCCACACACAAGTGCACATGCCGTCATACAACCGAAATCGCCAACTGCCCGACCAACACTCAGCACTGCTAAGTGCAGTGGAGTTGCCCGGGACCAAGGTGACCCCCACTATGGTCCTCGTAAAGCTGTCAGAGCTCCGTGTAGGGAAATCACTGGGGTGTGATGATATCCGGCCGACTGTATTGAAACAATGAGCGATGCTATATAGGGTCCGCTCCGTAATCTGTCTCAACACTCCTCAGATAAGTACATGCTTTCACGAGGGTAGAAATGTGCCATTCTGTCTCCCATCTTCAAGGAAGGGGACCAGAGGAACACAAAATGCTACTAACCCACGGTACTTCTACCAGCGGTATCAAAATTAGTGGAAAGCCTGGTAGACAAGCATGTCAGGGAGTACTTGGAAAAGAGGGGAGGACTAAGTGATGCTCAACATGGTTTCAGAAAGAGCAGGTCCTGCGACTCTAGCCTTCTGGCTGCCGGTGATAAGTGGACGGCATGCTGGGCCACCAAACTCCTGTTTATGTTATTTGCCCGGATTTTCTGCCAAGGCATTTGACAGTCGCGCAAACCACCCCCATTCGCAGAATGTCCAACGCCTGTTCAGTAAGCTTGTGTGAACCGGTTGAGTTCTTCACGTTCCCTTCGAGGCTGGGTATCAGCGGTCAGGGGATCTCCTGGCTACTGGGCTATTTCGACGGCAGAGAACTTCGCGCAGAAACCGACAGGGTTTGCCCGACTTGAGGGGCATCGTCATCTGGGGTATCAGGAGAAGCGATTGTGGGTCCACTGCTATTCCTTCCTTCCTACAATTGAATCTCAGCTCCCTAATTCTACTTAACACTGACGATGTTCAGCTGTGGAGAGCTGCTACAACCGAAGAAGAATCAGGTGCACCGCAAATTGATCTCAGATTGCTTGCAGAGCGAGTGAATGATAGCGGACTAGCATTTGATCTGGATGAGTGCTGGGCCATGTTTCTCTGCACCCCTGACACTCAGAAAGTACCCTCTTCTCTCTGTGGAACACAACTTTCCCACAAGATCACGGGGAAGGACCGAGAACTAATACTCACCGATGGGCTAGACACTTGCTTCATTTATTTAGGGGGTGCCTCCAGAGCCTGTGCAGTACCGCATTTCATGCGCAGATGACTAGGTGCCCTCACTACGGAACTCTTCTTGAAGCTGTACAAAACCTACAGTTGGCCTCACTCGCAGGTCCAGGGCATCGCTTCACCACCATACCTGAAAATAGATGTAACCCCTCCTGAGAAAGTCCAGGGGCGAGCAACAAAGGGTGTTTGGGAGTGAGGCAAAAACTCTGCGTGGACAGAATGAAAGACCTAGGACCTTACTCGCTTAGCTACCGCAGACTACGTGGTGACTTGATAACGGCCTATAAAATACCAAGTAATCCAAGCCATCCGGACGATGAAATCCTACCGAACGGCCACTGTGGTGATCCTCTTGGCAACGTGAAGAGAATATTCCTAAGAAAAGCGGAAGCCCGTGTGCGTTCGCACTTCTATCCGGGAGTTGGTGGCCACTGGAACGCATTGCCTACAGAGACTGCTACTGCTCCGCCAGTTGACAGCTTCAAGAAGAGGTTGGACAGTTCCACAGTGATGCATAGTCTGCGCTCATCCGGCTGGGACATGGACTGGGTTGATGCAGCCCACCAGCCCCGAACAACTCAGCGGGGCCAACGCATTACCGCATCTTTGATAACGCCACTGTCATCAAGAACCTGGCCAAACTTTATACCCCCATGAAGACACAACCTCCAGTTACCGTCACCTACCGATAGTATTACTAGCCTTAGTCGCGTAAGCCGCCCTATAATCTTACTTGTTTATTCACCTCCCTCTGACTCTATGTTCGCACACCATATAATAAACATTCTCTCCACACCTCTTTTCCCGCGAATCTACTTAGGTTCCTGCCCCTTTCACACTGTTTTTTCTTTTTTTCGCACTTCCTCTCCCCTGATTTCTCTGGGCATCTTTTCGATCTTCTTTTTACGAAACCTCTTTGGACAGGAGATCGCTAAAATGCTGGGCACCACGTTTGACACACAGCTCAACATTCCATCAGGAAAGTACGCATACCAACTGCCCGAACAGCACCCAACGTTGTCCGATGCCGCTGAGTTACAAGAAATACAGATAATTAGCGCTGTTGTTCAAGACAAGCTATCAAAGCTAAGCGCGGGAAAATCCCCGGGGTGTGGCGACATCCGCCCATATGCGTTGAAAGAATGTGCGAGTACCCTAAGTGGCCCACTCTGCAACCTCTTCCAACACTCCTTGGATGAACAAAAGCTTCCACGACAGTGAAAACGGGCTATCCTTTCTCCCATCTTCAAAGGAGGAGACAGGCAGAATCTCAACCGTTATATGCTCATAGCACTTCTACCAGTAATATCAAAAGTTATAGAAAGTGTGATGCACTACCGTATCGGGGAATTTCTGCACAAGAAATAAGCACTCCGTAACGGTCAACATGGGTTCCGAAAAAATAGTTTCTGTGCCTCCAACCTCCTGATGGCTCGCAACCATTGGATAGCGTGCTGGGATCTCATGGTCCCGGTCCACACAATTTTTCTGGACTTCGCCAAAGCCTTTGACGCTGTCTTATACGACCCAATAAATAAGATGGCTGGATTAGGTATACTCAGCCAGGTGCTATCTTGGCTGCAGAACTGCTTAGACTATACGGAGTTCTGCCCGAAAGTTAACAGGGTCTACTAAGCCCGGAGAACATTATCATCCGGTGTCTCACAAGGAGCCACCCTGGGTACACTGTTGTCGCTGCTGTTCTTAAATGACCTGCCCCAACATATCAGCTTCCCGATTCTCCTATACGCTGATGATGTCAAGTTATGGAGGGCAATAACCTGCGAAGCGGAATCGAGTGGATTACAGAACGACCTCAAAACACTAGAGGAATGGGGAACTAATAACGAACTGGCATTTAACCTGGATAAGTGCTGGTCCGTGTTTCTCCGCACTCCTGATCCTTGGAAAGTATTCTACTATCTCTATGGTTCACGTATATCCCATACCACAGTAGAAAAAGGCCTGGGTTTAACGGTGACGGAGAAACTGGACACAAGCTCCAATTATCCAGGTGATGCAACAAAAGCATATGGTGTACAACAATTTGTGCGTAGACAACTAGGTGCCCTCACACCAGGGCTCTTTCTGAAGCTCCACAAGACTTACATACGACCCCACCTAGAGGTCCATAACGTCTTCGCTCCGCCACAGCTGAAAAGTGACACTAACCTACTGGAAAAGTCCATAGGCGAGCCACGAAAGGGGTTGTTGGAATGCAACGAAAACCACATAAGGATAAACTGAAAAACCTAGGCCTATCCTCTTTTAGCTACCGAAGGTTACGAGGCGACTTAATAATGGCTTACAAAATACTGAACAACCCAAGCCACCCGGACAGAGGAATACTACCGAGTAGCCATTATGGAGATCCTCGGGAAACCCCAAGAGAATAGCCTACCAAAGGTCAAAAACGCATGTGCGTTCAGTTCTTCTCCCTCCATGTCTGCGGGTTCTGGAATGCACTACCAGCAGAACTGGTCTCCACCCAAACTGTCGAAAGCTTCACGAAGCGGCTGGACAGTCACACAGAGACTCACGGTCTACCCACATTCAGCTGGAACACGAACTAGACGGAAGAAATCCACTGATGTCAAGCCACCCCAGTTATCTTAACTCTACAACCAGTTTTCTTTCTATTGTATCAATTTAGGCCCCTTCCACCCCTTCGACTTGCCATGAGTTAGTCTCACTTACCTAAGTTCCCCATATCTTCGCACCCCTCGTCGCCTTATTTGGGTATAAGTAGGTCACTCCATCAGTTCGCTTCTCTTTTCCCCTTTTACTCACACAAACTTGTTTTTCTAGGCTTTCTCTTCACCATATCTGACTCTCTCTAGCGACCAGTCTGAACAACCGCCTGGCAAACCCTGCATCTGAAGAAGACAACTGCACTACAATCCAAGGCAAACAAACCAACACTTAACTTCCTGTTCTGTAAATCAGAGCTACAGCAGACGAGTGGCTGGATCTACTGCATTGGAATCCGCCAAAGACCTGAAACCATTCTGCAAGACCAAGGAGCGAGCAAGAAGTCAACTGGTTTGCACAAGCTCCTTAAAAAGACACTGGATATTGGGACAGGCCCGATCAGCTGTCTGGTGACATGAGACTTAAGGAACCCATCTGCAACACACTACCTGAGAAAACCACACTATCCCTGCAAATTTAAGCAACGCCTAACCGCTTTTTGTGCTGACCAGGTCCACAGCAGGCAAGTGGGCCGGCCTGTTGCATCAGAATACACCAAAGACTTCGAACCATTCCGCAATACCTAGAAGCGAGTGCGCGGAAATCAACTAGTTTACACTAGCTCGTAAGAAGATTTTGAATATTGAAAATCTCTAGGTAAGGAAGTAACATAAACTTCAAGCCTGCTATTATAAAACACTAGTTCTGAAAACAAGAACGATGTTTATCATCGGATTACAAATTGTTTTCCGATTCCATTTTAATTTTTCTAGGTTATTGACATTGACTACAGTAAAGCCTCGTTTTTTGAATTCCCCTCGTAAATGCAGATATCCACGACCCGTCTTAAGTATTGCGTAATATTCATAATGAATGAAAGCACAAGGTATGAAACTAAAACTTTGTCTGTAAAAGTTGGCTAGAAAAGAGTATTCGACTTAGAACACATATCAATGACGCAACCACTGTCTTACAGTAGGAAACGGGATGATCTCATACTGGCATTTGGTATTCCTAATAATGACCTCGGTACTAATATGTCCTATCTTTTCTCTCCTGCTAGGTCTGACTATATTTTAGGGCATCACAAGAAAATTCCAAAACTGCGTTCGAATCAACTCAGCGTGAATCTACGTTTCTCCCACCTTGTAGTCAACGCCTGGAACTCCTTACCTCAGTAAGTAGTATAAGGGTTTTCTCTCAACGTTTTCAAAAAGAAACTAGATCTTCACCAAGATATCTTCCGCAAGGACTAACACAGGCTAACTGGCCTACTATTCCTTACAACTGAAAACTGAAACTGAAACCATATATGCAGTAGCTACCGTATAGCCTAGGCTACAAATATCTGTATCACAGCTGAGATGGATTTTCGCACACCCTAACATTTTTTTGTTGTTGAAAGGAGCTTGGAGGATTGCCACAAATGTCTTGTAAAGCCGAAAGCTGTTTTCGAGAGATATGGACATTTGAAGATATCTTCGAATGTCCTCCTCCTCTGCCCCTTAGAGAACTCAGATAAGCCGCACCTAAGGCTGCCCAGAGACCTTAAACTCCATGTAGCTGGCCATTACAGCTCACTTATAGAGCAATACTCTACTGTCTCATTCTTAGCTTCGCTGTCGCGGAAATTGCTCTTCCTTCATAAACCTTCTTACAATCAGAAAGTTCGGTTAAGTCCAAGGATGTAGGGATACCCTTGGATGTCATTTTCATGGACCATAAAAAGGTGTTCAGCAGGGCACCTTATTGCAAGTTACTGAGGGAACTGGTAAGTGTCTGGATCACCGGGAATCTACTTGCATTGATCACAGAGTTTCTTTTTGGTAGAAGACCAGGAAAAAGGATCAATTCTCAACCCTCTTTCTTGAAGCTGATAGAAGGTGGAGTGCCACGAAACAGTCCTGGGTCACGTACCATTTCTTCTACACAAAAATGAGCTGCCGAACATCACTAAATCTCCTATGATTCTGTACACTGATTATGTAAAAATCTGGTGGGAAATTAGGAACGATGAAAATTTACACGTGCTTCAGACAGACCAAAAGAGCTTGGTTACCTGGCCAGAGAAGTGGCTGGTGTCTTTCAATGCAGGTAAATGTGTAAGCAGGCACATGGGGCACATAGGTGACAACACCTTCGATATTGGTGGGACTCATCTACCCTCATCACTGACCCACAATGACCTAGGAGTCGTAGTGAGCTATGATTTGAAAACCACGGGACATTTATGATTCGGCACAACTCAGAGTTGTAAAGCACTTAGAGCATTACACAGAACGTTTGCAAAATAAGTGGTGATATGTTTACCGTCTTGTACACGCTCTTAGTCAGGTCTACACAAGAAGACGGTATGCAGATGACAAATCCTTGTCTGGAATGTGACTCAGAACCTCTGGGAAGAGTGTAGAGGGCATCCACTAGTATGGTTCCTGAGATGGCTCGCCAGACCTACATAGGTCGATTTGGGGGGTTGGACCTATTCTCTTTATCCTATCGCACATAGAGAGGGGATCTAATCATGCTATACTGAATTCTAAAAAATGACTTTAGACCTGATCTGTCCTCTCTTTTCTTCCTCCAACCCCCACTAGTTTGGAGCACGTTACAGGATGTGCTAGCAGAATAAAACAGCAAAGGACGAACGTAGTCTCTGTAGGGTACAGGTGTCGAGTAGTCAACTCCTGGAACCGACTTCCAGAAGAAGTGGTGCCTGCATTGCCGATCGCTTTTTTCAAAAGAGGACTTGATAAGCACAGAGACATGTTGGAAAATGATTAATATAGACTCACAGCCATCTATCATTTGACGACATATCTGAAGTCTGGGTCTGATCAAACCCGCACCCCCAGCAAACCTTTTGGTAAAAGAATGGGGAAATCTCTTGAAGCAGTAACTTTGGGTTACCGAATCATTTTTAATTAAATATGACGGTTAGTTCCTGTTTTTTCTAGACTGCGCGCTTTTTTTGAATTTCTCCAAAGTCCCCAGACTGGTGAATAGAAAGAACTGATGTTTCGCATTGTATGAAACGTTGGAATTATTCCATTACAAATACGCTGCGACTTACACAAATACAAACTAACTTAAACGATATTGCAAACTCTCTACTAAAATGGAAGCAATTCATGTTTATTATTCGTTGATGCAGCGAGGACTAATCTGCCTTATGCATTATCACGAGATTTAATAAGCAAGATCCCCGATTGGAATAACAGCATGTGGTAATAGAGACGTGCTGTATCAGTGCACGCTTTATAACAGATAGAAAAAGCTTATTATTGAATAGAATACGGGACCCCAAAAGTGATATTTTAACCCAGTTTATGATACGTGTTCCGAAGTTAATAACTATAGGACCATGACTGAACCTACGTTAGTTTCTGACATGCTTTAGCTTAAAGTCATGAGCTTGAGAAACTGAACTGTGATAGATAACACTCATGAGGAAGATATATCCTTCGGGGTAGCAAAGAACTCCCGACCGACAAGCACATACATCTCACTTTCGTGTGTAATGGTACTGGCTGATCGAGCATTCAGCAAATCACTGAAATATAATGCTGCACCTTTACTGTTACAATGCTTTCCCGCATCAGGAAGAGTGTTATATCGTGATTACACTAGAGTTGAGTCTAAATCATGGATAATCCATATATCATCCGACAGGGACTGTAGCTCATGAAAATATTAGGTACCTTGTCAAACCTTCGACGGTCTCTTAGGTTACTCCTAGTAATAGGGTTACCAGATTTCCGATCTAGTTTGCTCTTCAATCTGTTTTCTTTTAGCAGCACTGCATACCATCGGTTATCACACTGAATACAGGTTGTATCTAGACCTCTTTAATTTCCCCCGACCCTTGAACCTCTAAAGGGTGTTCTGAAGATTAGAAAGGAATTTTCCATTTCTTTTACAAGGTTGCACCTTTTGGTACTCCTGATTAGTGCAACGGTTGCCATGAAGGTCTCTGGTGAATCCATAGTAGGATTCAGCCTGTTTTTACCTAGACGTTCCCAAGTATCACCCGAAAGACGTTCGTCGTTGTGTTTTCATCTGTTTGAATGCCTTATTTGCATTGAGCTCTTTACAAAAGTTTCACTGGATCAATCTCAGAATCGAGTTTGCACTTTTCGAACTTCTAAGTTAGAAGTCTAATAACAGTATGTACTTTGCCGTTATCAGAACCATTAACTCCACCACCACAGTACACGTGTGCATCTAGTAGTGAAAGTACTGTGGTAAATCTTCTGATTAATGCGACTTTGTAAACTTACAAGCCTATTTTGTCAAAAGCGTGAAAAATTACTTTTTCCAAAGTGAGACACAAGTAGAACAGTTTAAAATACTCTAAGATACCCCGAACTATCACAGAAAAAGATCGGATGTTTATATCGATACTGCGTAGCACGTTTACCACGACAATCTGTTGCAGGCTTTATGCTAAGAAGGTCAAAAGTTAGTAAGCAAAATATGTGTGGTGTTTCTGTACCATTAAATTAGTAAAATTTAAAAAATGTGATAGTAAGGATAAAATCTCTATCGAGGTGTGATACAACTGTATGGGAGTTTTCATTAGTAGCAGTGCGAAAAATTATATACAGTATTGGAAAACCAAAATGCAACTCCATGCTGTTTCGTTATCAAGTGAATTTTGCGCGCTTCTAATTTCAACATCCTTAGTCTCGTCTCCATTCCCACCTCTTATTCCCTACAGGACTATCACCTGCTAGCGGAAACTCATCGATGACCTCTTGGTTGCAACAATCTATTAAATTTGAGAAAGAGTAAGCATTGGCTCACTAACTGAGGCATTTCCCCTCATCATACATGTCTCTTCAATCTGTTTCCACTGTCTTGGGACTAATGTCATATTCCAATTAGTATTTTGTCGGTTGTCACAGACTTATTTTCATAGCTGTATCTGTGATAATCGCCAATAACTCCAAGGCAGTGAATCATTTCAAAAGTTGAACTTACGAATGACAACTTTTGATAAGTGTTTCCCTAAATAGTCCCTGTAAAAAGGTTCAGTATCATAATAAATGAATCCCACGTTCGGATGAGAATATGGTTCTCATGAACAAAGCATCGCGGCATTCATATACGAGCTGACGAAACTCGTCATCTCATCACACACGTTTACCCGAAAACCGAGGTTGGATAACTTCGACTCTAGCCGTTTTATCTTCACCCAGTTGTTGATATACCATTATCTAGAATCTCCTAACCAGCCAGAAACATAATCACTGGCCATTTTATAATTGTGCATCCAGACCTCTTGAAGTCTGTTGACCGGCTTTTCAAGACGACTGAGACTCTCATAGAGGTCCTCAAGCCTACTTGAAACTTCAATTCGGGAGTTTGTAAGGATTTATTGATTTCAAGTTGATATTCATCATGGACTGACACCATTCAGAGGAACGTCGGAAACCCAGGAGGACTAGAGAGCCGTTTCGTCCTAGTATGGGACTCCTCATCAGTGGACACCCATGATCTGTTAGGGATCGAACCCAGGATCTTCGGGTTCCGTGGCAAGTAAGTTGCCATTGAGTTACTGTGTGAGAATCTAACTGTCCATCTGAGCTGATGTCATTCCATGATGAATACTTAATTGAAAATGTTTGGGTTACAATATGAGCTTACTTTTACGACTTTTGATTTTGCAGCATTTGTCTTTCTTTTTTAAGTGAACGAATTTTCTTCCTATGGTTTATGTCATCATGAACTGGCACATATACTAACTAAAAAATTCAAAAAACCGAAGGCTTCTAGAGGCATCCTTGTGACAGACTAAAAAAGAGGAATAATTCTGAATATATTCCTACTTCATAAACTTCAAGTTAGCGGTGGGTTCCCCGAAAGTGATTGTGTCTACAACATACTGTTGACTTCTTGACAACGTCAATAGCGAATCACTATGAGCAATCCAGAAGATAAGCACCCATAAAATCGAGATATCATATGATAAATATGATAAAGAAGGGAATTAAATCACATTGACTATTGGAAGAACTGTGTGGGGATTATCTCTTAATTCTAAAGAAGCAATATCACCGAACATTCTATATTCGGCATTATTGTGAAATTATTCTGTAACTACATTCCTGGTTTAAAAGGCATACTTCTTCATTCTACTACATAACGTTGTCCCGTAACTAAATGATTCAGCATTCAATTTAGTTAAAATAAAGTAGTTAGCGCAATATACACCAACATAAAATCTTTGATGAAAGGTTTATAAGCTTTCCTATAGACTTGTTGAATAAAACCGTGCCTACATTTATCTTTTTGACTGGTTCCGTGGAACACAAATACTTAAAGATACCAGTTTTCTTTGAAAAGTTTATTCACAAGGCCTAATGTGTATTATAAAAATGAATATCTTGCCACTACTGTAATACAGTCACTAATAGTGAAGTTTACGAAGTGAACAAGTACAACTTCACAACAAAGACGAAGAATAATAACCTCAAATGACTAGTTAAATTCATGAAGAGGTTTCCGCATTTTGGAATGGATCAATTTGTGATAAATAAATTTAAAATGAATATTTACATATTATAAACTGGTTCTTAAGTTTTAGTGAATATTTCAAGTAGAATCACTGTCCGTGATCCTACTAACAGTTGGGTTTTTAATGATATAATTCTTAGTAGATTTCATAAGTACTGTGTTTTATATTTCATTAGTCAGTTTCTTCATCGAGCACTATGAACTGATTACAATCAATAGACGTTACTAATCGACATCAGAGATGGTTAAAAAGTCATCTCTCAGATGAAAAGTTGCATTGATAAATGCTAGTACACAAACGAACAAAATACGTACACAAGATAATGTTCATGAGGATGGTGGATTAGAATTTCTCACTTTCTGTGATAGGCATATAGATAGAAAGTTAAACCAGTAGTCTTGATGTACGATTTCATCGGGATGACCTGTTTATCTGCCGTTTTCTCTAGAAAGAGGGTGGTAAAAACCTACGTTGGAATTCGTTAGAGTCTCAGTCTGTGAATTCTAAATAATGGTCAGAGAATTATGGAAGTAAAAATAAGAGTAGAATTTGGATACTGTGGTAGAGTACTATTCCACAATGAATAAGTTTACTCGATATAACAGTAACCACAATGAGCCCAAGAAGACATAACGTTGTTAGTTAACTGTTCTGGAATATTTGAAGATGTCTATCTAAAATCTTGTATCGATGAAATGTTGAATAATTGAACTACTAAAATGTTCGTTTGCATGCGCTTTGGACTCCTGGTACAAACAGTTCAGGTTAAAAGGAGAAAGGTACGTGTGGAATTTTTATTGTAAAAGTGAATCCATCAGTAGAGGGTGTTAAAATGAGTCCAGGGAGAGTTGTAACTAGACCTGCTTTCTGTCTTCTGTTTATTTTGTGTGGACTAAGGCTACCCTGAAATGAATGAAGACTACCAGCTTGATGTATTTTCTTCTCGGACTTGTTTTTAGTTCTTTCTTATCTGTTTACAAACCTTTACGTTTAGTTTTACAAGAACTGCTCTTTGTTTAGTTACTCCTCTCTCAACCATTGCTTGAGAATATTTATTAAATTCTAGAAAACAGAATTTTCATCCATTTTGTTGTAGGTGGGATAGAAACTTTGAAAATAAGAGTACAGTTAGTTACATGCGCTTCAATGGGTGAAGCTGTCAAATGTACCATCCGTTCTGCTTTATGCAATGATGTTCAGTAACTCGAAATAACCACCACGTCATTATTCTAAGACAACTTAATGTTTATATGAGCATTGTTAAAAATTTCATAACAAACTGAACACATGATATTTGTATTCCCAAAGTTCCAATGAGGAGTCGTGACCGGTGGAGTCAAAGCCTGATGGCCGTGAGGACAGATACTCAACGATGACATTGGGTGGCGGTTTGCGCTATATCGTGAGCTAACAGAAGTTGGAAATATGGAGCATTGGATTCTGACCCAGTGGCTCAATGGTAATGCGCTGGCCGCAGAACCTGAAGGTCGCGGGTTCTATCCCTGCTGGTGTGGGGTCGTGGGTGCGCACTACTGAGGAGTCCCATACTAGGGCAAAACAGCTGTCCAGTGCTCCCAGGTTTCCTGTGTTCCTCCAACTGATGTCAGTCTTCGATGAATAACAACTTGAAATATTTCCAAATCTCCACAACTCCCTCAAAATTTAAGAAAATACTTAACGATTGATAGTCGAGGGTGGAGACTATTCAACCCAAGTGATTTGCAAAGAGAAATCAAAAGACTGGAAATCAGATGAGTTTAAAGTATCTTTGACTAAAAGTGTTTATGAACAAGAACGGACCCTATTTGTAGAATTTACAGTAACCTTAAAAGACAAGGAATAATTAGTAAACTTAAAGAGGCAAGGGTCGGTCAAAACGTGGACGGGTCATGCGAAATATGACCTATGCGCGGGAAAAGAGCGCGAAATAAACCAGTTCAAATATATCCAGACTGTGAGTATGGAATATAAGGGATATAGGCATCCCTAACAGTGATGAAACAATCTATTTACGGATTCTAAAGTCATCTAAATTTTAGAGGAATTGGAAAAAAACTTTTCGACGCGTAAAGGGTAAATCATCATCAAACACGTTTCAGGGCTTCAGTTATTATCGGGTGAGATGAATTACTTGTCAACAGTTGTCTATGCGTCTCTGTGATGCACTTTGTTTATTTCAATTGTCAAAAAAGAATTCTATTCAACTATAAAAATTGACCTCATATTGATGATTCAATCATTCCTACTCAATGTAACAACACCTGAGGTTTTTATGATCATAATATTGTTCGTTATCTAGATAATTTTAAGGCTGTCTGTAGCAAACCTTATATAAAACCTGCTACATTTTGCTGTATAATTCATAGTTACTGTTAGTCGTAGGCATTGATATATTGGACAGTTTAACGATTCACTTTAGTTTTCACAGTTTGATGATGAATGCCTCTCGAATTCAAAGGAAGTAGCATTTCCAGCAGTTCTAATTATTGAACTAATTAGATATAGCAAACATTTTATATCTACAGAGAACAATGAGATGGCCATGGGAATATCAAGCTTTTTGTGGTCACAAAAAACTCTTTATTGACATTGAATAATTACTAGAGGGTAACCAACTTCACTGTATCTAGTCCTAAGTGCTGACTGGATTCTGTCGATCACCATATAAAGAAATTTACTATCTAAATTCACCATGAGAAGTGTTCGTTCGATGGAACCTAACGGCAAGAAGCCGTGTACCTAAAACGCTTTGCTTCCACTAGCTATTGGTAGCTGCTGCGAATAACTGGCATTCCATGTGATCAGTTTAAAAGCATCCTATCTTGAATCTATTGATTTTGAGTATTATTATTATTATATGTCCTTTGGGTTCCTAATGGAACATAGGGCTTCAGTAGCACGTCTCCATTCCACTCTCTTCTCTGAAATCTTTGGTACTTGGCTCCACGACAGCCCACAAGCCCTCATTTCCTCCTCACACCATCTCCTCCATGTCACCCTCAGCTGGGACGCCCAACTCGTCGCTTCCCATGTGGGTTCCACTCGAGTGCCTGACCTGACGCGTGATATCCCCAGTTGGCCTTCTCAGTGTATGCTCAATTCAATCCATCTCCACTTCCTCCTGCATATTTGTTGAGTGGTAGGTTCTTGATTGGTTCGTTCCCAGAGCTCCTTGTTGCTTATTCTTATCATTCTGGCCATCTGAGCTTGATTAACGAGCCAGCGTAGGTGGCAGTTGTTGCTGAATGTCTGTAGTTTATTGGAAATCCCTTTCGTGAAGCGCCAAGTCTCTTATCCACCACACAGAAGCACTGACTTGACTGGGTTGGTGTTCAAAATCCGGATGTTGTCCACGCTTTACTCTGAGTGCACTCGATCTCCACACTGGTTTCAGGTTAATGAACGCCTGTCTTGCTTTTCCGATCCTGACTTTGATGTTCTCGTCTATGCCACCGCCGCCTGTAGTTGAAACAATGCTGCCTAGATAGGTGAAGGAGGGTACTTCCTCTAAGTTTCTTCCGTTAATGGTGATTAGAGTTTGTTGTTGTTGTTGGAGTTGTTGGTTGGGCATCTTCATCACTTCTGTCTTCTCTATATTCACTTGAAGTCCCGTCTTCCTTCGCTGCCCTGCCTCTTCTGTCAACTTGTTAGTTTTCGCCTGTAGATTATCAAGTTTGTGTGACAAGACATCAGACACAAGTCATCACTGGTGAAATCCAGATCTTCTAGGTTCTTTTCCGCAGTCCAGCCAGCGTATCCCCCTCTTCTCACAGCTCCCCACAGTTGTCTGCTGCATGATCCAGTTCACTACAATCAAGAATATCATGGGTGATAATAGACAACCTTGTTTCACTCCTGTCTTCACTTTCGCTTCAAAAGCATCACTGAGCTTCCCATTGTGAATCAATTGGCTGGCATGTGGCATCTTCACATAGTTGTTGAATGAGGCTGATAAAGGTTTGCGGTATTCCGTAGTATTGAAGCAGTTTCCAAATTACCTCTCGGTCGACTCTGTTGAATGGCTTCTCAGAGTCGATGAAGTTGATTTTGAGTAGTGTGCTGTAATTCTTTTGAGTTTACTCATGCGCATCTGTAAATTGTATGTAACAAGCAACTCTAAATACATTTATTTACGTCTTTTTTTCTTCCTCAAGGTTACAACCAATGATTTTTAAAGTTCGATAACTGGATCATTATGTAACCTGATAAAATGATGAGCGGTTACGGTAATTAGAAGCAGCTTTAGTGGAATGAAAGCATCTTTGGTGAGTATATGACACTATCTTGAATCCATTGATAAATTATCAGGAAGACGTAGATGAATCATTTCGCATTTCAGTAGAAAATGAAGCTGTTGATCGTTATGGATTTTTTGGAGGTGAACAGTTCTGTGAACCAAATGTCAAGTAAGTTGAAATTGATAGTAACACTGGAGTATGCAGTAGGCTTTCTGCCTTATCTTTAGAGAAAATTCGTCGTAAAGAAAGAAAGTGGCAAAATGTCTTAACAGAATGGGATAAATGGATGTCATACAAAACAGATCGAGTTAGAAATCGCTGTAGAAAAGGTATCCCGCCGGCTATACGTCCCAGAGTTTGGCAATATCTATGCGGAAGTTATGTGTTAATTCGCCAAGAATGTGGTAAATATCAGGTAAGGATTTATAGAAATTCATATTATTCACCGAACAATATTAACTTCCACATTATTGAAGAAAATATGATGGAAATTATTTTGGGTGTACCGTCAGATTCATTAATTTCTTTTGGTTGCCATCAAGTAATCGGATAGAAATAGATGAGTGAACGTGAAGAGAATGCTACATTTAAAGAACTTTCAAAACCAAAAGCCATCAGATGGTTAATAATAATAATAATAGCTTTATTCTGAAAGTTATTTCTTGAATACTCTGCCGGATTTTCAACACATCATATAACATCAGTTGGACAGAGATAGTGTATATATATACATAGCAAAAATGAAATAAGTAGAAATTACGTAAAGATAAAAATATATTTGCTCTATCACAACTCTCTTCAAAATGGACAGTCAATTTAGGCATACAATCACATTGGGAATTAGATTCATAATATGTAAAAAGTAACACGGTCATCTTCAGTTAGTTTACTTTCAAAACAGAAGTTGCTTAGTTAGTTCATTTTAATACTTTCTTCATCGCACAACAGACAACCTGAATACGGTATCGTAGAGTTTTTACATTTTGTAGTACGTGCATAGAGTCTTATGTACTTGCTCCTTGTCTTTCCAGATGAACGACACGTAGAGAGCTTTGAGTTAGGAGGATGTTGATCAACTGATAAAATAACTCCTGCTAGATGTTTACATGAGTTAATATATTTGTCCACAACAGTTTTAACTAAAAGGTTTAGGGATACACCACTAGTTCTGCTGACAATCTTCAAAGGTCTATGCAATATAGCATAGTCTTTTTTAAGCAACGCAGGAAAAAATAAAGGGGAGCAGTAGAGCAGGACAGGCAAGACGCAAGAGTTTATAAAACACAAGAGGAGAGGCTGAATAATAGCAGATACTCTCAGCTTCCTCATGTAGAAAGTTAGGCGAAAAATTCTTCTGGAAATTAGTGAGATATGAGAAGACGAGGAAAGGTCCGAAAAAAATATACACTGAGATAAATCACACTTGCAACACTCTCTAATACGCAACTATCAATAGAACAGGAACCATGAGAACTAAGCAGTTTACATAAGTTACGTTCATGTCTAAAACTAAAGTTTATGATCTGACGTTTTGAAGAATTAAGCACTTTCAGAAGATCATCGTCTAACAGCAGATAGGAAACCATTCGATTGGGAACGGTCTGCTGAAGAGGAGACAGGTATGGATACTGTTGTGAAGTTAACAAGATTTTGATGAACAAGAGTTTTGAGAAAGCTTTGGTCACAAGAATTGAAATCACCACATCGACAGGGAACCACAGAGTATAGGAGCTGCAAGTTCCGTGAATATATCAGAGAAATTGGATAGTTTGGAGAAACCGCAACCAGACGTGACATAAATATTTGTTATATAAAGCGATATTTATTCAGAAGTTTTGGGCGACATTTTACAGTGCTGCAGCCTATATAGTCATTTTAGAATTTGAAGCGTATGTAACTCGAAATATACCGATGGGTATTGATGAAGGTAGCTACTCCACCTCCACTTTTCTTGGTAGAGCTACATCGATCTTGACGGATAATTTTGAGATCATTCAGAGAAATCAAAATGTCACCATAAAGTTCATGTCACCAAGTTTCTTGCAGTGTAATTACTTCAGTATTACCGTACACATTGGAAGATAAAAGAGATTGTAAGTAATCTACTTTTCCCTCCAGTGATCTGCAGTTCGTGCTTATAACTTCAAACAGAGTCATTTGAGATAAGGTTATTCGCTTCAAAGCACGTTGCCATTCACCGTGATGCTTTTTCATCATCTTATTTGATACTGGCATCGCAGAAGG
Source organism: Heterobilharzia americana (assembly GCA_944470555.2). Lineage (NCBI taxonomy): Eukaryota > Metazoa > Platyhelminthes > Trematoda > Strigeidida > Schistosomatidae > Heterobilharzia > Heterobilharzia americana. The sequence continues at coordinate 67,638,143 of OX104127.1, read as the reverse complement.
TCGTAAGCTTTTTGAAAATGTGCGTGAATATATAATGCGATCAGAGGATATAATAGAATGATTAGAGCGAAAAAATCTGTTGAAGAATTTGATGCAGTATGACAGATGGGAAATATAGCAGCCCGGATATTCAAGCAGGCCGTTATTTTTTTAGGACGCTATACAAAACTCATGAAATATCTTATGCGTAACGAACCACGATTTACGCATTAAAAAATGGTTCTAATGAACTTCAATGGACTACATATTTACGGTTCTAGCCTAGGCAATGTAGCTCGTAAGAATTCGTAAGCATGGATTTCGATTGATCTGTCGCCGAATAAATTTCATTTCCATCTCACCTTTAAAAAGGATTGGATAACTGAAGTGTTTTTCCCGCTCAAAATTACTAAATATGGGGGTTGCGAAACTTTTACTATTGACTGTCAGGGAAAAGAAAACAACAATTTGTCCTTTACTCTCATTCTTAAATATATTTTGTATTGCATTTATTAGAATGTATCTCGTTTCAAGTGCTATTATTTAAAGGATATCCAACTGATGTCAGTCCATGATGGACACCACCCATCTAAAATCAATAAATAAATCCTCACCAACGTCGAAATTTAACTACTCTCTGGTGCTCATTTGCAACACGGTTTGGGATGAGATTATCGAAGTTTTAATGAATCGTGACTGGTGGGGTTAACCAGTTCGGGCGTGAGGACAGTTACTCAACGATAGCCTTGGATGGAGGCCACGCTATATCGTAAAATTACAGGAGTAGGAAATATAGACCATTGGATTTCAACCCAGTGGCGGTGGAACCTGAAAGTTCTCAGTCCGATTCCTGGTAGGGTCATGGGTATCCACCCCTGAGGAGTCTCGTGCTCGGGTGAAACAACTGTCCAGTGCCCCCAGTTTTACAATGGTCCTCCAAGTGGTGTCAGCTCGTGGTGAACGCCAACGTGAAATCAATAAATAAACCCCTACAAGCCTCCAAATTAAAGGATATCCACCAAATCTCTTTTAATCAACTTCTTACTTAACTTAAATGGATCATTTTTCGTCTCAGTAGTGAGTTTTTATTGTCATTACGTGTGTGGCAGATAAGACGAGCTGGCCAGTATGATTGATATAATTGGAGTTGAATGCGATGTCATCATCCCTCTTTTAATATTCATTTCTGCAGTAACTTTTCCGGTGAAAATTAATTACGTATTTTCTTTGATATCATGATGCTGCAACGTTATGAAATCACTTCATTTATCAAGCAGTTGATTGTTGGATTTTTGTGTATTTCTAATGCATATTTAAATTAAAAAGCTTTCCATATGATCTTCAGTCTTTCAATCTGACCATTGAACTACTTCATCAAAAAATTTCCCCGCGAAATTCAATATTTGTCAGTCAACTTTGTTATACTCAAGTTAATAGATGTTAATTGTTTAAACTGAATAAACTATTAACGTGCTTTCATCCAAAAAACAAAACTCCTAAGTAGTATAGTTCTACCCAAGACACTGTGCAAACAATGCAAGTTTCTTGAAAGTAGTTATTATAAGATAACATCGAATATAACTTCTATTTGAATTATAAATAAGGAATCAAAGATTAAAGCGTGATTTTCGTCTCCCCACATAAGTATCTAAGTGCTTATTACTGAAGACTTTGGAACTTAAACAAAACAGCTCGTCAGTCCTCTGTAATTTTCAATGACTGTGCAATTGATGTTCAGCAGTAATGGAAACTACTTTGCATTGAAAAATGGTCAGTTGTTAGTCTTACCACGTCACCTTATTCAAAACTTAACAGTTTTTCTCAACCAGGTTGTGGGAAGTTGAAGAGGGTGTAATGGAATACAATTCACTGTCTTTTGCGAATTCTGTTGTTCAGTTTTAGTCTAAATTTGATGACCCAGTCAATGGACAATTCACTCTTACGTGCTTAGTAACTGTCCTCATGTTCAACTTGGTTGACCCCACCGGTTGCGACTTCGCACTGCGCTTTCAGCAATCACCTCTCAAAGCTAGTTACCCTAAAGGTCCTGCATTCGATTCCTGGTGGGGTCATAGGTGTGCACTGCTGGAGAGTCACACACTGGGGTAAATTAGTCGTCGAATGCTCTCAGATTTCCAATATTCCTCCAACTAATGTCGGTCCATGATGAATACCAACCAATCATACCTGTTTCTTCATCTAGGTAACGGACATATTTCATATTTGCTAGCTTTTTTTCCACATAAATCCGACTTCTGGCGTCAATGTTAAATACTGACCTCACGTGATATAAATTACTTTGACAAAGCCTACACAATCTAATCTAAGATTGGATAAACGGTTTGCTAATGAGTACCAGTAAATACGAAACTTGGAATTCTAGCCTTCTACTGCTTGGTCTATACTGTTTAAGACCAACCAGACTGAATCCTAGTGTGATTTCACTGCTGTTGGTGGCTATAATGTAAATTTAAGCAATAGATATCCGTCAGAATTTATGATTTGAGACTTTTTCTAGCTATCATACTACTAATCAAAGTGCGCAAACTTTGTGCTTTAAATACTCTAAATTCTTCAGTGTTTCAGCAGAAAAGATAGTCAAGAAGTTTATCGCTCTGAAAGATTAACTTACATCGCCAAGTTCAAGTCGTATTTACTTCTATAGGATGTGTAACTCATCTCAGTAGTTTTTTAGACAAATACTTATTATCCTACTATGGCTGGATAAACTGACGGCTTTACACATTTTTTATTTAACTCGTTAGATGGGTTTTTGTTTCTATATGGATCTGTTTGCTAGTTGTGTATATCATGTTGCATCCTCGGTTGAAAAAGTAGTGTTAGATCACTTTTGAATTTATACAGTTTAATCTTCATAGAGGTACCATGTGAAAATCAGAGGTAGTCCCTTCACACTTGTCTACATAAGTGGTCACTCTAGTTTGTAAGAAAATGGACAAGTCTTCTGGCAGCAGTCATAGGGGACAGTTTGACTAGCATCGTATCTCAGATCCATGGGTCCGTAGTTTTCCAGTGCGTAACTGGAGCTCAAGAACAACAAACTCGACTGAACCAGGAGGATTTCAGAGATAGACGGTGGCACACCAACCGCATCTTTATCCTTCGTCAGGTTATGGAGCACAGGTACACTTATTGGTTGTTCGAAGGTGGCATTTAGCTGTTTCGGCCGTGAGTTGTTGTAGCAATGTCTGACTGTGAAGGAAGTGTCAACCAAGCACGTAACGCTAATCAAATTTCCTTACTTCAACTCATGAGCTGTATTGAACTTATACAAAGTCGCCTTCTGAATTGACGACAATCATTGGTGTCCACTGTGGGTACCCACTGTCACCCTTACTGCTTAACTTTATTCTTAGTTTATAAATGGACACAAATTTAGGTACCTCTAACTTAACAGGAATTGACCTACTCGCTAGAGGGCATATGGTGAATTTGGAGGAAACGTGACATTTTCCTGTTAGATGAAGATGCCGACAAAACAAAGGGTCTTCTGAGTGACTTGAACAAAAATCTTAGGCTTAGTCTTGGGTTTCTCATCTGCCGAGTGCGAATCGGTGATTCAGAACTGGTCTGTAACTACATCCAGTTTAAGGATATGAAGCGAAGTGATGGAACACGTCGATCACTCCACTTACTTGGGAGGCTGTATTCTCCTGAACAGTAAAGGAACGGCATAGAATTCGTTTGAGACTACAAATAAAGAGGACTGGATACACATCCATAATAAGTCGACACATATCAATGGATTCTGATTGGTAGAACACTGTTCCTAGACTACTGAAAGACACAGAAGATAAAATTTATTGCTCTAGAAAAAGGCACCAATTAACGGGAAATAAAACTGTTTACATTGGAATTTTACAGTACGGCTAATTGCTAAGTTTAATATTAAAAAATAGTCTTTGAAGACACTTACCCATAACAGATCAATAAAATATTAGCGACACTTTCGATGAACAAGGTTAACGACGAATGCTTAGTCCACATTTCAGATAAAAACATTGACCAATCAACCGCCTTTCTGCCCGTTCTAACAGCTGGTCGCTGACGTAATCTCATCTCGAATACAGAAGACTCGTTTAGCATTTTCCAACTAGCCTAAACTCTGGTACGAGTGAAATATCCGAAAACATATTAATGAATGAGTATTTGGTTCTGTCTTTCGCTCAGTCCTGTCATTCATGTGTGTGACGTGACCATTAAAAGTAGAAGACATAAAGAAACTACAGACTTCACAGCAACGCTCACGAATAGTGGAACCACAGTGTGAGCAATGTCGAAGTTAGACCAAATGTACTGGGCAACGAAGGTAAGTCAGTCGATGAGGTTGTGAACGTACAGGGACTGAGGTGACTTGGAAGTGTGTTGCCGATGCTGAGTCACTGCCTACCTCCACGTGTAGTGTTAACCGAAGTAGCATTTCGTTGGAAGCAGGATCAGGGTGGTCAGATCAAGATGTGGCGGGAGTCTGCAACGTCTCTTTCTCTTACTTTGATCCGTGCAGGAAGGTATAGACTGGCTATCCAGTGTCCTCGAAATAATGCAAATCAGTGCTTACAGACCATTAGTGATATGACTGAAAATCGGTCACAACGGCGCTGATTTATTCACTCTTTGACGTCTTCTGAAACGTCATCATTTTCACTAACCTTGATCTTCAAACTGTTTGTCTTGCTACTCACCTTTGTCTACTTTAATATCACTGTTTCCCTACCCACTTTTGTTTTCCATACTAGTGTTAAATATGGCAGCTTGAAGTGATGCACTTCCGTGTGAGGTTCTACGTAGATTTTTTGTTTGTCTGTCTATCTGGCAGTTTCAGCTTTTGGTACTTTTCTAGCTAAAGTCATGGAACTTTAAGCTGTGAAATCAAATAACACCAACCGAACAAGATATCGTCATCATAACTGAGTAACCTAGTGTATAGTTATGTGGAAATCAAGAAATGGGTGGTAAGGTCAAATCTCACTGAAATGCAGATACAACCAGATAACCAGTTTTTTGATAGGATTAGATAAACGTTGTAGGTATCACTACTACCTTCTATCAAATACCATCAGAGCATTCGTCAAAGCATCTGGTATACTAACAGGTATTTGTCAGTCAGAGCTTGAAAATTTACAGTGATTGGGAATCATGTGCTGCAGAAATGTCTTGTTCCACTTTATTCTGATCACCCTCAATCCTCTTTTTTGAGTGATGTAGGTAGGCTGTCTATTATCAAAGGCCTCTGTATTAAACATTTACGGTTATCCAACCGTTATCACTTTAACTGATTGGTGAACTTCTCTGAATATCTATGATGTGAGTGCTACATAAGTTGGCATCCGATTGGTAGCAAATTCTTCTTTTGTTTACCGATTACTTTTCAATTTTTTCTTCTATACTACTGATTTAGACACTGTTGAAAATGTCAGATGATCCAAAAACAATTTCACAAATAAAGTTAGATGTTAACAGACAATTACCTAATCATGTAATATTTGGATCGAATAACTCTACAGGGTAAGCACAAATGTTGTTTTGCATTCTGGTGACGTCCTACATTCATTCAAAATATTCAGAATATAGGATAAATAATGTTAGTGAAAGTATGCAACGAATTATCTATAAAAATGACGGAGTGAGCGCGAAAATATTTCTTTCCAGTTAGGTCTCCTTCATTGGCTGTACCGTAATGCATAAGTTTTACATTTACTAACATATTACTATACTATACCCGTCGCACAAGGAGTGGCTACCGTGATTCAGTAACCTACTAGATGACATTGAGCTGTTCGAAGCAATTGGTTCTGGGTCCGAGTATTAGTGGGATACAATCATCCATTAAATAGCAGGTTCACCCAACTGCCGAGTCCCAAATAGGAAGAAACGCGCGTCCTGGATCCCACTGATAGCCACTATCATTAATCCCATATTAGATTTTTTTATTTATTTGATTTATAATACACAGTGATACCGTTTTATTTACTTGATGACCTTTCAAGCAGACGGTGGTTTAGATACTACCGTCTACAAGAAACCAACACATTCTAACAGGTATCTAGACTTCAGGCCATCTTATCTAATGTCAGTTAAGGCAAGTTTAGTGAAATGTCTAAGTGATAGAGCTAGAAAACTGACTAGTCAGTATAAGGACCTAAACAAGGAATTAAAACATGTAAAAGAAGCACTTAAAGTTCAGGATTATCCTCTGCAGTATATTAAGAAATTTTTAGGAACACAAAAGAAACGAAAAGATAACAGTAACACGAGTACGACTTCGCCGATGATTTGTGCCTGATGTCACATAAACTTGAAGATCTACAGGCGAAAACTAACAAGTTGTCAGAAGAGGCAGGGCAGCGAAGGAAGACGGGACTTCAAGTGAATATAGAGAAGACAGAAGTGATGAAGATACCGCACCAACTACTCCAACAACAACAACAAACTCTAATCACCATCAACGGAAGAAGCTTGAAGGAAGTACCCTCCTTCACCTATCTAGGCAGCATTGTTTCAACTACAGGCGGCGGGACAGACGAGGATGTCATAGTCAGAATCGGAAAAGCAAGACAGGCTTTCATTAACCTGAAACCAGTGTGGAGATCGAGTGCACTCAGCATGCGGAACAAGATACGGATTTTGAACACCAACCCAGTCAAGTCAGTGCTTCTGTATGCTTCAGAGACTTGGCGCATTACGAAAGGGATTTCCAATAAACTACAGACATTCATCAACAGCTGCTTACGCTCGCTACTGAAGGTGAGATGGCCAGAAAGAATAAGCAACAAGGAGCTCTGGTAACGAACCAACCAAGAACCTGTCACGCAACAAATATGCAGGAGGAAGTGGAGATGGATTGGGCATACACTGAGAAAGCCAACTGGGGATATCACGCGTCAGGCCAGTTGCTCGAGTGGAATCCCCAGGGGAAGCGACGAGTTGGGCGTCCCAGCTGAGGGTGACATGGAGGAGGTCGTGTGAGGAGGAAATGAGAGCTTCTGGGTTGTCGTGGAACCAGGTTCAAAAGATCTCAGAGAACAGAGGTCACTGGAGACGTGCTACTGAAGCCCTATGTTCCACTAGGAACCCAAGGGACTAATAATATAATAATAATTATAACACGAGTACGAATAATAACGACAATACAAGTAGAAAGGAGTTTACAGCCTATCTTGTGTTACCCTATAAGAAGAAACATCAGAAACCTTACGTGGGATCCTCAACAAAGCTGAAATTAGAGTGGCATTTAAACCTGCAAGCTGACTCATAGACAAGCCAGTCGGCTGGCTTAAGGATCCGATAGAATCAATTAAGCAAAATAATCTAATCTATCAAATTCCTTGTAATGACTAAGCGGTCAAGTACATAGGTCAAACTAGCCGGTGGAAGTCAGTTAGAATAGCGCGATATAGAAATTTAGCTAAATATAGAATGACAGACCCGAATAAGATCAATAATCTAGAAAAACATTCGGCTATTGTAATGTCAGCATTAACACACAACCACACAATAAGGTCGATTCAAACCACTGTACTTAAGTTTAATATAATTAGATAGAGAGTGAGATTGATTACTGTCTCTTAGTTCAGCGAATCAACACGCAACACATGTAATAGAAATGAAGCAACACCCATGCTAGAGATATGGAATATTTTACTACCAATAAAAACAAATAATATGCGGTGACATGACTATGAAAAGCAGATATAGAAAGTAGTGTGATTACATTGATGTGATTATGAGCAATGATGATTTTTACTCGAAACGTCGTCATCAAGTAAATAAGACTGTATCACTGTGTGTTATAAATCAAATAAACAAATATAATATGGAATTAAATTCTACCACAGTGCCCAAATTTTACACCTAATGTATAGTATCATCTATTGGTGTTAACAACTGCTAACGCTCGTTACTGTAGCTCAGATGGCCAGAAAGAATAAGAATGAGCAACAAGAAATTTACTGTGACTGGCAACGAACCAACCAAGAACCCATCGCTCAACAAATATGCAGAAGAAAGTGGAGATGGATCGGGAATACACTGAGAAGACCATTCGGGATGTCAAGCACCAGGCCAGGCACTCGAGTGAAACTCAAAGGGGAAGCGACGAGTTGGGTGTCCCAGCTGAGGGTGACATGGAGGAGATTATGTGAGGAAGAAATAAGAGCTTGTGGGCAGTCGTGGAGCCAGGTTGAAAAGACTGCAGAGAAGAGAGTGGAATGGAGACATGCTACTGAAGCCCTATGTTCCACTAGGAACCCAAAAGAAAAATAAATATAAAATAAATAGTGGTGTCAGGTTAGTAAACTAAAATAACCATAAATTTACACTTACTGAAGAAGTTATTAACTAGAGAATGAAGATAGTTGTTGAATACACTAACTACATAGGATTGATAGAGATGTAAACCAGAGTAAAAAAAGTTGTTATTGCATGGATGGGGTAAAGTTCAACATAAATATTGAAGGACTTGGGGCAACTCGATACATGTTAAGAGAATTATTTAATATTAAGTGACAGATAATATGAGCTTAAGAGGGGAGAGTCTCTCTTATTAACAAATTATAGTCAATTAGAGGAAATTCAAGCTAAACTTTAATTTATCTTGATGCCTAAAGTTATGACAGAGATTGCAAAAATGCACCAATTCTGTTTGTAAAGGTGTATGGCAATGGTTTCAGCTGTTTTCATGTTCACTACACCTTAACAGTAATAACGTAGTAGAAAAGCTGACTTTTATTTTCAGAATTTGTGTGTTTAACCCAGAGATGATTATCAGTTTTCATTCCGAAGAGATTTACAATTTTATGAGACAAATTGATAGGCTACGTCATAAATAAATTTACGCGAAACTTGGTGCTTCGACATATCTGTTTAAATCACCGTAGTTATTCATACAATACTGAGAATAGAAATTAGATTATTTTGTAGGATATTAAACGTGCTTCTATTATCATTTTGACTGTCTGGAATAGTAATGGTTTGGCAGACTAAGTATTGATACTGGGTGATGATTGAAGGTGAAGTGAAAATTTGAAGCACGGCAGGATTTGAACCAGCGACCACCGGGTTTCCGGCCCGACACCCCACCAACTGAGCTATTTCTTACTTTATCTATTTCCGTTTTCTTAGTTATCTAAATAAATAAAACCGTGCCACTGAAACTAGTTGTATTTGTAGAATATCTTGCGTGGTACACTCTTTGGATATGTTGACTTTTCTTATAACTACACTCCACTTAGCCATCATCCAGCTCTTAGAGAAGTTGAAAAATCTCCTACTACCTTGTCATGTGACAAATAGACAGCTCTGAGAAGTCTTTAATAATAAAGGTCATGAATCACTGTAGAATCATTTTATCAACCTGCAAATATCGTAGAAGGGATAACATTTTTAACCGTTTAGCTCTGGAGTGTTATTAGTGTGCAAAATCTGAGTAGTTATTCAGTTCCTCTATTCTTCTATTATAACCCAGCCTTAATTTATTTGTAATGGTAAATCAAATTTCTTTTGTTTAGTAAGTATATAACACAAACTGGATAATGATGCAAACTAAGCTAATGTTGCATAAAATTCGAGTTCCATCAGATAATTTAGGCTCCTTGCTTCGCCTTCCAGCATAATTCAAAGGCCACCCTAAAAACTGCTGAGATAGTTAATTAAGGCACTTTATTTTATTAACAACTAACTTTCCAGCCGAAATAACGAGACCTGATAGTCTATTTTGGCAGTTTCTATGGTGACCTTTAAAGTCACTTGCTTGGCTTCTGAGCAAAAGATTGGATTGACTAACGACGTTTTGGATTTCAGCTGAAGTGATTAACGCTTATATTACACATACTGAGTCACCGCCCATCCGAATGCATCATGATATCTGAAGCAAGACTGAGATGATCGATAGGTGATGGAGGCTAGAATGATATGTAGCAGCAATCCTTAGAGTCATCAACTTTTGTTCACAGTCGTATAGGATAGTGTAGGCCACCTTAATGGGGTCAGAATCAATTTTTGGAGAAGTCCAGTGACACAACTGGACTCTTTACCTTTTTTAAAAGCTTAAGAATTTCATTCCTTTTCGTTTGTCGCCATCTTACTTCTACACTTAAGTTTCCTAAACTATTCTAACATACCTTCATACCCACGTTCTTCTTTCTAACATCGATTCATTGTTGTTTTTCTCTTTCTGAAATACTAAGTAATATTCTCATAAATTGTTCAATATAAAAAAAACACCTCTGACATATTATCCACTACTGATATTTATTGGATTTAATACACAATCGTCTTTTGTAACTAACAGTGATTAGATGTGTCGAAAGAATTACTAATGAACACTCTCTTGTCATTAATTTGTCAGAAAAGAATCTTTGTTCAATGTTCTTAAAGCGTATTGTCAACTATATCCAGATATTGGTTATTGTCAGGCTCAAGCGCCGATTGCTGCAGCACTACTTATCCATATGACAGAGGAAGAAGCATTTTGGACTTTTGTCTGTTTGTGCAATCGATACATGGTTGATTATTTCAAAACAGGTCTTGTAAGTTAGTCTATTCCTTTTGAGCATGAAAAACTCTGGCAGTGTTCTTTAACTAAGTTGCTTCTCGAACTTAAAGCTCTAAAGTAAATTTCAAAGATCATATACTGGACCTGATTTATGTTTCTCTAAATATCCAGTAGAAAATAAGGTGTACCACTTTCGTGAGTCTCCAAATTTAGTGGTGATATTGCTTAAACTGATTGCTGCATCTTAAAAGAAAGAAAACCAAAGTTTCGTTTTCATTTAGTGACATCGCCAGTCACATTTATATCAGAAGGGACGAAAAGCAGTTTGAAGTTGTATAATAGGTGGAGAACATCTTGATACCGTAATACTAGAGGCTTAAAATATTTAGTTCCCCTTACGACACACTTACGACTGAAGTAGATCAGTTGTAGGTAGAAGAGACCTGATAACACTATATCAAATAAACAGGTTACTATCCGGGAGGGAAGAGATCAACATAGATAAAAGCAATAAAAGATAGTGAAGGAAACTTAGTCACCGGCAAAGAGGAGAAACAAAGGAATCGATGGGCTGACCACTTCAGAAAGCTCTTGAATCGACCACCACCACCAACTACTGAAATACAGGAAAGCATCAGGACTAGATGGAATCCTACTAGAAGTACTGAAAAGAGATGGAGAGTTATCAGTGGACACGCTCACACCACTATTGTAGAAGTTTTGTAAGGAAGGGAGGAGAGTTACCTGCTGAACAGAAGAAGGGTTACCTTGTCAAACTCCCAAAGAAGGATGGACGACCTAAGTCTTTGCAAGAACAATAACTGGTGCGGAATCATGTTGCTGTCCACCCCAAGCAATATATTAAGTATCATCCTGGAGAGACTGAAAGGCACTTTAGATTCGAAATTAAGACCGGAACAGGCTGACTGGCTTCAGGAAGAACAAATTATGTGCGGATCAAATTGCAACGCTACGCTATGCATTATCATAGAGCATAGAATGGCAGTCAACTCTTATGAACTTTGACAAAACAATAAGAAAACAAAAATTCCTCTGAATTGTTTAATATGTATACTCAAAACATTTCAAACAGATTGATCATACACTTACATGTCATACTAATTTATTTAAAAGGTAATAAAGAGCAAAGGGGTGAGAATATGGAAAGGGGTCAAGAAGGAAAGGCCAAAATAAGGAAAAGAAATAAAGCAAAACTAACAGTACATCTAACTTGCTTTTAGAGTTGAATTCATCAAAGTAGGTTTAGTGGGATAACAAATTATTTTTGAACACGTGAAGCTGGTTTTAACTTCCTGAAAGCTAAGCCCTCGGTAAATGTAAGGATCCATCCCAAAAATATTTTTTAAACAGATGTAAAGGAGGTAGCAACGTCAATCCTGTGACCTAACTGCAGCATATTTTTGGCTCTTGAAGGACTTGGACGTCTTCTACCAACGTTTACGGGTTCAGGTGATTCAGTTTGCTTCTGAAGCCACTTTTGACTATGCTTGGAGGTGCTTACTACCATGAATCTATGAGTCCTCTCAGCGTAAGTGCTACCAAGCGTACATTTGAATTGGTCGATATAATGGAATGTGATATTGTTCACATACTGTTAGGGTATGGGAGAGTATTCAGGCTTATTGGTTTATAGTAGTCGATTCCTAGATGCTTAGCAAGCCCTTCTAATAGCATCGTTAAATCACTGCATAAAGATTGTACTTTTGAACGAAACACTGACGTATTTTTTCGTGACAAAGGGAAGAGGATTTTTAAAAACTGGCTTCAGAAACAAATTGAATCATCTGAACTCGTCAACATTGGTAGCAGACGTCCAAGTCCTTCGATTACCAAGCATATCGTGGAGAAGGGTCACAGGATTGATGTTGCTACTTCTTTTACACCAACTTACAAAACATTTTTGGGACGGATGCTTAGATTTGTCAATGGCTTAGCTTATAGGAATGCTAAGCTACCTTTATGCGTTCAAATATACTTTCCAGTTCTAGCTTTCCTATTTGAATTCTTTTCGTATTCTCACCTCTTATCTCTTCATAACATTTCGTTATAAATACCCATGACAGGTATATCTGTGATAAGTTTATTGGAAACGTGTTGTGTAAATAAATTACACGAATCAGACAGATTACAACCTATCGCTTTGTCAAATAGTAGTAGGGGGTGGAAGGAAAAGATGAGTACATGTGTGGAAACGGTTACATCATAATCTGTAGGATGACGAGAGTAATAAGAAAAGCACAGAACTTAACAAGTTTTGAATTGTTTCTGTATGCCAAGCATGATAGTAAAGTGTCTAGTTGACAGATGAAAAGGAATGGGAAGAAAGGAACAAAAAACCACAATAAAAGGGCTGGCAGTAGAATAATGACCGATGGTGAAATGGCCAATATAGGTGGAAAAGGGTAAAGATCAAAATGAAATTGGAGACTGTACACGTTTCTGCTGTTGACAGATATCAGATTTGAATTAGTGAGTAGACAATGTCTCTACAGTCCACAGATTTCAAAATCCTTCTCATTTTTCAAACCATTTAGTTTGACTTTATAGACAGTGGAGAAAGATTATCCTGTTACTGGAAGTAACCAGATGAAATATCACTGAAAACTGTTCATTTCTTGGTTGAAACATTCCTTTCTTTGAGAGCAGTTATTCAATGTGATTATTATTTTTCCTTTGGGTTCCTAATGGAACATACGGCTTCAGTAGCACGTCTCCATTCCACTCTCTTCTCTGAAATCTTTTGGACTTGGCTCCACGACAGCCCACAAGCCCTCATTTCCTCCTCACACGACTCCTCTATGTCACCCTCAGCTGGGACACCCAACTCGTCGCTTCCCATCTGGGTTCCACTCGAGTGCCTGGCCTGGTGCGTGACGTCCCCAAATGGTCTTCTCAGTGTATTCCCGATCCATCTCCACTTTCTTCTGCATATTTGTTGAGCGACGGGTTCTTGGTTGGTTCGTTGCCAGTCACAGTGAGTTTCTTGTTGCTCATTCTTATTCTTTCTGGCCATCCATCTGGCCTTCAGTATCGAGTGGGCGTAGGAGGCAGCTGTTGATGAATGTCTGTAGTTTGTTGGAAATGCTTTTCGTGATACGCCAAGTTTCTGAACCATATAGCAGCACTGACTTGACATCGGTGTTGAAAATCCGGATCTTGTTGTTTGTGCTGAGTGCAGTAGATCGCCACACTGATTCCAGATTCGTGAAAACCTGTCTTTCTTTTCCGGTCTTGGTTTTGACATTGTCATCTGTGCCGCCTGTAGTTGAAAAGATGCTGCCTAGGTAGGTGAAAGAGACTACTTCCTTTAGGTTTCTTCTGTTGATGGTGATTGGTGCTTGTTGTTCATGCTGTTGTTTGTTGTTTGTCTTCATCACCTCCGTCTTAGGACTGGCTAGTAACTAGTGAATTAGTTAACCAGGCGACGTTAGTCAATGTGATGAATACTTCATAATGAAGTTAGTGTTCCTGCAGCTTTTTTCCGTTATTATTGTCAGCCAAAGTTAGGGGAATGTCTTATTGATACAAATTGTGCTGTTGAACAAATTATCTGGACTTCAGTGTACTAGTTGTTTTTCACTTTTCTTCATTATATGGTTTTTGGATAAAATCCCTTTATGATTAATCAACAGCAACAATCTGAATGAAGAACATTCTTTTCAATCAATTCTCATCAGATTATGCAATAGTAAGATGAATTTTTACAGCGCAAAATCAAGCCAAGTTAGAGGTGAATACATTTTTTAAACTTAGCAAGATTAAAGGACTGTAAGGAAATCGATTCTTCTTCTGTAAATTTATCAATATTAGGATGACATTTATGAAGATGAATATTGCGATAGTGAACAAAAAAATAACGAATAAAGAAAACGGGAGTGGGCTATACTTTACTGACGATCAGGAGGGGAGTAACGTTTGGAAATTATCTTCCTGAATGCACAATCCAGGTTTAATCGGTGCTATTGTTATACCCTCAGCCATTTTGGGCAGGCGTTAGTGTGGCTACACGCGGTATTATTTTTAGAATACCATATCTGAGATTGAAAGCCATATGGTGCCCTGTGTTGACTAAGTGTCGACAAGATGTAACTTTTCACCACTTTCACTTCGCTTTTTTTGAACCAAGCTGGTAAATGCTGTCGTATCCGGAGACCTATCTGCCTAATCGTTCATCCTATGTAACTTGTTCCACAGGAACAGTTAAATTGATATATACAAGATAAATAACTAAGATTAGATGGGCTATCCTTTAGCCTCGGATTGAGCACTGGTCAACTGTAGGAAAATATTCAACGACGATCAGTGTAAAGCATTCTATTGACTGCTCTAGCTATACTCTATGATAGGATGTCATTCGCAACGTCTCCCTTGAATTGTGATCGCAGAAACAAGGACATTTTCGCTTTCATCAATTCTCATTCAGGACAAGTGTAAGTGGTGTTAGCTTTGATGAATTTATCCAGATACCTGTTTTCAATTAGACTATCATAAATATACAGTATTTCTTTTTCCATACACTCCTTGAAGCAAATCGATCTTACCCTAAATACCAGGCACCTGATTACATTACGTTTGTACTTCATCAGCACGAAGCCAAGAAATGGTGTATACTATTCCGTAGACGTCCGTTTTCTATACATACCTCTTGGTATCAAGCCACCTTTTTGTGTTGTTATTAGCACATTAAGAAAATGTATTAAATCACTGATTGCATTTTCATGTGTAAAATGAACTGATGGATGAGTGCTGTTGAAGTGGTTTGGAATAGAATTAATCCATAGGTATTAACCGAAGACTAAAAAAGTATTGTCCATATGTTGACAGTACTACAACTACACATTGGAAATTTAGTCCTTCAAAGGACTAATCTCCAGTTTTGCCAGAAATATGTCTGCGAATATTGAGCCCAGAGAAGATCTACCAGCCACTCTGTCAAAAATGATTTATTAGCGTACCTTGCGATTATCATTAGATAACACTGATATGCAATGTAACTAACCTTTTTTTGGACGTTAGCTGATTATTTGCGTTGGATACTGCAAATATTATGAGAGCATCAAAGCACTGTTTCCCAAAAATCAAGGCTTCAAGTTGATGAAATTAAACGGTACGAAAATAATGATGAGTTCTAAGTCACCTCTTACTTAGACATAATCGTGGTTACTGAACCTTCATGTTCGTAAATGTTAAAGTTAGCTGGGTCTCACTTAGTGTTTTTGACTTCGTTAGTAAGAAGATATTGACAAACTGATGCTGGTTGAAGAACAGGCAGATTACAGATGTGACATAAAATAAACAGTTTATTGTTTCCTCAAGGGTTACACAAAGAGGCTTCATTAGTATGTCATTGTTCATAGTTTCTGGTCATTGATTGGACCGAATTGATTGGTCGTCACTGACATATGGGCTGCTGCGCAGCTGCCTGTACATTGCCTGTAGCTTCATTTTGGTAATAGCGGTGAATAGTGGTTACCAGTGGCATCCAAAACGCACGTTGCGCCCTATTTAGGACTCTTCAGGTGAATGATGTTCTCCACACCAAGACTCTAACCCAGGACCGATCGCTTCATATGGCAAAAAGGTTATCCATTAGGTAAGGTCTAAAGAAATTGGTTCTGAGTCTTAGTGTGAGCAATATCACCCGCTGAGAGGCAGGTGCATCCAGCTAACGAGTCTCGAATGGAACAAAAAGTGCTTGCTGATTGCCACTGCCAACGTCTATCCATCATCAGTCTTCATTATTTTTACTCCTGTAGTTAGTTCTATTTTCAGCATTTTTTAGCCTTTTTTGTGACTATAATGTTTCTCAGGGTCAAATGCTCACTGTGAGTTTTATCATAAGAATAGTGCTTTTATATTTCACAATAAATAGCACCTAAATAGTGAGAACTTTATATTAGAAATTTTATGTTATTTCTTTGTAACTGTGTTGGAAGCGAAATCGGTTTCGAAAACGAAGAATGGATAGTGACTAGCAGTCGAATCTAGGAGGTGCGTTTCTTCCTACTCGGACTTATCAATATCGTAGTGGATAACCTATGGTTTGAAAAGAGTGGTATGGGCTCTGAGTCTTAGTTGGGACAATATAACCACTACGGGATAAGTAAGTCTAGCTGACGAAACATTGGTCTTGGATTACCCAGTTAATCACTATCCATCATTAGTATAAAATTGAAACAGCAGGCAAGATTGAGGTGTCCGCATAGGATCCCATATGCTAGTAGTGGCCGATCAGTTTGGTTCAAGCAACGATGGAAATTTCCTAGCTGTAATATCGACACTATTTGATAGTATTTCTCTTAATTAATATAGGAACTGACAATATACCAGTTTTACTGACTGTATTTATTGTAATGATTACTTTAAATCTCGTTATTTTTCGTTTATTGAAGGAACGCGTAAAAATTGAACTGAACATGCTGTTTATTCTAGTGAAGAAATATCAACCAGAGATATACAAACATATGGTATGCTTATATATACAGATGAATACTTTCATTTTTAAAAGTACTTTTAAGCTTCTAAAAGATACCTTTATCTACTTATTTATTCAGTAAAGCAGAATACTGTATTTGAATATGTTAGCTTCTTAGAAGGTATCACAAAACAGAAAAAGATATCTAGATGTATTCCATCTTCTTCTAAACTGTAACACATTAGTCATATGACAATTATAGTTTATACACTACTTTTAGCATTGTTCTCCTATTTCTTGTTTAATATAGTGCTGAACTATATGAGAAGTTAGTATAACTAATGTTGATCTATGGATTTTATGTTAAAAATAAAAAGGTGAGACAAATCTGAACTCTTAAATGCTTTAAGTAGATAGGTTTATGTTAATTAATGAAGATGTCTTGCATTATTCGACTCTTCTAGTCACATAATAACTAAGGAAGTTAACAATTTGTAAAAGGCTATCACATCTAAATGTAATTAGTCTTCCACTGAAAAATAAGCACAACGGTTAGCAGGTTTTATCCATTTCAAGAATTTACCTGCATTGATCAATTCAGCTAGTAAACCAATTGTGTGAATTTCTGAGAGACCTAGAATTATGTAAACAAACCAAATAGGAAATTGTGAAGGAAAAAAAGAGTAATTTCAAGTGTGAAACTATGATTATCACCTAATTAAAAACTGGTAGAAACACTTGGTCAGCCTAACTAATCAAAGTAGATATAGTATGCTTGAACATATCAACTGATGCTTTCAACAATCATGCTCATCATTTTGCAAATAATAACGATAATAATAATAATAATCGCTTAATTCCAAAGAAAATGTTTAATGCAATATGGAATTCTCATCAAGTTCACTGTCAGAATAATATATTCTAACCAAATTACTACTACATTCGAGTGATACCAATAATAGTACTATTGAATGCAATAATGTTGAACGATCGTCTGGTGTTGAATTAGCTTCGGACCTATAAGGGAAGATATACAAAAATGGGACATAAATTTGGCAGTGATGGTTCATTCGGCAAATACAAGAATCTGGTATTCGAGCTAAGCGTCCGAGAAGTGGAAATATGATGAATGTTTTCCGAAGGAATAGTCCATTTCCACAGAACTTGACATATTTTCTTCATTTTGTTATCTACTAGAGAAAAGGCAAGATGAAAACTGTTCAAGAGTATAAAGCACGCTTAGAAGACATAGTTACGCGATTCGAATAGATTGAAGAGTTTGATGCATCTGTTGGGTGGAAAATTTTGATAGCCCAAGGTTCAAGCAGAACCTTGCCCAGTTAACTAGTTCACTAGTTTACTAGCCTGTCGCAAGCCCAGATAAAATGGGAACGTTGCACATACAACTAACAACTATACCTCGTAAAACAAATCCTATCGCTGAAGAAACCTCAAAGCACAAAGGAAACATAAAAAAATAAATAATAAACTTATTCACCACTGGGATCGGGAAGACGAAATGACGCCGATTAGTGAAAACCTTAGGAAAGCCAATTGGCTAATGTGTCTTCTCTTCTCTCGATGAAAGCGAAAGTAAGCACAGAGACATGGAATATCCGAACAATGTTTGAAGATAGCTGGCAAGGTTGCACAGATAGCAAAAGAGATGAGGAGGTGTGGCATAGAAGAGCCAGGCTGGGAATCTGCGAATGGAGATGGAATGGAATGGAAGTGGACTCTGGAAACTGTCAACTGGAGAGGAGTTAATAATCTACTCAGATGTTGTCACCCAGACGACAACACGAGCCCAGCACACTGAGTTCTCGAGTGGTTATCATGATGTTCCCCTTACAAGAGTATCTAAGGCTGTTCTCATGCAGTAGGAACCAATCTCTTGCTGCAGGATCATGATAGCAAGATTCAACTCAAGAGGAAGTAAAGTCGCAATCATACAATGCTACACTATGAACCTACAAACGATTCAGATGGAGAGAAGGAGGAGGAATTCTACAGACAGTTGCAGTCAGTACTGGACAAGACGCCAGATGGTAACGGTGACATCCAAATTCTAATGGGTGACATGAATGTCGAAGTGGGAGCAGAAAACACAGGAAGGGAACTAACAAGGGGTCGAGAAGCACTTGCTAAAATGAATGAGAATGGAGACCTGTTTGCAGACTTCTGCGCATTCAAGGATTAGGTGGTTGGAGGCAGTGTGTACAAGCACATGGATATTCACAAAGCGATATCCATTTCGCCAGACACCATGGCACACTAAAAACCATATCGACTTCATCTCTATGTGAAGAAAGTGGAAACGCAGCCTACTTGACACAAGATCAAGAAGGGGAGCATATGTGGGTTCACACCACTCACTATCCAATGAAAGGAACCTACCTTCAAAACAAGTTGAAAGTCTTCGAAGAAGTTGGTGATAGACGACCACAGTTCAAGTTCAACACTCAGAACAGAAACTGAACTGAAGAACGAAACTACAAATGACATATTCACGTCGTCAGTCATCAGGAAAAAATGGGAGACACTGAGCAACACCCCTGAAAAAATCTGCATGGAAGGACACTGTAAGAACGCTCTTTGAAAGAGACGTGGCAGGAAACCTGCATAACCGTGCTAGGAATGAAGAATATGTAAGACAAGGAATGTATCCCGATGGATACATGGAAGCTGATAGAGAAGAGGGGGAAGATGGTGAAGCAGAAGATAAACCAATGCAGTGTAGGGATGAGTAACGAAAATAGGAAGTGAACACAACACTACACTGGACAAATAAGAGGAGGAACAAAAGAATCGATGGGCTGACCACTTCAGAATGCTCTTGAATCGACCACCACCAACACCACCATCTGTAACTCGTTCACAAATACCACGAGCAGACCAGCCACAGAACTACTAGTGATCACAAAAACATCCGACGAAAGCAGCAGTGAAGTCCTGAATGCCATAAAAAACTACTGAAATACAGGAAAGCATCAGGACTAGATGGGATCCTGCTAGAAGTACTGAAAAGAGATGGAGATTTATCAGTGGACACACTCACACCACTATTGTAGAAGTTTTGTAAGGAAGAGAGGAAAGGTACTTTCTAATTGGAAGAAGAGTTGTTTTGTCAAATTCCCAAAGAAGGGAGACCTAAGTCTTTATATTCTGGAGAAAGCTGTGTATAAATTATGCTCTTTTATCAAGTAAACCTCTCTTCTTTCCATTCACAGTCCAGTCTTTGTCTTCTGGTTTTCGTGGCTTAATGAAACATCAGGTCTGAGGGAGAACAGCGGTAATTCGTATACTGTCGAAATGTCTCATTGTATTAGTACTGTTCTCGTATTTCTTACTTTTCTGTCAATCACTTCCACTCGGTCACTTCGCTTATATTTCGTTGTACAGTGGGAGGGGAGAAAGACTGACAGTCTTATGTTCACTTCAGTGGGGGACTCATAATTATAGTAAAGTTGGCAAATGTAGCAGTATGCAGATAGTTAGGTGTGTGAAAAGTCACAATTACTTAACAGTTTTACGTATAATAAATTGTGTCTGAAATATGATCCAGTAAATGATGCTGTTTCACTGTATGATACATTTACTGAATCAGCTGAAATATGGCAGGTGTTTGCATTTGTAACTGCACGATAAGCCTATGATTGCAAATATTTACTCTACGTAATGCAAATAAATCCAACTAGCGTGAGCAAAATTCACATCCTGAATTCCAATTCTATGCATTACTAGATAGAGAATAATATCGTTGAAAAATCAAAGTTTAGTCGAAATAAAAAATAATCGATCATGCTAACATAGGCATATTGTATTTAGCAGTGTAATTTCATACTCACAACTCAGAAGTTTTAAGACTGTTTCCCACGTAAAAGTAGATAATTTTTCGAAGACAATTTTAACGGAGAGAATTATTCGTATAACTGACCAAGACATGAAACCGCCAGGTATAATTACTTGAGAATGTTTTTTGAAAAGTCTAAACAGTGACAGAGTTATCCAGCAACCAGTAAAGTGTCTATCTCTTTTGGATTAAAATCGACTGCAAATAGATAAGTTTCAGTAAACTTAAGACATTTTTAGCCTGCTTTCTGACCTTTAGTAATTTATTATCGTAATTCAGTTGAAAATGACACCCGTTGAATCGCATTCTCGAGAAATTTGTAGCGTGAAGTGAGATCCAGTTATGGATCTTCTCCGTGGTTCGCATAAATCACAATTTTTCTTTTCATCCAACATTTGGTGATACAGCTTTGACGGTTACACACTTTACATCATTAATTACTGGTAGATACCGTAAGTCAGTTTACAGGAAACTATAAATCTAAACTTAGTGCTTGTTGGCACTCACTTTATCGACAGCTTGTTTGCTTTCTGCTTGACACAATCTTCCCAGCATGAAGCCTATTACTGCCTAAAGCATTCATGCAGACAACCACGAGTTTCGCCTCATGGACAGTATTGCAATTACAGGCGCCAAAGATCTATGCACTCATGACGTGTTTTGTCAGAGAAAGACGTCATCATCCATTACATTTCATATGGGTTCTGAGTAGATTGATATTTTGTTGATCCATTGCTGCGTTTCATATGAACAGTGTCTAGCGAAGTTCATTTTACCTGCCACCTCCTACTCCATGCTTTTACGATGTGATGATTTTTGATGAATTTCATGTGCATTCGCGACGATGACATAGATAAATAATGTGTTGTCAACCAATCATACATTACCTTTGGTGAGTTAGAACTTCGGGGTAAATGTTGGTTTCTACAGAATGCTCAGAGAAACTGAGTTCCACTTTCCTAACTGAGACTGTGTATTTTACAAACACTTGATGGGATTCTGTTTATTATCAGTGCGTTGGAGTATCCAGGCATACTTAGATTGTCTGAAGCATTTTCACTCTTAAAGACAAATAGTTCTTCACATACTTAAGATATATTTTGTTTTAAACAAGGCATCTGACCACTTCATGTCTAGGCAACTTTAGTTTCCTTGCTAAGTTTAAGAATTGATTCGCTTTACGTATTAGAAAATAAAAGTACTGGGAAGCAGCAGTTTGAAATAGTCTGTTGAAATAAGTTTAGGTTGAAAATTATATCCAAGTTTACCTTTTTTTCCAAGATTTTAATATTCTCATTGAGTAATGAAAGAATATAGACTTCAGCGAACAAATTAGTTTTTGGCGATAGTACCCTTGGCAGCTATATAATCGTATTTCAATAAAGTCAGTGTGCATAAAATATCAGTGTTTACTAATCAATAGTTATAAGTAGTTTATCGGGTGTAAATTACATTTTTAAAAACATGAAAGTAGTTGACAATGTGAGGAAAAATTTCAGTTGAAACCAAGAAATAAAGAATTTATAACAAAGTGAGTAAATAGTTGTCAGTAAGGTAACTGAGCTAAACAAAAATCGTTCACAAACTAACAACAGAGAAAAAGTAAAAGATTAATTAGGCTTAAGAGCTGAAAAGTTTAGGAAATGAGTAGGGACAGGGAATGGAAAAATCACTTCTGAATACACAATTCCCGTTTTGTTGTATTACTTAAAGCCTTGGCACTGTAAAGTGAACGTTTTCTCTCATCTTTCAAAAAATTACGCTTTTTAGAATAATGCAAACGAATCTTTTGGAACTGTGTTTCCGCTGTCAACCAAATTTTGTAAAATAGAGCTGTTAACTGATATGCGTTTACGTTATCTGAGTCATACCGGAAGGTTCTGGCGATTACTTTAGACAATCTACCAACAAATATAGACATACATATGCACACTAACTATAATTAAATGTAGCTGCAGAGGATGACAATGCGGAAAATAAGCTTGTTCACTGAAGTCTTTATTCTTTTTTTTGAGAAATAAGAATGCAAACTCTGTGAAAGTGTTTTTTTTTGAAAACTTTCTTAAACATAGGTGAAATGCAATACAGAACCAATACTATTTGCTGTCGACTGGTTCATGTGCCTATACACGCGTAATTTACCATGGTCTACAGTTCTTCGTATATGGGATATGTTTTTCTTTGAAGGTATGTTATATGTTCACTTGTAGTTGTTGTCGATGTTTTCGAAGCATCCTGTTGATTTGTAGCTTGGTTCAGAATAGAACTGTACATTTTCATGTTGTAACTTTACCCGTCGCACAAGAATTCAATATCGTGACTCGATGGTCTGTTGGATAACTCCCTGGAGTTTGAGGGGTCTGGTCCTGAGCTCGAGTTCTAGTAGGAACAACATCACCCCCTAGAGGCAGATACATCCGGCGGACAATTGTCAAAATAGGATGAGACTCGCGTCGAGGATTCCACTGATAGCTACTATCCATTATGTCTTTTTAGTTTTAGGTTTTTAGTCATCACTAACTACTGAACATTTTTACAATTTTTTTTTCATTGAAAATATTTTAAATGCTTTTCTAGTATCCACTTGATGTTCATTGCCAATTAAGAGTGCACGTATGTAGCTCTTTATTGTTCTAATCTGTTCTAATTCAATTCCGATGGGTGGTGCCAGAAATTTGACGATAGATTTACCTCATTCTGCTTCCAGTGTTCCTATCTCCACAGCGGTAATTGAGTTGATAAAGGCTCATGGAAGTGAAATTCAAGCGTAACATTCTCAGCAAGGTCGTCACATAGCGCTTAAAATAGTCCTGCAAAAGGCTTTCCGAGCAGCTAAGTTATATCCCATCTTCTAGAACCGCAAATTCTAGGTGCAAGAAATAAAAACAGACTGCCTCATTTTTTCACTTCCCTGTGCATTCATCAGTTCAACTCCTGTTGTGGAGATGGCTACATTAGGCGTAGAATGAGGCAGATTCATCTTCGAATTTCTGAGCATCACTCATCATGGTTGAATAAGGAGCAGATTAGAACAGTATAGAGCTCCATACTTGCACACAGCTGAAAAATATTTGCTTAATCCAGTCAAACTACTTCATACTTATTAAAGCTAGAATGGGTCTCAGCCCCCAAAATTTCATGGAAAACATTTTGTTTGAAAATTAATTCCCAGTAAAAAGGTTAACATAACATCTTTAATCCAATGAACAAGAAAACGCATACCACAAACAAGACTATAACAAAACTATGCGTGCTGATTATAAGTATTTTGGCATATATTCAGAGAGTATTTGTCTCTTATAGTAATACAATTTTAGTGAAGATGTAGGGAGTTATTCGGTAAGATACCGTAAACTTATGTTTCATGCTTGTTGGCACTGAACCGCAAGATGTCTACAACTATTGGTAAACTAGTGTTACCCCAGGTAGTTTGAACCTTCCTCACTAAGTGTTGAAGCCAGAGATTTAACCATTAGGTAATCTAGGTCCTTCAATCCTCTTGGCAAAAGCTTTGCTTCAAGTGAAGGAGTCATTTCCATAAATGATGCTGAATAATCACGTTTCTGAGCTAAATTGTGTGGAACATGATGTTATTCGAAAACTCACTGGGAATAACCAAGGAGCCTTTCGTTGATATTCTTAAGTAGATGAGCTAATTCAGCATTTAACATACTAGAATTTCTTTCATCACACTTTGCTTTGCTTTGAAGTTCAAATTATTGAGTAGGTTATACTTGTTAACTAACTAACGTAATCTACAACAGCAGAAGGCAAGCAGTCTTTGGGAGAGTCTCTAAACGCCATCCTAACAACAGAAAGTAAGCCAATTAAGTTTCTCCATTTCGTCCAGAAAGTTAGTTTTTCCATAAAATAGAGAAATTTAACTGGCTATTTCAGTAGCTGGCAGGGTGACGCTTAGAGTCACTCGCTTAAGCGACGAGGAAAGAATACACAGAAAAACAATTCATATTGTAATAAGTAAATTTTACGAATCATCAACAATAAAGGTTAATATCTGAGGGATCATGCATTGTCAACTATGTTATCAACGGGGAGAAATATCTTACTTGATTGTATCTAGCAAGAAATCCAGGATGAGCGTCTCATCCTACTTAGGACTCGTCAGATGGATATGACTGCACCTCAGTGAGTGATATTGTTCCCAATGTGATTCGAACCTCGTACCCATCTCTTAAAGTGCTAAGGCATTTTCCTCTGGGTAAGAGAGAAATATTGTAAACCTTTGAATGCATATTAATATCATGAATTGATTGCGCTTTTAGTAGAACAGAAATATGTAATTGAATGTAAAAGAGTGTTTACTCTAATCTTTTACCTCTTCAGAAACGAATGGTTGTATCTTTTGTTACTCAACCTCTTTTAATTAACTGTTACAAATCCAACAAAAACACTTCCAATAACATTATGAAGTAATTCAGCCATAACAATGTATGCATGTTACTGCAGACAAAGAGACTTAATACTATGCTTCACATTACTGGCACCTCACATCACGAAATCAAGGTAGAAGACACCAAGATGGAAGATGAAAAAATGAGGAAGAAGCTAGCCAATAGTGTTAAAAAGTCATAAGAAGAAAGGAAGAGAGGGTTACTCAATTAAAAAACGTGGCGTTTAACGTAGTATTCATCATGGATTGATATGACTTGGAGAACCAAGGAGAACTCAGGGGCACTGGACAGCCGTTTCGTACTAGTATAGAACTCCTGAGCGGTACGCATCTACGACTCAACCAGAGATCCTACTAACGATCTTCTGATCTTGAAGACAAACACTTTAGCCTTTCAGCCACTGAGTTGTAGCCCAGTGGTTCGAAATTCTGACTTCGGTCGAATTTGATGTGACAGTTAAGATAATATTTGAATGCATTTGCATTCTAGATACTGATTCCTAGCCATATCACCTAGAGTCTCTAGCCACCAATTTCACTTGCCCAATGTACCTTGGGAAGGTAGTCCACATTTCTCCACATATAAAAGTATTTAGTTCATTAGCATCAATAGATTTCCTTAGGTATCCAAAAAACTTACTATCAGATATGCTACATCACAAAATATTTAAAATTTACTGTCTTCAATTGAATTTCCTGATGTCTTTTTGTAAAAGCATAACAGTGTGTATTCCTTTAGTAATTCAAAAACCTTATCAGTGTTTGTATACTTCTGGCACCAGTAGAACATTTTCGAACATATCAATGAATAGTAATTGCCACTGTTACTATCTGAGCCATATGACACATAGACATGTCCGTTAGTAAAGGTCAACTACATACCATACCATATTACAAGGTCAATCGTTTTTGTTACATTTTCAATGTTGAAGGTCAATTGGAAACTCACATTAAGATGGTGAATGTTTGGACTCTTTTCGCTGAACTGCATACTTTTTTTAATCTGTAATGCAAGCTGACTGAATTCGAAATTCAGCGTTAAGAATAAGTTACTTCTTGTTACGTTACATGACTGAAAAATTCATTTAAACTACCTTTACATATAAATTATTATTTTAGGCGCTAAAGTTCTGTTTCGTATAGCTCTTACTATTTTTGAACTTCTACTGGGAGATTCGATTTCAAGAAATAAATTGAATTCAATGAATAAATTAATGGAATCATTACGTAAACTTCCCAAAACGATAGTCAATGAAGATGTACTTATTAGCCGTGTAAGTTGTTGACTCATTTTCATATTCATTTAAACAAAACGTTGGTTATTCTGGATTGACTGACTGACTACATTTGATCTGTTTTTTTTATCATGGTTCCACAAAAGTTGACTCTTTTTATTCAAAATTTATGTACTACTTGCTTATGGTATTTTATTTATTGCTGGACATCTTTGATGATATAACTTGTGAATCTCCGTCATTGTTTGGACCGAATTAAATGGCGTATTATCGGTATTTTTCAAACTTGATATTATTGGTGGATAGTGGCTAACAGTGGAATCCAGGACTGGATCTGCCTGCCTCCTAGTAGGTGAAGTTGTTCCTACTAAGACGTGAACCTAGGATGAATCACTTCAAACGCCGAAGTATTATCCACTAAGCCACTGAGTCACGATAAGCACCCACTAGAAGTCAGGTACACGCAACCGACAAGTCCCAAATAAAACAAACGTGCATTGTGTATTCCACTGCTAGTCAATATCCACCATTAATATCAAAATCGAAAATACTAGGAATATCGAGACCTCCGCACCGGATCCCATATGACACTAGTGGCCTATCAATTCGGCCAAATCAACAGCAGAGATGCACAAGCCATAACATTGAAAAAGTGGATTTCAGTCGTAAATTGTTACACTGGTTCTACATCCTGTACACTCCCAAAAGCATTTTTCTAACATTATGACTGTCCTGCCTCTTTACAGTACACGGGAAAAAAGTGAGACGAACAGTACCACTGGGAATAAACGCGATCAGAAGGATTAAAACAATAAATTAATCACCACTTAGTGAGAAGCTAAAAGAACGGATCTAGTTGTTTGTGTTGTATAGAATAATCACCAGCTACTTGAATTTCAAATGACATTGCTACGCCAAACCTTAATTATACAGAACTCTAAACAACTTAAGATTTGAGAAGTCTGTGAGATCGTAGCAAGTCATTGAAAAGATTTAAATTTTATAGAACTTTCGTAATTAAAGCAATCACTTTCTTATCTTAAGTAATGGAAGAGCAGGTAAGACTTATGATGCTTCCTACCAAAGATCAAATCCACATAATGCTATATCTTATGTTAGAGAAAGATTTCATAGTGCATCGGTTTAGGTGTCTAACATTAATTGATATATGACGATGATGCATAGTATTGGATCTTTCTCCTACTAATACTCTTCATTATCTCTTGCCTAGCTTACCAGTTCACTAGTTTACTAGCCGGTCGCAAGCCCAGATAAAATGGGAACGTTGCACACACAACTAACAACTATACCTCGTAAAACAAATCCTATCGCTGAAGAAACCTCAAAGCACAAAGGAAACATAAAAAATAAAAAATAAACTTATTCACCGCTGGATCGGGGAGACGAAATGACGCCGATTAGTGAAAACCTTAGGAAAGCCAATTGGCTAATGTGTCTTCTCTTCTCTCGATGAAAGCGAAAGTAAGCATAGAGACATGGAATATCCGAACAATGTTTGAAGATAGCTGGCAAGGCTGCACAGATAGCAAAAGAGATGAGGAGGTGTGGCATAGAAGAGCCAGGCTGGGAATCTGCGAATGGAGATGGAATGGAATGGAAGTGGACTCTGGAAACTGTCAACTGGAGAGGAGTTAATAATCTACTCAGATGTTGTCACCCAGACGACAAACACGAGCCCAGCACACTGAGTTCTCGAGTGGTTATCATGATGTTCCCCTTACAAGAGTATCTAAGGCTGTTTCTCATGCAGTAGGAACCAATCTCTTGCTGCAGGATCATGATAGCAAGATTCAACTCAAGAGGAAGTAAAGTCGCAATCATACAATGCTACACTATGAACCTACAAACGATTCAGATGGAGAGAAGGAGGAGGAATTCTACAGACAGTTGCAGTCATTACTGGACAAGACGCCAGATGGTAACGGCAACATGAAAATTCTAATGCGTGACATGAATGTCGAAGTGGGAGCAGAAAACACAGGAATAGAAGACCATTTGTGGACATCACGTGCTAGGCCCCTGAGTGGAACCCAAAGAGGAATCGACGAGTTGGGTGTCCGACTGTGACTTAAAGTACATCTTAAGAGGAGAAAATGAAAGCTTGTGGGGAGTTATGGAGCCAAGTTCAAAAAACTGCAGACAACACAGTGAAATGGCGATGTGCTGCTGAAGCCTTATGTTCCGTTAGGAACCCGAGGGACAAGTAATAATGATAACAATATTAATAATCTGTCAAAGAAAGCGTTTCTCCAACAAACCAATCAATTTATGAGTTGAACAATAGTTTCGAGATATCATTGTGCGAGACAAAGCAATAATAATTGATTATTTGAACGTATGGATTGATGCGGCTGAGTTATGATGCCTCGGGCAAGCCAACTTACTGCTGTAAATACCTCAAGTGAAAAATATAGGAAAAGACAAAATGAGCAACCAGCATATATTGTTTTCAGTTAAGATTATTTAGTAATCACTAAAGATATTGGGATGAACGACATATACCACAAAGTTCCGAGACATTTTTGTTGAAAAAATGCTTTTATTGATAGAAAAAATTTAACTGCCACAAAACGGTACATGCACATGTGGGATTTAGTGATTTCGCATCTCATGACCCAAGTAATACACCTACAAAATTTTCATCTTCATCGTAAATATTATAAAATCACCACCGGTTGCACAATAAGATTCACTTTTCGAAATTTTACAGAAACGGAAAACTAATGTATTACTAGTGATGTTGAGTGCTGTCAGTTCTCCTCAGTAGGATTTTTATCACTGACCTGCATTCTCGATGAATATTTTGCCAATCACATCTATGATTTTCAAGCATTTAGATCTCTTGTTAGAGATGAGCAAAGCAAGAAGGATAAGATTTGTAGAATAAAATGATATTTTATTTCATGAATACTCTTCATCTTCAAAATTAAGAAATCGATAATCTTAGGTTGTGTAACTAAATCTTTGACAATCCATATGACATGCACGAGAATTAATTGTATAGAGGAGCAAGACGTGTAAGAGATGGCAAGTAATAGTAATAAATAAATAAAGAGTTATACAATGAAACTGGGAATGGAAAAAGGGGAAGTCATGGTCACCAAGAAAGAGAGAGATTAGCCACACTCTCTTTCTGTACGCAAAGATTAGGTTGAAAGAGCTTTATTGCAATGGCTTCTGCGAAACGAAGTATCCCAGATATTTTCTGTACCTTTATTATTTTAGAATTACTTTAGGTTTTGACCTGACATTCTGTGTCTATGCGGTGTCTGGTAGTTGCACTGGTTAGAATTCTACTTCTTTTCAAGCATAGCTGCTTTCAGGTATGCTTAGCGAGCCGAATAGATGCCCTCCTCTCAGTCCTTATAATGTACTTTCTACTTCTAGTCCATATGGATTCATAAATTCAGTTGGAGTTAACGCGACCACGACCATTTTGATTGGCTCAGCGAATAGGTGGTACTGTATACTGATGCTAGTTTAGTTTTATGAAAATTTCCTTCTCGGTACTTCTTTGATTCTTGTGTTTATTCTCTCAGACACTGCATCTCCCCTAGAATATAAGGCGCATAAAAACCTTCTCCTTTTTCGCAGTTGTGTGTTTATTTCTCTCGATCTGTTTTTTTCCGTACTTCATAATAAATCTTTTAGGATATTTATTTTCTCTGAGACATCTCCCAATAAAGCCTAGTTTTCCCTCTAACTTGTTTTAGCTCTGTTGTAAAGTGTTTTGACTGGCTCACGCTTAAGCCAGCAGTACACAAACTGTTATACTGAAAATGTTTTCCAGTCCATATATCTTTTCTATGAATAACCTTTTCAATTTTACCATCAGTTCTTATCACATTGAGGTCCAAAAAACTGAGCTGATTTTCATACTCATATTCCATCGTAAATTTAATGTTAGGATGAGTTTCATTCAGTTTATCAAACAACTCAGTTACACAGTTGATATGATTACAACAATAAATTTTAAATGCCTTTGCGCCTTTCTATCCAGGATGACTGTGAAGATTTTGTCATTTAGCCAAACATCTAAGATGATGCCATAGAGTCAAGAATGGTGACTCAGATCTTATTTAATTAATCAAAATTATCTTACTTGAATGTAAGTGGTGATTTATAACTGTTTAGATAGTCATATTTAACGATAGTCTCATTATTCATTGATTTTATGTGCTACAATGACTGATACTGTAATCCAGTTGGCTATCTCACAGTTTGGACTGCAGTCCAAACTTTCATTTCACCTCTGATCATCACCCTGTATCAAGAGAAGTCTGCCAAACCACAGCTATCTCTGATAGTCAGAATTGTTATCTTTTGATTGCTAAAAATAGACATTTTACAGTTATAGCCCTCGTTTCGGGTGACTTCATGGGGTAACTTCAGCAACAACTAAGACAACCAGTTGAGTTTCTGTACATCACCTTGAAAAATAGTTTATAAGATTGATTGCTAGGGCGATTATCCTTTAGAGATACTCTTTGTCATTTTAAATTACTAGTTCTAATGAGTACTAAGTGCCGATAATCATTTGATAATTCATTTCCAAAACAACAGAGCTTCAAATCACCCAAGTCCATGGAAACTCATAATCATCATTTATTTTCAAGGTCCCTATAATGGTAACTTAATGTCATTGTGTAATTTGTACTTGACCATTTGTCATTACTTTTTTTTACCAGTCAATGAGCTCAAATTGCTTTTTTTCCTCCTTATTGTGTTAAATTTAGTCACTTCGTTATACATTTATCACTAAACAAGAACTTGTAAAACTTTATCGTACACAATTAAAATGTATGCCGATGACATAAGTATAGTTTTAAACAAATTTGTACTGATCATTTACACACACAATTTCTCATGTTCAATTATAAATGTTGATTTTGAAAAAGGAAACAAATTGAAAAACGATAATTTATAAATTATGATATATTCACTTTTCAATAATTCTTTGGTCATCTAAATGTGAAAACCCTATTATTTTTCGATTTTATTTTGTTTGTATATATTATTAATGTAAACAGAACCTGTGCTTTAAATGGGATTGTATGCTAATCCCATTTTAATGACTTCCTTGGTAGAGTCTTGTTTACTTCAAATCAGAAGTTGTTCTATTTCACTTGTGATCCACAAACTACTATTTGTTTTTTTTCTTTTTATTATGTATAAATAAACTTAGCTTTTCATTATCTGTCATTCATTCATAACTTTCTCATTTATTTTGTCTGATTCCTTTTTATTTACTTACTAAAAATGATTATTTTACAAGGTGACAAAAGTTTGAACTTGTAAAAATTTTAATTCAATGTAAATTTTTTTTCTGTTTAAGCTTGTTGATTATTCAAAAGTTATTTGAGTAAACAAAGAATACTCTTTTTGATAACTTCTTCCTCAGATCCTACAGTTATATGTACATATTAAAGAATTATGTATCAACACTATTGAAGTTTTACTTATCAGTTTGTTAATGATATTATACAGTTGAGGAAATCAATCCAGAAAATTCTTGTATACATGTCAATGATGGAATCAATTGTTACTGGAATTCACTGAAAAATAAATGGTTATCTAAAGACTATAAGGTAATAGAATAATAAAACAATAGAAGAGTATACATGACAGTTAGATAAAGGAAGATAAGTTGAGGAATATTAGCTTGATTGAATGTAACCTATGTTGGGGGAACAAAATAGCTTAAAAGAATGTGATAAAATTATTTTGGATCATTGGGATGAAGGGATATCTACAATATAGAATTCGAAATTGGACTGCCTGGGGCAGGATACAAAGAAATTTGTGCGTCCCGAAGTCAACAGCGGTAGTTGCAGTGGCGAAACTTGCTTTTTGAATACATAACTCAAGTTATTTGATCCTGATTGCTACTGCTTCTTCAATCAGAAGGATTGGGAGCCGAGTGTCTTTTGGCAAGTAGATGGGAACCACGCGGTTTAAAATGGAAAATGACTTATTCATATTCAACTTACAGCTCATTTGAACGAATTTTGCTAATGCGGAGCTGGTGATGGTCTTTACTGCACCTTTACTTAACCACGCGTGGAGGAGTTCGCGAGCCCGCAAACTTGAATTTCTAGACCACAGGAACATTCGAACTGAAAAACATAACAGGAAGTGGCCAGTCCAGGCAATTCATCTCTCAGTTTCAGTGTAACCACTAGGCACGTGGAGAATGTGATTTGCATTCAACCAACATTTAAAGTTCTCTGAATTGATTTGCATAGTTTGTGAATCAATATCTCGCGAGATACATCACCTTTAAATTATATCCGTAGGTATGGTGGTTTTCAGCAGAATGAATGTTTGAACTGTAACATTCGAAGCTCATTACTAAATTAATGAGGGAAATATTATTTTGAAGGATGGCCTTTTTCAGTAAAAGTGTATTAGTAGCTCTTATGGAGACAATTCTAATTAAAGAACAAGTACACTTTAGCGAGGAGTTTCTTTTCAGCGATTTCATTTTCAAAGCTGTACAATCGCAAATTTATACACTTTTCTAGTCTAAGGATTTGATAGTTAAAAACGGTTTGCTAAGCATAGCAACACAATTAGTGCCAATAAATGAGCTGTCATTAGAATCAGAAAACCAAAAATTGATGAGTTGAATATTAATCAAAATAAGTTTGGACAGAGAGTCTCGTAACATGATGACATAGTTGGTAACTGAATTGTTATCAGGCAGAACATAGCAACAAGAATAAGTAATAAATTACTTAAGTAGTGAATAGTGTCAAAATAGAAAATGAAAAGAAAAAAGGGGACAGTGGTAGAAGAGATTGAAAACTAAGGCGATGAAAAGAGAATGGGTTGAACAATCTTCTTTTGCGTACACAACAGTTTAGACTTCTCCATTTGGATGGCAAGAGCTTCGGTGATGCAGAGAATACGAAGACATTCAGCCATTGGGGGGTTTCTTTTCACTTTATAGATGGCTTTGAACGAAGAGGCTCTTGAGATAGGGTGATTTGTGTTCACGATGTGTTCAATTATAGCACTCCTTATGCCTCCATTGTTACCTCTTTGTAACCACGCGGGATAGTGTTCTTGAACCGTTTTGGATAACAGTCGCATCGAATGACCTATATACCTGGCCCCAGAATAGTAGGTGAGTTGATATATACACATAGATGTGAGAATTTCCCATCGACTTGTTGGAAATCGTTGGGCGACAAGAGAATACTAGTCTCAGCGTTGATGCAAAGAATGTTTTTATTAGAGCGTTTGATATCCTACTTTTTAGAGCATCAGCGGCAGAATCACCTTTAAAGTTCAGATTCATACAGAGTGTCTTTTTTGTACGGTGGTAAGGTTCTCTTTGCGAGGCTTAGGTTTGATGTGTTTGCCTATGAAGCGTGGTGGGAATCCTTTTTTAATCAGGATGTTCTTTAGAATAGAAATTTCGTCTTCTAACACATGAGGCTACAGATTTGTCTAATGCGAGTGGCAAGATATACGAAAAGGTTTCGTTTACGACTTATAGGGACCCAGATATTAAAGTTCGTCAGTTGACCATTCCACGACGGTTTTCTGTGAATTGATCTACTTAAAGTTCCATCAGCTGTTCTTGTCAGCTCTACATCAAGAAAATGAATTTTCGATCAACTTAAGATCTCAAGGGTGAATTTAATTGCTGAATAGCAGTTATTGAATATTTGTAGAACATGATTCAAATCATATTAATAATCACGGATGATAAAAGTGTCATCCTTGTACCTTTAGTACGGTTTAAAACCTTCAGTCATTGACTTCAAGGGGCCGTTCTCCAAACTGACGATAAAGCAGTCTGCTATGTGTAAACCTGGTGGGGATCACATGCGATTCCATCTTCTTGTTTATAATTCACGTCTTTAAAATGTGAACTGGACGTTGAATGTGCACCTAAGTAACAAGTCCTTAAAGTGTGGGTAGGTACCCCAAAATTTATGTTATCTTCTCTGTTTCTGCATAAGAATAAGATAGTTTCGGTAAGTGAAACATTGGTAAACATGGCTTGACATCAAGTGACATCATGCATTGATTAGACACGTCTTCGTCTCTTATGCAATCAACAAACTCAAAAATATCACTTAGAGAGTGGATGGCGATTCGTCTTCTTACATGCTCTAGGATTTCAGTTAGCCATTTCGCTATTGGATGGTAAGGAGATTCAGACATATCTAGAATCGGATGAAGGGGTAGACCGGCCTTGTGAATTTTTGGTAATGCGTAAAGTCTTGGAATTGTGGAGCCTGTTGGCTTGATGCGTTCATAGGGATCATCGGTTATTGGCTGATCATTTTAAAACCTTTTCAAAACTTCAGTAAGTTGTTGTCCAATCAATTTTGTCTTATTTTTATCGTCAGCAGGTTCGTAGAATTTATTTTCATCCGACAGTACAGCCACTATTTTGTCAATATAGACACTTCTGTTTAGTATAAACACATCCGCACTTTTATCCAGGTGTGCTATTACCAAACCTTTCTTATATATCAGTTGTTTCAGTTGTTCTCTGTGTTCTTTTGTTAAGAAGCTGTGGCTCTTTGATTTTGTGTTGAGGTATTGATATCTTGATGAGTTTATTTCACACACTGAAATCCAACCAGGACTGTACGATACCAAAGGAACTCAGTATGTTCCTACGGCACTTTGTCAAGCTTGCTGAAGTTAATGTGAAGATTAATTTTCTTAGCGACTGCATAAAGAGCCATAAGTATGTGAAGTGGTTTCTGAAGGCTTTACATAGAAATCATATTTATCGAAATGGCATACCTTTCAAACGTTACACCATGAACCGTATTGACTCCATCATCTCACGCATCCCAGAATCAGAACGAAATGTCTGACGTGTTTATAAACACGTACATGACCCAAGTGCAATTATTTACCTAACCTCCCTCTGTCAATATGCTGAATCCGCGGAATTCACAATTCGAGACTCTGGAGACTAGGTGGCTATTTCTCGTTATCTTGCAGGTGTAGGTACAGCATCAGACACTGGATCCAGGACAACAGTTGCCTATGTGCTGTTCGACTAAGAAGCAGAGGAATGACTAAAAAGAGAAGTGAGACTTGCCGTTGTCTCTTTATAATCTCTAACTTTAATGGCCACCCTAGCAACTGCTGAGAAAGACAATAAGGCTTTTAAATTCTATGAAAAACTACCGATAACTGATTGGTTGTTACAGCAGTTGCCAGGATGACCTTTAAAGTCTCTCGTAATTTCAGCTGTTGCTATGGTGGCCTTTAAAGTCCCCCGTAGATATCTCGTTCCACATAAGCACAATTAAATAAATGTGAAATTATCAGGTGGATGTTAAATATATCAACAAACAGAATATGATATATATCCTACAAGCTAACACTCAATTTACTTTCCACAGGAGCCATAGAACTTAATCAGCTAACGCAAGCCTTCTTTATGCCTGAAGCTAAAATTAACAGTCTGATATTTAGAAAGGTTTAAGATCATTTCAGAAAGACTACTGTTTAATTTCAGCCAAGAACCGTTTAATTGAGAGTTAACTGGCACAGAAACCATCTGATCATCAGCGTTCTTCATAAAATTAGTTTCAACAGAATGAAGTAAGTTATGCCAAAAGAGATAAAACAGAAACGGTGAAAGTATCGCAATTACAGGCACACCAGTTTCAGTAAGCGGTAAGGTGGAGTGCCTTGCTTTATAAAAAATATACTGTTTCCTTTCAGAAAAATAAGAGTAAAACCACTTTGTAACCCATGCATGGCTCAGTATTAGCAATGGCCAGCCTATTTACCAACAGTGGTCTAGGAACGGAGTTAAAAGCTGACGTGTAATCCATGAAGACATAGAGAACATGCTTATAAGCTTCATACAGACTACAAACAATGTTATGATGGAAAGCAGAGACAGCATCTGAAGTACTTCTCCTATGCTTGCAACAGAATTGTTTCGGATCTTTGAAAGCCTTCAATGCAGGCCCAAGCGCAAGATGTACTTTCTTCGTCGTCTTTGAAAAAAGGGAGGTTATAGTGATGAGTCGAAAGTTAACAACCATTCCAGAAGACGACTTAGTCACAGATACAACTTTGATCATCTTTCAAGTAGCGGGTATTGCATTTTTAGAAAACGATACATTTAAAATATCTGCAAGAGGATGACAGAAAATAACCTCACATTTTCTACACTTAATACTCGAAACACCATCAAGACCTAGGCTTTGGGCTGGATTAAAGTACGTAAGATATTTTGAAGATATCATTTATATTAAAGTCGGGATTTTTATCTTTACCACAAGAAGTTTGCTACTCACAAATGAATTTCACTTACTAAGTTTGTGGATGGTAAGAACAATCTATATCAAGTGAACACTGTTTCCAGAGAATTTTCGGCATTCGGTGGCATCATTACAAACAAGACTTAGTATGTTTTATTGTTCATCAATGAAGGCTGTTATTCTACAATGTAAACTTGAGTGGCGTAAATATATTTACACGTCAACTCAGAAGCCTTCTTATGTATATAAATACTTACTGTTTTAAGCCTATTGGTCGCAGACAAAATGTCAGACAGTTCAAATCTATGTACAAAATAGAACGAACTTGAGATCTTATAAAGTAGGCGTCAGAGGTTATGCAACTCTTCAACTGGATCAGTAATCATCTTCATTTGTAACCTATTAAATGATTTTTTTGACTTTTAGAGAAATAATAAGTAATGATTAACATAATTAGGCTATTTTACTTTTTAAATCCAACAGGTTCCGTTCAGCTTACCATAGAACCGAAATAGTGCCCATCATGATGTTCTTCTAGCTTCATGTTTCAAAATCATTTCAACATTAAGTAAATGGGTACAGAGTTTTAAGTAATAATAATATGTTGAACTTAAAATTTACAGTTGTGTGACGATCGATAGAATATATATATATATATATATATATATATATATATATATATATATATATATATATATATATACTGTTATACTATATGCTTCATTTATTGATCGATATTTAATTTGAATCAACTTCCTCTTTATTACACATATTGTACATATAACACATCTTACAGTTTGGATTTATAGACTGTTAAAATAAAGTATTCGGTCGAAAGAAGTTATATTGAAGAATGGGAGAAGATGAAGGATTTCATAGTGGTCGAGCAAGACGACTTGTTTTAGGTTCAACACTTATTCGTGATGCATGTGGATCAAGACTAGAAATCAAATTTAAACAAGATCTACTATCTGTACAAATGTATGAAAGATATTATAGTAAACCATGTATTGTATTGTATTATTTTTTAACTATACTTAATCTCTTAACAATTATCATTGAATATCCACCGAATATATGGATAAATGATAAACCATTACCATATTATATACCATTAATTATTAATTTTATATGTGAAGGTTATTTTTATTATCGATGGTATATTATATATGCTATATCAGAGAAGAATACACTGAAATATAATATCTCTTCATTAATGACAATTACAATATTAATATTAATGACAATTGATTCAATTATTTATATATTATTGAATGAATTGAATATTGGTCGTCCTATTCGATGGTCAAGAGCACTTAGACCAGTATTATTATTAACATTTCCAGAGAATAGAAGATTACGTGCAGCATTTTATAATTTACGACGTACATTAATTGATGTATTACCAGTATTTGGTTTATTTATTGCTTGTTTAGTATTTATTTCAATTGTTATGATAACTTTATTAGGAGATAAAAAGTTGATACATACTGATGGAAGTGTTTATTTCAATAATTTTTATGATATCCTATGGGAATTCTATGTTTTAACAACAACATCGAATTCACCTGATATAATTATTCCAGCTTATGAATATAATAACTTTTATATATTTATATATATATTTATTTGTACAATATGTAATTGGCTATTTATGGGTATATTAACAGCTTCTGTTTATAATTCATATAAATCACATTTAGGTGAATTTGTTGTAAAAACAGTTATGAAACGTAAAGAAAAATTGGATGAAGCTTTTAATTTAATATCAACTATAACATTAGATGGTAGTTTTGGTGTTAGTCAAGGCACATTTTTACGTTTAATGCGCATTGTTAAACCACAACGTAGTATAGATTCAATGAAAGTTATTTTTCATGTATTAGATAAAAATAAATCTGGTTATTTAGGTAAAAAAGAATTTGAACGTTTATCTGAATATATGCAAGCAAAACTTGAAGAGATTGAATTAAGTCGTGCATATTTTAGTACATATATTTCAAAATTTTACAATATATATACATCATCTAGATTTCAATTAATGATCAATTATATTGAACATAATATAACAAAATTATTTTTCACTTGTTTAATTATTTCCAATGCTATAACTGCTGTTCTCTTTCGTTCATATCCAAAATTTCAAGAGATTATTGAAGGTATATTTACAATATTATTTACATTTGAATTATTTATCAATTATTTAGCTGTGGTGGTGTTAAATTTTTTGATGATGGTTGGAATTTATTCGACTGTATTATTATTTTTGGTGCATTAATTGGACAATTATTTCAAGTGATATTCTATTCATTTGGTATTTATTTACCAAATAGTATTATACAAATCTTTTTATTATTACGATTATTTCGATTACTTAAAGTTTTTAGTGTTGTACCACAATTTCGTATTGTTATTAATTGTGTTCTAACTATCTTACCATCTTTAGGCGCTTATACAACTCTTCTATTAATATTATTCTATATTTGTTCATGTATTGCTATGGAATTATTCGGTTTATTGTATATTCCACCAATTAATTATAATTATACAATGAATACAACGTGTAATAATCTTTATTTAAAGAATAGTGAATTTGTTCAATGGCATTATTGTACATTCAATTTCAATAATGCTTTAGATTCATTTCTATTACTATTAATTATTGTAGTCGGTAATAATTGGCATATATTTGTTAATGGCTTTTCATTGATAACAACAAAATGGTGTCGAGTATTTTTTATTATTATACATTGGATTTGTGTATTACTTGTTTTAAATGTTGTATTAGCCTTTATAATTGAAGCTTTTTTAATTGAATATGATTCACATCAAAGTAAATTTGAATTATATATCAATGAAAGATTGAATGATTTAGAAATGAATGCTGAAACTGAATTGAAAAAGCGTGGATTAGAGAATTTTCGTAAACCTGGATTTATTATGTCAAAAAAGATACTAGATGAAGCATTTTTAAATGATAGAAGTACAAATAAAGTGTTTTATTTAAAAACAGATACTACATCCATTGAAATATTAATGTTTAGAATGTTTGAAAAGAAATTGATGAATTAGTCCAAAATTTAGCTAATAGAATGGAAGGATCTAAAGTTAGAGCACGTGATCCACATGCTAATTTGTGATGAATTATTCATTTAAAATGTCACAAAATTGACTTGGCAGAACCACGTAAAATTGTTCAATAGATAAATCCCAAACGATTATAAAACCGATTGATTACATTAAAAAAATTAATATGTTTGCATAGTTATTTGAATGTTTCATTTGTTGAATTGTTTGAAACGATTATTTAAACGTCAAATCAAAACTTTTAAAAGAGAGAAGTTTAAACATTTAAAAAGGAAGATTTTCGCTGCCAGTATCCGGTATGTTGTTATGTAGGCTTAATGTGAAACTTATATTCAAAATATTACAATGGATGAAGAGATGAATTAAAATTACTCATTTTACACACTATTTGAGTAGAACAGTGACTACTTATGTCAGTTATGCCACATAAAGCTTACATAGTAGCATGCTTGATACTATCAGTGAAGATTTTCACACTGAAAAGATGTGAGGGTGAAAGTTTTGTTGATTCGTTATTTTTGAAGGTATTTGTAATTGTAATGATAGAAATAAATTTGTTTATTACCAATAAAACATTTTTACTATACAATTGTAAGAAAATTTAATTATGTATAGTAATGATGAGCAGTGGCTGGCAGTGGAATAACACTAAAATTTAATGATATTGAGCAAACTACATCGATACAATACAGTTAGTACAGAAATGAAAGCGGAGACTTTTACAATGCACAGAAGTCATTGATTTGCTTTTAAGTAACAGATTACTTTCCAAAATTGATAACTGTGAAAATAATTACACAATTTAAAGCACGTCTCATATGTTTAACATAGTTACTTCTTGTACACGAATAATGATCAGCTGCAATGAGTATTGACGTAGATTGCATATCCTTTTTATGCTGGATGAATATCGTTAGATTCCTGAGTTTTTGCTTTTTCACCTGGAAAACACAAACACCTACAGCACCTTAAAATAAAATCAACATCGTGCAATGTTCATTTTTCATCAGCATAAAGGTTGTGATAGGACAAATAGTACACCAATGGATATAAAGATACACTTTGTCACGGCGAGCTACTGAATCGCTCACATAGAGATATTGACAGTTCACTTCGTATTGAAGTTAGTGCTGATGATTTCATCTACAAAGACAATGAAATCTCCACGATTAATATACCCAGCTCAAAGAACACAACACAACCAAGATCATCCATCTGAGCTACAAATATTCTCCATTACTTATTGATATCCCAGCTGATAAAAATTGTTGTTAACTGAAGTGAGATGGATCTTTTTGGAGATTTCGGAGTAATGACTAAGTCAAAAAGAGTTGTGACGGTTATTTCGGAGATGGGAGAAAATCCTCATACAGCTTAGAGCTAGAACAGAGAGAAAGATAGTTGGTCACCGTTTTCCACGACCACGACCTTGACCAGTGGTAATGTCACTGGTATCTTAATACGAATGACTTTAAAAACAGTTCTAGCGCTGGTTGTCTTAGCCAGTTAGGTCATTTATCTAGACTAGAAAAGCAGATTTACACTTAGTTTTGAAATCTAATCGGTTATTTCAGCTGTTGTTAGGTTGGCTTTTAGAGTCACTCTTTTATTGGTTCATCATTGATAGTGGACAGAGATGTCAGTGGTACCATATTATTTCGTTATTATGCTTGTCAAACGTTGTGTTATCAACATTTTATCAGCCCGGTATTAACCATTGTCTGAGATGACAATTTTTTATTATTATGCTTATACCTTATGTATTTAAATGAGTGTTATCATTTTTAGTTGGATAAAAAAAGCCTGAGACTCACAACAGAATACTTTGCACACATTCCGCATTCAGTAAATCTGAAAAACTACACAACATCATAGAACAGAGTATAGAATGGCTGTCAACTCTTTACTTCAACTTCATCGATTTTGAAAAGGCCTTGACAGCTCGACCGAGAAGTAATTTAGTAGCTGCTTCAACTCTACGGTTTCACTGACAAAAACCTTTATCAACCTCATTTAGAGCAACTATATGCTACATATGATGCTACATGCCAGCCAAGTGATTCACAATGGAAAGCTCAGTGATGCCTTTGAAATGAAAACAGGAGTAAAACAAGGCTGTCTACTATCACCCATGATATTCCTGATTGTGGCCGACTGGATAATGCAACAAACTGTGACGAGCGAGAAGAGGGGCATACGCTGTGTTGACCGGTGAGAAGACCCCAGAAGAAGATTTGGATTTCACCGCTGATGATGAATTATGTCTAATGTCGAACAACTCGAAGATCTTCAGACAAAAACTAACAAGTTGGTAGAAAAGGCGAGGCAGAGAATACGGGACTTCAGGTGAATGCAGAGAAGACAGAGGTGATGAAGGTACCCAACCAACAGCAACAACAAAAACAATAAGCACCAATCACCATTAACGGGAGAAAACTGAAGGAAGTAGTCTTTTTCACCAACCTGCCTAGGCAGCATGGTTTCAACTACAGGCGGCGGCACAGATGAGGACGTCAAAGCCAGAATCGGAAAGACAGGCCTTCATTAACTTGAAATCAGTGTGGAGATCTACTGCACTCCACTCCACTGCACTCAGCAACGCGTGAACAAGATCCAAATCTTCAACACTAATGGAGTCAAGTCAGTGCTTCTATATGGTTCAGAAACTTGGCGGGTCACAGAAAGCATTCCCAACAAACTACAGACATTCATTAACGCTGCCGTCTACGCTCACTCGATAGTGAAGATCAGAAGGCCAGAATAATAAGAATAAGCAACAAGGAACTCTGGCCAGGAAACGAACCAACCAATAACCTATCACTCAACAAATATGCTGAAGAAAGTGGAGATGGATTGCACTGAAATGACCATACACTGAGACAACCGTTTGGGGTCATCACGCGCCAGGCCCTCGAGTGGAATCCAAAGAGGGAAACGATGGGTCGTGTGTCCGAGGATGACATGTAGATCGTGCGAGAAAGAAATGAAAGCTTATGGGCAGTCATGTAGCCAGGTTCAAAAAACTGCGAAGAACAGAGTGAAATGGGGGAACCGAAGCCCTTGTTCTACTAGGAACCCAAGGTACAAATAAAAATAAAAAATCTAAAAACGTTTTCTTTAATATAAAAGTCAGGGTTGAAAGTGATTTCATTTCTTTGCTGTTCTCGAGGGTTGGCCTGTCGGTTGAATATACGGGATAAAATCCTACTAATTTCTTTTCTTGATTCATTTTAACTCTTGTGAAGCCATCCCTGTGAAGCTTTTGGGTATGCAGCCCCACACTACTTATTGTAAATAAATAGTACAACTCGCGTTCCTTCAAAATGTTACTTCCCAGTTGTCTTTAATTGTTCGGTTAGGTTAAACTTGCCATTTGTTCACGATTTAAAATACCAGGATGTTTTTAACTTTTCAATCATGATTAAAGTTCGCTCCATTAAGTTGCTTCTTCATGCACTATCTTCCGTTGAACAGTTGCTGATCTTACTCCTTTCATCTCAACCTGTAATTCCGCGCCTTTTTCTTCACATGGCTTACAATGGAACAGCTTTGCTGTTTTAGAGTTGACGTACTTCTTGTGAAACGCTTTGAACAAAGACAAACCTTCGGAGACCTCACGGCCCAAGATTTGCAATTTACCAGTCATTATTGTTATTTATTATACGGTACTGTATTTCAGACAAATTATGATGTAAGCCCCTTTGAAATAAGAACGCTAAAGTCAAGCATGACGCCAACAAGCATGAAAACCAAAGTGTTCACATGGTCACAGAAAGTAGAGTTTTTGAGATTACACTTCTGACGTTCTCCTATGAGATAGATCACGTTACAACATCTCAGTAAAGCTGTACAAGGATATTCAATGCAGAAAATTTATGTTGTTGATTCTTTACTCGATTGATTTCGAGTTCATGAAACAAAGATAAATGAACTGAATTTCAGCTACTGTATGTGTATTTATCATATAACTCGCATATATCCATTCATTTAAACAAGTTTACCGTCAAATTTCCTAGTTGAACTAAGGGTAGAAAAAACTGAGAAGAATCTTCATACTCTCACAACCTGTTGATGATGGATATCATATTGATATAGAAATACATTTTGAAACTATTTATCATATTCCTTTTAATTTTACTTGTACTTCATAAATTCTTTTCTACTTACAACAGAAACCATCAGAATTTATCTGAACGAATCCAACTTCTGGCCATCCGAATAACACATCCCAACATGGATGATAGGCAACTCTTTACCTCATCCAACTTATCATTATATTTTATTGTCTTCAGAACTAATTTCCTTTTAGACTTGGTTTTTGCTTTCACAACTATTCCACTCGTTCTTTGCTCTTTTGATTTCCGGGAATAGTTCTCACTTTTACACCTTGAAAATGAGGAATACACACTAACTTATTACTATTCTGTCAGTGTATTACGTTGCATTTCTTCGAAAAACCCATGTATCAGTATAGGTAGAATCATAAATGATGCTTTACGAAGTTTTATCTTTTAGTTTCACGATCGAACTTATGGTGTGATATTTTCCGGTTCTTAATGGCTATGAGA
Source organism: Heterobilharzia americana (assembly GCA_944470555.2). Lineage (NCBI taxonomy): Eukaryota > Metazoa > Platyhelminthes > Trematoda > Strigeidida > Schistosomatidae > Heterobilharzia > Heterobilharzia americana. The sequence continues at coordinate 67,593,784 of OX104127.1, read as the reverse complement.
TTTCAGTATAGAATTTTTGGAGGGCTTTCCCAAGAAACGTTTTTTCTCTGAATCAGTAAATCACAAGCAGATAAGAAATAATTATAACTAAATAAATCCAGTAAGTGATGCCGTTCCAACTGAGATTCGAACCATAGCTTCAAATGACAACGGTGAATTAAAAGTACCAGTATTCAAATATATTACCTGAAACTCTGAATGTTTCATCTGCTATAAAACCAAATCCAATTACTGTATAGCAAATCACTGTATTTTTCTAAACTTCTTTGGTTTATTCAATAGTGAAAAGGTTTACTAAGTTACCAGCAATAACATTCTGAAGAGAATTCAGTAATAATTTTTAGCAACTAGTCAATTGTAAATGACAGAAACCACATAGGATTTGTCAAAAAACCTAAGATTGCGTATAATAAGATGAAAAGACCAGTGAAACTGCTGTCACCTGAAAGGCGTCCAGTTAAGTATCAGTTTGGAAAATACCTGGGTATATGAATATGGGTTATTTTGTTGGCATACTGTGTCAGATGTATTTTATTACACTCATGTAGGAAAATTCGGTCGATAGAGCTAAAAGCCACCTTCAGGTTTAGAAATACAGATAGAGTTGGTAATTGTGTTTCAAGGTCTAGTCAGTAAGTGGAAGAATGTCTAGACTGTACACCTACGGTCGGATCTGAACCCGGCTTGATTTCTTCGGGTTCGCTGTTCTCAGGCCTTATTTAGGGGTTCGATGATTAAAGGAACTACAGTATTAAACACTGTTTTGCATGCTGATTCCCTCTATGGTTATCAGAAAGAATCCCTCCTCTTTCTTGAGGACAGGAATAATTAGCGAATCTGGCCAGTCAGTAGGGATCACATGTGATTACAAGGCACTAGCTGACACTACACTCAGTCTAATCAACAAACACAAGCAGCTGTTCTCACATATCTCTGATACTAGTTTATAAAAGCCTGCTACTCTTCTTTGCTACAGGTCATTAATAGCATTCTAAACTTTTCCTTCAGTTGGGTCCACTGTCTCAATGTCCTCTATAGGCTGTAACTGGATGATAAGCAACGGAGGAGTTCTGAGGGTCTCTTGGACTGTTCAGGATTTTCTGTTCATCTTTCTAGTTGTCCCTTCTGTGAATGAATTGTGTATTCAACTTCCTCGCTGTAGTCACACTAACAGCTAACTTTTCATCCATTCCCCAATTAGGTTTGAATAATTGTCGCGGCTTCGATCCCTGGTGGGGTCGTGGGTGCGCACTGCTGAGGAGTCCCATACTAGGACGAAACAGCTGTCCAGTGCTCCCAGGTTTCCTTTGTTCCTCGAATTGATGTCAGTCTACGGTGAATTACAACTTGAAATTACAAGTATATCAACAAATAGATAAAGAATAGTCAGTTGTCTTAGTGCAATGAACTTTCACCATTCTGACCGATTTCATCTGCAACCACTGATCCGTTGTCTTCTCTTAGTTTACAAAGTACTAAACTCTATAAAAACATCAATACTGAATTATGGGATAAAGCATCATTATCTTTCATAGACATCCAACACTGTTGAACGGTTACTTAATGTATTATCTTGTCAGTTTGGTCATCCATTTAGAACTTATTATTATACGGTTATTACTAGTCTTGTCATTCACATTCTTAAACTCATCCCTACTGATCAGATCTACTGGAAAATTTAGTTCCTCGTTACTAAATAGACCCTCATATTGCGTTCAATCCACTATGTCATCATTATTCCTGTCATGAATTTTCATGTAAAGTATTCTGTTTACTGTTCTTCTCTGAGATCATTGATTGACTTTATAACTTCATTTTTCAGGTTAACAATAGCTTGGATGAATTGTCTACGTATTGTTAAGTTGTGAATTTCATCGTTTATTCTTTTTCTGAACTATTTGTCGGCATGTTTAACCATTGAAAGTCATCACAATGAATGAGTGACTGAGGAGTAAGCAATTTCATGTCATCTAGACCTCAGTAACGATGGGATTCAAATGTTCATCAAGTCAAGAGACTAATCATCCGAATGGATTTTGAGTAATCTGAAGAGTTTGTGGGCAGTCGACAGGAAGCCGTGGCTATAAATTCCATCCTGCTTTGTACTCATCAGCACGGCGTACCTGCGAATTTAAGATTATGGATGTCCCCTCAGTGACGCTGAATCCCATCACTTAACTTTTTTGCATTCGTGAACTATTCGTCTAAAATATTGTTCTACCTAAATATTGCCTTAGAGGACAGTGCTCAATTTATTCAGAAGATATTTAGCAAAGAAATTCATATGTGAGAAAGACAACAAACGGTTGCAATCAAGTAAAAACGCCATTCATGCTAATAGAAGTAATTTTGAAAGTAACTAATTCGTTATTTCAGTGATTGAATTATCCCAATAACTTCTAATCGTTCTCAACACAATCAATCATTTGGCCTACCTAACACTACACTCAACTTTCTCATGAAGAATGCAAACTTCAAGACCGGATGATGTGACAGTCACAATTCACTAAACTTTTATTTTATGATAGCTACGGATTCAAACCTTCACTCAGATTTGGATGAAGATAGCTTGCATATGTACGCTCAAAACATGTCGATCTAGAAATCACAGGTCAGTCTCCGCCTTCTGATATTTTCATGTCTCATTGAAGTTGATGATATTGAGGGAACAGTTACTTGCTACTATAAAAATTCGAGAATTTCCGGTTATTCAGTACAGTCAATCAATTTACTTACGTTCGCAATTCACTCAGTCACTTCGCGAATACCGAGTTCAGATGGTTAGGTAAGTCAATGAGATGAATAAAGAGTTATTTATTAGACTTGTTCATATTCACTCTCATTTAATGAAGTGCTATACTACTTTTCTGTGTTCGTTGACTTTTGAATTCTTTAGTTGGACGTCGAAGTTCAACAATACAAAGTACATCAATAATAGTGAATCTCTAGGCATACAGAAAAATCAACGCAAAATACTGAAAATCTGCTAATTCGATGCTCGCAGAGTTCAATCAGCATTTGCGATTAGCTATGATATCAGTTGATAATTAGTAACAAATCAATGCTGCAGTATGTTAATTATATATTAAAATGGAGAAAATTTAAATGCAAAGTATCTTGAAATAAGTGAGATTCACAGGGTAATGTACAATTCAAAATCGTGAATAAAATATGCTGGAATGTTCATATTTATTTGAAACGCAAAGATCAAACAAACAGTATCTTTCATTGAACACATTAAGCATTCATTATAACATTAATATTGAATTCATAAAACGTGATGGACTAGCTAAATTCAGTTAACGAATAGCAGACGTCAGCAAAGTTAAACACCATCGTTTGATTCATTTTCTATCAAAGTTAAACGTTGATCTAATATTGAAACGGTCTGACAAAAAAAGTAGTAAAAAAACCGTTTTAAGTAACATCCCTGATTTGACTAAGTAATCTACTGGGTATAAATAAACGCCTAATAAGTGTGGTTATGACAGTAGGGTAGTTTTCGATTCCCATAATTAATAAGTTACTAAAGCGAAAATTTAACTGAAACTGATGACAGTACAACAGATAGGAAACACTGGTGTAAACTTCTCACAAAAAAAGAATTTATTCAACACTGTAGTGCCCAAAAGTAAATAACTAGTACAACCTGATGATCAAGTCAACTCAACACACAAGAAAGCGTCAGTACACGTTGAATATGCTGCACCTGTTTACTTTTCCTATCCCATGCCAAACTACCACCATTTCCCCTACTCAGTATTGATGCTTTACTCCTCTAGGTGTTCAACTTACAACCAACGCGGGGGGCTGCGGGTTCGACCCCTAATCCAACTATAGAAGTCTGAACAGCCCGGTATTATCACTGACTCATACGTAATAGGTTTGATTTGTTGTCCACTACAAGAACGTAATCACGACTGCTGAGTTGGATTCTTTCTTTTCTTAATTCACTCAATGGATCCTCAACGTGCACCTATTACTCATACTCAGCTCCCTGATATTGTTTTTCATTCTAGATGAACCACTGGTATTCATTAGGAAATGATTTAGTCTTCTTTCTCCAATTGTATTCACTCTATGCTAAGACTGGTTTATTTCTCACTATTTAGTTTAGAACCAAGAATACGAACAGATTATTGCCAGTTGAACAGTTCTCATCACAGATCGATGTTAGCCAGAGAACCATTAAAAACCTGAGAGCACTGCTGAACAACTGTTTTGTTCTAGTATGAAAAATTTCAACAATGAAAGACAAAGTTAAAATAGGAAGAGACATTATTGTGTTATGGTCCAAGTTACTACATTTCATATATCAGCATATCAAATTAGAAGGCATTATAATGAAAGAGTGAGAAATAAGACAGAAACCAATCAAAAAAGGCTAAATGTGACCAGACTAAAACATGGCACCAGTCTCTGAAGTTTTGATTGTTGATCTGAATGCTGTAAGGGAATGTAGACTTCCTCGCTGCCATCCATTTGAAAACAGGGACCGGTGGTTGGAGACTGTATGTGATATGGCTCAGAATCGACCTCAGTCATGGGGATATATTCACTCACACTTGATCTTTACCCAAGTCGCCATATCTTATATCAGTACTGTCGCATTCTTCCTTGGTCTTTCTGACAATATTTTACAGGTTTTGACTACTTTCCTCTTATTTCTTAATTTTTCATTATGGTGCATTGATGTATTGATATGTGTAGCAACCTGGACCGAAACGAAATCCACTCAACAAACTTGTGCACATTCATGCAGTAGGCAAAGAGCCATACCCATATTGTGAGGGTTAATGATACTATCTGGCTGCCAAAACCTCCGTAGGTAGAGCGGGAATGGAACCCGTGACCCACCTCCCTAAGCCACTGAGTCACAGCTCCACTCACACTCTCAGTGTAACAGCTATATTTTATCAACTGTTAGTTCAGATATCGGTGAATGAGATAAGGTTCGAACTTTAGTCGAATGACAAAGATTCAAATATCTACTTTCATGGGGTCACATGATATTATTCCATGAGAACTGAAAAATTGTTCACAAAAGGCAAAATGTTAACTGAATAAAAACGAGACCTACATGTGTCAATATGTCCAGTTGGGAAACCACATGTTCAAGTAGAGTGAAAACTGCCGGTGGAATATTTTGTTGTTCATTGTATAAATCAGCAATTGCCTTAGAGTTCTGAAAAAACAAAAGTCAAAGAAAAGAAAATAACTCAGTTATGCCCTGCTACAAAGATTACAAAATACAAATCCACTTTTGAGTATCAGATCAAAGTATTTTTCAGAATGGAAGTGAGGTGTCCGTTGTATTGAAATGATGGGAAAAAATCTAAAACTCTGAAAAGCATGTGGTGATTCAGTACTTTCTTAACGTTGATATTTCGTCATAAATGTTTCATCACCAAACCTGATGACATCCTCAGCAATAAATTCATAAAGAATACGCAAATGGTGCATGAATGTTAACGTAGTTTTCTACCTGACCTTTGGTGTTGTTGTGAGAGAAACTTCTATCACCACACCCTTATCCCTTCGACCCTACACATTTACTTCGATCACGCTAATAGAGAATATTTGTTAGCGTGGAACTGTGTTATTTGTTACTGTTACAATGTGCCTCATCATTAATTTGTTGGGTCTATTTGCACTTCGTTGCTGGATGGATATTTTTCTGTTTAAGTAGATTGGGCCTATATCCGCCTGTCTGTTGATTGACTTTTCCAACATGAATTCCCCTTTATGAGTTTGATAAAAGTAAGAACAACAAGGGGAGCAGGATAAAATGGATCCATTTTATTTCGGTGGTACCTTATCACCCGCTTACAACCCCCTAAAATATCAAATATAGTTTTACTGAAAATTTACCGCGCTTTAATTCATTGAAAAAATAGAACATCGGTCAGTGGTTAAGACGGACAGAAATAGTCATAGAGTAGGGGTCAAACTCAAGGGGAGTTAATAAACAATCAATATTATATGAGTAATCTAATGAAAGTTTCTCGAATGAAATAACAAGAGTGGAATAGTAGTCAAAATATTGAGGGACTTAACACTAGGTTACTTAAGTAGGTTGAAACTCAGTTAGCTGAAAACATTCTAAATGAACAAAAGGTAACGCAACTAAGCGGGAGTGAGGGTATACACAGCTAAGACTGATACAGGATGATGTCATTAGATAAAAACCAAGATATCGAATGTTTTAACTAACTGAGCCTAACTCACAATATTTAGCTGAATTCAGTAGTTTGAAATTCATTGAGTCATATCAAGGATATCCTTCACATTTTAATTTTGATTATTTCTCCGGAAGAAACTCGGACCAGACTTCCGTGCGAAACGTTGTTACTGTTTTATTTTAAACACACTGTGACTTACACAAATACAAACTATATCTGATAAAATGAATCATTGGTAAAACCACTGATTAAAAAACTCTGAGTATATCACTTACAGCATTACAATTTGATGTTAGTGGTAAGGTGCTTGGTGTACTGATACCGGAATGAATGCGGGCACTAGGAGGGAAATGACGCATCACAGAAGTGGGTGGTTCACGTGTTTCCTCATTAGGAGATTCACGATAGTCGATAATTGCTCCAGATGCATCAGAAGTCTGCTGATCTTTCTCTTGCGATCCGTTTGATGTCATTTGAGAAGTGCCAACTGTTTGGGACTGAGGACATAACAACCGACGACTAATCTGGATAGATCTACTTCGAGATGTAGAGGCCTCAGGGTTCGAAGTTGTAAGAATACGACCAGGGCTTTGATCTGAGGTTTTAGTTACTTCATTTGCAGATTTATCGAAATTTGTGCACCACATGAACACCTTAAAGAAAGTAAATGCTTTGACAATAAGTTTCAAAATCTCTGGCTATCATACATTGAATACCTATAAGAACTTTATCCAAGAAGGGTTCCGAAAAGAGAACAAATGTTTCCGTTAGAGCACATTATCCTACGAGATAAAACTGATCACATTTATAACAAAAGTGGTTCACCAGTATAGCCATCTTGTAAAGCCAAGTTTGGAGTTACATAATCTATATCAACAACCTCAGTTCTAGTTAAAGTAGAGGGAACCGTAGATGAAGAAAATGTTCCCAGAAAATCGTTTAGCATTTACAATATATATGGTGTAAACGCAGTTTATATCACAATTATTTAGGCTCCCAATTCATTTCAAATATGTTGTGTAAAGAGGTGACAGCTAACAACATTAACCAAAGTTCAAAGAAGAAAAAGTTACTTGATGAATTACAAATCATTAAATATCTCATGAACAAAAAAGTAGCGGTTTATGATTAGCAGACTGAATAGAGAATTTATTTTTTTAAACTCCCATGAGACATTTGTTTAAAAGTGAATGAATCGGTGAACAAAATTATAAACCTTCGAATCAATCTTCACCAAAACACTTAAATGATTGATATCTTAAGGTTTAGGAAAAAAGGTGGTAAATAATTTTTGCAACTATCACAGAATCCAATCAAACATAGCTTATCTTCCTAACCACTGCGTTCTCCTTTCTCTTCCTTCCAAGTACCAATACTGCACTTCTAACAACTTCCCCAACCTAACCCTGCAGCCATTGCCCACGACTCAAGACATCGGAACATCATTTCTAGTCTTCTAAAACGCAACTGTCGATTTCATGTTGGGTCTTTTAACTCTCTGAGAAACTAGACAGCATGTGTCTTCTGCAACAGAACTCTAGAATCTCGAGTCATGGACGCATGCTGCCTCCGATACACGTACACCCATTATTAACTCGACCTAACCTGGTCAAAGTAGTGAATCTTCAAAACTTACTTTTAGAGTCCCCATAGATCCAATGACTAGGTCTCGTGGACTTGACATAGTAAGCAAAGCATCGATTGGTAGAGCAGAAAGTCTACTTCTCGACTACATACTATAAGACAGCAGTACTTTGCTGTTCCACTGAATAAATCTGTCTATTCGTATTCCCCACCCACGTACCCACCGACTAGTTCAGATGAAAAGGATGAATTCCATGAGAAGCTGTCGACTTTGCCACGGAAAGCAAAGCGTTCACATGCCGTAGTGGACGGTGACTTTAACACGCTACCAAGGAAGCTGAGTCAATCGGAAAGGAATATTGGAGGCGTTCATGGAATCCCATACCAACGAGCCAACAACGAGGATCGTCTGTTGCAACTTTGCCGCCACAATCACTTGTTCCCTCACAACGCTAAGTTCGAGTATCCGGAGAGACAGATACTGTCTCACATGTTGTCCACCAGCATCAAACCAACAGTGGACACAGATACACCACATTGCCATAAGGGATCGTCGGAGTGGATTGCTGAGGGATTGCCGCTCTTTCTGCAGTACACATTTGGACTCCGATCATGCGATAATACGGACTCGTGTATGCCTGTGCCTCGCTGGTATCAGGAAACAGGTGAAAGTTATTCTTGTCAGTGTTCGATCGGAAGATAAGGACTCCAAGTACCTATTTAGGGAAGAGTTAGCTAAGCATTTGTCTAAAAGTGACAGCAACGCCCATCCTGGGGAAATCTGGCGCGATATTAAGTCTGCTGTAGAAACAGTGGTAATGACAATTACTAACGTTCATCGTAGGATTAGGAAAAGTCATCGGGCTTCCGCAGCGTCATCATAACTGACTGGTTCCGGATGGTTCTGACCACGATGAAGAGCGAAAGCAACCGAAACATAAATTGGCTAAGAGTCGTCGCAATGACTGTGAGCAGTTGAGGACGACGAATACGAGATAGATGGAGAAGACAGCGCTAAGTACTACCTGGCAGCATATTAGGCTTATTCACGATACTGGCAGGAACAAGACGATGGTCAATTAAACCGCAAACGATGAGACCTTGATAACCTCTCATTATAGGATCCAAATATCGACTTTCCAACACTCCTTGAAGTTAAGAATCTGCTTCCAACTCAAAGCGTTGCAAAGCAGCAGGATCTGACGGTTTGCTGCCAAAAATGCTTCATCGGAGGAGGTAGGAAGATATCGAGTAGATTCACGGCGGCATTAGATAGCATATTGGAGTCAAATTCGCCTTTTACTGTGGCATCTGAACGTTTTGTTCTCCGCAGTAAAGTTGACAGCTTCTCATAGAATTCATCCTTCTCATCATCGGAACTGTAGTCGGTGGGTGCGTAGGCGACGACTGCGAAAAGACATTGGTTAGCTTCAGGACCCTTACCAATCATTATCGACCCATTTGATCAAGCATCCTTTAGACGTCTTTTTTCTAGAATCCAGACGAGGAGCGCACATTTCGCTCTACCACTCGATGCTATTCCTGCTCCAGAGTCTATGAGAGCTGGCCATTGCGTATCTGGGGTCTCTTAAAGTGAATTTTGAGGATTCACTACTACGGTCAATTCAATAGGTTAATATTTAATAACCACACTCGCATCCTGTATACGTGTCCTAGAGGCACAGCATAAGTCCACAGCTCAAGATCCCGGAGTTCTGGCGAGCGATGCTTGCTATCTGATTTTTTTACAGAGTTAGGAAGTTGGGAATTCTTATATGGAATGACAAAAATCAATTTACTTTTAACGTCGTTATCAAATACAACGTAGTTGAAAGTATGGTAAAAAAAAAAAAAAAGTACACTTTATCAATTAGGCATTTACCTGCCCATCATTTCCACCAGATGCAAAGTTGTCACCAGAAGCGGAAAACGCGGCAGCAGTAACAGGTCCTATATGACCCTGCAGTGTGTACAGTGGACGCCCCTCGTGAAGGTCAAATACCTTTAGTGTTGAATCTTCTGATCCTGACAGAAGAAAACGACCGTTAGGATGACAAGAGACCTTATGTACAGGTCCATTGTGAGCTGCATCAAAATAAACGCATAAAAGCGCAACGGTTATTAGAAGTTGGCTGTGGTTTTCAAAACAATACAAAATGCAGTTAGTTACTATTAACATGAAGTCTGACATAAAAAACGTTTCATTTTTTCATAGCCTACATTAGCATTCAGGATGCAATAAAATCAGACAAAAAACAGAAACCGATGGAACCTGATTTAGAGTTGTAGAAAGCCATAGAAGAGAGGTGAATCGAATGATGAAACGTTACGGTTAGGATGAAGATAATACACAAAAGAGTGCTAGATAAATATATTTGTGACCAAGTAACCAAGAATCCTGGTGACAATTTGAGTTGTTGTACATTAATAACACGTCCTATTTTGACACATTAGTCTTCACACGAGTTGTCACCTTACTATATAACTGCAATGTAAAATAACCTACCTAGCTGCACAAACAACAACCAACTCTTAGTTATAAGGCATACGGAGATTGCTGGTAAGAGACTAGGCATCACTGCACGGAGATTCAAGTTGATACACTTCACATAGCATGTTTAGACAGATCAAAGCTTAATAGTGCACAAACGAGTGTGTTAGTTATGTCATACAACAAGTCTAAAATTTCCTATTTATCAAGAACATAATTAATGCAACCAATACCTCAAAAGCTCATGGTAAACATGTAGAGAAAAACAGACCGTGATCCTGGCCTAAAAATATCCATACGTCTGCAGTCCATTCTTTGCTTCCTATCAAGTTTTCGTTTAAAATAACTATTATTATTACCGATTCTCAAAACACCGATCTTTCTTGACAACCGTCAGTATAAAGAATCAGAGTACTACAGTGACTCAAAGGGTTGAAATTATCATGTGAGGTGCGGAAATTTGAGCTAAAAAGTGGTTGCTTACCATTATAATATTGAACAAGCCTATTCATTCGTAGATCCCAAAGTTTAACCGAGAAGTTAGTACTTCCTGAAGCAAAACAGTTTCCACTGGGATGAAAATCTAGATGCGAGGCGAAACCATTAGTTTCGTGAAACGTATGCACACAGCTTTGTGTCTCAGTATCCCACAATTTAATAGTCTTGTCATCTGATGAGGAAATTATCAAGCGTGAGTCAGGTGAGAATCTAATTGTATAAGGTCGACTGCAACTTACCGACAGCATCGCACCCAATTAACGTGTTTAGTTAGAGAGAATAAGAACCTGTGTCTGTGTAAATCCCAAACCTGAAGATAATGAAGAAGAAAATAAAATCTTACCTTCACTGACTTGTCGGCAGACGCAGTGCATATTTTTAAGTCATCAGAGGATATATCCAGCCAACGGACAGCTGCTGTGTGTGCGCGAAAGGTAACAGACTCTCCTTTTCTAAACTTTATATGTATCAAACCAATTTTGTTTTACATGCTTGGAACCCACAACTTTACAGTTTTGTCTCTAGATGCAGTGACTATAAGCTCACCCCTTGGGGAAAACCGGACGCAAAATATCGCATCCTTGTGACCCGTAAACTTATATGCTCGTGTTTTTGGCTTGATATTCCAAACCATTAAACAAGCGTCCATAGAAGATGAAGCTAAGGAACAAATTATGATTTGACATCATTACCAAGTTGCTTTCCATTTGGGTTGAAATCCACACATGTAATAGCCTCCTTGTGCCCCTTGAAATGTATCTGCAAAGATGGATCATCCTAGAAACTACCCGTTAGAAAAATAATATCACACCATTGCGTTCGCTATAAGCAAACAAAATCGAATCTCCGCGCCTCCTAGCCTTATCATCTACCAACCATATCATGGTAATTACTAACAATTTAGTGCTACTAGCAAACTTGATAAATACTGAAGTTCAACGTAGACTGCAAAATGATGATGTCCACAGACTGTGGAAATGCATATTTGGTCGTTTTCGAAAGCGCACGCTTCAAAAAGTACGTGTCTTCTCAAAGTGGGCTGGGTGAAAACCATCATCAACTGATTGCGCACTAGATCATCTGATTTCGTTTGGTTGAAATACTGTATGTATCGCTTATTTGGGGACTTAAATGTGACAACAGGAGAAAATTTAGAAATCAAAATGCAACTAACAGCTGTCCATACAAAAACGGTTGACTTGTGCATCCCAATATCCAATATCTTTTATCGAGCTTGTGTAAACCAGTTGATTTCTCCTTGTTCGCTTCCTGGTCTTGCAGAACGGTTCCAGATCTTTGGCAAATTCCGATGCAGTAGATCCAGCCACTCGTCTGCTATAGCTCTGATTTACAGAACGGGAAGTTAAGTGTTGGTTCGTTTGCCGTGGACTGTGGTGCAGTTGGCTTCTTCAGATGTCGAGTCACAAGAGAGTTGTTTGGACTGGTCTCTAGAGAGGGTTTGGGATAGTGAAGAGAAAACCTAGAAAGTGTTAGTGTGAGTAAAAGAGGAGAAAAAAGTGAACTAATGGAGCAATCTACTAACACCCAAGTAAGGTGAGTAGTGGCACAAAGGTATGAAGAACTTAGGTTAGTGAGGCCAACCTATGGCAAGTGGAAGGGGTGAAAAGGGCCCAAATGGACACAGTGGAAAGAAAACTAGTTAGGGTGATTTGACAACACTTCGTGTTCCAGATATATGTAAGTAGACCATGGAGCTCTGCATGGCTGCCTAGCCTCTTCCTGAAGCTTTCGACAATTGGGGGGGGGGGAAATACCTCTGCTGGTAGTGCATTCCAGCACCCGCAGACTCGAAGGGAGAAGAACTGCGAACGCACATGCGTTTTTGACCTTTGGTGGGCTATTTTCTTGGGGTTTCGTCGAGGATCTCCGTAGTGGCCACTTGGTAGGATTCCTCTGTTCAGGTGACTTGGGTTGCTCAGTATTTTGTAAGCCATTATTAAGCCGTCTCGTAACCTTCGGTAGCTAAGGGAGTATGGGCCTATGTCTTTCAGTCCATCCTCATATGGTTTTCGTTGCATTCCAACAACCCCCTTTGTGGCTCGCCGTTTCATAGCATAAAATATCCGTAAAATGTACAAGTTTCAGCGATTCAAAGCTATGATGTTCAAAATTAATTGACCCGTTGACGGCTGTTGTGATTTTTTACGGGAAAAGTCCCTTGGAAATAAGTTGTTATTAATATGTCCATTTTTTCGGATTTCTGTTTTGTTCTTCTCAGTGGGCAGGTAAATGTATTTTGCGTCGTCAGCCGCTAATGGAGCAATGCTGTAATGAGGGAGTTGCGCGCAGGCTGAAGTGATTGCATACTCAAACAGGCAACCAAACTGCCGTGGTATGGTATATATTAATGACTCACAGTAAGATTATCCTCTGAAATACTTGTCACTCCCTACAAACCCAGTTAGGTAAAAGGTGAACGGGATAACGTTCGAACAGAGGAGATGTGGAGTGACCGGCGCAAACTTTGTAGTATCTATTTATGGTTACGCACCAAAATGAATAATTTCCTTCACGCCTCCACCCCTCTTAAACTGCTCTCTCACAGGAGTGACTTTGGTTTACACTAATAAACGCGTCGCACGAGAAAAATGACGTCACTAATGGTACTTGCGGCTCCAGGTAGCAAGTCCCTGTGCGGGATGAATGATATGCGGAGCCAACAGTTAGGTACCTTCACCCTACTCCCAAAGGCTCAAGTAAGAAAGCAAATACACAATGCAGAAATTCAGGTTTCGAAACAGATAATGAGAATGTCATTTTTAACAATAAACCATAAATATGCAGGAGATATCCTGGGTGGGAAACGCATCTTCATGCCTCATTTGCCGTGTTGGTGATAAAAGAAAATCTCCATGACCGCGTCCGTTTATTAGCTCGTTAAAACTCTCTGAGTGATCTCGAAATCAACAAGGAAAGATAGAATAATCTGCCCACTAGAAGGTACTGTCCCCTTCAAGGGTCATTTCCGCTGCGCAGCTGTCTATAACGAATGTCATCGTCGTAAATGCACTCTATGTGATAGACTTGTACATACCCAAAACAAACCTTACACCATTGGCCATCTCCTGGTCGCAGAAGCTGAACACCATGCAGGTTGCCTGAATGCAGGCCGGTAGCTTCTAATAAATGAAACAAAGAAATTCTTAAAGTAGGCTTAATAGTTTCGATAGTTGGGTCGGCGCACATGACTTTCGGAAAAGCTTCACTGATGGACAGTGAAATGCGTTACGTCCAGCTCATTGGAAAAGTGGCGGATAGAGTTGCTTCTCTTCTAATGAAACGCATATACGTATGCAAACATCTGGTGTTTCAGACTGGGTTTATTTTAATCACTGCGACTTACCGCGACAACATAAACTAAGCATGTCTCCTAAAATTGCGGAAGATAGCGGATGTGGTTTCTGAATCACCGTAGTACCTAGCGGCAACCTCATCCAGATCATTGAGTACCACTTTGTACCTTTTTCAGCTCTCAAATTCTCCAGACATCCTAATTCGAACGGAAACTGCGATCAGACAGTTGCTCAACTCTGGGAAGATGAAATACATGTAAATCTGCGCAACTGTCGCCATTCTAGAGACGATCCCAAAAAGGAACTCAGACGTTCACTCACTAATAGCCTACTACCCCAGCTACTTACAAGTGCATCGGTACCTTACTTAATCTGTATGGCCTCTGTCTGATGCCCTTCCGGCTCATTCCGAATACCTTGAGGCGTTTGGTAGCGGAAGAAATGAAGCCATTCCGTAACTGGGCCCTCTGTCTAGAGGCAGTGAGCCATGATCCCTCTACTTGTTAACTTATGTACAAATAAAGAGAAGGTGGATGTGGAAAAAAGGGAAAGGTTTTTTTGAGTGGACTGCCATCCGCATAGTAAGCAGGTGTCGAATTGTTCCTTGAGGGATTCACATCACCTAGCAGGGACCACCACTGCAGAGCGAAGGCCCTAGGATCTAACAACTCTTAAGGAGTAGAAGCTGTGCCTGATTTAAATAAATCAATAAAAGTGGTCATCTCACCCCGAACAACATGCTTGTTGCGTTGAGGACTTTTCAGCAGGTAATGTCTCAACAGATACACCCGTGCCATATTTTTGAAAGAAATAGTTGTTACGTTCGAATGTTGCTCATAATAATGGTTTAAAAGGTCGTACTGTGGAACTGGTAGCTGGTATAACATTGACGTCCGGTCCGAACTTCATGATGGGTACGGACTCAAGCATAACTACAGTGGCGGCAGTTCAGTCAGCCAACACAAAAATCCGAAATTCGATATGGGTGTCTTGAGAACAGTACCGCGTGGTACTTTTGATTGTCCATACGTCCATCTCCATTCGGTACAAAGGCTTTTCTTTGTTCCGTTTTGGCCTGAGGAGTGACAGTTTGAAATTATCTTAGAAAGATGCGAGGGCACATGGTACCCATTGAAGGCATATTTCAGAGATCAAAACAGACCGAAAAGGAAGAGCCCGATGAAATGTATTCGGTGGAAACGTTTTGGAGGGGCCAAGGTTTGAGCAGGACGTCTGCTGGGTCCTAGACCTGGCTTCATTACGTGTTCTCGAAGTCTGGTGGTATGGCTGTGGTTAAACAAATACAGGAGTGGGTGTCCCAGAGTGTTCAAGACATTCTCATCCATCACCTTGCTCTGCTTTGATTTTCTATATCCCAATGGATATAAATCAGGTACCACTGGTTGTTTCTCGTTTGTTTTAAGCCTAATTTGTATACAGGATTTGGTCGGCCGCCTCCTTCTACAGAAAGGTAGGTAGGACGATTGTCACAAACTCTAAGCTAGGCCTATAAAGCTTCTGAATGTTTACCAGGAACATCTGCGACCGGTTTCTCCAGAAATTTGTTCGAGAACTACTAGCCCCAATTTTCCTGGAGGTACGCTACCGCCGCACTTGTGTTGGGACTCTGAGCCTTGAGGAACTGGATAACCAACACCTTCTCCACCTGTGACACTTCTAGTCCAACAGCATTGAGGCAGCAAACGTGACATTGGTCATATTTTAGATGTGCATCCTTGCATTTTTCAGCTACAAACGCAAGCTCATCGTTGATTACCCAGTTTTGAAGTAGGTCTAGGACTTCCTGTACGTAAATATTTTCCTGATGAATTCTGACTTCTCAGCACAGTTCCACGTCACCAGCGAAGAAGGGAATTTCGAAGGAAAAGTGTCAGAGCAGGTCTTCTACAGATGTAAGAAGAAAGGAGGCCCCAATACTGAACCCTAGGGGTGAGGGTTGTCATTGTCGGCAGAGAAGTTACATGAGCTACGACTTCCACCCAGTTCAGCTGCCGAATTATCGTTAAAAGCTTCAAAAGGGGATAGAAAACCTTTCTGAGGATGTCAGCGCGAGGTTAGGGGACTAGACTCTGACCCCCCCACTCGGAGTTCAGCCATGACGGATGGTGAGTGGTCAAAAGCTAGCGACACATCGACGATTCGGCCATAGTCCTCTTGTCGCCCCTTATTACACTCAGGGATTACCAATATCGGTGTAAAAATGTGAAGAGCATTCACACTTGCATAAGAACTTATGAATATTCCATAATGGCCACATCTGTAAAATCAGTATGCTGCTGAAAATCCCCAAATAAATTGCTGCTGCTATCACCAATATTATCACATTATGGCCAACCGTCATCGCTTAAGAGGGTAAGGGTAAGGTCCCAGTTCGTGAAAGTCCGTGATTTCTCACAACGGTGAAAAAGTCAGGGACCCGAAACCGGGTGACTGCTTTTCAAAATGAACCTCATAGGCTCCATAATCAGTTAAGCGAAGGATAGAACAAAGCAAAAATCGTCTAGATCCCTTCCCAATGACATTCATGCAAACTCATTTCCATGAGTCCCAGGTAAATATGTGACCAATTTGTCCTCTGTTGTACTTTCATTTCATGAGAAAGGGGCGCCTTCCCCAGATTCAACTTTTCAGCTCCATGCACGCAAGTCTCTCAAATGGATATTGATGCTAGTTTGAAAATCTCTATGACCTCTTGGGCCCTCTTGTCCCTACATCTTTAGGTAACCATAGTTGGTTAAAGGCTAAATTAGATTATATTTTTTACCAATTTCATAGTTCAGAAACAAGACAAAGAAGTATTTTGAGTTCACGGCACTTCAAATCTTTGAGAGAATTACGGAACAGATCGGATATAATCATTCTTAAACCCGATAAGGGATCACGTATCGTTGTGGTGAATAAATCTGGCTATAAAAATCAAATGTTATCCACCCTCAGTGATGAAGGCGAATTCATGGCCGATGTCCCATCAGAAGATATTAGAAAATTGGAAGCAAAAGTAACCACTCACTTAGTAAAACTTTTGAATATGAATGCCACCAGCAAAGAGGAACTTAATTCGTTGAAACCTATGGGATCCGAATTTCCAAATTTACATGGACTACCTGAGCTTCATAAAGCTAATAATCCCTTACGCCCTGTATTGTCTGTGTCGTTCTCCTACACATACACTGGCGAAATGGTTGGTAAAAATGTTAAATTCATTTTAGAACGAAGTCTATAATTTTTCATTGAAAGATTCTTTTCAACTTGCTGACTGTCTTAGTAACATGAATATAAAAAACAAGATTATGTACTCTTTCTCCGTAAATTCCTTATTCACTAACGTGCCATTGTCCAAGACTATTAGCATTCTCCGTGACTATATATCCTCAAAAAACCCCCCATTTCCCATTACTCCAACCTTTCCGAAGGAGTTATTATTGCCATGTACCGACAAAGTCCACTTCACATTTGAAGGTGAACGCCTTCGACAAGTTGACGGTGTAGCTGTGAGTAGTCTTTTAGGACCACTACTGGGTGATATTTATGTCATATATTGAAAATCTGGCTGGTGATCTCATCGCTAAAGTTCCTCTTCACAAGAGATATGTTGATGACATCACAGTGATTTGTGAGACGCATGAGGATATGGTTTGTCTACTAAATAGACTTAACGACGCACAAACACATCAGCCCGACATGTGAGGAAGAGAATAGCAATCAACTGCCATTCCTAGATATACTTCTCAGTCGACGAGAAGATGGTTCAATAAGACGGTCAGTTTACAGAAAGCCTACATGGACAGGACAATACCTGAATTTCCACAGTTTTTGTCCAATCCAGTACAAGCGAGGTTTGATAAAATGCCTGTTTAACAGGATCTATCGTATCAGGACACTAAATGCGATGGATGAAGACATCAAATTACTGAGCAAAGCACTTATGGAAAATGGATATCCGACGAAGTTCATAAACCGTTGTAGACGTCGAGTAGCACAAAAGCCAACTCCATACACGGTCCTTAAGAAAAATGTCCATATCACTCTACCATACAGTGGGGAGCTAAATAGTATCGTTTTGAGACGTAGGCTGACATCAGCCATTAAGTAAACGTATTACGCAGTGAATCTTACCATTGTGGAGAAAACAAAACATGCTTCACCAAAAATCTAAACACTGCATCAGTGATTACGTCACATCCCATTGTGTTTACCAATTTACATGTGTGTGTGGTCACACATACATAGGGAGGAGTAATCGAGTTATGCAGTTGAGGGTGGGAGAACATGTGCCTAAATGGCTTCAAAAACAAATGGAGTGTGAAGCAGTGATAAACGCTGGTGAGAGATGACCCTCTTCATCCATAGCTAAACATATCATGGAAACAGGTCACAAAGTTAATGGTCGCACGGCTTCCAACGCCTTATATGGAAACAGTCAGTCAGGGAGGTAATCTGAGATTTGCGGGAGCCATGGCCATACACAAATTTAAACCACCTTTATGTGTACAAAAACAGTTTGTTATCAGACTACACCTACCTTGGTAAACTTTGTTTTCTTACCAAGATTAGGATCAACTATTTCACTTCCTGTTTGTCCTCATCTTTCTTAACTTTAATCCCCTATTGTGTTAATTGTTGTATTTATCCCCCTTCCCAGTCCTTGGTTTAGTTTATATTGACTTGAGAAGTAAATGTGTGATCAGATTGTCCGAAATGTATCGCGCAAATACATCACACTGCTCAGGTAAACCTCATCTTCTAATTACGCTATGGAAACAGGCAAGTGACAGAAGACGTGCCGGAAGCCACCCCACTCAGAACACACAGAATATCCAAGGAAGGGGCATTCCCGCGGAAAACAGACGTTGGTTACCTAAAATCTCGATCGGGTCAGTAGGGGAGCGATATCTTATTCGTTATCATAAGCCTTAAACAGTGGGAGCTGTCACGCCGTCGAGTGGAATCACTATACAGGAAGAGGAAGAGCAGTAAAATTAAGATCTGTAGGAGAGAAATACCCAAAAGTGGTGGGATTTCAAGGAGTGATGAGCCGGTAAAAATGATTTCTAAGCCTTTGTGGATGGGACCCAAGCTCATTTAAGTGGTTTGATCTGCTTATGTCTTGGCACACACGACCTCCTGACCCAATACACCAAATTCAGTGGCTTTATAGGCAGAGAAACCCTGTTATAACCACCATCTCAGAAACAAGGATCTGTTCTGAGATAAGTGACGGTGAGGCACACCTAGAAGAACTCGTTCCTTTTTGGGTTGAAAGATAGATAACCAGAAGTGGTGTTGTCACCCTTTAAGTGCGGAGCACCTTAACTGCAGGGGCAATAAAAATGGTCGCATGTGGATATGAAACATGTGAAATGATGAGGACAATATGCTTACTCGGCTGCAGTGAAGCAATGAGCTGAATGAGAGGTGAAGGACCTCCTCCTGAATAGGGTGACTTTCCGGGCAGAAAAATTCATGTGTCTGATTTCGCGGGGCGTCAACATGTCGTCAGTCGACTGTGACATCCAGACAACAACAGCAACACTCGTTTCACACTGGCCGGTAACCTAATGCCATCAACAACAGGCCGCAGCAGTCCTGGACCTAGTATCCCCTAACACGGATGGTGTAAGCCGCATCCAGCAATCTGCAAGGCATGACAAAAATTACCATGCTTTATTCTTTTCCGGACAATACATGTGACGATTATGTGCAAGTCCTGGTTTCTTTAATGAGAGGACAAGACTTCCACCTGTCCATCTTGTCAATTTGAAAATACCTATTCTGCCGCCATGCAATACGCGTGTCCTCTAGCGAATGAATAGGTGGGATTTGAAGTTACCCGCCCTCTATAAGTATAAAACATACATAGAAATTTTATACATGCCCTTAAAAGCCATTTGTGCCCGTATATTATTATTATAGAATGAAAACCCTCAAGGAAGTCAACTAGCGTCATTTCTTTAGGAATGCACCCGTTGAACAGCTTTCCTTTCTTACTTGCACTATGCTTTTGAATATTCACTAAACACGGTTTTTATTTCTGCCGGAAAGCTTTATTATGCCTACGAATGAAAATAAGGTTCAGCACGTAAATTAACGTGCAGTATTTGCGTGAGATGTGAAGTCTTCTTTCTTTCAGCCTGAAGACCGCCACTTCCTGGGATGGAGAGGGGGTGATAAACAACATAATCAAGGACTTTTTATCACTAAATGTAATAACCATGTCTGTAAAAATGATTCACACCTGCGAATTTAGGAATAAATATTATTATTGTTATCATTTGCAAGTTCGCAGCAACTGCCTTGTGCCAGGTCGGCACATAAAGTAGCCTCAATGTGTCGAAGGTGGACTGGCGGCCGTTAACTCTGCAGCCCCGTCGGAGGAATGGACAGGCAGCCTAGTGGTCAAATTTGGGCCGCTCAGTGATCCCTCTGGAGCGGCTGTAGTACTTCACTGTAGATAAAATAACTACGGAGCTTCAGGAAACTAATTATAACCCCCCAAGTCTAGAATGACAGACAACAACTCCAGAATCTGGAACTAGACGTCTAATTACACAATTGATGACGGCTTCACAACGTAAGTACCTAGTGTTTGCCAAGAGTCTATCAGGGTATTTCGCTATAGTGTCATAAAGAACCTCTGATGGTATTGTTCCAAGGTTTCGAGCGAGTTCAGGGACACAAAGCACCACGTGAAACTATGGCGGACCAGCGGAAAGAAAACTTTTGGACCAAATAAGCCCAACGGTTAAAATGTCTGAACACCAAAGAGTTTAGCGCTCCAGTGACTCAACCGCTCATTCCATGCGCTGGACAATAGGGAAGAAAACATTGTCCTTCACGGATAAACCACGAGTTTTAAAGTTTATCAAGACAGAAGAAAGGACGCTGACTTCTTTTCACTCACTTCGGTACTCCAGGGGGGAAGAAACACCACAGAGAAGCTGAAAATAACCGTATTGCTACCATCTGCCATCTCTGTTTGTGCTTTGAAATGTCCTATCAAAGCTGCAGCACAATGCCTGGAGATGCTTTTCTATACGGACTATAAGGATAAAGGGTATTACGGTATCCCTCAGCAAATCGACGAAACAGGAATGGGTCAGTCGCCCGAAGACGATGTGGATAAACCAGGAGTTGTGAAAGAGGGTCTTGCTGGAGTCTTTACCCGTAGACCTCTATCTGATGCCAATTTCATGGTGGTTGTATTGACATCCAGAATACACTGCCAATGCTGATCATGATGATGCGTCTATGACTCTGAGTGCCCTAGAGTTAAAGAAAAATGGGTGGGGTCAGATGATCAGCACCCAAGACTGTCCAGACAGCTTGCATCCTGCTAAGTTCGACGTTCGTCAGCATATATCATGTCATGGGAACATAAAGAAAGCACAGGATTTAAGGTCACGGCCATAACACTCGCCACCTCTTCAAGAACATTTGATGGTTCAAACAACGGCTGGATGTTTCCTAGTTTCGAAATGAACTTGCGTTAGTCCACTGAACGGTCATGTGGGTGCTCAGCCGTTTTTTACTGCTGTCTATAAAACAATATCATTCTGTCTTTAAACCCATCTTTTATACATAATCTGATATCAGTCCATGATGAATTTCAAACTAAAACCATCTTTCGTGTGCCCTAAATAGCGTGTTGATACTCGAGGTAATGATATCATATTACCAAACTGATCGCAACTGGTTTGTTTTCATGTGCTTTGTGTTGCATAAGAGAAATATATTGTATTATGTATTGCTGTGTATTATGTGTTTGTTTTTTCTAGTTGTAGGAAAGAATTCCCGTTCTAAATGTTAGCTCCGTCGTCATCGAGAATTAATTGTCCAAGGAGCCAGCCTTGGCTGGAACTATCCTCCATGGAGGGCAACCAGTTTTGCAGCCTTCACAATGGCTAACTACAACAAGCAGAAACAAAAATGTTCACTGGACCACAACTTTATAATCACCTAAATCTGGGGTTTATGCATTATAAAAGTGATTGGAAGAGTGCAACACTTACCGGCAGAAGGGTGTCACGACCCTTTAAAAAAGGCGGACAAGACGTCCCTGAAGTTCACTTGGCGTATCCAAAGAAGTTTATTGCTGCTGGGTGTTGGAGTTGGAAAAGTGAAGATTTTTGGCCCTCAGTCATAATTTTCACCAAGATTATGAGTCTCTGATGTGGAATGTTATCAATATGCATGAACTATACGGTTTCGGAATCATCAGTAGAGTACGGTAAGTTAACAACTCGTGCATACGTTCCCTCATAAACTTTTCATCATATCTCAAACAAAAAATAAAAACTGTTACGATTGAAGTGTTAGCTTCAAGCTTTGTTTTCTCCAGGTAACACACGCAGTGAACAGATACAAACCTGGTTTTTTTCAGTGCGAAGGCAATACTTTCACCCGTCTGACTTGTAAAGTTTTATATGTTTATTCTGCTGGTATGTTCCGTTATGTGAGCGTGCAGCACTCATATCTTCTGGTGGCAATAGGTGAGGATTGAGACTATCTTCCACGAAGATACACGCGATTGATATAGGAATAAACATTATTATTGTTACCATTATCGTGACGTTCCCCAGGATTTCCTATGCAGATGATGTAAAGATCTGGAATTAGGTATAATTAAGATTTACTTTCATTTCAGATGGATCTAAGCGATCTGTCAACCGGGTTAGAGAGGCGACTGATGCCTATCAGTGCTGGCGATCGTACGAGCATGCTGATAGGGCGTACAGACTCCGGCACTCAAGATATCGATAAAATTCTTCTGCTATCCACATTGAGCCACATTGACCAAGTGGTACCGTTGAGCCGCTATTTAACAGGCACAGTAGACAATCGTTTGGCTACAGCTCAAGCCGTCTGGCACCTCAGGCTCTACGCACGACGTTAACCAATGTATGTTCCCCACCCCATGCAGACCCTCGGTTGGATCCAGGCTATAAAACTGAGCACAGGTGGTAAATCTTCTGAACGCTGACCCAGGACCCGCAGAAGGATTTTAGAGGACGGTCATCTGTCTGATCCCTTTGGTGGCCGCCCTGACGCATGAAGATGGAATCCGGGAGATAACTTGTAGACTGCACAGTACTTCGGTCAACCTAACTAGAAATTCCCAGTTGGCATCCTTGAAAACGCCTGACACCGAAGTGTCAGGTCTCGCTACTCTGCATCGCTCCAGGTTTGACACAGCGTTCTAAGCTTCAAAGGTACTTGTGACAAACTAACTAAATATTTTATCCTCATAGTAAGACTTTGATACAGGAGACGCCAGTTTACGGGCTCCATCACTCTGACACATGTTGAAAAACCGACAAGTTTTAACTGTCCCGAATGATACGGAAGGGAGGTCTTTAAACCCCACCGAAAAGATCGGAAGATGCT
This sequence comes from Heterobilharzia americana, assembly GCA_944470555.2. Taxonomy (NCBI): domain Eukaryota; kingdom Metazoa; phylum Platyhelminthes; class Trematoda; order Strigeidida; family Schistosomatidae; genus Heterobilharzia; species Heterobilharzia americana. The sequence goes on along the minus strand of OX104127.1, from coordinate 67,570,310 downwards.
GCCGGTGATGAAACGAACAAGAAGCGTTAAAGCCCAGATCGGTCTCAATCTTTTTCCACCACTAGTGGCATCAAGGTAGCGAGAAATTCCTGATTTCCGTCGCAAGCTGTCCGAATTTTGACTCATCTTCGTAGTGCCACATCACGTCAGTTAGACGTTTGTTTTACCATAAATTGTTAAGCTTGTAGATCCGGAGACCAAAAGAACCCACACTGATGATTTCAAGAATCTGTAAATCCCCCCTCTGTCACGCAACCCAAGTGAATATCTATCACCAAGCGTTTCCGTCTCTTCAAGCTGTACTTTTCACGGCAATGGGGGCTTACGCCACTAGAATTGGACGTATGGGGACAAACGAATGGGCACTTGAAGGCCTGCAGACCGAAAACAATGTATTCTACATGTCGTCCATATCAAGGTATAGAGGATTATTGGGGGGATACACTCACCGTTAGACGGAGGGCTGGCACCTAGAGCCAAGGGTTTGGGCAATAGAAACGCCGCGATGAATCCTCTGAACTGCACTTCAAAGTGTCCCCCCCGAAATTCTAGACACCTGCCTGAGTGGGTCATCAGCATTCCACACGTCTAAGCAGCGGTTTCACTCACAGTCGTCCTTTTTTGAGTATCATTAATAAGGATAAATGGTTGATGTCTGTAACTCTATTCTGACGTCTTCTCCATCTATCTCGTATTCGTCGTCCTCAACTGCTCACAGTCATTGCGACGACTCTTAGCCAATTTATGTTTCGGTTGCTTTCGCTCTTCATCGTGGTCAGAACCATCCGGAACCAGTCAGTTATGATGACGCTGCGGAAGCCCGATGACTTTTCCTAATCCTACGATGAACGTTAGTAATTGTCATTACCACTGTTTCTACAGCAGACTTAATATCGCGCCAGATTTCCCCAGGATGGGCGTTGCTGTCACTTTTAGACAAATGCTTAGCTAACTCTTCCCTAAATAGGTACTTGGAGTCCTTATCTTCCGATCGAACACTGACAAGAATAACTTTCACCTGTTTCCTGATACCAGCGAGGCACAGGCATACACGAGTCCGTATTATCGCATGATCGGAGTCCAAATGTGTACTGCAGAAAGAGCGGCAATCCCTCAGCAATCCACTCCGACGATCCCTTATGGCAATGTGGTGTATCTGTGTCCACTGTTGGTTTGATGCTGGTGGACAACATGTGAGACAGTATCTGTCTCTCCGGATACTCGAACTTAGCGCTGTGAGGGAACAAGTGATTGTGGCGGCAAAGTTGCAACAGACGATCCTCGTTGTTGATTCATCGGTATCGTAGAGGACGATGAGTGTGAGATAGATGGAGAAGACAGCGCTAAGTACTACCTGGCAGCATATTAGGCTTATTCACGATACTGGCAGGAACAAGACGATGGTCAATTAAACCGCAAACGATGAGACCTTGATAACCTCTCATTATAGGATCCAAATATCGACTTTCCAACACTCCTTGAAGTTAAGAATCTGCTTCCAACTCAAAGCGTTGCAAAGCAGCAGGATCTGACGGTTTGCTGCCAAAAATGCTTCATCGGAGGAGGTAGGAAGATATCGAGTAGATTCACGGCGGCATTAGATAGCATATTGGAGTCAAATTCGCCTTTTACTGTGGCATCTGAACGTTTTGTTCTCCGCAGTAAAGTTGACAGCTTCTCATAGAATTCATCCTTCTCATCATCGGAACTGTAGTCGGTGGGTGCGTAGGCGACGACTGCGAAAAGACATTGGTTAGCTTCAGGACCCTTACCAATCATTATCGACCCATTTGATCAAGCATCCTTTAGACGTCTTTTTTCTAGAATCCAGACGAGGAGCGCACATTTCGCTCTACCACTCGATGCTATTCCTGCTCCAGAGTCTATGAGAGCTGGCCATTGCGTATCTGGGGTCTCTTAAAGTGAATTTTGAGGATTCACTACTACGGTCAATTCAATAGGTTAATATTTAATAACCACACTCGCATCCTGTATACGTGTCCTAGAGGCACAGCATAAGTCCACAGCTCAAGATCCCGGAGTTCTGGCGAGCGATGCTTGCTATCTGATTTTTTTACAGAGTTAGGAAGTTGGGAATTCTTATATGGAATGACAAAAATCAATTTACAGAGCCTGGACACTGAAAGCTCCCATATGAAATCAGTGGCGGGGTCTTATGAAACTTGCAGTGCGGTATCAATGTCTTTCGTAAACTGAGGCGATGGAGAATGTTTGAGAACAATGTCCGGGTTGTGCACTGAATACTGGTTAGGGCATGTGGGTAAGTCGACGAGGATGCGAATCTTGGCTGGTTGAGTTGGCTTAGACACTTACTGCCCATTCCGACTCACCTTGCACCTCGACGGGCCACATAAATAATATGAATAAATCTTTTATTCCCACATTAGTTATTTAACGTGAGAAAAGCCGGTTTACGGGCATTATCACACTGATATATCTTGAAAAATCTACGAGATTTTACGGCTCCTGAGTGGTACACAAAGGAGGTCATTAAATTCACTTTTCAGTGTATGCAGTCTTAGAGTTTATGTCGTTTTCCGTCATCATTTTCACCACGGGTGGCAACAAGGTCGCAAAATATTTCAGGTAGCCGTTACAAGCAGTCAACATTTTCAACCGGTCCTCGTAATATCGCGTTACGCTAGATAAATGTACGACTTACCATAAATTCTTATGCTTATAGCTTCAGAGACCAAAAGAACCCGCACTGACGAGTTCGGGAATCTGTAATTCCCCACTTTATTATGTTATCCGGGCGAATATCTATTCAGGTGTCGCCGTTCAAAGCAATGGCATATTTTTAATCAGGATATTCATATGAAACCTAGGAATACACATATAGTAGGTATGACACCATGTACACAAGTTAAAATTTACATGCAATTAACTTTCTTGTGCCTCAGTTCCCCTCTCTGTTTTCTCTGTTCTTATCGTAAACAGAATCTTGGAAGCCTAAAATTAGATCAGAATTACAGTATTTCATCAGTAGTATTTTCAAATGCCACCGCATCCGTCTTCAAGCAACTCCACCGCTGTAGTGCAGCTTCCGATGAATGTCCTTATGGTATCACACGAAGATACCACCATTAAGTCTCTCGACATTTATTCACCCAGTGCTTCACTGACTAGCGCCATTTCGTCCAGAGCAGTTGTAAACAATATAAAGGGATGCAAAGAAGTACTTACGGTCTTATCTGTAGGTGCAGACGTTTTGACTCGACCTCAAAATTCAGAGGAATTCGACCAATATTCACCGAGCTATTGGGCGCGATGTAGAGCATTATGGAGGCTGCGGCGGACATACGTCCCATTTAGCACGAACAAAAATAGATCCTATAACCAGGAAGGTGGTACATTGTTATTGGTGTTATGTACTGTTGACCACACTGTATATCTTGACATTTCAATTAGCCTGAAGATTCATATCCTTTGAAAAATACATTGGACCAACCGTGGTACTTCCCTCAATGTACATGACCCTTCAAATCACAGCACCTGAGTGACTTACTCAGCATCACTTTTTTTGAGAAGGGACCTTATGAGTTGCTTCCTCTTCTTTCTGAATGATGCTGCTACACATTCATTAGACATGACTTTTATTTCTGCCAGACAACCAAAATCCATGACAAAAATTCTGTATTTGACTTTGGGCGTACCACTTGTATGTGATGTAAAATTTTCTTTCCTTCACACTGGGGATTTCCACTACCTGGGATGAAAAGGTGGCAAAAAATTCCCAAAAAATGTATTACCGAAGATTTCCCACCACTAAACCGTATCTGTAAAAACGATATGCACCTGTAAATTCAGGAATAAATAACTATTATTAATATGGATTTATGCCATCAGAATTAGATATTGTGGTGCAAAGAAACAAACGCTTGAGGAACTGCAGATCAGTGGGAATGGGTTCTTACACCGTTCACGTCAGGGCATGTAGCATTATCGAGCAGGTACGTTCGCTGTTAGATGAAGCACTAGAGAAATCTGTTGCTTAGCATTGTTGTGAATATGTTCGCCTTAGAGTCAAAGAGCGAGTTGATCCACTGGATTTTACCGTCTGTCAAGATTTTTGATGCCATTATAACCGTTCAGAAGTTTGAGTAATTCCTGGATTGATAAATGTTCATGTGGTAAAAGGGTCAAATGAGTGAATTGGGTATGTAACTCTTACCTAAAGGATAATAATTTTTGCGGAGGCACAGTTTAATTCCTACTAAAACCAGTGGAATGTTGAGAATTGGCAGCATATGTTCCTCATTTGTGTCCTATAGTCTTCATCGGAAGCTATCATGGTGATGTGGGTCCTTGAAGTTTTAAGTAAAATCCTTCGTTCTTTTAGAGTCCGAATTTCCGGATAACTTGGCAAGTTTCACCGTGGTCCATTTTCCTCATAACCTAACGATAACTTGATGTTGCAACCATCTGAAATTTTGGTACAAAAACGGCAAAGACGGATGCAGTCTCTGTACCTTTCAGGTTGGAAATTGTTCATATATTAGGTCTTGTTATGTCTGTAGTTTCAGCAGCAGCATTGGCGGTACTTATCATGGCACTGTTTCTTAATGTAGATTTGAGCTGCCTCATAAACTTGGTCAAAGTATTTGATTCACGTGCTGCCCCAGGTAAACTGTTCCAAATCTCAGCATATTCTACCATAAAGAAGTTTTACTTAGTGACCGTTTTGACATGCTAAATTGCTACCGTTGCAGTTGTGCCTCTTAATCCATATGCAGTTTCGTTTATGAACCACGCGTCTGTGCATGTACTACAAGTTAGTCTGTTAAGGAGCTTATAAAACAGTATCAGGTTCAGTCTGAGCCTTCTTTACCATAGTGACTCAAGTCCTAGTATGATGCACCTGATGGCATATTTTACGTCCTTGTTCGTGTTGAGTATTCTCATCGTAAAGCTTCTTTGCACTCTTGACTTTCAGTCTATCCGTAACCCGTGAACTGCCGTAGATAAGTGAACAACATTCGAGCAGTGGTCGGACACATGTTTTATACAGGATAACTCTAGATTCGGCACTATTGAAGTTCCGTAGTAATAAACCTACCGGCTTGCGTGACCTCGATACCTGTGTCGATAAGTGCTCAGAGAAGGTTAGGTTGTGGAAATATCGTAACCCTAAGTCTTGTATAGACTTCACTTGTGGGAGTGGATGGCCGGCTATCATTAAGTTTGGTTCGAATGCATAGCCACCTATGCATATCCAGCCACATTTTTCTGCATTAAATTCAAGTCGCCAGGTGTTGCACTATATGCTAACATATCTTAGTTCCTCTTGCACAGAGCTAATAGTCGAGGCTAAGTCACCGCTAAGGTGGTGGTGGGGAGTCTAGTAGGCTATCATGTCCGTGAGTACTTGGAAAAGAGGGGAGCGCTAAGTGATGCCCAACATGGTTTCAGAAAGGGTGGGTCCTGCGTCTAAAACCCTCTGGCGGCATGTTGAGACCTCTAAATTCCCGTTCATTCTATTTTCCCAGATTTTGATAAGGTCCTTGACGTAGCCACACATACCATTCTCATTCGTGAAATATGGAGGTTGGTCATCAACGACCAAGTGCTCTGCTAACTACAAGGCTACTTAGATGGTGGAGAATTCTGCATAGAATCCGACAGGATTTGCTTGAATTGGAGGGCATCATCATCTGGTGTGTCGCAAGAAGCGATTGCAGGTCCGCTGCAATTCGTTCCATTTTGTGGACGGCCTGCGATTGAACCTGGGACCAATACTCACCGATGGGCTAGAGACTTGCTCCATTTATTTGGGAGGTACCTCCAGAGCCTATGCAGTACCGCATTTCATGCGCAGACGACTAGGTGCCCTCACTCCTGAACTCTTCCTGAAGCTCTACGAAACCTACATACGACCTCACTTACAGGCCCACAACATCTTTGCACCAGTATACCCGAAAAGAGATGCATCCCTTCGGGAGAAGGTCCAGAGGCAAGGTGTCTTGTGAATGAGGCAAAAACCTCATGAAGACAGACTGAAAGACCTAAAACCTTACTCGCTTAGCTACCATAGACTACGTGGTGACGTCATAACGACTTAAAAAAGTACTAAGTAATCCAAGTCATCTGAGCAGTGGAACCTTACCGAACGGCCACTGTGGTGATCCTCTTGGCAACCCAAAGAGAATTGCCCTTCAAAGGCCGGAAACCCATGTGCATTAGCACTACTATCTGGGAGTTTGTGGCCACTGGAACGCATTGCCTGTAGAGATCGCTACTGCTCCACCTGTTGACAGCTTCAAGAAGAGGTTGGACAGTTCCACAGTGATGCATGGTCTGCGCTCATACAGCTGGGATATGGACTAGGTTGATGCAGCCCACCAGCCCTGAACAACTTAGCACAGCCAACCCACCGCCGAATCTTTGGCAGCGCCACGACCATCCCGAACCTGACTCAACCCTGCAATTCCCCGAATACATCTCCAGCTGCCATCTCCTACCTATGGCATTACTGTCTTTAGTCCCATAGGCCGCCCCATGATCTTACTTGCTCTCCCTTCTGACTCCGTGGTCTCACACTGTTTACTAAAAGTCCTGCCTACCGCTCTTTTCCCATCGATCCACCTAAGTTTCTTGTTCCGTTTCGCTTTCTTTCAACTAATCGTCATTTTTCTTTGTTCCCTTTCCCCTTGATTCATCTGAGCATCTGTTCTACCTTACTTTTACATCTAGTCCAACCAACTATTTGGTGGCATGACATTTGAGGAGCCCATCTGCCTCACAGTCCATGAAGAAACCACACAATCCTTGCAGTTAATCAACACCCAACCTCCCGCCAGGCTAACCAGAGCTACAGTAGGCGAACGGGTAAACCGACTGCATTGGAATCCACTAAAGACTTGGAGCCGTTCTGCAAGACCTAGAAGCGAGCGTGACGGAATGAACTGGGTTACACTAGCTCGTAAAAAGGTATTAGGTTTTGGACTGCAGGCTATTCAATCTCCTGTATATATGCTCAAAAATTTTAAAATATGGTGATTTCCTTTGTTTCCTACTTCCGTATTTTGATTGTTTTGCCTGTTTCCAGGCTACCTCTATCTCCCTACTGACCAGTATGAACAACAGTATTTAAAGATCCCATCTGCCTTAGTCTTCGAACAGGATTTGAAAGAGCTATCGAAGGTGAGCAGATTGGTCAGCTAGGTCGGAATCCACTATTGACGTAAAACAATTCTATAAGATCCAGTAGTGATCATAAGGAAATCAGCTAGAGGAAACGAGCGCAAAAGATAAGTTTTAGGTATTGGATATATTGAAGAAGCCTATGACCGGGTCTACGAAATAACCAATAGGACATCAAGGCCACAATGTCGAGGATGCTTACCATCCATTGGGAGTGGTGTGGGCAGGTTTGTAGCGATGAGTTATTCTCTCCCAGTTAACCTTAATATACATTAGAAATGTCTTATAACATAATTTATTGTGGTGTTCAGTGCTATATTAAACATGCCTTATGCGCGCGATGTGCAGGTCGAGTGGCAGCTGCTACTGGGCCTCATCCCGGTCTGTACATCTGCTCAAGGCTCTGAAATTGAATTTACTTGAAACAAAATTAATCCATCAGGGAGCTTCGCAATATTGTCTCTCATGTTTTCCATTATCAGCCTCTCGTTTTTAACTGCAGTTGAAAACATACATGTATGTGTAAGCATCAGCTCGCATTTCGGATGCTGTTTTTAAGTCACCCAACCATTTTTTCTTTTGCTCGGGGTTTTATTACTTGCATTAATTGGCTTTGCGTGTCACAGTGTTAATGTAAACCATTAAGGCACCCTGTTTGTGAAAATGGTTGAAACTATATTATGAACAAACTTGTGGAGAAGGCGGAGTCATACTCAAAAGCTTTCATTTGCAATAATATGATTGCGGCAAACTTGTGCATACATTTTTCACGATGTTTTTCTGGCACAATAATGGTCCAAATACGCCATTCGTTAGAAAACTGGAGAGCAATAAACGTTCTAATGAGTGGATGTTCATTATCAAGGGCTCATCTTCAGACCACACAAGCATGTCTGTCTATGCTTATGGGCATACACTTACTCCGTTTTTATTTTCACAAGATCAATTCAAACCACATTTTCAACAGGATAGTGTGTATTCGTGCAAGTGAGAGGGATGGGATCAGATGCAGTCCTAACTATCCACTACATGTGGGATGTAAGGACAAAAATGAGGTCACCTCAGGCGAAGAATAGTTAAGAATTAAGCCAAGCGTAATGATAGCAAAAACTTGTAGTCCTACGTTTGAAGCGTTCTCATTCACCCTGCGTTCGAATTAATGCCTCTGTACAAATAATAAAATCAGTCAGGCTTCAGGCATTATGGTTTTTTGTTTGTGTTAGTGTATCGTAGACCTTGATTAGTTAGTGTGAATTCCCTACGAAATTCTACGATAAACAAAATTCAGCTAGTGTGGAGTGACATTGCTGTATTGTTAGGCAACCGAAGACCTAATTCTGAAAATGAGATTGGAAAGGTTTGTCGAACTGAAATCTTTAAGCACTCACGGACGCTTTCAAATGAGAAACACACGCTTTTCTATACGTCAGCGATGTCAGTTGCAGTGAAATAAAAAGCCTTTGTATCAAAAAGTGAAAATCAAACAGATAAAAAGGATGAGTTCATACTTAACAGAACTAGCGTATTTTGATGCTTTTCAAGTGAATATATAAAATATATTGCGAAATAACTTCCTTCTTAAATCTTTGAGCAAAATAATTTGGCATAAATACACACTTAGTTTGGTGATTTCGTAGACCAATACGTCTGTTTGTAGACTTATACTGTCTTAGTAGCAAAAATTAACTTTTTATACGTTAAGCTCTCTGATCAGTCAGTTAATGTCAGCATGAAACCTGATATTACTGCGCAACATTCCAAGTTGTATGTTACATAAACAATAAGACAAAAAGCAGAAATCAAGAAATGCTATCAAAATTTGCACAAAAATGGGATAAAGCATATGCTGGAATGTCAGTGATTGGGATGAAAATGCATGCATGCATACATCTCTGACCGTAGACGTGCATTGTTCTCGTGGGACGTGCAGCCATAACCTTTGTGGCCATTCGTTTAACCTAATCTAGCCAATCTTATGTCTTCATTATTCACCCTTTGAGTATCCTAGACGTCGGTTGATTCTTTAAGGTTTAGGTATGGATTAAAATTATAGGTCACTAAGTGTTGCACTCGACTGGACACCGATTAGCAGTCGTCTGACAGTTATTGACGTAATAATGAGAAAAATAAGGTCTCAAGTATTTGTCTTCTTGCATTCTCTGCAGTTCAGATGAAGTAAAAGATTTGCTTTACGAAAACTACCTAGCTTATTATCAGCCAAAATATTCAGACATGATGGTTGTATCGGGAAATTTCAGTGCACAGGTATGAAATGTAAGCCTGAAAAAACTCACCTACTTAGTACTTTCGAAATCTCAGTGAAACGAAGGAAGTGACAACTGCTTGCTACAGCTGTGTTCAGAAAACCATTTATTTCTAAATAGGGTGATTTTCAGGCCTGACAAAAACAGTTACGTATCGTGGCACCCATGAAACTCAACTCACCGGTGCATACAGACTGTATGGCCATTGGTTATTGCTGAAGGTCAATGGGAGATACCCACTCTTTCTGTAATACCTATTTAAATACAAGTTGTTTCAGGCACCCATACGCCTGCGAGTAAATGGATATACTATTTATCTATTTATTAGGAGACAAACAACACAGCAAGGGCATTAAAAAGTGCACCACACAAAATAATATAACAACATTATGAAGCGAAGGGAAGTTGGTAAATAAAAAAGAAAAACAATAGGAATAGAATGATTACGAAGGCAATCCAATAAGATGCATTCATTACTTTTTAGCAGCAGAAGATAAATGGGAGCTATGGCATGACCGCCACTGATTTCGATTCTGAACTATATTTGATAACGCCCCAAGCCACTGAGTTGCGTGATCTCTCGGACCCCACTCAGGCAGTCGTGATACACCAACAGATGCTAACCCGACACAATTATTTTACATTTCATGACACCATGTCATACACCGACAACCTTTCCTCTTTTTCCATCAAGTCCCTGGACTGCCAAATAATGAACGGTATGGAATCCGCTGGGACGACATGTGTAACACATGTCCATGCCACCGAAATCGGTGTTTCCAGATGACTTCGCTTATTAAATGACGATCTCCATCATGCCCAAACACACGCTGTCAAACCTCAGAATTACTTATATTGTGTTACCATGGGATACAAGCAGTCCTATAGAGAAGGCGGTGGTCGAACACAGAGAGTTGTCGCACATCCTCAGCTCAGAGATGCTTGGTTTTACAGGCGTGGAGCAGTACTGCTCGCACCGAAGCGTTGTAAACTCGACCTTTTACGGGGAGACTAACGTTGTGACGGCACCAAGGATGGCTCAGATTGGCGTATGCTACTGTGGCTTTCGATATACGGTTAGGAATTTGATGACACCTCCACCACTATCCAGATAGACCAACTTTTCGACTGCTTCCAACGGCTCACCACCGAAGTTGAGTGCTAGCATAAGTGTGTAAGTAGTGTGTAAATAGTCTATAATGGCAAAACCATTTCCAGCTAAGCTCATTTTTCAGGATTAATCGGTTCATTATAAAGAGGATCTGACTGAACTGTTATCGGGACAGGACAGTGTTACTCATCCTTAAGTCGCTCTGTAAAGCTTACAGTCTGTCTAAAAAAGCAAGTCGCTGTTACCCGGACTAAAGATGGATAAGGTAAGGTCGGTGGACCTAATCACCTTTTACCTGGAAGCATTTCTGGAGACCACATCGGTGAGCGTAAGTAATTCAAATGTATGCTAACAAAGAGTTTACGTAATGACGGTGATCAGTGGTTTGCTGAAAAAGTCTCATCGATTGAAGGATTGACGTTAACAGGTAATAGTAGACAACTGTATTGAACCACCAAAGAAACGGGTGAACAATCTAATACTAAGACTATTATACAAAATGGGTTTGTTGTTTACTCGCAGATAAGGCAGTTGAGATAACAGACAGATAACTTTGAGAAATCTTTTACGTGGTTCTTCTGTTGCCGACCATCTAGTTGCATGGTGAGAAGAGTAAGTTGGAAGAAGACTAAGGCCAGTTAGATCAAGATGTGGAACTAAGTGTTTTCATGACTTCGGCAGACTTTTCAGGGACCTACATGTGTAAGAAAAACAAAATCAACATAGAACTACACTTCACAGCAGTATATGAAGATCATTTGGGTAAAGAAAATGTTATCAAAGTTGATAAAGGTGTATGGGAGTAAAAGAGATTTGAAAATCAAGTTTGATGGAAATATTTGAAATTTAGAAGACGTCAATTGATGAATGCACCTACGCCATTGTGGCTGATTTCCAGCTATCACGGAGGATTTCCAATCATTGGTCCTTATCGTCTGGAGGATCTCAACCAGCAGTTTTCACTTTCATTCATGGCTGAAACCAACAGTTAAATACTTTGTGGACTGATGACACGTCTTGGTCTGGCTACCATGAGCCTTCCAACCGAATCCTACTTCGATAACAGTGTGGTGGCGGTGGCTAGGTATACGCAATACACGTCCAAGCCCGCTTAGTCACTGAGGGTTCACAAACTGATCGACTGACTTGCCTTCTTTGACTGGTCTCGTCATAGCTTACATGGTGAAGCCACCGTACGTGAGAAATGCTATAAAGACAGTTGTTTTCTAAAACTTATAAACTCTTCATATCTTCTGCTTTTATCGGTCATGTCTCACAGCTGTATAGCGGGATAGAACGGATTACAGTGCAGTATTCTCCTTCAACAGGTAGTACGATATCTCACTAGTGGATGCTAAACATGACACGAGGTGGTGAATGCCAAAAGGTCCTTCAGTATCCGAGCTGAGATTTGACCTGAAACCAGCCCGTTCGAACCAATACAACTCCCCAAATAAGTGAAGTGGTCAACGCATTTCACCACCTTACACTAGGAGTAGCTGCAGACCAGTTTTGAGGCTTCATCTTACACTTGACAGGTATGAAACGCACCCCAAAACATATTCAGATTTCTACTCAAGGTGTTCAGGGGACTTCATTTTGTCAGTGTCTTCGCCTAGCAATACAATGTCGTCTGCGTACTCTGAATCAGCCAGATGACCTCAAAGGGGTAGATCAATCCCTGGGAATTCAGACAATGAGATATTTTGGTGACAAACTGCTAGGTCTTACTGCATTGCATCCTTTAGGGTTCGATACAACCTTCTCAACTTCGAGCAGATGCGGAGAACCGACATCTACATCTCATCTGGGTTCGGACTGGTTGTTGGAAAACGAGTGTTGCTGTGGCCTAGTGTGTTCTGCCCAACATTCTAGCTGCCTGTAGTGAGATGCTATCCGCGTCTCATTCTTTTCTGTAATGGTCTCCTTCACCATCATATTCTTAATGTCTAAATAATTGCCTGATAATACGTAATTCTGGTGAAGTATCTACAAAGTTTATTGCATGTGACTGACACACCACCCTTGGTCACTTCTGGTACCACTACGCATTTATTTCGACCTTATAATGCTAAATGTTCAACTCATTTTTAACGAGGGTTCTGCTTAATGAAATCTGGCTTTTCGGAAATGAAGATGTTCTTTTCCTCTGTATTAAATCACCGTTGTTTCAGTACTATTCCTCAAGTTCACTGGGAACGTATAAGTAATTCTTTGATCAGCTTACGCACGTTTGTAAGTATTAAAAGTCATCATTCATAAGGTAAAGTCATTCTGGAACACTGGTTTCCGTGTCATGAACATGTTAGGAGTACCTTTTAGCGACTTGACATGTTATCATCTCAAGGCTTATTAGTTCATTTCCAACTATGTATTAGGACGTAACCGTGGATTGTCATCTGAAGCTATCCCAAATTTTGCATTTTAAGGATAATCACTGTCTATATTTAATCCAACTTACATGAACCTTGAGATAAATCATTTCCCTTTTGATTTACGTAGAAGTGACCTAGTATAAAGTGTACTCGCTCAGACACGGGTTTAGTTAGTCGGTTCACATTTACTCATGATAAAACTTGTGTGCGTTTAGCTCGTTTGTGTGTGCACCCTACTTTCCATTAGTGCTTCCAAAGGCTGCTGCTTCTAGTGAAACCTAGCCAACCATGTCAATCGACCTTGTATAGTGTGTGCAGCTCATAGCTTGAGTTTTGACTCTGAGAGCTGCAACATAAAGTCGATAGCGGGGTCCTAGGAGACTGGGAATGGGGTTTTGATGGCTTTGATCGTTGGCGATGGTTGCTGAGTGAGAGTTCAAAAAATTTGCAACAGATTTAATATTGGTATCAAAAGGCAAAGGAGAAGACTAAGGTAAGGAGCGTAAGTTATGTTTGATTGGGTTTTGTATACTTCTGGGAGCGTGCGGGTGGTTGACACTGCTTTTGCCCACACCGTGGAATGCCAGTTCTCCTTGAAGTACTTGAAAAAGGTTTAGTACGTGATCATGGAACCTATTGTAACATTTGCTTAGCGCTTGTCACACATGGCGCTTTTAGAAGTTTGGGGTTTAAGTTGGTTAGTTTCAAATTGGACTATAAAGCCACGCCTCTTGCGTCGGTGTGCCTCGGGGCAGACTAGATGTGGTGTGTTTAGGGCTGACTCTCCTAACCCCCTCTTCCCATAGGGAAGGCAACATCAGGGTTGCACTGCTGGTCATCTGCTATAAACACCTTACTGCCATCACGCCCTAATCCAACCAGAAGTACGACTTCGCCCTCACATCCCTATCATGGAGTAGTAATTTACACTATGAAGGTAACTGCTTTTTATCTTACAACAAATCTTTCTGGTATGATAGAAACTCGAAGCAAGCGGTCCACCGGCATAGTTCGTCGCATCATTGTGATATCCAAGTCCAACCACAACTTCGAGTTAGCAGCTGTTGTCACATATCTGTGAATAAACTCCATTCTACTGGTGAGAGGGGTAGATGATGCAACGACTAAGAATATCTACTCTGATTTCTTGTATTTTAGCCCGTGAAACTTTCTTCTTTTGCGTGCTTTTCTTATTGCATCTATTACTTAATAAGGCCTTTTTATGACCATAAGTACTTCGCATTAGTGTATTTCCGTAAAAATGCTTAAGCTTCTGTCGAAATTTGAAGCTTGGAGATTTTAAAAATGAAATACTAATATTCTATAATTCATAAAATTAAATTTCATTTTTTATTCTGATAACAGTTGTGAACCTAACTGAGAACACCTTGATTCCTATTATTTGTCATCTATATTCAACTGTCAATCAGGATATGATTCAATTGTATTTCATTTTCCCTTAAGAAGTCTGTATTGTGTTGAAATCAATTATGAATCAATATATCATACCATTGGCACACGATGACCCAAGATTATTTTCTCATGTTTCACAAGCATTTTCTTTGGTTGATCTTGGTAAACGTTTGCTGGACGCCGCAAAGAACGGAGATGTTGATGAAGTCAAAAACTTAATTGACAGTGGAGCACCATTTACCACTGACTGGGTTAGTTTGTAAGGAGTACATTCATTTAATCATGAATAATCTTATAACATATATAAAACAGATTCACAACAATGGATCATGTGCCTTAATCCTTTGAGTGGTGTTAAACTGTCCCATACTTGTGGAAAATAATGTTCAAAAGTAATATTTCTGAACCGTTGGAGTGGGGGGTGGCTGTAGGGGTTGAGTCATTTTTTCGTGTTGTGTAGGTAACCGAATTCTTTCGCTCATGGATTAGAATACTCACATGTGATTCGGTTGAACATTGATTATTCAACATTGCAGGACCCTAGTGTTTTTTTGAATTCCGTTTATTGAATAGATTCATACTCTACTATTATTTATCACACTGTAATATCCTTGTACTAAGTTATGGTGCTTCTTTCAGATAGAAACAAAAACTTCATGCATGAAGCGATAGTTGGTATATTTATTGGCTGCTGATTAGTTGAAAGGTTTGGAGTAGTGCAGTTTAGCGGCTTCGATTGTTATGAACTCTCACAACATAGAATATTTGACTATGCACTAGATTATGAATATCCCCAAGGTAAGGAAACAACTTAGACAGTTGTAGAGTATAATTCCACATTAGATTGATCAAAATCGAGTAATGATCAAGAAGACTGACAAAATGATGGTATCTCGTATCGTATCATTTACCCAAGTAGACCTTTTACTTACGTGCAATCGATGAAACTAGATATAATATGAATAAATGTAATCAGAAGGAAGCGCAATGGTTAGCAGGCAGTCGACATTTTTTCACTATTCAGTTTAAGGTTGAATGTGACCACAATGAAGTGTAGCATTAGTCTATTAAGTTTTTGACTAGTGATCCCAGCTATTTAGAAAGGTGTAGACCTCCCAAATGTAATCAGTCAAAGGTGATTTGTGGTAACATGCCTCAAAATCAAACGCAGGGGCCTATATGTATACACTCTTTGTTATTCTTAATATTTCCAAAATCCTATTAATTTTCTATTTGTAATCTTCCTACATATTTTGTTACCTTTTTTTTCGCTGAGCGCTTCACTTTTATGCTGAGTTCTACATTGTTTTGCTTCGCTATTTGTCAATCTTCGTGATGACCTTATTGTGCTCTGGTAAATAAGCAATACCAGGAATTCGCGATATTATTGATGGTAGGTTGTAAGCCTACTTTCCAAAGCTATCCAACCACCTGGCTGATATATATATATATATATATATATATATATATATATATATATATATATATATATATATATAGTTTTTATTTTTGACCATGTGCATTAACTTACTGTTAATTGCTAAATTGTTTTTTTTTTAATGTAGTTGGGAATATCTCCCCTTCATTTTGCTGCTATGAATGGACATCTTAGCTCGTGTGAAGCACTCCTGAGTGCTGGAATCAGCAGAGATGCTCGTACTAAGGTTGACCGTACCCCACTTCATCTAGCAGCTCAAGAAGGTCATGCAGATATTGTAGAACTTTTATTACGCAATGGTGCTGACCTTAGTGCTAAGGATATGTTGCGTATGACGGCATTGCACTGGGCGGCTGAAAGAGGTCATACACCTGTAGTTCAAATGTTAATGCGTTTTGGAGCTGATGCTCACATTCAAAACAAATTTGAAATGACTCCTTTAGATATTGCTGCTAGCAAACAGTACGATGATGCTAGAGATGCAATGTTGGTAAGTCCCTAACTGTGAGATGATATTGAATTTATATTCAAATTGCAGCAATTTTTTCAATAAACAACAACCATAATAAGCTTTTGTAATACTATATGGAGTCCCAGTGTTATTTGGATACTGTAGCTATGAACTGGTTATTCAGTCTCTTGTAAACCAGATGTAAATCTTTCATTTCAATTCCACTTCTGAAGTCAATATTCATCATTGGCTTTTGTTTTTGTAATCCACTCGTTTAATATTCGATATTATTATCATCGACTGAAGGCTCCGGATGAAATAGTGAGCCTGCGTCAACTGAAGTTACTGGGAAAGGTGTTAAACTTGGTTGGTTGCTATCTATCTTGGCATAAAATGGTAGTTATATTAGGATTACATCGGAAAGTAATTTGGCGTGGTCAGAAAAAGATATGATATCGGTCCACGTAGTGCTTGACGTTTGGTCTCAGCTGTTTAACGAGTTGTAGGCTTCAAGATTGGGACCCATGAGACAGCCAAAACCAATAGTTGAAGACTGCTGGAAATATGGCTTAGGATCAGTCGCAGTGGCTCAGATACATACATCTTACCTTCTTTTCAACATTTATTTTAACCCTTCCCCTTTTTTCCACTGCTTTTTACTACTTCTATGAAATTTCTTATATCCCCTCTTCCTTTCATCCTACTGCCAATTACTTTAGTGTGCTAATGTATATGGGTACAGCTGCGATCTTTACGCGACAATGCTAGCTTCCATATTGATTATGGCTGAATGACTATAAGATGACCGTTTAGGGTTTCATCTATATAACTTTTAGGTTTTTCAATATCTACCTCCTGGCTCGTATACGGTTCTGAATGCAAGGACTAATGTTTTGCAATGGTCAGTGTAAGTGGTGTACAATGTTTTTCAATGTTCAAATAGTCAGTTATCAGCAAATTAACTTGCCCTAATGTATCGGGATCATAGTGATTTACCAAAGGGTAAACACCTTTATTTTATCCTTATCATCTGTATTACGATTGCTTAAGTCAATACTGTTACTGTGTCAACAGTATTGCTTTTTATTATTTCTACCATAAGTATATTTTAAAACTTTCATTGCTGACCGACAAATCTACATGGTTGGTTCAACTTTTAAATATATATTGTTTAGCTTTGTTTGTATTGGAGTAATGCCAAGTGAGGATCTAATTAAAAACAATATTTGTTCGCTTATAGTGTCTTGCTCAAATTATTCTGTTGTAAGCTGGAAGCAAATAGACATTCCAAGAAGTCTATAAAAAGAACCTTGAAAAGTGAAGTTAACCATGTCCCGGACTTTTGCGATTGACTAGTTACTGTGTTAGTTCTATAGCGGAAGGAATAAGTAAGAAGAATTCTTAAAAATTATGCTCTAAGGGGCTTGTTTTTGTTTTGCCTCAATGGTGAACGATGCAATATCGAATGAAAATCAGTAAAACTGCTTTTATGAAGTCAAATGTAATCCAGTATATGTAGAGCATGCAGCCTGGCAGATAAATGTAAACATGAGTCAGTATAAATTGTATTTAAAGCAGATTCCAAAAACTTCAGCAGAGGTTAAGAAGCTACGAAATAAATCAACGATTACGCTACCACTCCATATACGCAGGCCACGAAACGGATTTTCATGGGACGTAGGTCCTACAAAATGGTTTTGAATCATGCTAAGAAAGACAGACCGCCGAGGCACTATGTATATACGCTCGAATTCAAATAGTTTGAACAGATGAGATGCTACTAGTTAACAAGTAGAAAGGCTGACTTTTGCATTTACTGTCATCACCAGTCTCATCTTCGTTAGCCTTGCATCAACAACAATACACAATTTGGATTTACCATCATCATTTCTACTATTCAGCTCTACTTTATTTTGACAGTACAAAGAAAAATTGGTAATATCGATTCACTTCTATATTACTGAAACATTATATATATATATATATATATATATATATATATATATATATATATATATTTCGTGTGGAGCTGTCTCAGTAGTTTGGGGAGATGACTACCAACCATTGGGTCACTGGTTCAATCCCAGTTCCACCTATCGAGGTTTAGGCAGTCAGGTAGTATCATTAGCCCTCATGCAATAGGTATGGCGTATTGCCTACTGCACTGATTTACACAAGGCAGCTGAGTGCGTTTTGTTCATTCATTCGTTCTTATCTTACACACACTTAAAATTGCTGAGTGAGAACTACGTCACATGCTACATTTTCGTCTCGTGTTTTCACTAAAAGGGGATATGAATAATAATTACACGAACGAATCGTATATCCAGATAAATTCAGTTTCTTACTGAATAATTGGTATTCATATCTTAAGACCGAAAATTAGGGCTACTCCAAAGGCCACTGTCGCAACTACTGAAATATACGATCAGATATCTGAGTTCTATGGAGAAACTACGTCTTCAGTTAAAGTACACTGGTTGATAGGGTGGCTTTTAGAGTCACTTCAAAAGTTATGCAAATAGGATTCGACAAGGAAATTCAGTACACTTTTCTGAACTCATTTATATATATTTCATATCTAAATTTTGATTATTTTGCTAGAGAAATTCTGATGGGACTTCCACGCGAAACGTTGGAATTATTTTATTTCAAGCACAGATTTCTACAAATATCACCCATAACTGATGTCAACTTTTTACTCATCGTTCGATGTTCACAATACTCCTTCATCAAATCTTGATCATAGTTCACATACAATATAATTAGTCCTGATAAGAGATTTCAGTTAGTAGCATTCTTACCCCCTACATTGACATTTGAAATTCTGTTTTTTCCGTGCAAAATCTTCACCAAGACATCATTATCAACTGTTTTCCCATGTTGTTACACGTACTACTGATATAGACTTCTAAGTAGCATCCACCACTCTTGTCCCATGAAAAATTCATTTCTACAGTTACGTAGATCACTTTACAGTTGCCTTCTATAGTTTTGTTTCCAATCCTGTCTTTTAGTGCCACTGCATCTATTTCCGAAGTTAACTGGCATTAACACGTCTCTGTTTGTCTCTTTTCTTGGTTATTGTTGTGGTTCATAGGTTTAGGGAGTGGATTTTCAACCGATGAGTGGTGGGTTTGAACACTGCTCTACCTAATGAGGTTTGGTAAACCAGGTTGTATGATCGGCTTTCATACAATAAGTGTGGCTCATTGCCTTTTGCACGGATGTGCATAAGGTTACTGAGTGGATTTCGATTTTTTTCGTGTAAATTACACGGCACCTATCGGTCACTGAGTACGGTCCTTCCCGCTCTGTTAACTTTCCTTATTATAATCCCACCTCCTGTGGTATGCTTTCGTCAAATACACTTCGTTCGGTCTCGCCTCGAAATTTTTTTTTTCGTATCTTCTTTCTCTCCAGGCTTCTCAGCATTCGCATTTTTGTCTATTTTCTACATTCTTGACAGCTTGCTTCCGCTTAGTTATCTCGTGTCTCATCTGTTACTGATGTAACTGTGGTTTTCGATCATGTATGACCTGTAGCGATAGTTTATTAGTTGTTCCTCGTACAGAGATAAAATGTGCTAACAAGAATAACGTTGATTCTGTCTCTCAGCCTGGCTGGCCAGGCCAGCCATTACTTCTGCGTATGATTGTTTCTTTTTTATCAAACTATTTATCTGTTGGATATATATATATATATATATATATATATATATATATTCGTTCATATCCTTCCAATACTCAAGTATCCCAAATGGAGTTTAAATTATTCACTCTCAAAAAGGACATTATTCTGCTAATATTACTTTCGAAATCCTGTGATCTGCAACAGTATGTCGATTCACATTTTCAGTAACTGTCTTTGGACGTTTATTCACACTCGCTACGGCGTTTATCCAATGTGCGGTATGTTATACCATTACCAGCAGGTAACAGTTGTTGTTATCCGTTGCGGAAAAGGTCCTAGTCCACTGACTATAGATCACTAACTGCTTTAAGTAGGATCAGGCGTATCCACCGATCATCTTTCACTAATTGACACAGGAGATAGAACACCACAAACTCCGCTACATCGTTCCTCATACCCGGCGAGTACACACTGTCGTAGAAGCTCTGTCTTCCGTGAAACACTTGTTTGTGTCGATTGCTGACATTCATGTATCATTTGTTGACATAGGCATTCTGTAATCACTGAACTCCCATCATTAGGTTGTCAGGTTAGAGCCCTGTTGGGGATTAATTGTAACTTTTCCTTCTGTATGGGCAATATTATTAACTCTGTGTTTGATATCAACTGTCTTGCATATTCTCTCAGTTATCGCTCCTATCACTGCACCAAAGATGAGATCCGACCTCTCATAATGAACAAGTCTTAGTCAGCTTTATTTCGGTGCATTTATTCTCTATGCAAACTTCAGTAGCTTAGCCTCTTTATTAGTTCTGGACAAGAAATTGGTTGGCAATTTCTTTCTCCTTAAGATGTGATCAGTCGTAAAATCGTACTGTTCTAAGCATATCATCCGTCGTGATAATTTCCCACGGGGTTCTCTTGGTGTTTCCAACTGCTGTGTCCGTCGGTTGTTTTAACGATGTATAACTGCTGTGTGATCGTGTTTGAGACATTCTCTACACCTCTTCATCCAACGTAGGAAGCGCGTGTAATAGTGGAGAACTTGATTCATCTCTTCATACCGCATGCTTTTTTGGTTTAACTTTCTTTCTAACCAACGTCCCTTTTAAAAATGGGCGTCTACTTTTACTGCAAAGTTGTTCTGATTTTGGACCACGTGGTTTTATTTTACTTGTGAGCGTGTGACAAATGTCGCTTATTATTTTCTGACTTGCATGCATTATTCACATAAGTGAATGATCAGAAAAGTACTTTGGTTAATCTTTATTTCAGGTTAGTATTCATCATGGACTGAAATCAGTTGGACAAACAGCAGAAGCACTGGACAGATGGTTCGTCCTTGTATGTGGATCCTCAGCAGTGCGCACCCATAACCCCAACGGGGGTAGAACTCAGAACCTTCAGGTTCCGTGACCAGCAGGTTACCATTTAGCCACTGAGTCGGAATCCAATGGTCCATATTTCCTACTTCTGTCGGTAACCGATTGGGCCAACCAAGTTGGACATGAGAACAGTTATTCAGCGACGGCATCGAATGGAGATCGCGCTATGTAGTGGATTGACAGAAGTAGGAAATATGGACCTTTAGCCGCGGAACTTAAAGTTTGTATGTTTGACCACTGGTGGCATCATGGGGCTGAACTTCTCAGGAGTCCTATACAGAGACGGACGAAACAGCTGTCCAGTGCTCCCAAGTTTCCAATGTTTCTCTAACTGATGAATACCAACTTGAAATAAATAAATAAATCCCCATAAACCTCCAGATTGAATCCTTCTTTAATCTCACAATTCTGTCATTATGGTAGTATCATGTCTTCATCACTATGGATTGGGTTTTGATGATAGTTAGTTTGGTATTTAAAGATTATTCGTGTGCTTACCGAACTCGTGTGCTTTTCCTTGAAACTTCGAAGTGAAACAATTGATTGAAAAAATTTTCAGGGATATAATGCTTCCTTTCTCGAATCTGGCCACTCTTAATGCACACTATGACAACGTATTTGAACATTCAAATGATTTTGTTGCAATTTTAGATTGTATACAGCTGATAAATATCCATCAAATAAAATATGACTAGATTTTATACTGGAAATCCCTTTCGTTCTTTGTTTTTATTTAAATTTTAATACTGATTATTTCCCCCCACTCTTTATCGGCTAACAACATGAGGTAAAATTAATGTTACCTTTCAACAAAATCGTCAACAATTTACGCATGTATATGTACATGTGTGAATATACACTGGTTTATAAAAACGAAGTGATTATGCGAGCACAACATGAAATAATGTACTATACTTAAGAGATAGTTATTTATGAACGATAAGTGGTACTATAATAAATAAAGTACAATAGTTATATAAGAGAGAATATTGTAAATTTCTGGTAAAAATCACTTTTAAAATGTACATACTAATGTAAAATAAACATGATGAAAAAAAACAACAACCATTTTAGCTGATAAAATTATTGTATTTTATAACAACAGAATACTCAATATGATTTGACATCATCAGTTGGTCGTATGGCTTCTACAAATGGAGATTTAGTTGGCGCTAATGCTTATATCATAACAGATGAAGAAACTTTAGTTCCAGCTGCTTCTCCAGCCGATGAAGTTACTGTTACTGCAACAACAATTGAAGAATCAACCAGTATACACAATCCTGAGATATTTTCAAATGATAATTGTAATAATAATAGAGGTACAGAAGTTAGAACATGTAGCAAATTGAGAAATGGTAAGATCTCTGTCAATAAACGTGTATGGAAAGCTAAAGAAAGAGACGAAAACTCAAATTCTGTTATTCACACTCAAGATTCAGAAACACAAATTATTCCTCATTCATTATCACAGTCATCATATACGGGAAATCTTCATTCTTATTTGGATACTACAAATAAGTTCAATGCAACTGAAGATATTCTACTGCCTTTGGATGGAGATTGTGTTAGAGATGTTGTAAGTTACTTGATTCCTACAATTTTCAAAATGTGAACTTTTCAACAACAAAAAAGTCTTGTATAAGTATCGTAATAACCACTTGATTTACTGATGTTGATGCACATGAAACTGTACTGTAATTGAATGATTTAAACAGTTGTAACTAACACTAGGTGGCTCGTTCAAATATAATGTGTTTTTGATTCGGATAAGAGTAGTACTGTTTAACACTCTTATGAAACCGTGACTCGTCGTTCTTCCAATCAACTTTCAACCAGTGGGTTATGGGTCCAAAACGTTCCACCTACTGAAGTCTGAGCGCCCAGATATCGTTCACACAATATGTGTGCTTCACTGCCTTATGCACCAACATGTGTGCAGCTATGGCGCAGTGGTTTACGCAGTTGCCTTTCAACCAGTGGGTTGGGACCTACTGAGGTGTGGACGCTTAGATAGCATAATTAGCCCTCACACGGTAGGTATGGCTCATTGTTTACTGCACAAATGTGCACATGATTACCGACTGTATTTCGATTTTGGATTTCGCACGATGTTTGTGGCTGGTTGAATGTAGTTTCATTTTCTGTATTTTACAAATTAGCGCTCGTCTATGCATGACTTGTAGTCGTCCAGTTATATGCATCTTAACTAACTTCTTTCTTCTAAGCTATGTATTGACTGAAATGTTAATCGAAAAATATATTATTATTATAATTTTTTTTATTCAAATAAACTATTTAGGTGGAATAAAATTGGAGAAAATTTTGCTCATTGATTTAAGCAATCGACTTTCAACGAACTGCCACCTACCAAGGTTAGTGTAACCCGGTGGTATCATCAGACCTTAAAATATAAATGTTTAGCGGACTACGTAGTGCACAAACGTGCATGCAGTTGTTGATTTGCAAAGAGGAGTAGTAACGGTTATGTTTAATTCAAATACATTTTTTAGAATTCGACTGACTGCTACTTGCAGATAATGTAATAGTAAGCATTTTCGTAACACACAGTCTTGTCGGTATCTGGATATTTTCTTGATCTCTTTAATGCAGGATGAGACAAATTTAACATATTCGTCGTTATGAAGTTTATTTGGTGTTTATTTAACCGGATGGAAAACGACACATCGACTTTATTATCTAGGATCAAAGCCTCAGCTTTATTTCATTCTCAGTATTTTAGCCCTTGACAATACAGAAAGAAATAGCATTGACAGGAAATTACTTTCTCGTTATTCCCTTCTGGATAATTCATGACTACTATATAATTTATTGTCTCTTAGAAAATTGAAGTGAATAGATTCACACTTATTGTATAATTCTTATAAACTAGATGATAGTTGAAACTCCCGATGGTGAAACACTGTATGTCCATCAGCAACCTAATGAAGATGGCTCTAACGGTTTGGTTATACTAACGAGTACAGGTGAACAAGTGAATAACCCAACTTTAATGGAACAGGTGATGGATGCGATGATCACTTTGCCTGAACAAGTGATCACTGATACAATCAATGCAGACAAGTAAGTGAAATACATCATTTACCATATTTTCATGGTGTGTCAGTTCAATAATGAGAAAGTTTTTCTAATTAATTGCTGTCATTGATTGGAATTGTTCTTTATAATCCATATTTTTTTATACCCTTTGTCAGTTGCCATTTAAGCATTGAATCGGATTTAAATGCTTCACCATCTCAATGTTTGGATAAGAATTCAAATAGTGTAAATCCAAAATCAGCGTTTAACAAAACAACAGTTATTACCAATGACTCCTTTTTTCAGTCTGGCGCCAATGGACGTCGTACAAGAGGTGGACAGCTAAGTCCTCATATTATAGAAAATGAAGATGATGACGATGATGATATTGATAGTGATGAGTCTGAATCGTTAATAGCTCACTTGGCTGCATTTGCAAGCCAACCTAAATCCCAACAGACAACTGTTTGTGTGGAAGGTAAGTGTATCGGTAAAAAACAAAAACGTTTTACTAATAGTTTCATACTAATTTAATTATACATTGGTGAAAATTCTTCTTTTTGTACATTCCACGTGGGTTAGAGGCCAGCCCTCGCAATAAAACGTTTTTCTTCTCACTTGTATACGCATTTTCTATAAAACTGATCTATTCAGAGTGCAAAAACGATGCAACCAATCAAAGTATGGATGTTGTAAAATTGAGGATAACAATAATAGACTGCACCCGGACAACAAGTTGGTATGTGACACCAGACTAAACGAAAAGAAACAACCAGTAAACAGCAGTTTCACGTACTCACATGTGTCCTGCTAAGGTTTTCTTATTGGTCTGGACAGTCGACCAGAAAGCTCAAACTTTGCTTCACCTACTGAGGTTCGGTCAACCAGGTAGTAACACCAACCCTCACACTATAGGTGTATCTAACTGCTTGGTAAACAGATGCACATGCTTACTGGGTTGTAAGATTTCGTTTTTTAATTTCCAGAAACCGTCACTAAAACGTAGTCAGTACCCATTAAACTGTAGCAGTTTTGGAGGTGGCAAAACATTTTTCGCAGTAAACATCTGTTACATCTTAGTGAGGACCTTGTTTTCTGTTATGGTTGCTGGGAATACTCAACCTAGTTTGTGAAGTGAAGCGTATTATCAGAAAACAATGATTGAAGTGTTGTGACACTTTGTTAAAGATGTTGTGTGTAGCAACTAAACACCAGTATATTTGTCAGTAAAGTCGGTTATTAATATTTATCGTTGAACTTTTTTAGAAAGTATAAACATTTCTAGAAGATTCTTTCTTGATTTTCTTAGTCTTATTGAAATCCTCTCTTTTTAAATACAATATTTATTACGAAACTATATGTAATTATGTAGCCGAAACTTCAAAAAATACATTCTTTTGGTTTTCATTCCTCCTTTTTAAGGAATGGGATCTGGTGCTTCAACGCACGATCTGATAATGTGGTGTCTGTATAATGGAATATTTATTCGCGGATACGCTGATGAGCCAACATTTATCGTTGAATTTGTCTATCAAGGTGAAGCGTACACCCTTTCAGCTTCATATGGTAAGTGCAACGGTTATCGTATGAAAAATGTGATCAATTGGACAGGTATTGTAGTGACTTGTTGATTGATACCTTGAATACAGGTTTTATATAAGATATTTAGCACTTTAAAAAAAAACGTAAAAACATACTTCAACAATTATCAATACAACGTTCCATATAAATAAATAATCCTAGTTGATTGAGAAGTGTAAATTGCAGGTTCTTACTGCAATGTCCAAAAAGATGCCTCCATCACAAACTACTGAGTCAATACACAATATTTTTGTAACCAGGAGTCGATATGGAGATAAGAGTTCCGCATACACATGTCAGCTACTGTGGTTATGTTACCACTGATTACTTCATTGTGTGAGTGCTTCTCAGAAATGTAGATATCGGTGAGCTATATACAGGAGTCTTTGTATATTCACACAAAAACCTGTGTGTCTTTAATCACATACATAATTAGTTCATTCGAAGTGTAAACTCAATATAGTATTTTACTGATTAACTTTCTAGTCATCCGAATGACTCTACTGCACTGTTGCACCACCAACAACACTAGACAGGCTATTATCAGACATTCGGGGATTTAGTGACAAGGATGTGTGTAGGTGCAAAAGTTGCTTTGCATCTTTTGGATTAAATAGTTGTGTATATCACTCCTATTACAATTCAAAAGCCATTTAAGTGAAACAAAGAATATTCTTTTCGATAACTTCTTCTTCATGTCCATGTTGAGGAATTATGCGTCAATAATACTGACATTTCGCTTATCAGTTTGATAACAATATTATACAGTTGAGAAAAGTCTTGTGTCAACGTCAATGATAGAATCAATGGTTACTAGGATTCACTCCGAAAATAACTGATTATCTAGACGATTGCACGGGTGTAGGTGACAATTTCATAAAACAATGAGGTGTTTATGAGAGCTGGATGGAATAAACTACGAAGGATAAGTTTGAGGAATAATAATCTTGATAGGATGTTACTCATGTTGGCGACCGAAATAGGTTAAGAGAATGCGCTAGTATTATTCCAGATTATAAGGATGAACAGTATGGAACTAGAAAAGTAGATAACTTGGGATAGGATGCTGAGGAATTTGTGCGTCTCGGTAGTTGTAGTGGCAATACTTGCTTTTTTGAACTCAGGTTATTTGATCCTGATTGCTACTCCATATGAAGTGTGAAGGATTTGAAACTGTCACCTACACCCGTGCAATCGTCTAGATAATCAGTTATTTTCGGAGTGAATCCTAGTAACCATTGATTCTATCATTGACGTTGACACAAGACTTTTCTCAACTGTATAATATTGTTATCAAACTGATAAGCGAAATGTCAGTATTATTGACGCATAATTCCTCAACATGGACATGAAGAAGAAGTTATCGAAAAGAATATTCTTTGTTTCACTTAAATGGCTTTTGAATTGTCTGCGTTTGTTTGAATCAAACTACTTGAATTTGTGTCGTAGCATGTTTTCCTATAAGTAAAGGCTAAAATCTAATTTTCACATTAGCCATTGTTTTCTTTTTTTCTGTAACACTTTCCTTTAAGATTCAAAGTCCGGTTCTATCAATTTCTATCATGTGGAAAGTCATCAGAAAGTATAACAATTCTGAAATAATTAATTCAATCAAATTAAATTATGTGTATATAGCATCATTGCACTTCTAGTAAAGATAGAGAAAATTATGTTTCCTTATTTTTATTTCGTAAAAAGCATCTAAAATAATTATTTATTGTTACTAACATAAAAATACATTAGCTCTAGAGCAATAATTATTGCAATCAAATGAAGTGATGAAAAGTCAGTATGCAAGAGAAAGAAGCGAAAAAGAACTTCTTTAAGTACATTTTAAAGTTGAAGGGTCCAGAAGTATGTGCTGTTTTAGAACCAATGGAAGGGGCAACTGATTAACCCAGGTGATAAATGAAAGTGCATTACCACCATCATCATCATCATCCACTGAAGGACTCAGTATATCGTATAACTGGCAAGTAGATATAAATCGGTATTGAAGGATTCGACGAATTGTACGTATCACGAGGAGTCTTAAACTGAGTGGCGGACTGAAATGGCATTTTATATCAGTTAACCTGCAATTTTTATACAAAAGAATATTGAATCGGTTATTAAAATATGCTCAAACAGTAAAGAATTGGAAACTCCTAAACTGAAACAACTACTAAGCAGCATAAAACTTTATGTACTCTATCCGTTAACACTCGAAGCCAGTGCAGTGAATAGGAATGAATAATTGTTGTGAAAAAACTAGAAATAAGATAAGAATATATGCATATAGATCTAGAGTACGTTTTTCATTCACACACCGTTTAGGTTTTGAATCTACATCCCTTGGTATATATATATATATATATATATATATATATATATATATATATATATATATATATATATATATATATATCTTGACATACGGTGAGATGAATTGAAGTCAAAGCACTCGTTTTGTCCCCTTTTTATCCTATAATCGAAGATATTTCTCCTTCGTCCCTCTAATTCATGGGCAAATCGATACCCTTTGAATTAAATACTGTGAATGTGTCATCTATTCACCTCTGTCATATTTTGGCAGAAGGGATAAATGTCTTAAGACTGCTCCCCCAATTATCCATAAGTGTTTCTGTAATTCTTAAATATATCCTTATAATCCCATTACAACTTTTGGTTGTTTGGATATCTTTTCTTCAAGCCCGAAAATTGTAGAAGTCAGGCATAACTGTAGTTCGAGCATATTTCTTCAGCTGATACCTTGGTGTGAGTTCCTGGTCAAAGCTGAGCTCATTTCTAACTGCTTCTATAGCCATATCAATTGATACATTAGTGTAGAGACTAGCTACATCAAAGCTAACCATGTTTTTATCACCTTCTAGTTGCAATTTATGTAGTATTTGTTTTAGTTGACGAGAGTTAGTCAGTCTAGATTTTGAAAGGTTTCTAAATGGACCAAGTATCGTTGCTAAATAACTAGAAAATTCTACTCCCACATGAATAAACATTTTCTGAATAAGTGTGTAGAATACTTGTTTCAAATATTCAGATCAATAACCTTATTAGTTGACTGCCTCCAGTCCTTAAATCCGGAGGTCCAACCACCTTTGATGATTAACTTAAATCACCTACCAAATGAAATATTAGTCTGAAATGACCTCGATTCTACAAACAACTAAAAGGTAAAACTAAGCACACTTACATAGTAATCAACCTCTGATTCTCCCATTCAATGGCGTTTGAATCATACAACTGACCATTTATCCACCATTCAGGTAACTGACCGAGGATGATTAGTTGGTAAAGCACTACTTCAAGCTTGCTTATTAGAGATTCAGTACTAACAGAGGTGGAAATCGATGATGACAAAGGCCTAAGGAGTCTTTCTTGAAAGGCGTTCACGTTAAACGTTAGTTGATCGGCTTGGGAAAGATTGTCTTCACATTGGCATAAAGAAAAGAAAAATGAATGCAGTTGAAACCACTCAACATTCATACTAATTTTCTCATGTTACCTTAATTACCCGGTTTTTTTTATTATCATAACTCGAATTAATGTGACTTTGTAATGCGCTATTTTCACCTTATCTCATGGCTTAGTGTTCTAGCGACACTTAACTTCTGCACCAAATTATGACAAACAGTCAAAATCACTGTAGAACCTCGCACGCAAACAATATCAAAGTAGATGAGGGTGTGTGATCAATGGAAATCTGAAAATCAAGGTTAGTGAAAATGTTAAAGCCGTGGAAAAGCATCTAAGAGTGAGTACATCTACGCCATTGTGACCGATTTCCAGCTATTTCACCAAGGGTCTCCAACCGTTGATTCTTATAGTCTCGGAGATCTCAGCCAAGCAGTCTGCGCCTTCATACACGACTCAAAACCAACACTTAAAAACTTCTTGAACTGGTGATACGTTTTGACCTCGCCAGCCTGAGCCTTCTTACAACCCAATCCTTTATCGGCCAACACTGCACATCGAGGAAGACGGTGGCTCGGCATACGCACTACGTGTCCCAGCTATTTCATTTGGTGTGGGTTCAAACCCTGGTCGGATGACGTGCCTTCCTTCCTAGCACTCTGCCTAACCTCGTCATGCCTGACACTGAGTCCGCTTTACCTGAGGTGCGTTACAAAGGCACTTGAAGTCAAAAACTTGCAACCGCTTCATACCAACTTTTAACGACTATGTTTGACAGCCGTATAACAGGACAGAACAAACTGCATCACAGTATACCCGTCCTTTAATAGGTAGTTAGACATCTCACTAGTTGGCGTCAGACGTGGCACAAATTGGCAAATGGCAAACAAGCTTTCTGTATCCGAGCTGAGATTTCGACAGAAATCAGCCCGTTCGGACTGGTTTGACTTCCCAAATAAGTGAAGTGATCAGTGCATTCCACGATTTCATTCCCTATCCTTAAACAAGGAGTAGTTGCAGACCAGTCAAGGAGCATCTTACATTTGACAAGTGCGAGACCCACATTAAACAAATTTCTGCTTAAGGCGTTCAGCTTCTTCACCTAGCTAGACAATGTCTCTACGTATTCCCATTAAATCAGATGCCCATCAGTGAGTAGATAAATTCCTGTGAATTCAGACGCATTTAAGGTTATGTCCATTGTTACAGCGAGGATCCCTGTTGTATACTTGTCATCAATACAGATTACAACTCATTATGAGCTCTTACACGGCCGCTTAGTTCGAGTAGACAGCTTTGATTAGCTTTATATACTTACTTGGAACTCGGTTCTCAGTCAGACTGCCACAATACCTCACGGTCGATACTTCAGGTCAGAAAATATAGCAAGTGTCGGCCGCCGTTGAGTATGTCTGTGTTACAGGATCTGCAGAAGGCGAGGGGTGGAAATTTGATCGATAAATCCTCATTCAGGTCTGAAACCTGCATGGTTTCTTCCAATTCGTTGTCCTGGAGTTCCAGTTAAGCGTCGGATAACTATGGACCCCATGGTTTAGAACATGATGTCGACCAAACTGATTCCCCTACGGTTGTCACAAGAAGACTTCTCTCCTGTGGCGTCAACTGGAATGATTAGTGGAGTAGACCAGCATAATGTGACTGCCTCTGATTCGCACACACTACCTAGTACCTTTGTTACTCTAACAGGTAATTTCCTGCTGTCTTCATTAAAATATTCTAGTGGCAAACCGTCACGTCCTGCAGCTTTGCATCGTATCAAGTGAGAAACAGTCCTCTCAACTTCGATGATGGTTGGAGGACCGAGACTCTTGACTATTCAGGTTTGGACTAGATGCTGGGCAGTAGAAGTGTTGCTGTCGGCCAGTTGAACTGTGTTTTAAAGTGCCCTGTCCAACTTTGTAGCTGTCCGCCTCATTATTTTCGGTAATGGTTTTACTAACCTTGTTAGCATACCTAATAAGCCAGTACAATTTCCGGGTGTTACCTGAAGCTGATACCTTTTCATCTCTCTCCCTTCTCATTGTGGTCAGAACCAACTGAAATGAGTTTTCTCGCATGAACCAGTTCAGATGACGTAGTGGAAACCCACTGACGTTTGTTAACCTTTGAATGTAGATTACCAACTATCTTTACCACTGTTTCTACAGAAAACCTAATATCCCGCCAGGTTTCCTCAGGATGAGCACTGCTGTCCCGTCCTCCCTAAATTAGTACTTGGGTCTTGAATACTACTGGAAACGTACGGGCATTTGACACTTCCCGGTTGCCTACACTGTGAGAAAGTACATGAGAGGAAAAGGTTTGTGTCACCCCAGAGCCATTCATGACATCTGCTCGTGGCTTGTCACAAAAAAGCCTTTGTGGATTTGGTTTGAGATTTGATTTTTCTAATGCCGAATAGGAAAAACCCATACTGCCGGTACCGGAAGACCACAGGACAGAGAGTGTGCTATTTTCACAGCCAGTCTTCTCTAGCCCACCGCTTGCTATAACGTGGCGTTACTGATCATCCAACGGAAACACCTTATTGCTGTCACATCTCAGCCAGCGGTAAGACTTCACCCTCAGATCCCCATCATAGTATAGCGGTTTACACCACGACGGCGACTGCACTTCGTCTATCCAACGAATCTTTCGGGCATGATAAGACTTCGAGCCAGTGTGGCTCGCAGGGTCATTGTGAGATGGAAGCCCGACCACCATGTCAAGGTAGCAACTATCGTTTAGGTTACAACCTCCACACAACACGTGGTTCAAAGCCTGGTGTACTTGTATATAGCTTTCGAGTTGCATTTACACATCAGTATGTCTTTCTGGACTGAATTTTGATGTTGTATACCGCGATATTCACGTTGATCTTAGGATTTCGATGGTTGTGCTTACTATTTGAAATTACAACCACTTATTAGATAACTCGGTAATTGTGACTGAACAGGTCAATAGTGAAATCAAATATCAGATACAGAGATATCCAAACCAAGTTGGGATTTGACGATTTGGAAAAATTTGAACATAGGCTAGTGATATTAAAACAAGGTTGTTTTATATTTCTTTAGGAATACAAATAATAAAATAACTAACAACCATCAGTTACTTTACTGTACCAGTCATCAACCTACTGTGTATCTGCTTGGCTGTTTTTTGAGAATTTTGATTACTGAAACTCTATAAAAAAAACTGAAAAGTTCCTCACGACAAATCATTAAGAATAGACAAAATGCAAGTAACGAATACAGAGACATGCATACCGCTTACAGGAATTTAGATTGAAAATTGGCTTTGAGCATGCACTTTACTAACATTGCTTTGAAAAACATGCTGTCTCAATGCCAACAGGTGTGACGTGCATCGATGCATACCATACATAGGGCATCACACTTAACTCACCGTGGGATAGAAGCAGTAGGTTGGCTTTAATCCAAAGCTGCAACACCGATGTAATACGCTCACCATTATCTGATTTAATACGACTCAAAAGCTGTTCAAGTGTGAAAAGTATCTGGTTCTCATCACCTTTACCAAATGACCCTTCAGAATGTGAACTTTTATTAGCTTTCAGGTTACATGCAGGATTGTTTGTTTTCATTTCATTTGGCAAAAGAGCGCTACACAAATGAAAGCGTGAAAGGAGACTTTCTAAACAACTACAGGCCCCATGAGCGCGACAAAGTAACTGTGTTAGAGCCGTCAACCCACCATAGTTGGAGTGTAATAGACTGGTTGAAGTCAATTCGGCCATCAGTTTTTTTATTGCACCACATAAGCCTTCATTACATAGGACAATAAGCGGTGTATCTCCAGTAATTGGATGCTAAATGAAATGAAATACACTTGAAGCGCTATTTCAACTGGAAGTGAACCAGACAAAACAAGTACGCGTATGTCGGTACCAAAAACATCTGAAAGAATTAGTTTAAGTTCAGAAAAATATGTGAAGACCCCTCAAAATCTCTGGGATCACGATGCATTGATATGGATTAAAAACAGAAAGGCACAATCCCGTTCCTAGTTTACAAAGTAAATGGTAAGAAGAAAAACACAAACAACTGATCTTTTACCTTTGTCGTACAGATAAGTCGATTGATTTCTTCGCTCATGATCACACTGAACTGAAAGTTGTTCTTATTTATTAAATTTGGTGTTTTTATAAAGCATATGTGCAAGACTACCTTCACAGCATGCCTTTTCATTTTAGATGTGCAGTTGTTTGTACACCTTATAAACCTGTCACTTATGGTGATCATATAATAGAAAGGTTAACCTAGAACTCGGAAAAACCTCGCCAATTATGTACGCCATAACCCATAGACCCGCATAATGATTCACTTCGAATTACTTGACCGGTCAGCTCGGACGGTACAGCATGGGCTTTTTCGGATACTGTAGCACTGAATGTACCACCTTAGTACGCGGAGCTAGGACTCAGTCGTTGGATTTCCAACCCTCTATTATACATTAGCCATGAATCCACAGTCGTAAACTGCTCGACTTGACTTCGCGAGATTTTTAAGGGCGACTTCGGCGAGGCAACACAATCGAAGTATACCAAGCGGTCGAGTATGGATTTGTTCCTTTCCCTGCATTGTCTTTTGTACAGCCAAGCAGAAGAGAACCTATACATGCTTTTCGAAAGATTGGGCACTATGGAGCTTACGTAACCAGCCCCACAAGAGTACCTAAACTGATAGATGAACATAAATGTGGCCGAAAGTGGTATTCTATCCTTTCATCGGTTGCAGAAAACAGTTCAATAGCACTCTAGGTCCTTTTTGATCGCTTTGAACAAACGACTGGAGCGTTGTCCCCTTAGAATTTAAGTTATGAACATAGTCTTTCATGGAAATAGTGAGAACTTGTTTTGCTTTTTGTCAGTTTTCATCTCATGGTCAGAGCACTTGCTATGTGTAAAAAGTTGGTACTTTCAATCTGCTAACATTCAGTCAGTAAAATCAGCTTAATAGACCATCATTAATTATTACACCTGAAGTAAAACCTCATTTATCCGTGTCTTTACCATGTCTATGGGTAGTTGATAAACTCCAACCAGACCTTGATGTTGTGGTAAGTTTGACGCTAGTAGAAACCTTAGTTAGAATTGCGTGCTTAGTCTCACTATTTTATTCAGTCTATGCCATATTTCTAACAAATGAGACATCATTGGTAATTATATAGACTCACCACTTTTCAGTCTAACAAAAGTGGTGCTAAAAAGCATATTGGATATTAGATGCGACTAAAATGTTTTGAATAAATATCACAACTTATTGTGGTAATAGTAGCTGTAAACTCACACTAGCAGCCATATCCAAGCCACAATCGAGAAGGATTTTGAGACCAAGTCCGTATGTTTTAGATACGAGTAAACACACTAGTGAACCCATTTCTTCACAGCTGAGATCTTTCAAAACAAAGCCATTATTTACAAATCTCTTTAGAAGAGACAGTGGACACTCTGAATTCCTAAGCCTTGACAACAGGGTGCTAGAATTCATCCTGGATTTATGACATTCATCGGTGGAACAGTCTCCAAAGGGGCTTAAGTGTCAAACCTGAAAAGAAAATCGTGAGAAAGTTAGTTTAGTTTAAATTAAAATAAGGACAGTAAACCAATTTAGCCTGTATTAATCCACGTAGCATATAAGTCAGTTGGAATTTAGTTTCTGTTTGACTGCGTACACCGTTAAAAATGATAGCACCTCGGGTAAACGGTCCTATTTTTTGATCGCTATGCGGTTAAAACGCGAA
Source organism: Heterobilharzia americana (assembly GCA_944470555.2). Lineage (NCBI taxonomy): Eukaryota > Metazoa > Platyhelminthes > Trematoda > Strigeidida > Schistosomatidae > Heterobilharzia > Heterobilharzia americana. Next base: position 67,535,276 of record OX104127.1, on the reverse strand, counting down.
CTGAAACTAAGTTGGTTTGGCTATGTTTTTGGAATTTTTCTGTAACGGTATAGTGCACAATGGAAGTGGAACTGTGGTTTAGGTAGATGACTATGAACCGATGGGTCATGGGTTTGAATCCTGCTCCACCTACCGAAGTTTGACCAGCTAGGTAGTATCAACAGCCTTCACACAATATGTGTGGCTCATGGCTTACTGCAAGAATGTGAACAAAGTTTCTGAGTCCGTTTCGTTCGGACATCCGATTCTGGAGGGTTGACGAAAATATACACGGGACCTGACAGTTACTGAGTGACGGTCTAAGCCGCTGTTATATATTCCGAACGGATATAATACGCACGCTTAACGAACAGCTAACTTCGTACGTAACAGCCACCGACTAGGGTCGAATAAAGAAGAGCGAAGTTGGAGTTTATTTCTCCGAGTATAAAGAACCAGTTAATTTAAAAACATGTATGTATACATATGAAATACGACCTTGTTCGTAAATTGAGGCATTAACACAGTAAGAGTAAGGATTAACCAATCAGTGGACTACATTAAAAATGGGGGCAGAAAATAAACTACTTGTCATGCTGTAAACATTTTGTAAGAATGACAAGTTAAAAATGTTCAGATCAATAACAATGTTTTATGCAAAACTGAGGCCTTACAACAGTTGCCGCACCTTGATATTCCTAAGGCAAAGAAAGAGATAAAGCATGTCAACCCCATAGTTGTTACTAAGACTACGTAATGGCAATATTAGATGTCTATTTCTCTCAACATAAAACAACACGAATAGATTCAGTCACTCTAAACCCTTCCTGTAGGACAGATTAAATAGACTAGTTACAAACTTAGGACTGAAACTTTGGATACGTTTCAGTCCAATAACTACTTTTCTGAAGCAAGGTTTGGCTGCCTAGTTGAAGTAATCAAAGTAACCTCGCATGTACGTAGGATACAATATCTGAAACATGTCTTCATCAAAGCATTTGAAAGCTCTGTGTAGAGACCAGAGTTCCGATCGTTTTTGTTGCATTACAGAGTACAGACCTCCCTAAGTCGTGGGTTACGACTACTCTTGAGTCCTTAAGTTGTTGGATGTCATGCACTAGTGATCCATATGTTGGATTTTGGTGACAACTGCCATGGTCAATATGCACAAGCGCGGTGTGAAGTTAGTTTCTAGGTGCAAGCGTTCATGCTCCCCCACTAATCCAACTCGACTTGGCATACCTATCTATTTGCATCGTCTTGGATAATAATAACACCAGAGATTTAAGTTTTCGACAGCATAAGGGCACCAAGTAGGGGAAGGAGAGAACCCATCTCCTCACAGGATACTATTTGGCGTCTTATTCACCTTCACTTTCTGTTTCCTATCGTATAAGAATGCTCTAGTGTACACAGACAGATCACTGTATACTCTAATACAAAATTGCGTCTTTTCAAGTTGTCACATTTCACATGCAAAGAAAAAAGAATGACACAGAAGTAAGCAGAATATCAGAGGAGAAAGGGTGAAAAAAGTTTAGCGAAAACGTCCAAGACTTTAAAGGTGGAGGAGTGCACATATCTGCGCCACTGTGACCGATTTCAAGTCATAACACAGAACCCTCAACTACTGATCCCTGCAGTTTTGAGAAACCCAAACAGACATAATATTCAAACCAACAGTCAAACGGATGTCTTGCAGTACCACAAGTGGCGTAAGGTAGGATGGATATTCAAGAGTTGGGAGTTCTCAGTGCACCTGCCCACAGACTCGTAACGAAAGGAACTCAACGGCGATAGAACTTGCTGAGGTGTGAACCACCTGGGACTTTCAACACAACAGTAAGACACGTTGGTATCTCAAAGTATTAGATTGAATGGGTTTTACCAAAAGAAGCTTCCAAATGCCTCTGACCCTACTGCTAAGGTTACGCAACCATATGAGGTTTCAAAGATAGTCGACACAAGGTCAAAGAATCTTCAGAAGGAATTTAGTGTGGCTTTAGGGAGCCTCGGAAAGCCAAAACGCTGAATTTTCTGATCGTTTTACTTATGACTTGAAACTAACTGAGAGCTTCATTCGGCACATCTTATCGGAAACAGCCTTTGAAGTGCGTGTCTAAAATGTGGTTAGACTAAGAAACCAGGCTAGGAATAAGCGCAACTCACAAAAGCAGTTTCGAAAAATAATGAGGGCAGAATTACTTTGAGTTTTTTATATAGTATGTGAATTGAATATTCGTATATGATCGAACTAACGTCCAAAAAGTGTGAAGAGATGGATCGCTTTTGTTGAAAAGGTACGATAAACCTGAACATTTGTTTGCAGGTGGTGGGCTCTTCAAAAACAATGTTTCTAAGGTCTGTGTGGGCAAGCTGGGTAGTAATTTGAATATATTAACAGTATTGCGAGCTAGTACCGAATGGCCACGTAACTAACTTTTAAGAGCGTTTTATTAAAAAAGCTAGGATGCAACGTAGGTGCTTTCATAGAAACATGACTCAAAGGATTTCCATGGTGTTACTTTCCCACTTGGATATTATTACGTCGGGGTTGATGAGGTATCAAGTCTTAAGAGTCCAGACATAGCTATACCCCCTTTATTACCTAAACATGAGGTTGGCTAAGTCAAAAACATATGACAATAGTATGTGTGAAGTGATCAGTTGTCATGCCAACCCAAAGGAATGGTGACAGTTGGGACAATCTACTGATGTGCACCTTGTGTAGTCAGCAACTTCACACTGAAACGTAGACGGAGCTAGACTGATAACACTAGACGCTTGATAAAGGTCGCCTAAAATAGAAAAGTTAGGTTGGGACTATTGGGTGAATGACCGACGACACTTTTACTGGCCTGTTATTCGTCAAATTTCGCAACTTATGCCATCATAGTGATATTGGACCCCCTATTAAAGGTTGTTATGGGCCGTTTATTATCTGGAACATCGTCATTAAAGGTGGAGGATATGAGGAGGCTTTATGTGTTGGGCCACCGTTACCTGCCTAGCATAGACCACATTACGATGCCAGCGAAGTAACGTGGAAGTCAGGGATAGAGTTTCAGAGAGGAGTTGAGCTGATGAGGTTTTGAACTACCAGACTCACATGGCTGGGATATGGGTTAACTATGCCTCGTCACTCAACATTGGTTGAAGTTAAATCAGACTGTAAACAAGTTAAAAGCAGCCATAATAAGACAGCATCAGTCTTTGAAGTATTTAACTGTTGGTTTGGGCCGTGGAAGAGAATTTTAATCCCTCAGCTGCGGTTCACATGACAACAGAAAACGGCGCTTAAAAACTACAAATGACGTGGCTGAGGACCAATATCAATGGTCCAATGTATCCCCATATTATATTCCTGCTAATCGTCACCCAATTTCACTACTCTCATTTCTTTTGTCATGACTTTCCACCACTGACTAATTCCTTGCTTACTTCCCTATCTTTGACCTTGAAGCCTACTCAATTGAGGTGATGAGGTTCCACTTTCGTGCAGCAATCCCAGGTCTACGGCCCATCCTAAATGACGCCACAACACAAGTTTAAAATAATCAAGAATTCGTATTTGGTGCATGGGTTTCTTGGATATATCGTGTTTTCCGAGCTGAGTACCCAGCTACACACCTTATTTCAGCGGTGTAGGGAAATTTTTGGTAAGAAATTCCTACCTCTTACCTATCGATCGCAATATTCAGGCTATTCACCCCATTATTTAAACATTCGTCAGGATTAGTTAAGCATTATGGTGTGACAGGTTTATTTTAGTCGTGGAGCTTTCACCATCTTTCTAGACGACATCCCAGTCAATATTTTCGCATGGTAAAACACGGGGTTATGTTGTAGATTGCAATGAAAACACGGGGCAGAACTCGGGGTTATGCAAGGTGTCCCCGAGTTTTTAACCACTGTTTTCGCGATTTGCACTAAGTGCGTTTGCTCATTTTCTGCCCCTTCAGCTAGTGTTGGTTAAATGGGCTTAAGAAATAACTTTAGTATGCAGTGTATGAGTTTGAATAGACCACACATGATAACCTATAAGGACCATAATGTTTGTGTGCAACCTTACTGTGGCGTAAAACAGGCAAAACTCTTACTGTGTGAAGACAGCCAGTTGGTACACTTTTGTCCAGACTGAATACGCTACAATTGTACTGAAGGTCATAGATAGAAAGTACCGCTGGTTGTTTCTGACAAATGGTTCAAATAGTTGTTAATGGAATAAAGGAAGCTTTCGCTTAACTGGCTTCCGCATCTGAAGTCCGTGGATCACTACTTCGAGTGGTTATTAACCTGTGTACAAGTAAAGAAAGAGTAAAAAGTGGTGGTTTAAGTGTGAAAATTCAATAACTTCTGGGCAGTTCCCAGTCACGTGTCAAGTGTCCAGCCGGTGCCTAAGTGATTCAGACAAATTAACCTGGAGCATATCTGTAGGAAGAGCGTTTCAAGGTTAGACAACTCTTCGAGAATAGAAGTTGTGCTTAATATCTAACCTGCTATGTGTTCTCTAAGATTTTTGCCATAGCTAAGATTTATTAAGTGGCGGGGTGAGTGTCCAGGCGTACTCAGAATTTTTTCAGTCATTGTCAAGTCTCCTCTTAGTTTTCTGCATCCCAAAGAATACAGATCCAGCGCAACCAGTCGGCCTTCATCTGTTTTACACGTTAGTCCTTGAACAGATTTTGTCGAGCGCCTCCGGGTGCTTTCTAAGCTTAGCTTAGCTTAGCTCAGATGAGTTAAGTCTTCCTGTAGAGAAACACTGCCTCCCCCACTTTTGATTTCTCGCCGTGGCTTTACATCGTTAGGGAAAGGAAGAATTTGAGGAGAAACCTGTTGAGGTGAGTCATTAATGGATATAAGAAAAAGAAGAGGCCCTAGTACTGAACCTTGGGGAATGTTACCAGCTCATTCGGTCTCTTCAGATACAGGGAAATTCACTCGAACTCTAACCGAACGGCCACGCAGATATGGGGGTAACTAGCCAATGAGTGGTGGTCGAATCCTGGTTAATTTCAATTTGGTAATGTGGCAGTCGCGATTAACACGATCAAATGCCTTAGCGAAGTCTAAGTGGATAACGTCGATACAATGCTAGCCCATTTATCCACTACAGGGAGCAGATTAGTAATGCAGGAGTGTCCTTTCGGAAATCCACGTTTTTGGGGCGCAAAAGAGTTGATCTTTGTGAGGTATTCCCTCAGCCCGTCGTAGATCAGCGATTTCACTACTTTGGAAGGTGTGGATAGAAGCCTCACTGATCTGTATTTCTTTTGATTACTTTGTTGGTCCCCTTTGAGGATTAGCGTCATGTGGCCGGGCACTCCCCCCTGACTTAGAGAACTCTTAAATAACTTACTGTAAGGTTCAGACAAGACTGAAGCTCTCTCTCGCAGTACCACCGCACGGATCTCACTGGTCCCGGAGAGGTGTCTGTTGTGAGCAGTAGAAGTGTGTGCCGTACTAGCCCGATGCCCAATTGGACTACCGAGAGTCCTACTTCGTTGGTGGGAAATTCGTAAACGCGTGTGTAGGCGGAAGAAGACGAAAAGGGTTGCAAATACTGGTCGGTCGGGAGCCCGGCTGCTTCACCATCTCTATTAGCCAGTCCGCTGGCACCTAGTGGTTGAAATACTCCCTCTTTAGCCTGCCAGAACGTGGCTCGAACTGTTTGTAAGTATATTCGGGGCCACTCCTTTTGTATCCGTCCAAGTAGCGTCTGTAACCTAGGTAGCTTGCGAGTGTGGTTCCTTATTATCTTAGGCAGCTCGAATCGCTTCCGCCTTGAAAGTGGAAAAGGCTGGCTGATTGCATGCTTGATGTTGTCGAGCATGAATCTCCAAAAGGTTTTCATGTCCTGCCGCGCATGGTTAACTTTCTGATCTGTCTGTTCTGGTGCAATTCGAAGAGCCGGCCCGTTAAGTAGTCTGAAGTTCGAACGACGCCCGTTAAGAGATTTGGTTAGATTGGTTTCGCAGACAAACTGAAGACCAATAGCAACGTAGTCACTCCTTCCCAAGGGAGGAGGGATTGCTGCGTTACCAATCAAGAATCTTTCACTCATGAAGATGCCGTCTAATCGAGATGAGGTCTGAGTCTCTCTCGATCGCGTTACCATCACCAATACCAGCAATTTCAAGCTTCGTGTTGCAGAAGTGGTATGCGACTTTTCCTTTGGTTCAGCTTTCTTACCGGTGGAATTTGTGGCCCATATGAAATGGTTGTAGTTTTCATCTTGGTTTCAAAACACCACAAATGACCTAGATAATCCAGTTTGAATAATTTGACCTTAACCAGTAGTGCAATTTCCCCAGTTTGTCAGATGACGTGAAGCTCGCTTAGTACAACCCGTCTGTACTACACAAATCTATAGAGCGCCTAACTCTTCAAAGGCTGCAGTCAGAAGGTCTGTGGCAACTTCAGCAGGAGAGTTCTATTGTTTACAAACCCGGAATGCAAGTGACCTAGCACGGATCTTCAAACGAGCCCTCGGAAAATGGCCCCTAAATTGCAGTTTTTGCGATCACAGTCAAAAAGCTGCCCGTTAAAATGAGGGGAATTCTGGTTGATGTGAATCATGATTGAATTTCCCCTGACCATCTGGTATTGTACTGATTGCAGCTCAGGAGCGGTCAAGTGACCTGTAGCAAAATTAATGCTTTTGTGGCTGTTCTCCGGACCCATCCAAGCCTGCCGATATCTTTTTTTAGTGCGTGAACAACATCAGTGCTAACACAGGAAGCTGGCAATCTTTCTTCCCTCATGTTTAGTTCTTGGGCTTCTTTCTTACCGTCTGTTGCACCTCCCAGAACTGGATGGAAAATATTCTCTACTTTCTTTTCTCAGGGGTGGCGAGACGACCGTTCCCTTTGGAAGGGGTTCCGTAACCTGTGGATTTAGGTACTTCAGAAGCCATGGGCCTGAGCAAGCATGTGAATCTTCTTTCGACTCCTGTCCTCATACGTGTTTGAATGAGAAGAGCGGAATAATGTGGCAGGGGTCCAGGGGTCGCCGTTGAAGAGTAAACGTACACGAGGTAAGCGCGGTTACTGGAAAGAAACCAGAGGAAAAATAGTATAAGTCAAGGCAAACACGGAGTAGCGAGTTAGTGTGTCGGTAGTGACACGAACAATGTCCTATGATACTGCATTGCCTAACGTACATACCACTGGGAAAAAGAAGTGCGACCTGGGCCTGGTATTGGGTTTCCGATAAACGATTCTGATCGGCTTCCCCCGTGATGACTATCATTTTACCGGTAAGGTTAGTCTGGTCACGTAACTCACCTGAAGGATGATCCCATTTACCACAGTTATACTCCCTCCCGTTCTGTGACAGCTTTCCAGGCGATACATTCAGGGATTTTGGGCCAGTATTCATCTCAGACTGCCATCGACTGGAAAAATTTTATAAACGTAAGAGCACTCAGCAGCTGTTTCGCCCCAGTACGAGACTCGCCATCATTGAAACAGCTATCCACTGCTCCCGGGTCTCAAGCGTTTCTCAGACTCACTCCAGTTTATGATCAATTCTAACCTGAAACCAGTACAAAGGCGCCATGGACCTCAAAACTGCGTTTTTTAGCGCTCACTGGTGACCGCTTCAAGAGGTGATTCCCGAAGCCCCCATGGATGCCCGAGTCTGTCGGAATACGAATTTTCCTCTGTTCTGACAGTCGCGCATGTCATGGATTCTGTACTTCCTCAAAGATACTAGGGTCTTTCCCTAATGCTGGAGGTGCTACTTTATGAAATGCTTGCAGATGCAGCCCCACATACTTTATGAAAACTGTCGGGAAGAGCTCTGGTGTGGGGGAAACTAACGGCTAACTCAGGGAATGGGGCGTGGCGTTTTCTTTCGATGCCACTGCTGTATACTTAGGACCAGTATTTCAAGTGTCAAGGAAGTCAGAGTCAACAACTTTTTCAACTAACGCTGGAGATAGCCAGACTTGCATTCGTGTTCGCATCCTTCTGTTCTTGCCATGCGGGTCTTCATCTACATTACTTTGCACTTCAACGGGCTGCAGCTCAAGCTATTCCTCGATGACCATAGTGCAGGCTGCTGAAGACGGCTTCAGGATACTTTGGAGTCAACTTCCTTATTCACCACTTTCCATATCCTGGTTTCACGACCAGGCGGGAAAATGGGTGGGAAATTTTCACGAAGAGGCCAATAGGAAGGAGCAGAAACGGAAGTAAACCTTAGGTTGCCCCCTGGGAAAACCCGCAAACTCATGTGCACCACGTTAATCACGGTCTATTCATTACTGCGCAAAGCTGTTTACTTTATGGATGAGCTTTCGCTGAAGAAAACAGCGGTTCACTCATGTCTGGTAGCGCGATTTTCCGAAAGATCGTTTCAGGCGTGAATCTGTGCAGTGCTTTTGATAGGACGCGAAAGATCACGGGAACCGCCTTGCTGTTGTCCTAGTCAGCTCCCCAGTCGTCTTAGGTAGCCAACGGGTTAAGTACGCATAAACGTTCACTCCGAAATCCATGTTGAGCCATGCGAACGGTGTTACCTTTGTCAGGTAACTCCCATGCCTAGCTTCAGCTGTAGGACCTGTATTTTACAATGTATCACGCAAATGTGATATAGCTTTTCGTTCCCGTAAACAGGTTTTGCGTCATTTCATTTCAAGGTGGCCCCAGCAAGTCTAGCTGTCTCTTAACCATACTGTGTTTCTGTTGGGGCTAACTAGCGGGTTTCCTTTGTGACAGAAGTGATACGATCTTACTAAGTTACTCTTTAACCTAATCGGGTCAGGTTAATAGCTAAAACTGTCGCAGAAAACTGTTGTACACCATTGTTCAACGATCCCTTCGTGGGTCGGCGAATCCAACCCAACTCAGAGAACGCCACTTAAACGAGGCGTGTCACCAACCTGAATACTCCAGCTGTCTCACACTTTAATTACGATAGCCGGTGCTGAATTTCAGTCAGGTTGTTGTGGTAGTCCCTAAGTTCTGCTCCCTTCACTTGGGCGTGACTTACGAACCTGACGTGACCTCTCGTTTCCCTCGTGTTGCAGGAAATTTTGTCCGTTTCTGTTGCTTCTGGTTGCCATCTACCTCCCGGAAAACGCCGAATTTCTTGAGGGTGTAAATATCTCCCTCCAAGTTCTGCGAATCTCAGACCACCGGCAACATAAAGAAGCCCTAAACCTGTCTTTGAAATGTTGAAGTTACCTAGATCCATCTTGACTTCAAGGTAGCAGATAGTTGGAGTGTCACCCACTTATTGAAAAATACTTATAAGCTAGCGAGGAAAGTTACTGTTATTGCCTAACTCACGACTCTGTTGAAGTTAAGTGATATCTAATATCTGTTATTATTCAATTCGTTAACTATTTGTCAAACACAATAGCATTATTTATATTTTTAACGCTTCTTGTATGCTTTTCTGAGGATGAAAACAAGTGTTAGTGGCCTACATAGAGTATTGGCGCGAAAAGGCTGGAATTATCTGACGTATCGCCTAAGGCTAAAAGTTCCATCAGCGGTTGCGGTCCGTCACTTAAGTTACCAGACCTTATGGCTGACATCTACAGCGATGTTAATTAAGTCCGATGTTCTAGAAATCTCAAGGGCAGTCGGAAATACGCAGTGTAAAATGAAATATCTCCTCCCCCTGATGGATTTGTTAGACTCTAAAAGTGACTCCCCGCTTGGTAGTTTAATAAAATACGAGAGATCAGTTGATTTTGCAGCCAGTGACGTAAGCAACCGAATGCTATCCCCCTACAATTCAGTAGCCTTCTTCACTAGAGCGAGTTAAGACTGACTGTTTACAAGTATACGGCTTGGCTGACTCAGCTTGTAATGTTCGTCGCCTAAGAAAGAGAACAATCGGGTTCAGCTTAACTCACCGTGCAATGCAAAACACTCCTCCGACTCAGAGAATTATAGCATCCACAACACCATATGACAAGGTCAAAATATCTACTGACCTAACTTCTTGTCAGCGTCACAAACGGAAATTCCGCGGTGGACTGACTTCTCACGTTTCTCTAAAACCATGAGATACCAAGAGTGGAAGGCAGACAACGAGCTGTGAGGGTGTCAGGCTAGCCAGAGCTTCACTGGTCTTCACACCTCCAGTTACCAGTGAAGAACTTACAAATACAACAGGGAGCACAAGAAGTGCTGACTCCGTACCACCGGCATGCACTCCTATAATGATAACCATAGACCTAGACGACGACATGAATCTTAGTGATGAACCGCAGGGACCCCAAGTCATTCAGTTCGCTCACACCGCACAGGTAGACCGGTCCGTGCAACCCGTTTCTTCGGCTACGTTGCTGAATGCAGTATACCTAAGAGAAACGTAGTGAAAATGTAAACGTTTTAACAACAAACAATGCTACCTAGAGGAATTAAGAACCCACAATCGCCTGGTGGCACATAGCGCCATGAATTTCTCTCAAGTTGGTTCATTCTCACACAAAGATGATCATAAAAACACTCCTTGCCCAGAAACAGGAAATAGGATGATCTCATCCAGTCTAATAAGGTTCAGATGTTCAATTGTAGGATCGCGAGTAAAGCGTACCACCACGAACAGCCCGAGCCACTTAAACTGGGCGAATATGGTTTCAGGAAATAATGATAGGTTTTTCTCGTCACATCCCACTGCACAGTTTCCGTCTACCCAGGAATATAACCCCAGTGCACCACCAACGTACCTTAGCTCACAACCTAATGTGAATAAACTCAAAACAATCCCACTGAGGGTTCGGAATAAGGGACCTTATACCCACCCTAGCTACGACATTAAAGCTAGCGTCAGTAACACCTATCCAGCGTTCTATGAAGAATCTACACTCCGGAACCCCCGGAAACCCATCTTTTTCCGGGCTTCATAGAATAATAGCACCTCTAGCCATGCAGATGATGACATACTCGAGTCAACTGCTATCAGCTACAGCCAGCAGCCAATTCAGTTGCAGAAGTACTATCGTGACACCTTCCCATCCCCCAGGCAAATGAGTGGTCGGTCATCGTCTGAGGCTACAGTGGGTAGTCCTGCACGCAACGCTGAGGAACTAGCCTTTACCCCGACATTTCCCACCCCACATCCGCTGACTCAAATGATGACCATGAAAGAACACTTTTATTCCATCTCGTTAATGACCTAAGCCTTTTTGCATCCCCATCGGAATTCTCTGTTCTTCCGTTTAACTCACGTTCAACTTGCAATAAGCTAAATTATCTAAAATCTCCAACTTATTTGATCAAACCATGCTGCATTTCAATCACTGGAACTTGGTGCACATCAGACACCGCAAACCCCAGTCTGGCGTTAGACAATTGCAATTTGTGTCGTAATGACGGCAGTACTTCTAAAGGTGGAGGTTGCATCGTCTATGTTCGCTCTGATTTTTCGTCTTCGGATACCTCCCTATTGGGTTGGGACATATTAGGTGATGCAGCCTTCGTGAACATCAACATCTGCCAACATTACAAAATTACCGTTGGCTGCCTATGTAGGTCACCGCATGCTGGACCTGCCGTTGACGAACATATCAGCGAAATATTCAAGCTGCTATCATCCCTACCAACCTGTACAGTAGTAGGCGGTGATCTCAATATGCTGGGTATCATATGGGAGACACTGCAAGGACCATCTCGTTTCAAGCCATTCTTTCAAACCTTAGAAACCAATGGATGGGTTCAGGTTGTTAACAGCTGTACTCAACGATGTAGTATACTTGACCTGATTTTTTAAACAACGCACCACCATTCATCATACATACTACCACCGAATTCCCGGAAAGTGACCACAAGGTTGTAACCTGCCAATATCTTTGCACCATATAGGTGCACTCTCACATTACTGAGGCCTACAACACTCGTTCGCAGAAGTTTTGTTGACTTCGTTTGGCCAAGCTTACAACACTTGATACGCTGTCTAGACTGGGACGGGTTCTCTTCATCCGATGATCTGAACAACTCTCCTGCAAACTTCCATCTCAATTCAAACATTTGTCTCGACTCCGTAGCTCCAAAGAAAACACAAAGGTAGCGTATTAACATCAAAGACTACATCTCCATCACATTCAGGCGAAAACTAAGGAGACTGAGAAGAAACTTTTTCGTATCCCATGACTTTTCTGCGACTCCTAGTATCCACACCGTTTGCAGTGACCTTGAAGTTCACAGACGAAAGGGCGAAACCTTTACTGAGAATAAAATTCTGAAACGTGCGAATTAAAGTGGTCTGCTTGCCACTTCTCTTAAGAAAAACCCTGTAACAAACCTGACATGCTGAATATGTTGAAAGTAGGCAACAAGATTGTTACAAAGCCCACGGAGATATGTGAAATACTAGGCGAAACGTTTAGCCTTTCTTTCACTAATTGTAATCGCAGCCCTGCCGCACTCAGTGACACTGCAGCACATAAAATTTCGGAGGTTGAACTTAATCTAGGCAAAGTACGTAACGCAATAAACTCACTGAAACCCTCTCTTAGTAAGGGATTAGATGGGATACCTGGGATTTTCATTAAAAATGGCAGCGCGGACTTCCCCATATTGCCGTCAAAAATATTCAGACTGTCCTTAAACTCTGGCACTTCCCCAGTTTCAGGGGGGACAAGTCGTATAACCCCGTGCTTTGAGACAGGCCCCAGACTCTACCCCGAAAATTACCGCCCCATCAACATGACATCTGTCCTCTCGCGTATGATGGAGAAGGTAATGAAAAACACCATCTTTTCTCACATATCAGATCACAAACTTGTGAACTCCTCGCGGCATGGACTTCCGTCTAGGAAATCTTGTATCACGTGTCACCTAGAATTCTTCAAACGCGCAATTAACGGTAGAGGCGATGAAAACATGGTTGGCTCGCTTCACTTCGATCTCGCCATAGCTTTTTACAAAGTGCATCACCCCCCACTCCTTCGGAAATTAAATTCACTTGGAATGAGTGGCAAGTTGCACGACTGGATAGGCTCATTTCTGCTGAACCGCATCCAAATTGTCAAAACAGGCTCATACTGTTCCCTTCCAAAAAATATCACCAGTGGAGTTATCCAAGGCTCCGTTCTCGGACCCCTTCTCCTCATAGTGTATGTAAATGACATATGCGCCCGCTTTCAATCAGGGAAAACCTTCTTCTTTGCAGATGACTTGAAAGTGATGCACACGTTTCACCCTAACCAGTGTAGCAGCATCGATACCACCATACGAAACTATCTTGACAAGTTACAAAGATGGTGTGGCACGTGGCTGCTACTTCTGAATACACAGAAGTCCGGATTCATGCTCTTCGGTGAATAAAGCATGCCAACTAATCTTCGACTGAACAACGTCGCACTTCAACGGCTAAGTGGCATTAACGACCTTGGGATGAGGTACTCCGGTGGCCTTTCCTCTACAGAACACGCATGGACACAGTGCTCCAAATCACGCCACCTCATTGGCCTCATTCACCGGGGTTTTCATTTGAATGAAACCAAACTGATTCTGTATAAGAATTTCTGACAAGACCATATCTCAATTTCAGTCGGCCTTGAACCACAACCTCAATGAACTTGGAGTATGCAGGATTCTTAATTTACCCTACACAGATGACGCCATGTTCCTTGTTGGCCCACCAAATATCTAGAGTCAAATACGCAGTAATCCAATGCAACCAACCAAAAATTTATCAAACGGTGAGCTGTTTTTGTTGACTTACATAATATTCTATGCGAATTTGCGGTAGGTGTTTTTGATGCCATAGTTCAGCTACTCTTAACCCCTCTTACAACTGAACATTCCACCCACCGTTCCATTTTTTCTTTGTGATAAGCTAGGAGTCTTTGTGCTGTACAGTAGTACAAGTCAGTTTTGCGCGATAGATCAAGCTCGACTGTCGCATGAGTAGAGGTATAATGGCCATAAGTGTTGCCTGACGTGTGGTATATACCAAGGGGCGACTGAGTCAATAATGTATGCACGGTCTTCGCCAGCTGACAATAAGCTGGAAATATCGTGGTAACCATCACCTCCATTGAGCGTAGCGCAAAAATATTTTAAAAAATAACGTGAAAATATGCGAAGATGGTGATAACTGACCAAGAGGCATGAAAGTAGGGAGATAAACTTGAACTACCCTTACTTCCATCGTGGTATCTTTTTGAAACCTAAGGTTTTTGTACCTGTAATAATAATAATAATAGTAATGATGTATTTCACACAACATAAGTTGTATGAAAACAAACCAGTTTACAGGTCTGATCATTTTGGCAATGTGAACTGACTGTTATGTTCAATATGGAGCTATGCGACAGACACCATTCTTTCCCGTACAGTCTGATCCACCCCTACTTCAGCCAGTGCATAACTTATATGCATCAGATAGGCAGATGATAAAGGGCACAGATAGCACTAGACACTCTAATACAAACCCCACTATGCACCCACTCAGGCTGAACAATTTAGCAGTCAAGCAAATAGACGAAAAAACAATGCGAATAGCCGAAAGGGCATTGCACCCTCGCAAAGCCACACCAAAGAAAATGCCAAACGTTATTTCTCAGGTCATTCTATGGCCAAATCAAACAAATACTCTCCAGGCGATCCACACTTCTCAACGCTTCCGCGGTCACTAGCAGGCACACACCACGGCTGGACCCCTCAACGGTCACAGTTATTGGATAAAGAGTCGAATGGTAGTCACAGACTGCTCTCCGCCCCACCCATACGCCACACAAGGACAAACTTACAACAGATCTCCTAAAGAAAATCTTAGGGATTATGAATTTGGCTGTGACCAAAGCGCATATGGCAACCAGCGGATAGGTGTACCATGCAACTTATCGATCCCCGTTACTGCTTATGAACAGGGTTTTTCAGACGGCTGCAACGCCACCAGTAATGCAGGTGACTCGGATGTTGTCGGATCATCTGCTCTCTACCCTGACCAACAATCTGTATACCAATCGTAGTGTGGTGAATACCTCGCTCCTTCCGAGGTAAACAGTACCGAATCGTCGCCCTGTACAAACGGTCATGACATCGCTAGCATGATGTACGCAAAGGGCCCAGAAGAAATATACAGAAGTGCTGACTTTTTTCGAGACATATCCAAACGCTTTGTACTCTTAACTCGCTCTCGTTTTGCCTGATTAACGCCTGCTCTATACGCAACAAAATGAAAGAGATTATGCTGCTATCTCTGATAAGTGGTCCGTCCGTGATAATGGTTACAGAAACTTGGTGTACCAATGATATTTGCGACGCAGAGATCTTCATCAACAACTATTCCTTGTTCAGGAGGGACAGGCTACATGGTGAGGGAGGAGGGTGCATTATCTATATGAAGTCTGACATCACTGCTACGCAGTGCCCTACATCTGAGCCAAACGAGATTGACGACTCAGCATAGATTATCGCCAAACTTACTCGCTCCACCTCCCTCCTAAGAGGATGCATTTAACGGCCCCCTTCCTCCCAATCGAACATGACGACAAGCTAACAAGCATGTTCGCTCGTGTGGCAACACCACCACACACAGCGAAAATTATATATGGTAACTTTAACATGCCAGATATAACGTGGCAACCGATCAGCTATCCAGAGCGCTTTGATAAATCCGTAAGCATTCTTGAAACACAGGGCTGGCAACAATATGTGGAACACCCTACCAGGTACAATAGTGTCCTGGACCTAGTCTTCACAAACGGAACCACACCCACAAAACTCCAAGTGGGTACCCGATTTCCAGGCAGCAATCACAAGATCGTATATGGATACTTCAACATATCCAGCACAAAATTAGCCCAAAAGTATGGAACAGTACTAATTAAGAACCACAAGTATGCCAAATGGGAAGAACTACAATCGTTTCCGCGCTGCCTAGATTGGAACCCCTACTCTATCGACAGTTCAGCCGAAGAACTCTATGATCTATTTTATGAATACATTGGCACAGCTCAAAACCATATTGCTCCACCGCTCCAAACGGAAATTAAGAAAAGCTGAGTTGACTATATACCCGCGAAGGCATGCAACCGTATGCGAAACCATGCCAGAGAGTACAATAAGTCGAATGACTTTTCATCGCTTGTCACACTCAAAGACGCATACGACATATTCAAGGTATAAAGAGCACTAGGAACTAGTAATACAGAAGCACTGGTGAGACTGATGACAACTCGGATAAGCGGCTCCAGAAATAGTACCCCTAGCTTATTCGTGGACAAAGGCGTCCTCTATAATGACCCACCACAAATCACAAAAGCTGTTCCGTTACCAGTTTACTAGCTGCCTTGCACAAGCGGATGAAATTAAAGTCATTGTGCATTGTCAACACCACCTCACTCGATAAGTACTGTGCTCTTCACTATGCAAAACATATCTCTAGCTATAGCATCACTTCGAACCTCATACAGTGTATGACCTGATGGAATTCCAACCATCTGGTTAAAAAGGGGTGGGAAAGATTTACCTCTGATTCTCTTGAAGTTTTTTAATGCTTCCCTCTGCAGTGACAATTACCCTGAGAACTGTAAGCTGTCATATATATGTATCAAGCATAAATGTGGACCAACATCTAATATGGAAAGCCACCGAACTATAAACATTACGTCGGTAGTATCCAGGACTATGGGAAAGGTGATTGTGACGACGTCCATCGATATGATACCAAGTTCTATGGCACCCTCACTTACCAACAGAAAGGTAGGATTCATACACCAGGGTGGTAAAAAGATAGGGAAGTTGAATAAAAACGTTCAGAACACTAATGCCTCCCATAGTGATGAAGACAAGGGCTGTAGGAGAAACGATAGGTTTTTCTCCTCACACCCACCTACACAGCATTCAAATCCAATGTATACTCGCCCCAGTACAACGATATCACCTTCTAATTGGAGGTCTGCTGTTCAGATGCAGCCCGTGATACTGGCTACCCAATATAACGCACCCTACCCCTTCCCATGCGGAAGTGAAACCACAGATTTACTTGGCTCATTTCCTCAGACACCCAGGGCTCATTCTGAAAACCCAAATTTTCGCCGACTTCAAACATTATTAGCGTCTTTTGCTGTTCACATGATGACGCTGTCGTTGACGCTGTCAAACCTAACTCACAACCGCCACAGTGGCGGGGAAGATGTTACGCCAACCTGTCATCCTCCCTGCTCATATGCAGTGGGTCAACACCTAACACAATAAAAGACATTAGTAGTAACCCGGTAGTATCCTATTCCCCTATTATGTCCCAGAAATTAAATTCTACCCCATGTTCCTTACCGCTTCAGTCCTACCTAACTTGCGAGAAAAAGCTTACCGAAAACAGGTTTGGGTACTACTGCTTATCCAATTCTTTAACCTTCTGTCTGATTAACGCTCGTTCCACGCGCAATAAAATAAGTGGGGTCAATGTTGTCGACTATGTCTAACCCCTGCCTAATATTTATCACTGAGGCTCGCTGTACTCCGGACACTCCTGATGGTGATGCCTCTGTCGACAATTATACTCTGTTTAGGGGAGATAGACACAATGGTAGAGGTGGTGGTTTCATCGTCTATATCAGGTCCGGCATTGCTGGGGCAAACTGCATTACTTCACAACTCAATTCGCCCAGTGACTCAGTGTGGGTTGTGGCGAAGTTTACAAATGGGGTGTGTCTACCGTCCTCCTCGCTCTACTGTAGATTATGACGACAGGCTTGCAGAAGTATCCACCCATGTAACAACACTGCCCTACTCCATGAAACTTATATGCGAAGACTTTAATATGCCTGACATCAAGCGGCAGACACTTACTTCTCACAGGGGGTTTGATAATTTCACTGATGTGTTGGACTCTGGAGGATGGCGCCACCTTTTGATGCAACTAACTAAACATGAGAGCATGCCTGATCTCTTTTTCACCAGTGGATTATTTCCTTTCACTGTTCAAGTTGGTCCAGAACTCCCGAGCGGCAATCATAGAGTAGTGTTTGATGACTTCCGACTATCTTCCGGAACTATGTTAGCTCCCAGGTCAAAAACAACCACAGTTAGACGATATAAAAATACCATCTAGGAAGAGATACAATACATGTTGTGATGCTCGGGTTAGGGTTCTAATTTCACCAGTGGCTCGACCCATGAACTAAGTGACATCTTCTACAGTTCCACGAATGTAATTCACAGTCATATTGCTCCGGAGGTATCTGTACTAATTAGAAAGCCGAAAGTGAATTTCATCCCTGAAAATGTACGTATCAGCATGCGCAGAAATGCCGGAAATTTCTATCGATCTAATGACTTTTCATCCCTTGTCTCATTGAAAATTGCTCATGAGAACTTCAAATCAAATAAGTTACTGAAAGCAATCAAGCAAGAAACCAGCTGCGACGCACAAACAGGCAATGTCCAATCATTATTGAGAATTCTACAATCCCGTGCAAACTTATCTAGAGTTATTCCCAGTAGTCTTATCATTGATGGGGACATTCTTCGTGATGACCCAAGCAAGATCTGTGAGCTGTTTAGTAAACATTGTGCAGGCTGCTTCGCGCACGAAGACAGTGTACCAAACATGCAAATGCCCAATCCATCACACCACTCGCTGATTAATACTTCCTTTACACAGAGAAAAACAGATGATGCAGCTGCTTCACTAAAGGACCCATATTCTGCCGGACCCGATAGGATCCCGTCTGTTCTCCTTAAGAGGGGTGATGAAGACACACCATTGATCCTCATGAAGCTATTCTCAATATCCCTTACTGAGGCATGCTACCCTGACCGCTGGAAGCTGTCATACATATCTCCCACGTATAAATCAGGGCCGACGCCAGAAATTCGGAATTATCGTCCCGTAAATATTACATCTGTAGTCTCTCGTATCATGGAGAGGGTGGTTGTGCAAGAAATCAATGATTACGTGGCTGAACATCAGCTATGCAGCATGGCTTCTTAAAATGTCGTTCATGTAGTACTTGCTTACTGGATTATTTTGAGGAGGTCACCTGTAGACGAGATGAAGGTCTTTTCGTAACTGCTCTATATTTTGACTTCAAAAAAGCATTTGACAAAGTGCCTCATAATCGTTTAATTCTTAAGCTTCGATCACTCGGAATTAGTGACCCTTTATTACTGTGGATAGGCTCATTCCTTAGGCAGTGTACTCAAATGGTAAAGTTCAGTCAAATCTGTTCCTCCCCACAGCCTATTCTGCGTGGCGTCATTCAAGGTGGTGTGTTGGGGCCCTTACTCTTCCTCCTTTACATAAATGATATTTCCAACGTGATAAAATATGGTAAACCCTACCTGTTTGCTGACGACTTAAAAATCATGTGTAGCTTTCCCCACTCATCGCTAAGTGAGGGTTTTAGTAGAATCCAGGAAGATTTGAAGAATTTGTTCGCTTGGAGTGAAACATGGCAACTTCCACTTGACTCTAGTAAATGCGGAACTCTCTGTTTCAATAACTCTTATCCAAACATTAGTTTACACCCTGGCGATTCTGTGCTGCAATCTTATAACTCAGTATGTGACTAAGGTATTAGGCATTCTCGGAACTTAAAGCCTAGGGAATGTGCCCAGTCACTTACCTCCAAATGTAGGCGCTCAGTTGGCCTTCTGCTTAAACACGTACATACTACTGAGGCTAGACTGCTTTTACTCAAGGTAATGATCCACCCAGCACTTGAATATGGCACAATTATCTTCAGCAACATGTATGCTTCGGATAGGATACTAATTGGGAATGTTCAAGGGAAGTTTACCTTCTGTGTACTGGGCCGTCACGAAGGACTTGATCATGAAGGAAGATGTAAGAAACTGAAAATTGACCCACTTTGGCTAAGACGTCTCAAGCTCAAACGTAACCTATTTTTCCGCCGTTTGCAGGGCATTACTCACTCCTGTTGTGCTCCTACTTTTAAGCCTGTCCTCATATAGTCTACGCAGTCATGAATGCACTGTACCTGTAGAAAAGCACCGGTTTAACTTAGGTCACGATCCTTTATGCTACAGTACATCAAGTTATGGAATAAGCTTCCACATTTTATTCGCTCTTGCGTGTCTGCATTTCAGTTTCGACATCCACTCAACGAATTCTTTCTTTTCATGGATATTCACAAATTTTTTGACATTCATATTATATCCGCAAATACGAAGTATAATGGGGCAATCGGCACATAACAATGGTCAAGCCATCGTGTCCACTATGAAAGTACTCAGATCTCTAAATGTAAGAATCGGTTTTATTAAAGCCCTCCAGTTCCTTTAATGCAGATGGCCTTACGATTGCACGAAAGGGTATGAATACTGACTCTTCTCCGTATAATGAACTTAAAGAATATTGTTCATCTCTCAGAGCCACCACGGTACATCCCCCCCAAAAAAAAACCACTTAGAACCTTATAATGGAAGGACTATGTAGTTGACTTCACATATATACATGAAAATGTACACAAAGTCCGAATAAATCAAAAAAGAATAGGGACTTCTCTCTTCTCCAAATCTGTTAGCCTAGTAATCTCCCTTTTTATATCTGCTGGTACCTTTTCTTTCTTTCCACATTCGCAGGAGCAGCTGCAAGTCGACATTTGATGTTGAAGTTCGGTCCGAACGTGATTACTTTATGGGAATAACACCTGCTCACTGACGCCAATAGTTATTGGACTGCTCCCACTCTTTCTCAAATTCTGGACCATCTTTAAGATTAACTCACCTACTGGTCATGAGTTTCTTGCAACCAACCGTCCGACCATTCCCAGCAGTATTGGTAGCAGAAACATTCTGAACAGATGACCAAACCAGAGACTAATTTACATATCGGCTAAGGACGTCACTTACCTGCAATGGCTCCACATTACACACTTTCTAGTACTCTGTACCGAGAGACCTTTTCATATGAAACTTACCGTGCATCAAATACACTTCTCGAATGATGCCACCTACGCTAATACAAGAGATACCCGAAGTCTATGTACAAATACTGTCACTTGGATTATTGACCGTTTCAACATCTATTTTCATCCAATACAACTAGTATTCCCAGCATAATCAATCTATATCACCTTTGAACTTAACATGGTGACCTGGAAATGCAACGATATGGCCATACACGTTGGTTATATAACTGTAGGTACCTTATTGGTACCCCAGATTGTGTGAATTGGTCCCCTGTGGTTAGCAAAGCTAAAGGCTGAAGATCATTCTAGGCAATAAACTGTTATATTACTAATTAGCAAACTATGGGAATGGACTGACAACGTCGGCTGGTTATAATGCAAACTTTGAACATTACGCGCTTTTGATATTGATAATGGAACTTGTCTGTGAGATGGGAGATGGAAATCCGTATCTGTCTCATGAACTTCAGCAAATTTTAACCAGACTATGCACACTGATGGCTTGATATGTAAATTATTTAGTACTAGATACCAGTCCGCAAACTTTCAAAAATTATGGGTTTCACTGTGCTTGTAAACTGGTATCCTTCATGTTAAACCTGTTAAATGAGGACAATATTTACTATTATCTAAACTTTAACACTCTATGCACGCTATAAGGTAATATTTCTCTGTTCATTTCCTAACTAGCGGGACCTTCAGCAGTTTTCAATTGAGTTTATTGACATTCCGTCAGTACCACTCAGGACTCAAGTCTTTCAGATATTTTGAGATGTATCAACGTGATGAAGCCTGTAAACTGGCTTCCCTCATGTTAAAATCGTTTTTAACACGGGAAATAAAACATTTATTTATTTGTTTATAGTTGTCGACCACATGACAACAAACCAATCACTCTCACCAGCACAACATGGATTCTCAAAAGGCCAGTCATGCGCTACCAGCTATCTCGACTATCCAGACGACTTTACAAGCAAGCGTGACCAGGGCCTATTTGCAATTACCATTTTCTTAGACTTCAAGCAAGCATTCGATAAGGTGCCTCACAAACGCCTGGTCACCAAGTTGCAATCATATGGTTTTGAAGACCCGTTACTGTCATAGCTTAGAACATCTTTAGAGGGTCGCTTCCAAGTAGTAAAATTCAGTAATCGCTACTCCTCCCCTAGACCTGTAAAAAGTGGTGTCATCCGGGGTGGTGTGTTAGGACCGATACTTTTCCTAATCTACGTAAACGATATCTGCAGTCTTATCCGAATTGGCATACCTTAACTTTTCGCAGACGACTTGAAGACAGTCTACAGCTTTTCTCGTGAAGCACTAGCACAAGGTCTCCCTCAAATACAGGAAGATATGAAGAGAATATTCGCATGAAGCGTGGCCTGGTAGCTCCCTCTAAACCCAAATAAAAGTTGCATCCTCCATTTCAATAAATCCCACCCAAAGCAACACTACACTTGGGTGACATCGCACTGCAGATATAAAACACTGTGAAAGACCTTGAAATCACTTACTCCAGAAGTCTGACATTTACGGAGTATGCAGATTCAACAGTTTCCAAAAGCAGAAGACTCATTGGTCTTCTACACAGAAACATACACCTGAGGCAAAACTTACACTGTGCAAGGTTATGGTTCGCCCAATATTAGAGTACTGCACAGTTATCTATGGTAACATGGAAGTATCGAACAGAATTCGAGTAGAGAACATTCAACGAAACTCCACTCGGCACCTACTAGTGCAAAATGAAGGATTTGCATACGAAGCAAGATGCAAAAGACTAGAACTAGAATCACTCTGGCTGAGACGTCTGAAGCTCAACCTAACATTTCTTTTTCGCCTTTTATTTGGAAACTCTAAGATTAAATGTGCTATCACTTTTGGATCAACATAGGTATATAATCTGCGCACTAGCGAGTACATCATCCCAATAAATAAGTATGGCTCAAAACCCCGAAGTAGGTTTTTCATAACGCAATACAGTATGCTGTGGAACAAACCTCCCTCTCCTATACGAGCATGTCGATCTCTCGGCCAGTCTCGACGATCGCTTGGTGAACTCCTCCTATCTAACGAATCTCATCAATTCGCTGACGGCCAAACCACAAACGGCAATACCATGTACAATGGTGCCACTGGTACCTAGACTCAAGGGAGACTAACAGCAGTGAAAAAAGTATACAATGCCGAAAACTAAACGCATTGGTTAAAATCTAATTTTCTTAAAAAAGTGACCAAGAGTGAACAGGAAGCGGAGTGCGATACGGTTTGCAACGGTGAACTCAGTAGCTACTCTAATGTAACCTACATTTCTTCATAACCTAACTGATTTCACCACTTAACACCTATCTCCTAAAATTCATCTCATAATCTCTCTACTCCGGATTGATGCAACCGTCTATCGGTGCATTTTCATAGCATGCAACATGTTTTATTATTTGCCCTTTGTTATCAGTGCTTGCATGTAAGTACTCTGCACTACCATATTGTTTCGGTAGCCCGATATGGTAATACTCGACAGGCAACACCGTGACCATCCCTCCCCGTGACTAGATAAAGTGTGGCTACCATCTTGGAGAAAACCATGAATTTCTCCACTTAAATGTTTATAACTTCATTAAACTTTTGTACATAGGTTTACAACAGGTGAATGCCTGGTCCAAAATCCCCTAATCTCTCTGCTTCGTAGTGATGTCTTCGGCTCCAGACTAATTTTCGCTGCCGTCATGCGCACCTTCATATTCTTCCACCTAAGCTCACCTCTAAATAGTTGGTTCTGAATACTTCTTCAAGTAAGTTTTGTGGTCGGTACAAAGAACTCACCCACATGTATCACGGTTTATCTACTCCTGCGTATTTCTTTGCTCCTGTTTCGAATTTCGCCTGCTGCTCGCTTTTGTTATTCACTTTTTAGGTTTACCCAACCAGCCACGCATTCGAATGGAATCCTAGAGATCGCATTTGTCAGTGTGCATCTCGCCGTCAAAACCTCATGACGAACGTGCGCACCCAAAGGTCATGACTTTAATGCCTGCCCCACCTTCAAGAATATTGGAAGATTCAAACAATAGCCGAATAATTCCTAATTTCAAACTGAGCCTGCTTCAACACACCTCTTATACGTCATGAATAGCGGTATCCAGTGTATAGCTTAACACTGTACTTAATAGTCATTTCTCATTACCAAAATGATCAAACCTGTAACCTGGTTTGTATTCATGTAAACCAGGTCGTATGAAATATATATTATTAGTATTACCAGTAACCTGTTCACTTTCATTTGTTCTTCTTATGATAGATGGCTGTCGGACACCCTAACCCTTCCAGATGCGGAAGCCGCCTGAGTGAAGGCCTTTTTTTCCGCGACTAAATGTTTGGATACAAACTAATTTGGAACAAAGTACATGGTTCCGACTTCAGCCTATTCTAAAATCTTTAGATGGTAGCGAACCCTAATGCACCTCTTAAATGTGTGATCGACGAAAGGGGCTTTAGTGATTTGTCCCGGTGCGAACTTGATAGACTCAGGGGACAACTCCTAATTATTCGTATTTATTATATGCCGGCGAATACGAAACCAAGAAAGAGCACAATAGAGCGGTTGGAAGGAATAGTATATCTGGGAGGTCTTGTCAAGATACCTGTGCGCTCCAACCAACTGGCTAGAGGGTCATTTACGAGTAGCGCAAACTAACGCGACAGCGTCCCAAATGGCATGGATGCTCGGCCGGGTGCCTTCAGCCCAGCGAGCTTAGTTAAATTGCGAAGGTCAGCACCAATGTCGATTCTCTTCGAATCCTGGGCTACGGCTTCTGGAGAAGTGTGTGACTCTATAGGCTCACTTACTTTGATATTAATCCGTCGAAGTCGGCACCCAAAATTTTTCATGATACTTCAGTTATCATTCTAGGTTCAGTAGATGTCATGTTGCTATCACTGGCCCAAGAGTGTGGTTGAGGTAACTGCGATGTGTCGCCTTCGCTGAAAGATTTCTAAACAGGTACTAGAAGGTGGAGGACAGAACACACGCCGGTGACCGACTTACTTCCGCAACGTGACGAGTGCAGAACACATTGAGGGACGTGGATGGCTTGTCAAACAAAGCCACTAGTTCACAAGTTATTCGGGGTGTCTTCTAGTGTTTAATGTTCTAAAGTTTACTTCTGTGTGTATTTCCCCAGTCCTCCACTATGAAGGTAGATCAGCTGCCATATTCAAGCAGAACGAACGGAGACATCCTCGGTGAAAAAGTGAATCAGCAGCTGAAGGAATCTTGTGTTCAGCGGGGCAACCCAGTGCTTACAGGCGTTGAAACATTCGAACTCAGTCTTTGGATCCAGATCAGGTCAGAAATTGTAATTTCGTGCTGGCCATTTAATTTTGTTAAGCCTAAAATTACTGTTGTGAAGTTGTTTCACTGCCTCTTGTTGAACAGACTTCTGCATCGCCATCCTGTCTTTGTGAGCGAAGTATTAACGAGCAATGGATGGTGAGTTCCGATGAGAGAACGGTCCTTCAAAGTGTCAAATACAACGAGAAGTCAGTCACTTTTCCTGCCAACGCTTTGGTAGTCTTTTACTTTTCATTTCTTCTTGAGGCTGCATTGACATCTTGGAAGGTTACGAGAGTCTCTCAATCCACTTCTCATGACTTGCCGGCTCCAAGACTCGACTTCTTTTGTTGCGATGATCGCACTGCCTTTGGGTCAGCGCTGAGAGCCAATAAATCAAGGCAGAACGTCAGACCGATGGAGATGTCCTGTGGTCAGGTACACAATCATAAGGTCACAACCAAGCTATTTGGCAGCTGCCTGCCCTATGAGCTTGGTCATGTGCACTGAAACATGACTTCCCGATGCAGTCACAACGGATAAATGCTTGTGGGAGGCGGATGGCTCGAACCACCATCCACGTGTCATTCTTTCGGGGCTTAAAGTGTTATTCTCGCTATTGTGTTGGTCAACATGAGGCATATAGGTTTACACGCACCACATTCACAGTGAGCTCAGCTCAAGGCAAGTTGACGTAAGAAAGCGGCCGAAATTCCTGTGACGCACATCGCGGAGATACTTCGACCCCGTCATAATATGCAGCGCCAGAAATGGAATAAATATGACAGCGACAAATATAGTCTCACAATATGGGGTTGACGTAAATAAATAAATATTTTATTCTCATAATAGTAATTTAGCTTGAGAGTAGCCAGTTTACAGGCACCATCACATTGAAATATGTTGGAAAATTTACAAGATTTCATGGGATCTAAATGGTACGGAATGGAGGTCAGTAAATTGGATTAAAAACATCTGAAGATTACACAAGTCATGAAATGACAAAAAATACTACTTTTCAGCGTATGCACAGTGTTAATGCGTGGATCGTTTTCAGTCACGCCTTCTTTTTTCACCATTAGTGGCACGAAGGTGGCGCGAAATTCTAAATTTCCGTTACAAGCAATCAACTTGCTTGATTCATCCTCGCGGTGCCCCGTTAAGCTATGTAAACGTCTATTTTGCCGTAAATTCTTGTATTTATAGCTTCGGGTACCGGAAGAACCCACACTGACGATGTCAAGAACCTGTAAGTTTCCACATAACCGCATAATCCAAGTGAATATCTATTCAAGTGTTATCATTCACAGCAATATAGATTTACTCCGTCAGAATTAGATATTGTGGTGCAAAGGAACAGACATTTGAGAAATTGGCTTACTAATGGCACTGAGTTTTCCATACGGTTCACGTTAAGGTATGCAGCATTGTCAAGGACGTATGGTCACTGTCAGATGAAGTACTAGGGAAGTCAGTTGCATATCATTGTTGTGAATAAGTTCACTTTAAAGTTTATGGGTGAGTTGATCTGGAATTCACTGTCTGTCCAGATTTTCGATGCCATTGTGACCATCCAGAAATTTGGGTAGTTTGGGGGTTGATGTATGATCATATGGTGATAGGATCAAATGAGTGAATGGGATTGGTAGTTCTTACTTATCGGACAGTAGTTTTCGTGGGAGCATAGTTTCATTGCTTCGAAAAGAAGTGGGATGTTTAGATTTGGTAACGCATATTCCTCATTTGTGTCCCGTTGTCATCATTTGAGGTTATCTTGATGATGTGGGTATTCGAGGATCCGAGTTAAACCCTTCGATCATTTAGCGTTCAGATTTCCATGTTATTCGGTAAGCTTTCATCATAGTCTGGTTTCTTCACGGTCTAATGATATCTTCATGCTGCAACCATCTACAATTTCTGCAGGAAAACAACAAAAGCAGGCGTAGCCTCTGCACCTCTCAGATTGTAAATTGTTTATACATTGAGAGTTCCTAATATGTCTGTAGTTCTGGTAACACCATTAGTAGTGCTTTTTATGGTGCTGTCCTGTATTGTAGAGTTAAGGCGTCTCGTAAACCTAGTCAGAGTGTTTGATTCTCGTGCTGCCTCAGGTAAGCTGTTCCATATCTGAGCATATTTTATCACAAAGAAGTTCTTCCCAGTGACTGTTCTGAAATGCTTGACTGCTACTGTTGCAGTTACATTTCCCAAGACATATGCAGTTTTGTTTATGAACCACGCGTCTGTGCATGTACTACAAGTTAGCCTGTTAAGGAGCTCATAAAACAGTATCAGGTTCAGTCTGAGCCTTCTTTACCATAGTGACTCAAGTCCTAGTATGATGCACCTGATGGCATATTTTACGTCCTTATTCGTGTTGAGCATTCTCATTGTAAAGTTTCTTTGCACTCTTGACTTTCAGTCTATGCGTGACCCGTACACTGCTGCAGATGAGTGAACAATATTCGAGCAGTAGTCGGACACATGTTTTATACAGGATAACTCTAGATTCGGCACAACTGAAGTTCCGTAGTAATAAACCTACCGGCTTGCGTGACCTCGATACCTGTGTCGATAAGTGCTCAGAGAAGGCTAGGCTATGGAAATATCCTAACCCTAAGTCTTGTATAGGCTTCACTTTTGGGAGTGAATGGCCGGCTATCATCAAGTTTATTTCGAGTGCGTAGCCACCCATGCATATCCAGCCGCATTTTTCGGTGTTAAATTCCAGTTGCCAGGTGTTGCACTATATGCTAACATATCTTAGTTCCTCTTGCATGGTGCCAATGATCAAGGTTAAGTCACTGTGTATACTACCTTCAGGTCATCCGCATATAAGAACGGCTTGCCTACCTTGAAACACTCACATATGCTACTGATGCATGTCATGAAGAGAAGTGGACCTAAGACGCTGCCCTGGACAACTCCACTGGTTATTGGTTTAGGTTTTGGGATAGCTGAGCCAACTCTTGTCATTTGGTAACGGCTACGGGGAAGGGATTTTAACCATTCTAAAAGTGGGTCACAGATCCCGAGGGATCTTAGCCTGCTGATAAGCGAGTTGTGTGGGTCTCTGTAGAAAGGCTTCAGTGATGTCGAAGTAAAGTATTGTCACCATCTGTTTCCGATCCCTTTTACTGGTGATCTCGTCAAAGAGGCGCTGGCTTACAGACATCATATCCTCTCAGAATTTGGAGGAAAATATTGCACCACTCTGCGCAGTACACTGAGCAAGTCGGTGAGGTTTATGATGTCATGATCATATGCAATTTATGGAATGGGCAGGAATACCTCATCCATTTGGCATACTCAAAGGGCTTAAGAACTTAGGCAATTGTTACCGCTTTCACTGGAATTATGTTGCATTTTAGCCGCATAACATTCAATAGTTGTGTAGCACATGGTCAACATGGCTGATTCGCATGCACAATCTGTCATTTCATTATATAATCGTCCACTGTGCACCAACTCAAATGCTTACGTCTTTGTTGACGACAAACAACTCACTCTTCGCTCCGGGGCATCTTTAGGTGCCCCCATAGCCATATGACCAACACTGATACCCAAGTTTAGGCACTTCTAGCACTTCACGTGTGACTTTCCACTGCAGTACAAGTTTATTTCATGAGAAATATCTTTCGAGGTGCACGTAGATGAGTATTGAGAGATTCAGTGTTCAAATAGTGATGAGTAACTCATGAATTTCAGAATTTCTGTAATGGGGTACGGAAAATTATTAGATTGGCACTGATTGCTACACATTCGACAAGGTCACATTATATAGTAGGAACCTGAAATGCTGTGGCGTGATACAATTACACTTAAGTTACTTTCGGAGTTTGACAAATTTATACCTTCGAGTCAGTCACTTGTTAAGATTTCCACCACTACCATAACCGCTCAGGAATTTCGTGCTACCCAGTTAAGGATCAGCATCGCGCATACTTCCCAGGACTGCGGGCAGCTTACCACTTCAACCGGGTGATCTCGTATTTTGACATGGTCGAACTACCGGGGAAGCACTAACGGCCTTGCAGCCACATTTGAAAAATATTTTGTATTAACGCACCGATAACGTGGGCCCTAGCAACCAGTTCCCTCATGGTAAGTAAAGCGTGCATTGGCATGTGAAATATGGGGCTGAGATAAGAACCAACAGTGCAGTAATTTTTGATAGGTGTTTCCGATTAAATTTCGAAAGAAGAAAAATAGTAAGCACTGCGGGTGGGACGCACTTTGTGGCGATCCCTTTCCTAAAGATGGTAAATTCATGAGTCGAGAACAAACTGTATATTTATTTGGCCAAATTTACGTACTTGTGGGTGGCATCATTGCCAGTGCGCTTCTGAATCACAAGCAAGTCATTTACAGAGGAAATAAGATATACGTTACGACTAATCATTCACAAATATCGTTCCACTTCAGTTGCGCCAAACGTATCAAATGAAGCTTCAATGTATCTTTTTCAATAAGCAGTACGTTTGGAATTGTGTTACATTTCAACGTGATTTCGTAATTGTATCATAACTTTGTTATTAACGTCATCATAAAGCTATCGAATTCTCGAATGACCAATCACATATCCGACATGCAACTAGATTTGGCTAGTGCATGGAAAAACGCACGGACACAATTGTCTGTGGAGCAGTGCATCAACAATTCCCAAATGTTGGTGACACCAAAAGCAGATTCCTCTTGCAACAGCATAAGTGAGTCAGCTTATACTCTGGTTATGCTCAAGAGAAGGAAAACTGCGTTCGATAAGACAGCCAACGTTAATAATAATAGAAATGCCTCTGCACGCCCAGCACGTAATAAGACCGCAACAATAAATGTTGCAGAAGACGTAAAGCTTAATGTAAGCTCCACATCTTTTGTGAGACTAACTAGACCTCAGCCACCAAGTGTGTCATTGTCACTTCTTCTAGAAATCGAAAGCCTGAAGTCCTCCATAGGGGGGCTAAAGGCAGAAATACGCAGACTGAAAGATGACAAACAGAATAATGCGCTACAAGAAAGTATGTAAACAGCGTTCGAGGTGTCACTCCGGCTGGATGAGATTAGAGCTCAGATTACCGACCTCTTGCCACTGAGCATCTTGATGCGTAGTGAATCCGTTAATGAAGTTGACACTGAAACACTATCCATGGTAGATCACCTGGTAAACTTTATCACCACTGAAGTAAGTAAGAGACTTGCACTTAAATTGAACGCAATAGCTCACAACGTCCCTGACACGACAAAGTTGAAGGCGGTGCGCGAAATTTTGTTTAGAACAGCAAAAATGCGTGATGTACAAGCAAAATGTTTACGACTAAAGAAAAGCTAGCAGGAACACTGCTGTCCGATACGCTTTCAATTTAAATCACAGATAGAAGCGGAAGCATTCATCAAAGCAGAATCTATCTCAGCGAAAAACACTGTCTTCACGGGAATAAGGACAGTTCTTGATAGGACGGTGGTGAAGAGGCAGGTACACAACTGTTCTCATAGACCTGATAGTCAAAAGGCTCCAAAGCCGCAACATACTAAAGCAGTAAGTATCTCTTCCAATATATCCAAGCCCAGGACTTCTCCTTCCACAAACTCTATCGAGTCAAACATACGGAAGAACACACTGACCAACGTGGAGACGGAAGACTGTGAAATGCATAATTTGACTCAACCACCATCTAGACGTATCCATAGAAAGCCCCAAAGTGAAGCCTGACACAGCACTAAACGTGATAGAACTCTCGCTGAGGTCTACTGGAGGCCCAAAGTCTACTAACCACACCAGCCTAGGTCCCAAGGTATCAGCCACTCGATATGCAACAGATAAACCAATGCTCCCATGGAACCCAACACTCAGGGACGGACGCAGAAAGCGTATAGTGATCCGAAGTCATCCTGTAGTCCCTTCTGGAGTTGACAGAAGTACGAACACTACTTTGCCAAGAATGTCTTATGCACTGAACTAAGTCTCACTGGTAACGAGAACAAAAATAGACGTCACAACAACCCAACCCTATCGTTTACTAATGAGAAAAGCCAACATCAAACCACCTTTAGTAGAATGTCGGCGGGGTCCTTTGTGAGGAAAAACTGGTCGGCTGCATGGCACTAGTTTACTTGGAGACAACCCCGATCCAACATAACGCTAGTTACGTTCGTTGTGAATTGTAACAGAAGGCAGTCACGATGCAGAACAGAAGTTTACATGGGCCACAAAAACACGATGATTTTTTATCCAATGCATCCCTATCAGCTGCAGCTTTGGCCAGACAACTGATGGGGATGTTGAAACCCCTTACTCTGAACGGCTAATCTTAGCGCCCCGGGGCAAGAGAAAAGAGAGTCAAACATACACACAAATTCCAGACACCAACTACCCAGGTGGTGTCAACAGATGCGAAAGCACAACAGGTCTGTTGAATCCTCCAAGTGGCATAACCAGCCCTACACACCCACCACGTACGATAGCAAAACTACCTACCCTCTGTGTAACGGGTACTAGAGACGACGCTCGCATGAGGTCAAACTCTGTTTATTTGGATGCAGTGAGCACACTGAACACAAATAAAAACATTGCTCTGTTCTCCCCTGATAAAGGTGACACTATTTCAAGCCGCTGTGCGGTCGATTTACCACTAGGGTATCCTAGCAACTCTACAGCTGCAACTGAACAAGGTGTAGAGACGTTCTGCAAAGCAGCGACGTCAGACTATACTCAGCCAAGCGGCACTGAGATACTTTTTGGCTTGTTTAGACAGCCAGAAAGCCTTACACACTATTACTCCTCCTATTTGTACATCGTTCTCATAAACGCAGGGTCCATCCTTAGCAAACTGTCGGTATTAAGAGGACTCGTGCTCATAAATAAGCCGCCGGTAATAATTATCACTGAGTCTTGGTGTCCCGCAAATATACCAGATAAAGAGATAAGTATTGCCGTGTATACACAATTCCGATGTGACCGGAGTAACAAGAAAGAAGGAGGTTGCCTGATGTACTTCCTGAACACTCTCACTCTATTCAGGTTGGAAAATATGGTTCTTGATAAGGTGACTCTCTATGGGTCACAGCACAATACAGGAATGCAACAGCACTAGTGGGATGTGTTTGCAGGGCACCTGGTACCTTTAACAATCATGAGATTCCACTGATTAAGGCTCTTGAACATACATCCACTCCCCCATATGATCGTAAGAGGTGACTTCAACCTACCTGAAATTAAGTGGGATTCACCTACTGGTCCGGCTAGGTGTGACTACGTTTTCCATACACCGTCTATTTTTGGATGGAAACAAATTATTACAGCTCCTACAAGAGGTGACAATGTATTGGACTTAATATTTTGCCATAACACAAATCCAATTTAGCAAATGTAGGCTCCAAGTTCCCGGGAAGTAATCACAATACGGCATTATGCGCACTGCCACTTCCTGCTGCTAGTGCTTCAATTGGTACTTCCACTACACACCAAATAGTATGTAGAGACTACGGTAGAACGGATTGGCAGCAGATGTGTCCAGTGATAAGGTGCATCGACTGGGGGTCATTCTTCACCACTACAGACCTCAAATTAACCATTGATATGTTTTACTACAACTCTCAAACCCGTCTCGATACCATCGTTCCACTGAAAGGTTTCAAAAATATGCCGCTAAACAATAAGCCATATATGCCCCCCAATGCTCGTAGAAAGTTAGGCAAACTCTCAACAAGATACTACAGACATCACAACGTCGATGCACTTCGGTTGATTCTTGGTATTCCTAACTCTACCTCGCATAACCATGATTTGCGTTTGAAGAATGAAGAGAGTCGTGCACTAGCTAGCTAATCTAGAGTATATGCTCTCTCAGCACTCCTTAAGAAGTGATCGAATTGCACAAGACATAAATTCTTCTTCTTATTCATGACACCAAAGCCTATAATGACCCAGCAGATGTGTGAAGTATTCAGCCACCTATTTGCAGTCAGTTACCTGGAACCTACAAATTTTTCGTGTGGCACTAGCGCGGTCTGCACTTCTAAAAGCTATTCTCCTCCCCAATTAAAGACAATAGACACGGTTGAATTCACATACTCTAACATCCACGAAGCCATCAGGAGGCTAAAATGCTCCAGCAGCGCTGGCACAGACGGAGTATCATCACATTTCTTTAAATTTGCTAGCCCTGATATCCCATAGCTATTAATTAAAATATTTTCTCTCTCTTTGGAGTCTTTCACATACCCTGATATATAGAAAACATCATTTATTCTCCCTAGATACAAAACTGGTTCAAAACACTAGCCAGTAACTACAAACCAATGAATGTTACGCCTGTGGCTTCTAGAATTATGGAGAAAGTTGTTAAAGAAAGCGTCCTTCAGCACATGCCTAGTGGCAACATCATCACATCGAGTCAACATGGGTTCCTAAAATCGAGGTCCTGTATAACTTGCCATCTTGACTTCTTTAACTTCATAACCACCATGTGCGACCAACACCAATTAGTCCTTGTACTCTATCTAGACATTTCAAAGGCATTCGACAGAGTCCATTACCTGCTGTTAATAAGTTGATGACTATGGGAATTGACTATCCACTATTGGGATGGATTAAGTCCCTCCTCAATAATAGCACTCAGGTGGTGAAGGTAGATTCACACACTTCAAAACCTGGGCCAATCACCTCTGGTGTTGTTGTTGAAGGCAGTGTATTAGGCCCCCTTCTCCCTACTTTATACGTCAATGACATCTTCAGCTGCTTTACATACGGCAAAACCATTCTTGTTTGCCGATGACCTAAAAGTTGCATACACATTCACTCTTGATAATCTATTCCACTTCCAAGCACTGATACAAAGGGAGCTCGATATAATATCCGCATGGTCTACTGCTTGGAAACTTCAGTTCAATATAGGCAAATGTGGCTGGATACGTTTTGGTGCCCCGTCAGTGGATATCCAACTACATCTTCAGTCTACGAAACTTCCCGTTCTTAAGAGTGTACATGACTTTGGACTAAGATATTCAAGAAACCTCACATTTTCTGAACAGGTAGCATCACAGACTCGCAAATCTAGGATCCTGATGGGTTGCATAGCCCGTAACTTCCACTTCAAAGAAGTCAAGTTGCTACTCTACAAAACTTTCGTACTTCCACTGTTAGAATACTGTCCACTTATACTCACTGGTATCCGCATAATAGAAAAACATAAACTAGTGCGTCCAGAGGTATTTCACAGCTGGATTGTTAGGACACGACTGCAAACAGGGCTACAGCTCCAGATGTAAAACACTAAGTCTAGAAACACCTTGGATGAGACGACTCAAAATTAACCTGACACTATCCTTTAATGTGCTGCACAGACACACGTTAATAGCCAGCGGTGAGTTTCAGTCCGAACACAACAGTTGTTACTATCTGCACAACCACGTCCATAGCGTCAAAATGAGGTCGTTCAAGTCCTGTTTGCGCGCAAACTTCTTTGCCGTCAAATTCTCTCAGTCGTGGAACAGGCTTCCAGCTGAAGTGAAGGCCTTCAAACCAACCTCTGAATTTGGTCGGTTACTGGCTGACTTCTTATCATCTGGTGACTTTTGTGGCCTATCGAATACACCAAGTCCTTTCACAACACTCTGTATACTCGGCTCTGTTAATGTGTAGTGAGAGGCACCACACATACACTGACCTTTCATAGGAAGCGTTGAAGAGACTTTCATAAGTAACTGCTTCAAACTAACGGCACATTCTGCCACACCCAACACGGTAATCAAAAACAGAAATCTCACACCACATGACAGCATGAAATTTATATTTTAAATACTCTATAGAATAAGGATATACAATGAAAGCCATAGCGAGGGGAGTTAAGTAGGGAGAAACATGAACATAGAAAACATTCTCCTTGTTGAAACTCTTGCTTTCTCCATCTGCTTCCTTGTCTGTTTTTTCTCCTTGTGGAAAAATAATTCAGTTCTAAACGTTGGCTTTGTTGCCATTGAGAATTAATTACTTCAGAAACAGACCATGGCTGAAGCTATCCCTCATGGAGTGTAACCAGCTTTATCACGTTCAGAATACGTAACTACAACAAGCAGAAATAAAAAATGTTCACTGGACTACAACTTCATAATGGTCAAAATCTGGGATTAGCTCACTACAAAATTGACCAGCAAAGTCCAACACTTACCAACTGCAAGGATCTGCAGGTATCCTACGGGCGAAATCGAAGAAGCGCCTTACAACTTGGAAAGCAATCAGAATGCTGTCTTGTGACCACTGAAAGGTCATTTCCCGCCATCTTAGTAGGCCAAGTTGGACGATTGGTTTCGCGATAACGAGTTTCTCGTTGATTTATTAAAGTTGTAGACGTTGTTGCCGTTACCATGTTATGAGTTTTACTCAGTTATGCCCAGCTTATGATACAGCCTCTATTGGTTGCCTGTTTCGTTAACTGTTTTTATTGTTTGCAATTTTTGGGGACGCAGGTCAGTTAAAAGAAGAGTGTTTTTTGCATATTTGTTTGTTGAATTCTATTTCTTCATGTTGTGTTAATGGGTTAATGTAAATTTATCCGTGTTATGTTGTTCTTTTTGTGTTAGAAGTTGGTTAACCGTTAAAAAAAGCCGTGATGCTGCATGTGATGCTCCCGATCCCCGAATTACTTCAACGTTTACAGCCTTTATCTGGCTGTTTAAGAAGTTTGTGCAAATGTTAACACGTTCCGTCGCCGTTCATTAACACAGCTGAAGGTCCTCTGAGAAGGATGCTCTGCTTATTCTTTTTCATAGCTTCATGGATTCTCATCAAGCTTCTACGAGCACTTCTAGTCTGGCTAGTGCAACGTGTGTTGATGTTTCTGGGGTGTTTCAGCAGATTATGCGGCCTAGACATTTTACTGTCTGGAGTCAAGTCGAAGAAGCGACAAATACTTTTAAGAAAGTATGTTAAAAGTCACTTGACTCGATGTTTAGATGACGAATACTCACTACGTTTTGAGAGTCTAAGTGGCAATATTTATTCGTACACTTCGAGTGTCTCTTTTGTTAGCATAGGTGGGATCATTCGAGAAACGTATTTGATGCAAAATAACTTTCATATGCAAAGAATACTCGATACAGAGCACCAGAAAATATGAGGTATGGAGCCACTGTAGGTAAGTCTTGTCCTATTCTAATATGCAGATTGGTCACTGGTCACCGACTAAACTTTCGCGGTAACGTTGAAACTGTACGCTACCTTTACACGTGATCCTTGGTTATATCTTTTGCCGATTTCGTGCCGTGCTTGGCTCATTGTTGCTGTATATATAGTAGTATAACGATACATTCTGTCTGTATAATTTAAAGCTACATCGTTATATATAGACAGCGTATTCCCACCCTTTTTAGACTGCATACATTACCGTCAACTGCACATCTCACTTAAAACCTATTATGAGAATGAGGCGGTCAAAAGCAAAGCGTTTGAAGATAGATAGCTCTAGCGATACGAATAAAAGAGTTGGTTCCACTAATATTTCAGGTTGTGACCGAAACTCTATCGCGTCATATAATCCAGATCCCGACGAACTTAAATGACTTACACCGCTCATCAGGGCTGAAGACATTATGTCGGTCAGGAATAGTAACATCAGGGAAAATAGAGAAAAAATTAACAATATTTAGTCCATGATAGATGGAATCAAGAAAATGGTTGAGGACTTCCAACCCCTGGCATATCTCTTTGGTAAACACAACAGCCTAGTCCCAAACCATGTTGAAGAAACTGAAACGCTAATAGTTTCTTGGCAACTGAAGTAATGAAGAGGTTGGCATCTTCTCAACATGCAATAGTATATGATGTTCCAGATACCATATTTTTAGCTGTCATCGAGGAAAGGTTATTAAACTCATATGACGCCAGTGCACTGTGGCCGTAAACGCCTCCGCAAGAAAGTAGTGCAGCTAAGTTGCCCCATTCTTTTCAAGTTCACCACCTCATATGATGCTAAGAGGTCCATTAACTATCAGGATCATATAAGACTAAATGGTAATTTTAAAACTATCACGATTGCACAGGACAAAACTCTCTGTTGGTGCAGAAAACGAAGGAGAAAAGGTCCCACCACTCCGAAGTATGCGAACTAAGAAGGTACTGGATGCTTTGAGAAACATTTGAACAGTGCTGCTATGACCAGTAATCCTACTGTGCCAACCACTCTGGCGGTAAAGTAATCCCAAGCGGGCTTGGACCTAAGTAACTCGGATTGTTTAATTCCTCGTAAAACCCCAACTATCAGCACTAGCCTCCTTAAGGTAACCATAGATAAGAACCCTTTGGCTGATAGTAACGTCCTTAAACACAGACCTGCAGGTAAAACCATGTACCTCAGACCCACAAAGCTCCCGAAGGGAGCCAAACGCATTTTGTCTGATGACGGCGAGGAAAACTTCATGGCTAACATAGTCACCATAGACAAAGCCGCTATTGGATACATGGGAAGTAAGGCATCTCCAAAATAAAACCCAACGAAAGGGCATGTTACACACCTAACCTCAACCTTTAGAAAGAGACACTTCAATCATTTGAAGGCATCTGATATTAGACAGTACCCTAGATCACGTTTATCCAGCCATCAGGGCTCCAACAGGATGCCATGTGACATATCAAATACATTCATGCCATACAGGTCACATATACCCTACCCAAACCTACATCGGCACCCGGATGACCCTAGCCAGTGCTTTGGGAGTGTATACAATTACTCACCTAATACTATCCCTACTGTTGAGCCTTATCAAAATTTTTCTGGGACCCTGAACAATATATACAACCCATGGTTCATAGGATCGTTTCACCTTCCAGAAACACGAGCCTGGGGCGACCATCCTTGGTTTGCACCGATCATGAACTGCACTGTACGTCACCAGTAAGAATGAACAGTACAGCAACTACGTACGCGCACTCACAAAAAGCAAGTGATCATAAATCATTGCACAGTAAAACTTCACTGGTCATATAGCCATTCACCGCCACTGAGTCCCATGCCATTAACGCAAGTAGCACATCGTCTAATGAATTAAGTATAGGAAATTTCTCTGACCAACTGGACGTACGAGATATTGTAAAACACTTCACAAGTCATGATAACCTTTTCCCACTTCTGCTCATCAATGCACGGTCGTTGCCGAAGAAAGTTTCTGACTTGAGAACGATAGTCATGCTAACTAAGCCTACAGTGATATTAGTCACTGAATCGTGGTGCCCCACCTCAGTCCTTGATGTGGACCTGTGCATAGATGGTTATACCCTTTATCGAACTAACCGAGATCATAAGCATGGAGGAGGTTGTTTGATTTATATATGTGGCCTTGTCACAGCTAATAAGATCGAAGATGGTACATTGAATGCTCTGCCTGACTCAAAATGGGTTATTATAAACGGTACCAACTACAAAATCCTCGTAGGCTGTGTTTATAGAACACCGTGTTCATCAAGGGACGCTGATGAGCTTATTGCTCAGTCATTTTCCCATGCTGCATCCATCAGTGCCGACTTCAAACTGATTGCCAGAGACTTTAACCTGCCTGAAGTTAACTGGGAAACCAGCTGTGGCCCACAACGCTATGATGAAATACTTACTGTCTTAGATTTCCATGGATGGAAACAATATGTCCATCCACCCACAAGTGGGAGCAGTACGCTGGATCTAGTCTTTTGCCGTGACATAGTCCCAGTAACCGCGTGTGTTGGTGGTGAATTCGCTAACAGTGATTACAGAATGGTTTTATGTTGCCTACCAATCTCCCCTCTTCGTGAGGAACACAAGGAAACTGTGAGAAATATCTTGTATCGTAGCTAAAAAAGTATAAACTGGGAGGTATTCATCGAGCTCCTCAGGCGCAGCCTATGGGATGAGTACTTCATGACAGCCCCATTAACAGAGCCACTCTCGTTTTTCTATAGAAATATAATGCTATGTCTAGATATCGTTGCCTTTTATGAGAACAGCTAAGGTGAAGAATGAGGGACAATACATCCCTCGAACACTTCGGAACAACTTACGAAAATTATCTAAGCCGTGTCATTCCTCTAAAAACTTCCTGGTACTGCGCTCAATCTGCGATACTTTCCAACCAATTAAGACCTTACGTGCACAAGACCCAATAAGTGAAGAGCTGTATGCCCTCAAAAGTGGCTCTAAGATACCTAGCTTGACCTCTCTTTTAAATAAATGTTTGCAGGCATCGAGAGACAGCTTGTTCATTACACAACGGAATGGTATGTAACGATCCCCTCGAAATTCGTGAACTATTTAGCGAATCCTTCGCAAAATTCAGTCCTAGCACACTTAACCCCACCACTTTTTCTCTGCTCACTACAGGTTCATGCGCCAATGTGAATTTTACTGTCCAAAGTATCACAGAGGCTACCATCAACTTGCGACTATCAACTGGTATGGGAATCGACAACCTAAACTCAATTGTTATCAGGAACAGCGGTGACGACACGTCTCTGTTCCTGCTTAAGATATTCACCCTATCAAAGGAAAGTGGCGTATACCCCAGTGAATGGAAAAGTAGCTACATAACGCCTCACTATAAGTCCGGAGACAAATCGAACGCAAACAATAACACACCCATCAACACAACACCAGTTCTCTCTGGAATTATGGAAAAAGCAGTTAAAAGCAGCGTCCCTGATTACCTATTAACAAAAAATCTAATCAAAAAGTCTCAACATGGTTTCATAAAAAATAGGTTCTGCGTTGCTTGCTTCTTTGATCTCTTCAACTTCATCACTAGTAACCATGAGGCACGTAAAATCGTCATTGTTCCATGCTTTGATATATCAAAGGCATTTGATAAGGTGTCTCATAACGTACTCTTTAACAAGCTACGATTAATTGGTATTTGCGACCCCTTACTTGGTTGGATAAAATCATTCCTTAGTGGTCATGCTCAAATCGTGAAAGTAAACCCCGTGCAATCTGAACCTAGATATATAACTACTGGAGTCATACAGGGTAGTGTCCTTAGGCCTTTGTTGTTCATAATCTATATCAACAGTGTGTGTAACTGCTTCAGTGAAGGCAAAATATTCCTACACACCGATGGCTTGAAGGTTGTGTACACTTGTTACTCTCACGAACTATGCAATACTCTGGATACTGCCCGACAGGAACTGAGGAAACTTGCATCATGATGTGCTGAGTCGCA
Source organism: Heterobilharzia americana (assembly GCA_944470555.2). Classification (NCBI taxonomy): domain Eukaryota; kingdom Metazoa; phylum Platyhelminthes; class Trematoda; order Strigeidida; family Schistosomatidae; genus Heterobilharzia; species Heterobilharzia americana. The sequence goes on along the minus strand of OX104127.1, from coordinate 67,494,939 downwards.
CCTTGAATTCAGTAATGTCAAATGTGGTTGGCTTACTATGGGCAACGACAACCATGACCTGACCCTTGAGGTATACGGAAACCTGCTACCTAAACTAGCCTCTGTGCTGGATCTTGGCATCAGGTATTTTAGAGACTTGACATTCTCGGAACAAACAGCATATATCAGATCCAGGTCACGCAAACTCTTGGGATGTATCGTTCGTAAATTCCATAGCACTGAATCGCGGGTTCTACCCTCTAAAGTGTGCATTCGCCCACTTTTAGAATATAACCGGTTTATTCTCAGTGGCCTCCATAGAAGTGATAAACTGAAAGTTGAAGGGATACAACGTTATTTCACCTTCAGAACATTAGGAACTGATTGCAATCCAGACTACACATCCAGATGTAACATGTTGGGTTTGGAACCACTCTGGAAGAGGAGACTTAAACTGAACCTTATATTTTATTATAAGTTACTTAACCAGCACTTGCACTCTTATGGTCCGCAAATCAAGCTAACTGTATCCTCTGCGTACGATATGCGCAACCACAAAGCATTGGTTGGAACTGAGTGTTGTACGACGGGGTTGAGAGATAATTTCTTCCTCAATAAATTCTCACATATTTGGAACAGGCTTTCAGAAGAAACGCGTACGGCAAGCTCGTTGGCACTTTTCCACTCCTCACTCAGTAGGCTACTGATAAACGACAAGTCTGTCGCTCAGTTAGTCACCATCTATGCATCTTGGGCTAATGAGTATATACTTGGACCTCTAAGTCTATGAAACAGAGCTATTACAGCTGTAGTGTTCCTCCTACACTTACGGGTTGGCGATTGCTTACAAGGGTGTGAGCACTGGTTCCCCTGCTCAACACAATGAACTTTTGTACATTGGTTCCCTCTCAAAGCTGCTACGATACACTCGTGAAGAAAAGTTTTAGGAATCTTATAAAGGAAAAATGTGTGGTTAATCACACACACACACATGAAAATGTACATAAAGTTCGGATAGGTCTAAAAGTATAGGGACTTCTCTATTTTCCAAGCTGGTCTGCGTGGTGATTCCCCTTCCCACCTGCTGGCGCTTCTTCTTTGTTTTTTACTTTACAGCAACAGCTCGATGACGACATTCAATGCTGAATTTCAATCTGTGTAGCGGCCAGAGTCCAATAATCTTGGCCTGAACGCGGGAAGTAACTAGGCGGTGCCAACTGACGTGAATCTGACTAGTTCCTGCGTTCTACTGTATAGCTTCCTAACTTCCGCGAGTGACGCACAGTCAAAGGTTGGATCGAAATATCAAAACACGGTTTGTAGTAATTCAATAGTAGATTCGTAACAAAATCTGTGGTACTATCAAAGCAACAATAAGTTATGTCAAATTACAAAAATACCTCAACAGTGCCGTTGGGTAACTATACAGTCCAAAACGTTCTCGGGTACAAATACGTACTACACGGTAAAAACTGGTTAAAAAAATACAACTGTTAAATACCTGTCGGTCAATAGGAATATTCCCGGCAAAAGGGATCAAAACTCTGCCTACAGGAATCAAATCAACAAACAAACGTTCCCAGTAGACAGTCAAAAGACAAACAGTCAAATCACTGCACAACCGTAAGTTGAACCAAAACAAAATGTCGTGCGCAGTAAAACAACATCACCTTATCAACAGTCCAGCGTCACATAATAGGAAAGTGAAACACTCATAATAAGTCTCAAACATACAAAGGCAAATACCGAGTGTAAAGTCAAATAAGACAGTTAAACAAGCAAATAACATTACACCGGCGAGGGTCAAAGGTACACCATCCATAACGAGGGTAAAAATGTTAAAATAAATGTCAATACAATCAAATAAGGGTGATCGGGAGGGATTTTCAGATCATTTTTCCTTTACACCGGCCACCAAAATCCCTCCAGACACGCAAAACACCTCTGTGTATTCAGCCGTGGCTCTATCTACCTAGCTGTCTGCATACTCTATCTTTCTTCTACTCCCTCAAGAAGACAAAGCTTTCTTATATCTCTTCTCACGGTACCTTCCTTCATACGCACCATCACAGTTCTTACTAAATCGTCTTCGTCCTTCTCGCATGTTTCGATCACTCCCAAAGGCCAGGAACCACGTGGTGTTTTTTCAGAGGCCACAATCACCACATCTCCCTCCTTGAAATTTCTTTTCCTTCCCAACCACTTCTGACGAGTTTGCAAGCATGGTAGATACTCTTTCATCCATCGGCGCCAAAATACGTCAGCTAAGTAATTAACTTGTTTCCAACGTCTGACGTAATTATCGGCAATAGTGCCCTCCACGACTATTCCTCCACTATCTCTCAATAACAATAAGCTATTGGGAGTGAGAGCTAACTCGTCTTTTGGGTCGGTCGTCATGGGAACAATAGGACGATTGTTCAAAATTCTTTCTATTTCCACGAAGTAGGTGGCTAATGTATCATCATGCAGAGTCTGCTCTTTGGATATGACCATCAATAACCTGCGTACAGAACGTATCATCCTTTCCCATATCCCACCTCGATGACTCGCTTGCGGGGGTTGAAACTCCATCGTATCCCCTTTGACACCATGGCATCATTGATTCGTCGTCTATCCCACACACTCACCAGTTGTCTTAGTTCCGAAATCGCTCCAACAAAGTTGGAACCATTATCACTGTATATCTCTGCAGGTGTTCCTCTTCTTCCTATGAACCTCATTACAGCCATTATAAAGGCGTCGGTGCCTAGGTTGAAAGCTACCTCTAAATGTATGGCTCGCGTCTGGAGACAAGTAAACACACACCCGTACCTCTTTTCCTCTCTCCTTCCCTGGCGAACCATGAGTGGTCCAAAATAATCAATTCCCACTGACGAGAAGCAAAACCATCCTTTCTGCACGCGACAGACCGGTAAAGGGGCCATCATCTGCTGACCCAGTGCAGCTTTCAATCGTCGGCACTCTATGCACTTTCTTATCACCCGTTTGACCGCACTGATCCCCTTAATTATCCAATAGTTTCTTCGTAGAGTGGCCAGGACTTGCGAAGTACCAGTATGTCCTTCTATAATATGATAATGCCTTATGATCAGCTCAGTCACGAAGTGATGTCTGGGGAGGATAACCGGATGCTTAAAAGTAAGTGGGTAGTCGGAATAGTTCAACCTCCCACCGACGCAGACCAATCCATCCACAAGTATAGGTGACAACCTTTGCAATTCACCTTCTTCAGTCTCACAACTACCCTTTTCTCGGAGTTCCTTTATTAATTCTCCATATACCTCCTGTTGTACCATACATAATACTTTATGTCTAGCAGCTTCCAGTTCATCGGCTGTTAGATAGCCAACATTCAGTGACACACCTTGGCGACGCGAATACATAACGGATATGTAGACCACATATCTCTTAAGCCATGCCACAGCTTTAATCAGCCTCACCCAGTCCGAATGATACGCCAAAATCGGATCAGCAGTGAGCTCAGTAACGTTTGTGTTTGTTCGGACCGACCTCTTCAATTCGACATTTTTCGGTGGTTCCTTCCAGCAGAGGTCTGTGGTACTTGAAAACTGTCGGGTTCCCAGAAAAGAGGGGCCCTGAATCCAAGACGCTAATTCACACGCTTTTCGTATGCCTCTTGATGTCCAATCTGCGGGATTCTCTTCAGATTTAACGTACCCCCACTGATTTGGGGATGAATACTGGTGAATAATGGCTAGACGGTTGGCCACAAACGTACTATACCGACTCTCTGTATTTCTAATATAGTACAAAACAATCATAGAATCTGTCCAAAAATAAGTCTTGTCAAAGCTATTTGGGAGGTTCTTCCTCAAAATTTCACTCATTCGTGCACTCAATACTGCCGCAGCTAACTCTAATCTCGGCACTGTCACCGTTTTCAGAGGGGCAACCCGGGATTTGCTATAAAGCAGTATGCTGTAGGGTGGCGTGTTTTTTGGAACGTTCCACGAATAAGCCACCGCTCCATAACCAGATTCAGAGGCATCGCAAAATAAGTGCAACTCAATCTTACTCATCTCACTCTTATCCTCCTTCTTGATACTTCTGGGTACGGAGATTTGCCCAAGATTCTTCATGAACCTCATCCAATCCATCCATAGGGATAGGTCATTGGAACTCAGGGGTGTATCCCAACCAGCATGAGATTTGCAAAGATTCTGCAATAGCTGCTTGGCCGGAAGACAAACTGGGGCGATGAGGCCTAGTGGGTCAAAAAGAGCTGAGACGGTGGATAGTAGTCCTCTCTTCGTGAAGGGTTTTTCGACGGGTTCAAATCGGAACTTAAAAACATCATGCATGGTGTCCCATTCCAAACCTAGGGCCCTGTGGATTGAGCCTTGACTAACACGTAAGTCGACTGAGTTCTCTGTGTGGCTCAGACCAGGAAGAACTACTCTCACTGCCTCTGAATTAGTCACCCACTTCTTCAATTTAAAGCCACCACGTAACAACAACTCAGTGGACTGTTTTACGAACGTTTTTGCCTCACCTGGGCTTGCAAAGGACACTAGGCAATCATCAACATAAAAGTTATGCTTCACTGCTTCCACCACATAGCTATCATAATCGTTGGCATACGTCTCGGCAGTCTTGGCCATTGCAAAATACGCACAAAACGGTGAGGACACTGCACCGAATGGGTGTGACGTCATTTGATATTCAATAGGTTCCTTCGAGAAATCACCCTGAGGCCACCATAGGAACCGCAGAGCACCTCGGTCAAACTCTGGGACTTTCACCTGCATAAACATTTCTTCCACATCGGACGTCAGGGCAATCAGTTCTTTGCGAAAACGCAATAATATTCCAACCAAGTTCGCTGTCGTGTCTGGTCCCTGATACAGGAAGTCATTTAAAGAAGTTCCGGACAGTTTGGCAGCGCAGTCCAGCACAACTCTTACCTTCCCCGGTTTCTTGGGGTTAAATACGGCATGATGCGGCAAATACCATCGTGGGCGGTAGCTAGGATTAAGCTGGGGCTCAGGAGCTACTGCTGCATATCCCTTTCTGATGGTCTCTTCCATGGCGCTAGTGTAGCTTTCGCGAAGGCTTTCAGAGGATATTAGTCTGCGTTTCAAACTCTCCAAACGTCGCCTGGCTACTTCGCATCCACCGTATACTCTCTTGGACTCCATTTTCCAGGGCAAGGGGACAACGAAATGTCCATTATCCCAATAAGTACCTCGCTGCACTATGTTTACAGCGGCTAGGTCATCGAGAGATAACGACTTATCTCCCGAGTACAAATCGCTGAACTCATAATCGTAAATTTTCTTCCATTGATCGACTAATAGATCTGACCGAGACATACAATTCACAACCCTCTCCCTGTGCTCACGAAAGCTTGTCGGACCGAACACGACCCAGCCCAACAATGATCTCACAGCATATGGGCTCTTTCTGCCCCCTAACTTCTGATCTAGAACCCAGTGAGCCTCAGGTACATCGCAACCGATGAGCAGCAATACCTCCCCGTCTTCCACCTCTGTCCAGGGTACGTCAGTCAGATGCGGCCACCTTTTAATACTTTCTCGCATCGACCCTTTAGGTCTCCGTACTGGGAGATCTCTTGCCACAACTGCTCGATCTATAAGTATGCATTCGTTTCCGTCTAGTGAATAAACTTCGAAAGGCTTGCTGACTGAGTCCGCCAATCTACTTCCACTAACAGTTTTGATGATAGTCTTTGTGCCGTCAGTCGACAATCCTAGAAGTTGCAAAACATCTTTCGTGATCAAAGTTGTATCAGAGCCATTGTCCAAGATAGCATAACCGTAAACCTCTTTATTACCGTGCTTTACACGTACCGGGAGTAGGCCCAAACACACGCTTTCTCTGAGAGACTCAGTGCATCCACAACTACCTTTCTCCGGTTGTTCGCCTACGGCGTGGTGGGTCTTCTTGTGTAACAGAGGGTGATGGTATGCTTTACAACCTTCTACACTGCACACCCTGTGAATTTTACATTCTACGGACCTGTGGCCCCTTTTAAGACATGAAAAACAACAACCTGTTTCTTTAGCCTTCGACCATCTCTCATCCACCGGTAACGACAGAAATGTGGTACATTTTGTGACTACATGGTTCCCTCCACAAAATATACATGAAGGTTTCAGGACTCCCCCAACGGGTACTAGCTGCTGCGTGGAACATGCTATTTTACTATCTGGTCGTCGACTGCTTGTTGCCAGCTGTCCAAACCTACTTAGCAAAATGCTCGCACGTGCTGACACAAACTGCGTTAACTCTGCGAAGGTAGGTTCTCGTTCGGTTTCAGTTAGCTTTTCGACAGTCTCCGCCCATTTCATCTGTAACACACGGGGCAATTTCTTTACTATACCTTCTAAAGTTCTCAAGGAGTTAAGGTCCGCAGTATAGTCCATTTGCTCTAGGGCTATAGCGCAGTTTTCCATTTTTATAGCTAACCTCGACATTGCCTCAGCATCGTTTTGTTCTATGTTCGAGCATTCCATCAGATCCTGTAGTAAGGCCCGGCTGACTTCATGAGTCCTTCCAAACAAACGTTGAGTATATCCCGAGCCCTACGATAACCAGCAGATGGTGGTAACATAATGCATTCCTCTATAGCCTCCCTGGCCTTACCTTTACAGTAATGTAACAAGTATAACAGCCTCTGTCCATCATCATCAACCTTAGAGACAACGTAGAGCTCAAACTGCCTCATAAACTTCCAATATTTGGCTGGATGTCCGTCAAAGCTGCTTAATTCTACTTTCGGCAACTCATGGCCAACACTGACACAAGGCAACGTAGCGGCAACCCCTTTGTTTTCTGCGCTGCTCGCCTGGCTAGTCGTTTCACGATCAGAACTGCTATGAGGGTCAATGCCAAGACAAACTGATTTGTGACACTTTATATCATCATCCAAGGAAAAGGTATCACCTAAACCCCCATTCACATCTAAGTTGAGTTCTTTATGCAGACGCAACCTTTCCTGTCTTTGTTTAGCCTTGAATTCACGAAGTTCCAACTCTTGCCTTTCATCCAACTGTCGTACCTTCAACTGAGCAGAGGTCCTACAAGGACTAGTCTTACTATAGTCAATAACTGTACCATTATCAGAGCCACGGCATGAAATAACATCAAGAGGGACTTGCTTGGTATCTGAGGTTGGATCCATGGACATGTCACCTTCCCCGTCCGGAATTGACTCAAGGAACACCTTGCGATTGCCAGGTACAGCAGTGACGGGTTGTTGAGTACTGTAGCGGCCAGAATCCAATAATCTTGGCCTGAACGCGGGAAATAGCTAGGCGGTGCCAACTGACGTGAATCTGACTAGTTCCTGCGTTCTACTGTATAGCTTCCTAACTTCCGCGAGTGACGCACAGTCAAAGGTTGGATCGAAATATCAAAACACGGTTTGTAGTAATTCAATAGTAGATTCGTAACAAAATCTGTGGTACTATCAAAGCAACAATAAGTTATGTCAAATTACAAAAATACCTCAACAGTGCCGTTGGGTAACTATACAGTCCAAAACGTTCTCGGGTACAAATACGTACTACACGGTAAAAACTGGTTAAAAAATACAACTGTTAAATACCTGTCGGTCAATAGGAATATTCCCGGCAAAAGGGATCAAAACTCTGCCTACAGGAATCAAATCAACAAACAAACGTTCCCAGTAGACAGTCAAAAGACAAACAGTCAAATCACTGCACAACCGTAAGTTGAACCAAAACAAAATGTCGTGCGCAGTAAAACAACATCACCTTATCAACAGTCCAGCGTCACATAATAGGAAAGTGAAACACTCATAATAAGTCTCAAACATACAAAGGCAAATACCGAGTGTAAAGTCAAATAAGACAGTTAAACAAGCAAATAACATTACACCGGCGAGGGTCAAAGGTACACCATCCATAACGAGGGTAAAAATGTTAAAATAAATGTCAATACAATCAAATAAGGGTGATCGGGAGGGATTTTCAGATCATCTTTCCTTGACAATCTGCACATATCTACTAAGTGAACACAATATCTACTGTTTAACTCCATTAATTATTGGACTGCTCCCAATCTTTCGCGGTTTCTGGAACATCTTCACTATCATATAATCAGCTGGTCAGGATTCTTCTTGCGACTAACCGTCTAAAGTCTCCCAACGGTCATAGTGGCACAAACATTTTGAACAAATGATCAAACGAGAGACCGATATACCTATCGGTTCAGAATACGACTTGCCCGCAGTAATTCCGCACTACATGTTCTATAGTACTGTGTATCAAGTGACCTTCTTAAGTAAAAGTTACCATGCATCAAATACACTTCTCGAATGATGCTGCTTACGCTAATATGGACGTTGCCTGAAGTCCATATATAACTGCTGCCGTTTGGACTGTTAACCGTCTCAACGTCTACCTTCATCCACTACTAAAAGTACTCCCAGTGGAATTAATGTACACTACCTTTAAACCACGTGGTGTGCTGGAAATGCATGGATTTAGACACTCACCCTGGTTATATAACTGTGGATACTTACTGATACTCCAGGTAGTATAAACAGGCCCTTTGTGGTTAGCAGAGCCAAAAACTGAAGAACTTTCTAGTGAATGGATGTTTACATTACAGAATAAGAAAGTATGCAAACGGACTAGCAACGTCGTCTAGTTATAACGCAAACTTCGAACATTGCGCGCTTTTGTCGTCGATAGTGGAGCTTATCTGTGCAATGGCAAATGGAAATCCAAGCCCGCCTCTTGATTTGCGGCAAGTTTTAATAAGTGTACGCATATCAGTAACTTGCCATGTGAGTTATATAATTTCCGGCACCATTCTGTAAACTTTCAAAATCATCAATTTGACGGCGCTTGTGAACTGGTATCCGTCATGTTAAATCCATTAGACGGGGATGGGAATTTTTATTATCTTCACTCTTACGCACTGCATATGCTGAAAGTGGTATTTTCTTTGTCCCGCAACCACGATCTGATGTTTTTGATGGAGTTCAACGACCTCCCCCCTGTACCATCCAGGACCCGTAAAATCTTGTGGAGTTTTAGACACATATCACTGTAATGATGCCTGTAAACTGGCTTCTCTCATGTTAATTACTAATGTTAGAGTAAAAATTTATTTATCTATTCAATCATCTGTTCAGAATATTTGTGCCACTACAACTGTTATGAAACCTTAGACGGTGCGTCGCGAGAAGAGTCATGACCACTGGATGAATCGATCATGGAGATGGTCCTGAAACCAGGAAAGATTGGGATCAATTTAATAATTCTTGGCGTCAAACAGCGAGTATTACTTCCACAAGGTAGCTATGTTCAGACTGAAATTGAGCATCAGATTTCCTCATCGAGCCGCTGCCACAAACGCCTGAAGAAAGAAGAGGCACGAACAGATGTGGAAAGAAGAATTAATAGGCTGTCCAGCCCGCGTAAGGGACAAGTCCCTGTAGCCACAAACACTTCCCCAAAATCAATAGCCTAGGGTTTGACAAGATTCAACATTGATGCTGACCTCGATAGTTTAACTGGACTCGCTAGGCTGAAGGCACCCGGTCAAGCATCCTTGCCATTTGGCACGCTGTCGTGTTACGTCGCATCGCTCGTATTCGACTCCCTAGCCAATTAGTTGGAACGCGTCGGTATCTTGGCACAACCACTCAAATATACTGTCGCATCCGACTACGCTATCGTGTTATTCCTTGGTCTCGTACTGGTGGGTGTATAGCAACTACGAATAATTGGTGATTGGTCTTCGTGTCTGTCAAGTTCGCACCAGGACAAATCCTAAATTGGTGAGCCCGACGTGATCACACATCCCGATCAATAACAGATATTGAATTGGTGAGCCTGTTTCATTTCATATTTGTATATTGTTTTCATTTCGACAACATTTATATCATCTACCACACTTTCTCATGTCCGACCACACTCTCAAACTTATTCTTATTAAGCCGACTACGAACACGACCCAACTCGTACCATGTTGGCCAGACAATGCGGAACCATGGTTTTTGTATGCCGAGGCAGATTTTCGAGAACAGGGCATCTCAGATCCTCATTCTCGATTTTTTGCCGTCATACGTTCACTACCACGGGAATTGGATGGACATGTTACGGCACTACACGCTTAATCCTCAAGAAAGTGATTCTTATGTACTTCTGAAGGCCGCACTCTTGAAGAAAAGCCGTCTCACAGACCACCAGCGACTAGACGAATCACTTCGTAACGTCGAGCTAGGCAGCCACTCAGTTACTGAAATCCTCGCACGCATGCGGGAAGTAATCGACACATGAACACTCGACGACAGCCTTTTCCGAGAACTGTTTCTCTCGAAACTACCACAACCGGTGCAAACCGTGTTGGTGACACCGCAACCAGTCCCACTCGATGACCTGACAGCCTCAGGATATAAAATACTGGAGGCCTCTAGCAGACCCGTCTCCAACGTATATTCTGTCTGCAAAAAACCAGAGTCAGGATTCAGAGGTGACCAAGCTGTGCAACTCTGTTAGACAGTTGCTACGATCTCGAAGTCCTAGTTCACGTGGAATTCCACAGAAACGCGTCTTAGCGCATCGCAGCAACTCGTGTGGTTGCCCCAAAACTAAACCTAACCGGGTGGAAAACCCTGAATTGTGCTGGTTCCATAATACTTACGGAGACGAAGCCAGAAAATGTCGGAAACCCTGCAGTTTTAACAAGGACACAAACTCAGGAAACGGTCATACCGGCACGTGTTCACGGCAACCGTAGCCGGCGGAAACAGCCGTTCGCTCTAAATCACGGATATTAAAACGAACGTTCGCTACCTCGTCGAAACCGGCGCAGAAGTTAGCGTTCTTCCCGCACCGACAAAGGAGCGTCATCATGGCCTATCCTTCAATCTCTAAGCAGCCAACGGCAAGGTAATTGCGACGTTTGGGAGACAGTATGCCTATCTCAACTTAGGTTTACGTAAACCTATCCACTAGATTTTCCTCCTTGCTGACGTCTCTATGCCCATCATTGGCATAAATTTGCCAAACCATTATGATCTACTCGTAGATGCTCGCCGTCGACGTTTGGTCGATAACAACATAAAGTTACCTATTGGCGGCACCACCTACGTAGGTCCGAGTCTAGCCCTCGTTGGAGCCAAAACATCAGGCGACGCGTCCTACCAAGCAGTTTTGGAGAAATATCCGGAGTTGCGACGGCTGAAGCACACTCTTCCGTGTATAACCAGCAATGTTATGCACCATGTCACGACCACAGGTCCACCTGTGGCATCCAAAGCAGGCCGTCTAGCCCCCGATAAGCTCAAAACGGTGAAGAGCAAATTCGAACACATGCTCAAAGTGGGCATTATCAGACCGTCAAACAGCCCTTCGGGCATCACCACTGCACATGGTTCCCAAAAAAGAACAGCAGCGACCGGCGTCCAACCGGTTAGCCCATTTGTCGAAATTCTTGACAATGTGCCTAGTAATGCACGCTTGCAACGACCATCGGCGCAACAGAAAGCACGATCAGGTCAAACCGTCACGTTCCCGGAGTATTTGAAGTCGTATTCAACTTAGTGGTGTGAAATAAGATGTGCCAACCATATTTTTTTGATCCAATATTTTTTTCTGAGGCACTACTTTTCTTGTTTGCCAGCAATGCAAAACTCCTCGTACATTTTGCCTTTTTATGTCATTTTTTTGTTACCATGTAATGAAACTCCTTTTTTAAAAAACGGTGAAAATGGGCGCTAACTTTATTTTCGATAAATTTGTATACACATAACTCCCATTTTTACGGAGCGTTTTCATGGTATTAAAGACTTTGATTTATATTCCAGTTGCAATGAGCACTGGGCGGGACGTCAAAGAAAACTGAGGACTGCGATCGACGTACAATTCGATTTATTGTATTCTATTAAAAAATAAAATTGCCACGGCACCCTAGAATTAGTTCAGACAACCCGGGGCCACTTCACTCAGTGAATCCATCGGGAGAGTTTTACCAGTGGAGAAACCACCGGGTTTTCACCTCCGGCTGGTATCGTCTTGGGATCCCCACGAACCCACTGGGGGGGGGGACTGATCTGTAGCCTCACACACTTCCCCAAAATCAATAGCCTAGGGTTTGACAAGATTCAACATTGATGCTGACCTCGATAGTTTAACTGGACTCGCTAGGCTGAAGGCACCCGGTCAAGCATCCTTGCCATTTGGCACGCTGTCGTGTTACGTCGCATCGCTCGTATTCGACTCCCTAGCCAATTAGTTGGAACGCGTCGGTATCTTGGCACAACCACTCAAATATACTGTCGCATCCGACTACGCTATCGTGTTATTCCTTGGTCTCGTACTGGTGGGTGTATAGCAACTACGAATAATTGGTGATTGGTCTTCGTGTCTGTCAAGTTCGCCCCGGGAGAAATCCCAATGTCCTCTCTCGGTTTTCAATCTCAAGAGTGAAACTAATTGCTGAATTGAAGGTTTCCAATATGAGTAATTTATTATCTAGTTCACATCAGTTCTGGTAGACGGGGCGTGTTTTTCAAAATTAATCGTAAACCAGTCTGAAATTAAAGGGCTTTCTGGGAACTCCATTGCGAACTTTTGTTTTTGTTCACATATTACTTCGTTGCACTTCAGTTGAATGTTGTTCTCCGGCGGTCAACCAGTAATTTTTCAGTCTTATTATGGCGCCGGCGAGTTGAGGTTCAGTTTTACCGTCTCATTCTTCTTCTTTACTTTTTGGTTGCTCGAAATCATGATCAACATTTCATCCACATAAATATTCTGATCCTTGAAGTCCACGGGCAGCTGCTCATTGAGACACGTTGTAGCAAAATCTTTACTGAATTCTAATTATTTCCGTCATTCACTACGCTGCTTTATCAGAGCTTTGTGAAGTTTTGATTTCGTGCTGCGGTGTTAATACTAGCAGTTCCAAGCGGTCAATTTGAGTCTTTCGAACTCCTGGTTAGAAGCCAGAAGAGTATTGCCATTTCGGAAGGTTACAATCCCGAGTGTGTGTGGGTATGAAGTGCTCTGACATTTTGACTCGCACCACGAAAATTCCACCCTTCACCCTGGGTAGCTGGTTACGAAGCCCTCAACATCGTCCTGTCTAGTAAGGAGATCTTCTTTTATCGGCAATGAATACTGGTTATTTTGGAGATCTAAATTCACTCCTGCATAGTAGCCTTTAATTAGACGCGTAGATCTTAACAACTACCATCGTGTATGTCGACGGTGGAAAACTCATCAGTCGAGTCACAAGACGGAAGATTACCTTCTCAATGATAAAAGAGTCGCGGGAATTGAGTTCCCAGCTGACTTCAAAGAATTTGCCAGGGGTCACACTGATCAGTTTCACTTCTACACTGTTGGCGAGTGAAACTTCAGTACTCGGCGTCTTAAATGACTTCAGGGTACCTTACCTTATCAAAGATGAAGATCACGTCAGCAATTTCAAGATAATATAGACTAATCGGTCCACTCATGTCGAATCTACATGACCATTAACTGGAAAATAAATGAGTATCGAATGTATGATTGGAATACTTCCTCGCTCAGTATCTCAGAGTGGCAGTTTAGGGCTTTCCTCGGAGAAGGAAAGCTGATGGCTTTCAGATGGTAATATTGTGACTAAAAACAGTAGAGAAGGAACTTACTTCTCATGTTCAAAGTTTGACTGGCTCTCACGTACTTCAACATTGTAACGGGTGATTTATCACAGGTGTGACTCTTGTTGCCTGTCTGTGAGGACTGTAATTATTATTATTATCAGTCCCTTGGGTTCCTAGTGGAGCATAGGGCTTCAGTAGCACGTCTCCAGTGACCTCTGTTCTCTGAGATCTTTTGAACCTAGTTCCACGACAGCCCACAAGCTCTCATTTCCTCCTCGCACGACCTCCTCCATGTCACCCTCAGCTAGGACGTCCAACTCGTCGCTTCTCATGGGGATTCCACTCGAGCAACTGGCCTGACGCGTGATGTCCCCAGTCGGCCTTCTCAGTACATACCCAATCCATCTCCACTTCCTCCTGCATATTTGTTGCGTGATAGGTTCTTGGTTGGTTCGTCACCAGCCAGAGCTCCTTGTTGCTTATTCTTTCTGGCCATCCATCTGAGCTTCAGTAGCCAGCCAGCGTGAGCAGTTGTTGATGAATGTCCGTAGTTTATTGGAAATCCCTTTCGTAACGCGCCAAGTCTCTGAACCATACAGAAGCACTGAAATGAACGGGGTTGGTGTTGAAAATCCGGATCTTGTTCCACATGCTGAGTGGAGTGCAGAAGATCTCCACACTGTTTTCAGGCTAATGAACGCCTGTCTTGCTTTTCCGATTCTGACTTGGACATCCTCGTCTGTGCCTGTGTCGCCCGTAGTTGAAACAGTGCTTCCTAGATAGGTGAAGGAGGCTACTTCCTTTATGTTTCTCCCGTTGATGGCGACTGGAGTTTGTTGTTGGTGCAGTATCTTCATCACCTCTGTCTTATCTATATTCACTTGAAGTCCCATCTTCCTTCGCTGCCTCACCTCTTCTGTCAACTTGTTAGTTTTCGCCTGTAGATCTTCAAGTTTATGTGACATCAGGCACATGTCATTGGCGAAATCCAAGACTTCTAGGTTCTTTTCCGCAGTCCAGCCAGCGTATCCCCCTCTTCTCGCTCCCCACAGTTGTCTGCTGCATGATCCAGTCCACCACAATCAGGAGTATCATGGGTGACAGTAGGCAACCTTGTTTCACTCCTGTCTTCACTTCAAAAGCATCACTGAGCTTCCCATTGTGAATAACTTGGCATGTGGCATCTTCATATAGTTGTTGAATGAGGCGGATAAAGGTTTGCGGTACTCCGTAGTATTGAAGCAGTTTCCAAATTACCTCTCGATCGACGCTGTCAAAGGCCTTCTCAAAGTCGATGAAGTTGAGGTAGAGAGCTGATTGCCATTCAATGCTCTGTTCTATGATGATGCGTAGTGTAGCGTTGCAATTTGGTCTGCACATGATTTGTACTTCCTGAAGCCTGCCTGTTCGGGTCGTAGTTTTGAATCCAGTGCATCCCTTAGCCTCTCCAGGATGATGCGGCTTAATATTTTACTTGGGGTGGACAGGAGAGTGATTCCGCGCCAGTTCTTGCAAGCACTGAGGTCTCCCTTCTTCGGCAGTTTGACAAGGTAACCCTTCTTCCAATCAATGGCCAGGTACCTTCTCTTCCTTCCACACCTTCTGCAATAGTGGTGTGAGCATGTCTGCCGCTGTTGTCTCTGCGTCTGTTTTCAGTGCTCCTGGTGGTATCCCGTCTAGTCCTGCTGCTTTATCTAATTTCAGTAGCTTAATGGCGATCAAGACTTCCGCTTTTGTTGGAGGATTTATGTTCGCTTGTAGTTCTGTGGCTGGGCTGCAGGTGGTATTTCTGGACGAAGTTTAGGTGGTTGTGATGGTCAATTCAAGAGCTTTTTGAAGTGGTCGGCACATCGTTTCCTTTGGTTTTCTTCTTTCGTAATTAAATTTCCGTCATCACCTTTTATTGGTTTCATCTGTGTTGATCTCTCCCCTGATAGCAACCTGGTTATGTGATACAATGTCGTCAGGTCTCCATCTCTCCTACCTGCAGCCTGTTCTGCATCACTTGCCAGTGTTTCGTAGAAGTGTCTTTTGTCTTTGCGTGCACTCTTCTTTACTTCTTTGTCCAGTGTTTTTTACATTGTACTCAGTTCCTCTTGTCGTTGAGCATCCATGCACTGGTTTATCTTCTGTTTCACCATCCTCCTCTCCCTGCTCTATCAGCTTCCAGGTATCCTTCGAGATCCATTCCTTGTCTTCCACCTTCTTCCCTCCTAATACAGCTGTGCAGGTTTCTTTCCACATCTCTTCCAAAGAGTTCCAGTGTTCTTCCACACACGTTTCTTCAGAGATGTTTTTCCTCGATATCTCCCATTTTGTCTTGTTGGCTGCCGTGAAGATCTCCTTTGTAGTTTCATCCTTCAGTTTCCGAGTGTTGTACTTGAACTGTGGTTTATCACCAGCTTTTTTGGAGGCTTTCAACTTGATTTGGAGGGTAGGTTCCTTGCACTAGATAGTGTGTGGTGTGAACCTACATCTGCTCCTCTTCTTGATATTGTGTCCAGTAGGCCGCGTCTCCATCTCCACTTTCTTGAGATTGAGATAAAGTCGATTTGATTTTCAGTGTGTCCTGGTGTCTGGTGAAATCCATGTCACCCGCTTTGTGGTTATCCTTGTGCTTGAACACAGTGCCTGGCCTCCAATCACCAAATCATTGAATGCACAGGACTCTGCAAACAATTCTCCATTCTCGTTCATCACCTCACCGAGCACTTCTCGACCCATGGTTAGTTCTCGTCCTGTGTTGTCCCCTCCCAGTTTGGCATTCATGTCGCCCCACGCATTAGAATTTTGATATCGCCAACTGGAGTTGAGTCTTGTCTAGTGTTGATTGCAGTTGTCCGTAAAACTTCCCCTTTTTCCCTTGCTCTGCATTATTTGTAGGTGCATAGCGTAGCATTGTGTGATTGCGACCCTCCTTCCTTCCTTTTGAGTTGAACCTTGGTGTCATGATCGTGATTGTGGAGGAGATTGGTTCCCACTGCATGAGAGCCTTCGATGGTGTTGGGGACATCATGATAGCCACTCCAAATTTCAGTGTACTCGTGGTTGTTGTTTGGTTGGCAATATCGGAGTAGATTATTGATTCTCCAGTTGACAGTTTGTAGAGTCCACTCCCATTCCATCTGCTTTCGCAAATTCCAAGCACTTCAGTGTGATACCTCTTCATCTCGTTTGCAATCTAAGCTGCCTTGCTGGGTTCGAACATGGTGCGGACATTCCATGTCCCCACGTTTACTTACTTTTTCATCAAGGGAGAGAAGACACATCGGCCAATTGGCTTCCCGAAGGTTTTCACCAGCTGGCGTCATTTTGCCTCTCCGATTGAAGCGAGGAATAATTTTATTATTTTTTATGTTTTGTTTGTGCTTTGAAGTTTCTTTAGCGGTTAGATTTGTTTTACGGTGTAGGGTTGCTAGCCCTATGCCCAACCTTCCCTGTATACCCGGGCTTAGGACCGGTTAGTGACTAGTGAACTAGTTAACCAGGCGAGGTTGAGGGCTGTAATGGAAGGACATGATTATTCTCCAGTACAAATAGTCATGTAATTTAATACTTCACGAACACAAACTCTAAATTACCTTTGGTAGTTAAGCAATTTAGGCCAATCTTGCCCCTGACAACCCTACTGAAAGCTATCGAAAATTCAAATGATGATAAAGAATCAAACTGAATGGGGGAATAAGTTGAATAAATAATAAAAATAAGCGGTTACTTGGTATTTGTAATAGGAGGTTCCTAGTTTGAAAACAGAAATTGTTTATTGGCTCTGACAAGACAAAAAACATTCGTGCGGTTAGCTGAAGATCACTATAAGGCATAGAATGCCACCATCTTCCGAGAGTAAAAATCAGAATAAGTACTTTAGTATTGCATAGCAACTTTGTTTAGTCCCTTTAATTTGTAACCAATGACCTTTGCTAGGGTGAGCATTCGACGCGTCGTTTCAAAAGTGAGGTCAAATGAGAAGAAATGAGAAAATCTCTCTGAAACCTAGACAGGACAACAAAAAGGTATAATAATCTCTAAAATATTTGTTTACTGGTCTTCCTTTGTGACATATTTTGAATTTATTCATGCGATATGATATTTTTATAAAAAGGTTTATTCATATCGGTTATTCTCTTAACCAAAAAGGCAATGTTACATTTTTTGACTGCAGTTGTTACTATTAAACCACAAAATGTAAGAGCAGAGATGAAACTGAGTGGCTGCTAAATGAGATTATCTACAGTAAGTTTGTTATATAGGTTAATGACATGTCATTGCAATGCGTCAAACACTATTCGAATATACAATGATGCATAGTTTGACCTCTGTTTCCTATCTTTTGGGATAATTGAGAATAATCCTATTCTCATCTCATAGGAGCAGTCGTTTCGATAGACTATTATGTGTGAAAATAAACGGTAACGACGTTCAATATTAGCAAAGACTGATGAAGCATATTTAATATTCGAAATTCGATATGCACGGCTCACAGTTTAGTCTTCATATCGCACTTAGTAAATTCACAGTTGTGCCCTGGGTTTTTTCTTGCTTCAGTTGATACCATCCTTTTAGCCTTTAGTAAAGCATTTGTTATATTCGTCAATATTGAATTGCAACTGCTAGCCTATTTGTGACAGAATTCCGTTAAAAAAAGTCAGCAACTATTCAGTAAGTTTTGCACGATAATCTGTTCCTTCTTGCACATTTTTATGTGCTGGAGGTCAATGTATATTCCAGTTTGTTTTCAGCAATAAGGATAGTACGCAAGTTGGCCTGTGGTAATCCTTCCAGAAAATATCTCTGTAAGGATCTAGTCTCTTTTCAGATTTACTGATCAAAGGCTATGATAATGCTTGTTGATGAAAGAAGTTCTAGTCGTTGACCACGCCGTGAGAAAAACGCAGATTCATGATAAGTTGATTCAGTAGTTGTTTAGGGATTTCCCCCTCATGCCCTTGGAGATGATCAGTCTTGGAAGGAAATAAAAAATAGGACATATTAGTATCGGAATCATTATTAAGGATACGGAATGCTAGTATGGGATAACCATTTTTTACGGTACGACAGCAGGGATAAGTTTGTCGAGCTCTGAAATGTGACTCCAAATTGTATATACGTGTCCAGATACACTATCGCCTATTTATAATTCCCGACACTGCTGATCCACCTGCGTCAGACAGCGTAAATATCAGGAGTTAACGCGAAGTATATATCAGGATGTTGTATTAGTCAACGAGCGAGCAAAAAGTCCTTTTCAGTACAACTAAACAAAAAATGTTCAATGAGTTGTTAGATATATCAACACAATACAGTGAAATAAAATGCTACATAAGTCCCTCCCCAGAATACAGATATAAGAGGGAATATCTGTGTTCGATATAAAATATTATGAGAAAGGTAAATTCATTTTGAAGATATTAAAAACATAGAAGGAATGTTAAGGATATCTATTATCAGGATGAAAACTGATTGGAAGAGTGTTTACATAAAAAAGAAGTGTATGACATTCGAAACACTAAAATAACTTTACCAAAGTAATAATATATCCGGAGATAAAAAAATTAACAACCAAAATCGTATTACCTGGAACATTGTTAAGAAATAAGAGATTCGGAAGTCCGTGGTGCCCGGAAAAAAATTTTTGTTTTGTGTGTGCGGAAAAGTCTGACAAAATCGTGTGGTCATGTTTTCAACAAGGTAATGAGCAAAAACGATAATAATGTTACTAGGGAATTGGTTTTATGAAATGTAAATTGTCTGAAAGTAACGTCGTGGCCAACGGACTCTTCTTCCGGATCTCGTGGTTCTGCTACCGTCGCTACTATTGGGTGATTCCGATGCCGTTGTTTCTGTTTTGACGGTGGTTTTCGGTGTTTCCGGTTGCTTCACTGCGGGTTCAGACTTGGTATCCGTGACATCTGGTTCCATAAACGCTGGTTTGATTCTATCAATGCTGACCGTTTCTCGTCTACCCGAGCGTTCGACCGTGACAACTTTGTCTGATTTACTAATTACCTTGAAAGGTCCTTCATACGGGGGCTGTAAGGGTTTTCGTACGCCGTCGTGTCGGACGAAAACGTGAGTGCAGTTTGAGATGCACTGAGGTACGTAAACTTGGTTGTCTCGGTATCGTGGGGACTGAGGTCGAAGTGTGCTCATGTGTCGCCGTAGTTGTTGTACATAGTTAGTCAAGTCCGGTGGAACGTCTGTTGCCGGGTTAAAATACTCTCCTGGCAATCTTAAAGTAGTTCCATAAACTAACTCAGCAGTACAGCAGCCAATGTCCTGCTTGACACTCGAACGTATACCAAGGAGTACTAGTGGTAATTTGTCACTCCACTTGTCATCAGTCTTTACTGCCATCAGTGCTGCTTTTAGTTGTCGATGGAACCTTTCGACAATACCATTGGATGCAGGATGGTACGCAGTGGTTCTTATGCGCTTGATCCCGAGAAGTTCAGTTAACTGTTGAAATAGACTACTCTCGAACTGCGCACCTCTATCTGTGGTGATGACACTTGGGACACCAAAGTTAGAAATCCAGTGTTGGATGATATTTCTCGCTACTGTTTCGGCAGATATATCCTGCAGAGGTATTGCCACTGGCCATCTCGTGAATCGGTCTACACATGTTAAAATGTAGCTAAAACCATTTGACGGAGGTAGTGGTCCAACGATGTCAACGTGTATATGGTCAAATCTGCCATCCGGTGGGAAAATCTTCCCGTAGGTGAAAGAATATGTCTTTGCACTTTCGATCGCTGGCACGCTAAACAAGCTCTGGACCACTGTCGAAGATCTCGATTCATCTTTGGCCAGACGTATCGGTCAGTAATTAACTTCACCGTAGCTCGAATACCAGGATGTGAAATGCCATGCATCTTAGAGAAGACTAATCGTCTCATTGATAACGGCACAAACGGGCGCGGTTTACCCTTGGATACATCACAGGTGATGGATACAGAGTCATCAAGTGTCACTTCTTCAAGACGTAATGAGGTGTTCACATTGTTTTTCAAATGTTTCAAGTCCTCATCCGTGGCCTGCAACTTTGCCATTTCTGCTAGGTCAATACGGTCACGTTCTAAGACGTTTACGTACATACGAGACAAAGCATCAGCTGCCTCATTTTTGCTGCCTTTGATATACCTTATATCTGAAGTGAATTGTGAAATAAATTCTAAATGTCGAATTTCTCGGGGCGAGTAGTTGTCATGCTTTGCATCAATTGCTTTTGTGAGTGGCTTATGGTCGGTGAATACTATAAATGAGTACCCTTCGAGCATATATCTGAAGTGCTTGATAGCCAAGTAAATCGCCAGTAGCTCTCTGCCGAATGTACTGTATCGCGATTGAGAAGCATTAAGTCGTTTCGAGAAGAAAGATAATGGTTCCCACTGACCGTGAACAAACTGTTGTAGTACTGCGCCTACCGCAACATTTGAAGCGTCTGTCATGATGGCTAGTGGTGCTTCTGAATCACGACGAGAGAGAAGAGTTTCAGAACTTAGAGCCAGCTTCAGTTTGTCAAAAGCATCATGGGCCGCTTGGGTCATGTGAAACACTTTGGCTCGTCCTTGCAATAAATCTGTCAGCGGTTGGGCTACTTCAGCACATTTAGGTATGAAACGTCGATAGAAGTTTATTAACCCCAGAAATCTTCGCAGCTTTCGAAACGAGTCTGGAACAGGATATTCTCGAATTGCATCTACTTCTTGCGGAACCGGTTTAACACCGTTGGCATTAACAATGTGACCCAAAAACTGTAGGGATTCCTTGCCAAATTCGCATTTCTGCGGATTGATTGTAATGCCATATTCACGCAGTCGTTCGAAAAGCGTCCTCAGATGTTGCAGGTGCTCTGTTTCAGATGCGCTAGCTACTATTAAGTCATCTATGTATGCACTGACGAAAGGTAAGCCATGGAGTACCTGATCTATAAATCTTTGGAATGTTTGAGCAGCATTTGTCAAACCAAACGGCATACGAATAAATTCGAATAGTCCGAAGGGGTAGTGATGGCCGTCTTAGGAACATCATTGGGTTCCACAGGAATGTGATAGTAAGCTCGCACGAGGTCAATCTTGGAAAAAATATTTACTTTTGTCATAGAGTTCATAAAATCATGTATGTGAGGAATTGGATACTTATCAGGGACCGTACGCTTATTCAACGCTCGATAATCACCGCAAGGCCGTATTTCCCCTGATGCTTTTTTAGGTACCATATGCAGGGGTGATGACCATGGGCTTTGGAAGGGCGTATAACTCCCAACTTTAGAAGTTTATCAAATTCCTGTTTTGCTATCTGCAGCTTTTTAGGGTCTAAGCGTCGAGGTTTTGATGAGACTGGAGGACCTTTTGTAAGAATATGGTGCGTCACCGTGTGTTTTGGAGAGGACTTCGTGTAATCCGTTTGAGTGAGCTCGGGAAATTCTCGCAGAAGGATATCGTACTCGGAAGTGTTGTTTATTGGAGCTACGACTAAGTTTATTGTTTTTGTCTCCGTAGCGATACCGGTGATAGAAAATTCACCATTACGGCTGACTAGTCTATGGCGACTAGAGTCGACCAATAGTTCGTAGTGTTGAAGGAAATCCATGCCAATGATAGGCGACGATATGTCAGCTATGACGAATTCCCACTGGAATGGTGTATGAAAGCCAATGTCTAGGATCAAAATTCTGGTCCCATATGTAGTAATAGCAGATCTATTTGCCGCTTGTAGTACCAAAGTTGGGTTGGGATGGCGTTTTTCGGAAGGTGTGGGTGGGATCACGCTCACTTCCGCTCCAGTGTCAACCAGAAACTGAGCTCCAGTCTTCCTATCCGTCACTCGAAACAAACGACTGTGTTGTTGTACGCCGGCGACAGCAGTCGTCACTGATCGCCGGCCTTTCCGTTTCCCGATGAAAAGGTTTTAAAGTCGCATGGTAACAAACAACGACGTGCTTTACTGCCAAACTTCTTGTGATACCAGCACGTGCTACTTTTAGACGCAATTCTACTCGTGGTCCTATCACGACTACGGGATCTGCTTCTACAGAACTTCGGTGACCGTCGGTTTAACTGCAAAGCCGTCAGTTGTCCTGTAAGTATGTCTATCTTCCTCTCTAAAGCGGCCACTCGGTCGTTTTGCGTTGGCTCAGCAATACTTTCAACCGGTTTAGGCATCCTTTCGTACATACGGTCAGCGATGTCAGCCAACCTGTCAATGTCAATGTCCGCATCTCCGACAGCTAATATCTGCTGAATGCATGAAGGAAGTCTCCGCAGCCAGAGCTGGTAGAATAAACGGTTGTCTACTTTCCTATCTTTCAGCAGACTTTGCATATGTCGCTTAAGTTGTGAAGGTGTTCTGTCACCGAGGCATATGCTACTTAGTAGTTGATCGACAGCCTTCTGGTCAGATAACGAAGTAGCTTTCAGCACCTCCTGCTTCAAAACATCATAAGGTGTGTCTGGGTGGGGCTTTAGTAGTGTCTCCCTTACTTGTTCAGCCACTTCTTCCGGCAAAACAGAGCTTGTGTATCCGAACTTTGTGTTTTGTGAAGTTATATGATTGGCCATGAAGAAATGTTCTAGACGGACAAACCACAATTGCGGGTCGTTAAACTTAAAACAAGGCATAGGAAGATTAATGGCACCCACGGACCCTAAATTCGAAAAGTCTTGATTATGAGAGTTTAAGGACATCAGTACTGGTACAGCAAAAAAAATATTTAAGAACAAGAGCAGGAAAAATACGATAAACAAGTATGTCAATGCCTACCACAAAGCAGCCAAAGAAATTCTCAGTATATATGTATATCCGTATTGTATACAGTCATTAATGGCCGGTTGCAGTATTCAATTGCGAGAGTTTAATCACGTCGGGCTCACCAGTTTGTCGAGCTCTGAAATCTGACTCCAAATTTTATATACGTGTCCAGATACACTATCGCCTATTTATAATTCCCGACACTGCTGATCCACCTGCGTCAGACAGCGTAAATATCAGGAGTTAACGCGAAGTATATATCAGGATGTTGTATTAGTCAACGAGCGAGCAAAAAGTCTTTTTCAGTACAACTAAACAAAAAATGTTCAATGAGTTGTTACATATATCAACACAATACAGTGAAATAAAATGCTACAAGTTTAACTGACTTAGTCATTCCACACAGGGCAGATTCGAAAGGCCTGCTAAAAACTTAGTAAATACTCCCTGGAAACGCTTGAGTATGTCAGCATCCATTTTCAAGTGACGTCTAATGTAAGTAGAATTGAGTATTCTCAACATGTCCTGACCAATACTTTTGAAAGCTCTACAGACTGACCATAACACACGGGAGCTATTTGCTGCCACCACACAACGTGTCGAAGTTTTCAAATCAAATCTTGTAATGACACCTTAGTCTTTCAGTTCAAAGACTAACAGTAGTGGTGTACTGTCAACAGAATACCGGAAACAATTGTTGTGACTGATGTGCACTATTGGGCTTTCATTAGAGTTGATTTCCAGGCACCAATGTTTAGATCAGCCTACCAGCTCATCCAAATCCACTTGAAGTGCATACTTAACAGCATCACTGCATGTGACTCTCCAAACGTTTAAATCATCGGCGAACAGCAGCACAAGAGAGTTGGACATTTGCAGCAATTTGTTGGCAAATAGTGAGAAAATCAGTGAACCTAGGATCGTTCCTCGAGGAACTCCACTCATCACAGGTTTCCACCTGGACAGTGTCTAATTAACCCTCACCTTTTGCCCTCTGTCATACAAAAAGTCCTTAATCCAGGCTTGCAATGGAGCACCGAACCCAAAAGAGCAGAGCTTTCTAGTCATTTTACACGAGACACTTTATTGAATGTTTTACTTAGGTCTATAAGCACTACGTCTGCTGGCAGCTTGCAATAATGGGGTCCAACCTATTCCTGTCTCTCGATGAAGTGGTGTGTTAAACGGAAGTGTCCAGTATGAAAACCATATTGCTGTGGTTCCGAAAGATTATTTGATTCAACATTGTTAAGTACCGTATCACAAAGTATTCTTTATGAAACCTAAATCACTATACTAGTTAGTTTCACAGAGAGATAATTACCCGCCAACTGGTGACAACCAGCCTTAGAAACTGGCGTGATTGTGGCATCTTTTCAGTCTCCGTGGAGTCGAGTCTGAGATAGAGATATGCTGAAAAGAGTAGTGACTGCCTCAGCAATAATGTTTGCTTTCAAAAATAGTAGTCCAGGATGCACCTCATGTGGCCCTGTGGATTCCCAAGGTTTAAGATTAATGAGCAACTCTAGAACTGTTGCCTTTTTTATGAACACTCTGCCGTTGGTGCGGCAGTGCTGACACCATTGTGGAGCACTTCACCATCACAATCCACTGAGAAAACTTCACTAAAGTATTCAATAGGTATTCAACTTTGGAAAAATTAGGTTTTGCTAGGCTACCAGATCTTTCACCTGCCATCAGAGATGGGATTCCACAATTCCTTTTAGTTCTTCTTGTAATAAATTCAGTCTTTTGGGGCAGTCATGGTAATCTTTTGCATGCTGTTTCTCGTAGGATATGCGGGACCGTATAATCAAAGTTTTCCACAGACTATGGAATTTACAGTAACCAGTTTTAAATGTTACCAGTCTAGTTTCTATAAACAAGTTCAACAAACATTTCTCCCAACTTAATAGTTCCCAACTGTCTTTAATAAACCATGGAGGGCTATGTGAGGATCATCATGGAGTCAACCATGGAATGAATGGCGTCGTTACTTCTTTGAATACAGTTATGAACCTATCACATTTGTTCTCGATTGATGAGTCCTTGTCAATAGTCCAACCCTTAACAACTGCGCAGTTTCTTACACTTGTAACGTCTGTGTGCCCAACACCTGGTCTGGGGAAAGTAGTGTTGTAATCAAACTCATACGTTCGACAATCAAAATTTTGCACTACACGATCTCTGTTAGCTAACGGAGGGAAGTATCGAAGATCCATAATATCTTCACACTGGAGGGTCAAAACCAAATCTAATAGCGATGACTTGCGAACAAAATCGTGTCGTGTCGCACAAGTTACGTTTTTAACTAAATTAGATTCTAGCACTGCTAAAGGCAGATAGTTCTCAAAGCAGCTGCCTGAGACTGAGGCTGTAAGCTCCGTAAGGTTTACGTGAGGTGCATTCAGATCCTAAAATATTAGGCATTTGTTAGTCCTACTTTACTTAATGATATGAGTTAGTACGAAGTTATTTGCAAGGGAAAATGAACTACAGTAAATGACCCTAACAATACAGAAACCTTTTTTGACTTAAGTTAGCAACTGGCCACATCACGGGCACCTCATTCTTGTGTTTTTGAAATGACTGGTCGCATATGGATATCAACACGAACATAGAGTAGTATTTCGTCACCTTTGCAACTTACAACTCTATCTGTTCGTACATTGTAACACCCTGTTGGAAGTGGCCTAAAATCTAAGTCCTTTGTTAGTCAGGTTTCACTATATCAGGATCTAGTTCACAAACTAGAGTTTCGAGATCTGTTACTTTATTTCTAATGCCACAAACATTGGTGTAGTTTACCTTCACTGTGTTTGAAGAGTTTCATGACCCAGCTATACAAGTGTCGGGAGCATTCGTTTCCAAGACCTCATGGCCCTGAACTCCACTAGTTTAAGATTGTTTCCCCCATTAGTCATAAGTTCGGCAAGAGCTTCTCTTCTTTTTATTCGGCCATCGAGAGGCCAGCGAGATCGGATGCGGATGTCCAAATTTCGTAGTTTGTATTCGTTACTCAAGAGTACTTCCACTTCTTCTTCGTTGCCTAAAGCAACCGTCTTATCCTCTTATCATCAGATTTTTCATCCTTTTTATTACTTAAACTGACTACTTTGGAGATGTATACTCCTTTAGACGTTTCAGGTAGAATATGTCTGATAGCCGACTCGACTAGTTTCAGGTCATGGGCATGAAGTATTGAAGGGTCTTTGTTGACTCCTCGACATTTCAGAAGATCAAATTGGAAGTTGGAGAGAAGTCTTTGGATCGCTTGTTGACGGCCTTTGAAACTTTTTCAACAGGTTTTATAACCTTAGTAGCTTTGGTGATAACCTTTGGAGGTTTTCTAGGACTTTTTATTGGGGAAATCCATTCAGATTCGTTAGTCATCTCCGTAACGTCAAAGTTGCTAACGGAGGTGCAGTCTTCCGGGAAGTCCTTGGGCATAATATTTGGTGTGCCAGTCACCCTCGGTTTCCTTTATCTTCGACTAGGCATCGGAACTAGTGTAGCCTCATCGATAAGATCACCAATATGGAACAGTCCATCTTTAGGTTTCTTGTTAGAATTATCAGCAATAACACTTTGATTATCATCATCTGGTACCGGTTGGGAATGACATCTATCATTACCACATAAGTATTTTTTGACCAATGACATTTTGACAGCTTCCTGAGTTAGGACTGACAAAGGCTTTTATGAAGAAGTCACATAAACAGGTAGAAGCTAGTTTACTGCAACGTTTATCTGCGTCTGGTGTTAGTCCGGTACCAACTCTGGGGAACCAAGATCCACATGGATCATACATCCCATGCATACTTTCGTCGACTGGAACTTTGCCTTTGAGGTGGATTACGAAACAATAGCCAACTATGTCTTTTAAATAACAAACCACTTGTTAAGCATTATTCATTCTTCATTGTAGGGCATTTGATTATCGAAAAAATATGACTATTAATCGCCTATGCCGCATTTATATGGGCTAAATCTATTCAACAACAAATGAAATCATATCTATTCATTGTAACTTCAAATTGCCACCACTAACTTTAAAGTTATTGCTTACTTGTATTCATTATTTCACTTTATGTGTAATAGTTGACGGCTGTTTATTTTTTTCAACTTTTGAAAGATTCGTTACATCTTGAATAAAAACACATTCGAATTACATAACCGTCCTTCTAATGATGGCAGTGAATATTTGAAGCTTGTTAAGCAGACTCTCATTTCCATATTCTCCTGCTTTCTTTACTGGCATACATTTAGACACTTCTGTCACTGATTACCTACTAATTTATCTATACATTTTGTAGTCAGACAAATACAGTATAATAATTAGGAATAATGATATTTTTTTTCGAATGCCATATAGCTAAATTAACACTGAGTTTTACCGGATTTTCTGAAGGTAAGCGGCAAGCCATTGTGAAGAAGACTGTAACAAATGACAGAAATTTTATGCTGACTATCACAATGATTTCTGATGTGATCTCATGAAAATCATTCACTGGCTATTTAGTATGGACTTGTAAATTGGCTTTGTTTGACTTCTTTCCATCATTAGGGTGCATCTACAGCTACTCTCAGATAGAACTGCAGTTAGTGACCTTGTTGGTTATTCATTGTAAGCTTAGGAAACTGCTTATCGTTCAGCAACTAACCGTAGACAACAGTTTAAGAATAGTTGAGTACTGTAAGGAATGAAACACTATATATCTTGTCGAAAATATGTTGTCCATTTGAAGCTGTAGCCATATAAAGATAATCCGCAGCAAAGTTACCCATTTTCTAAAAGTAAGTGCAATATAATCCTTCGTTAGTACAAACTTCATTCAGTTTTGAGTACCTTTGCTTTCTGTATAAAGTCAATAAGCTTATTTTTAGAATTTCAATGTGTAGTTACAGAGGTTTGGATCTGACTTTCTTTTGCTTCTTTCGCTATACTGGATGCTAGGATTTTATAGGAAAGCGATCTTAATATATGTTAATTTTCTTCATGTATAATACTACTGGTTTGCTTAAGTTATCCAAATACCATGAAAATGAGTGTTTTGAGTTGTATAATTAGAAGTATTGCCACGTTGATGGATGACGAACATCTTTGAATAGAGGAGGTTATGTGGTAGCTATATTTT
Source organism: Heterobilharzia americana (assembly GCA_944470555.2). Taxonomy (NCBI): domain Eukaryota; kingdom Metazoa; phylum Platyhelminthes; class Trematoda; order Strigeidida; family Schistosomatidae; genus Heterobilharzia; species Heterobilharzia americana. The sequence continues at coordinate 67,466,460 of OX104127.1, read as the reverse complement.
ATTTTATTTTCAAATCGATTGTCAACTTGTGAAGATATTTCCAAAACATATTAGAAGTGACACATGAATACGAGACATCTATAAAACTATACAATAAGGCTTAAATACTGACATTAGTAAACGTTTCATCAAAATAACTTCCTGTTTACTGAATGATCTTAATTTAGTTGATATCGAGAGGGCAGATACTTTTTGGTTATAAGTTTATATGTTCAGTTACAAACCAAGAAATTGTAAACACTGACTAGCCCAATCAACGTTCAATATGGAAGGGAATTACGCAGAAGATTCAGATTGATTTTATTTTACTAAGAACAGTTATAGTTCTTTAATTACTCATGTGAACCTGAAAAACACCTTAGAAATTTTCTTTATTCTACTTTCCCTGAGATTCACTCATGTAACATACTCGGACTTTTCATAGCATTTCCAGATGTTTCAGGTGTCATTTGGTGTTTATTTGGTGGCTGTCGAATCATCATTAGGAGTAGTTAACTAGAATGATCAGCGTAAGACTTAGCTAATTGCTAAATAAAACACTTAAAGTTTGTGGAAACCAAGAAATCATACAACTTACGAAAGGCTGGATGATGATGTTTCTGATACTCTGTGATAATCTCAGTTATACGGTTTTATACGAATTTGGTAATGAAGTGAACTAATATGAGTACTGGAAAGTAGCTCTACTGTTGTCATGCAGTTAAAAAAGTTTAAAGTCCATTTTATGTATGCATTGAAAATAGTGAGCCTACAGGTAAGGTGTTATTCGCTGCTAGGTGGTCTACTGATGTGATTATGAAACTTTTCTCTGCTTGCTTAGGCAGATGCCCTAAGTTATTCATGCAATCATGGTAATTGCCTAACAAAATATAACTGTGTTGCAAGACGTGTAGTTGGTATGTCAACAATAACAAATTTGTAACTATGCAGCATGTGATAATCAGGTTCTCTAGAAATCCCAAGATGCTTAGAAGAACTGAATTTAGTACTTAACACTGACTGAATGAATACACAGAACCCATTTCATCATCCCATTTGAATACATTACTTTAGAAGACTGTCATTGCTTGTGAACCTGTTATGTGATTTTATGTCTATCCGTGAGTTGTGGCAGCTGTCCTTTTACTGCATCATTTACCGCGATACGTTTTATAATTCCAAATTCAGTCAAGCATCTGTGCCTTAATAGATTGGTGAACTGCGACTGAGCTATTATTTATGTTCATTACTTCAGATTTATTATGGATTAATAAATCTTTTAGCCCTCAAGCTGACAAGGCTTGCTTTTAAAATAGACCTTAGGTGCGGAACCAGCTTTATCTAAATTCATTACAAATAATTATCAGTTTGACCATCTAAGATGGCCGTGGTTTAACAGATTTGTGTTAATACTGAGGGAGAATTGAATGTGAAATCAAAATCTAGTCGGCAGCTGGGCCTCGAATCTCAGTTGGTAGAGCACTGGGCTGGCAACCTGGTGGTCGCTAATTCGAACACTTCAATTACCACCCAGTATTATAAGTTTAGAGTGGGTAACAACATTTTCAATTTTTTGTAATATCTCAAGAAAAATTACTACCTGTGATTATACTAGTTGAAACCCTAACTTAAACAATTTCGAAGCGATTCTTGTGTATATGACTTCAAGGATGATGTGTCAGTTTGCTTTAATTCTTTTAGATTTACTGAGGGTCTGCTCGGTCCAAAATGCACTAATTCTTCATAGATTTAAATGATAGCCTGATCCTAGTTGTGTATCAAACTTCAGCTAAAAATTTTGAAATATTTTCCTTGCAACTTAAAACCCTAAAGACTTCACTCACTTCTTGCTCATATCCCAATTGTTAATCACACCGATACTTTCCATATTTTCATGAGTTTTTATGAAATTTTGAATGAACCCACTGATTGGTCACTGAAAAGCAGCCAATTTCATGTTGTCTAGTCCTAAGTACTGATCGAATTCCATTGGTCATTTTGCAATGTGGTCACCAAGTGGTTTCAGGCAATTTACAGGAAACACTGGATCTAGGTTTCATTCTTGTTGCGACTCATCATCAAGGCATATCCGCAACTCTGAGGGAAATGATGTCTCCTGTGGGATTCGAACCTGCATCACCCAGTGCTACATGCAAAGATTGAACAAAATGAAATTGATTTTTCTCTAATGACCAATCAGTTTATCTACTTCAGTACTATAAGTGGTCAGTTGTAATCTAAATAACTCAGTAGTAGCATCTCTAGATGCACGAATGGTTGAGGTAGAATCTAGTCAGTTCCCTTGAGGTTACAGATGCGCCTTGCTGACAAGTCCCAACAAGCGTGAAACTTAAGTTCACTACCTCCTGCCGATTGTCAACAACTAACTAACAGTTTTTAGTAAAACTGAGTAGTAGCAGTTTTTTAGTTATGTATTTTTATATGTAATGATCCTACGAAAATTTTTCCGCTCTTTAAACTCTTGAATGCATAGAACGAGTACTCCATGAGATATGCTTTAGCCGACTGTGGATTGCAATATCTTGGAGCCTGAACACCTGTTAAAATATGTCTACTTTCTGTAAGTAGAAGGGTATATCAAGGTAGCTGTCTGAAAGTTCAATGTATTTAAGTGGAGAGTGAAATTGGTTGGTAAAATATTCATGCACTTAGTTCCCTTCAAAAATTTTATCAAAGCTAGAACAACAAACTTTGCAGAATACAATGAATTCATTTTGCATTTCGTCGCCTCCCTTTCAACTGTGTACAGAGTATATACAGATGGAAAGAGAGAGAAATGCAATGCATATGATTCACTAATCAAGAAGATGATAGTTCTTTGATGATGTAATGAAGGGACTGGAACAGATTAATTAAGTTCAAGTGAAATAATAAAATCTAAGTTATCTTGTCTTGATGTAGTCAGTTTATCATCTTACTACATGTGACTAATAAATCAAGTCAACACTTATACTTTACTCAGAGATCGACTCACTGACTTGTATGAGTTTGTAGAAGATTTCAATACTACTCAGCATGCAGAAAGGAACACAAAACCCAAGTTTTAAACATTTCACAACCACTTACAAGCAATACTTTTTCTCGAAAAATTGATTGAAAAAGCCATATTATATCTCTGTCTCCCTTATCCAACAAGAAGAACTACTAAGACAATATTCTTCACTGTGGTACCAGATTTCTACCGTTTTCAAGATATACTATCAGTGAAATTACAACTTGAGATCAAAATCTGCAGTTCTAGCTCTTTTTTTTATCTTTGTGAGATGGGTAGTAAGATTTTCTATATATCCGAAACAGGTGCTGAGTATATATGTGTTAGGTGTTGATTCGATAAACAAAGATTCAGTTATCAATCTCTCCCTCCACCCTTTTATGTTACTTTTAAGAATTTTCACCCTGTCCCATCCTATTGTGTGGTTGTGGGTGTAATACTGTTACACTATGTGATAAATCTAATAAATCAATGAAAATGGAGCTACATTCTACGACAGTGCACAAGTTTTACTCTTATATTAGTGAGCTTTTAAAGAAATTAGAACTACTTAGGTAGGTCATTACTGCCCGCTGGTCAGTTATATGGATCCCCAAGAGACTTACTTGGCTAAAAAGACACTAAAATAAACAGTCACAAGATCAGTTGTTAAATTTACGGCAGTATTTTGTTTATTTTATTAATTTCATTTTTACATAGGTTATGCAGGTTAAAGAATGTTGTTATTAGTAGATATATGCACGTCTTTTCGAGCCCACAGATTTTATCTTCCTTATTGATTGTTTATCCCAAAGACTATATAGCAATGATGAATAATGGCTAGCAGTGGGATGCGAGAGGTGCGCTTCTTCCTGTTTGTGACTCGCCAGCCGAATTTACCTGCGTCCTACTGAGCGATATTGTTCCTACTGAGGACTCGAACCCTGGACCGGTTGCTTCAAATGCCAGAGCGTCATCCATTAGACCATTGGATCTAGACAGCCACTTCTTGAGCGACGGGTATGGCTTTTTGTCATTGTACATTCTGGATCCCACTGACGGCCAATATCCATCATTTCCACGAAATTCAAACGACAGATAATATCGAAGCATCCGCACAGGAGCCCATATGCCAACAGACACTGATCAATTCAGTCCAATCAGCAACAGAATACTACAAGCAACAACTAAAGATTATATTTTGTACAACAATTTCTCAGGATTACGCAACATACTATTGGATGTGTCTTCCCATGCATTCAGTGCATAGCCTTAGGTAAACTAACGATATCTATGAATATAATAGTAGTCATTAGGTCTTAAGACTGGTCGCCATTCTACTCCATTCCAGTTTGTTTTTTCTATTTACCATCTGATGGAAATGTCTCAATTACTGGATAACGTTCCAGACACTGTTTATTAACTTTAGTCACATAAATTTAACTTCGTAAACTTTACATGTGGTTCATATAGCTCTAATTTCACTCTTGTCTCCATCACCGAAGCTCTCTGAGCAAAAATTCTTAGTTCAATCAAGATGGGTGGCCATTGATAAGATAAGTAATCTGCAGTTGTGGATGCAACTACCTGCAATCATGCAATAGTATTGAACAGAGTGACAGTCGTTGAAACGAAATCGTTTGACTGGAGGGAGAGAATAATAAGTTCATCTTTGTTTATCGATGCAACACTAGATGTATATCAGGAGAAAGACTCAACATCTGTTCTGGATGCACGAAAAATTCCGCTGCTTACATCATAATAGAGGAAGGAGAACAGTGTTGACGTTCTAGACTATAATATACACTATTTGATTTATAAGGATTTCTTGCATCAGACACTTGTAAATGGACAAGCTTCAGTGGATTTCTTGTGGACGTGCAATAGTAAACGGCTTCTTACTTTAGACTGCTGGATATTTATGAAAGCCAAAGTGAAAAGCTAAAAATAAACGAAAGAGAATTTCGTTAGATATGACTGAGGAAGTCTAGTTCCAGAATGAACAAAACTCAACATTCCGTCTGGCATCATTTCAGTCATGTTGGAAATATATGCAACTGAATAGTTTACTCAGCCTAGTGAAACTTGAGGACACATAAATTATACCTTCAGGTGGAAATTATTAGTGTTAATGAAATCAGCTTTAAATAAGCTTTTGTTGCGTAAAACTTGTTCCTTTTCACATAAATATATTTCATTTCGAAGCATTTTATTTACGGATAAAGTATATAGCCGTGAAAACGTAGTCTACAATGGGTTATTAAATAACTGGAACAGTTCAGGTTAATTCTGCTTTAGAGCATTCCATCTTCTACGAAATATTAACATTTCATTTCAATACAAGTGACTTCCTTTCTATTTACATGACAAAATATCTTCCAAATTATTATCTCATATGTACCTAAATCCTGTTGTTCCGGTTTTCGGCAGTTAAAGACTATCTGCTGGAAATCGAATATGACGTAGATTTAAACCTTTTTCGTTTGTCATATCTTTTAGCAGATTCTTAGGGAGCTCAGACTAGCACCACCGAGTATCACAGGGAATTATGGTATTCAGTCTAAGCATGATGCCAACAACAAACTTCGCTATGCCTGATGTAAAGAAAAAATACACCACATATCATTCTAACTACTGTTGAACTGTTGTTATAAATGTATGTCATATTAATCTGCCTGAAACGGAATATAAGGGTTGATAAAGCTACCGTAAAAGAATCTGCAGGGAACCTACTACTCTGCCTTCCACCTGTAGGGTATGCATTAGTCATAGGTATAGCAGATGGGATCCAGGAGGTTATTCTGATGAGGATAGTCGCGTAATTTACTGTGGTCAATCATTAAAATCCAAAAATCTCTGAGTCAACAGAAATCATACAGTTTGATTAAAGTATTTTAACTATATGCACCACACATTAAAACAGTATTATTCTGTTGATGATGTTGACACTGTCAGCCTTTACACTATTGTAATAATTTATATGCCTCCTTCAGAATTCGGAAATGAGCATATTACTGACCAATAACTCACACTTAAAACCGTGGTACCAGTGGGGAAAATTATTCCAGAATTGAAACTGTGCCTGATCTCCACTGTTTTCGAATTTCAAGAGAAAATATACGAACAAACAAAAAAGTATCCTTGGGAACACCAAAATCTCAGATGAAATAAGACACATTGATGGTCGATTGGGACCCCATAGCCTGAAGACGTAAAAGACTGCTACCAAAGTATGCTGGGGATATCTGGAGAACATCCTTACAGCGTTGAAACCATAATATATCGGTACATTTTTTACTCACGTAAACTCAGTAATCCACGCAACGAAATTCATACAAGTCACAACGTGATGAAAGACTTCAAAATCAGACCAAGACAAAAAGGAGGTGTCTACAGAAAGCCTTCACACTCCAATCAATATTTAGACTTCTCGTATTCCAATCTGATAAAGGGTTAAGGCTGGCCTGGTTAAGTGTCTGAGTAACAGGGCCGGAAGACTGACTAATAAGGCAGGAAACCTATGTAAGGAAATGAAACATGAAGAATGTTTTATTGTTCAAAACCCACGTCGGCGAGTTTACATCAAAACATGTTGGAAGTATTAGGAAAAATACTGCGAATAATAGAATTGCAAATACGGAAAGTGTCGTTCATGAAACCATGGGGAAGGATTTCAAAACCTCCATTGTCATACCGTCTAAAGAAGGGAGATCAGAAACCCCACTCAGGATTATTATTATTATTATTAAGGCCACGATTACAACGGCATTTAAACACACAAGTTCATTTAGAAAAGTCCTTTGTTGGCTAACTGATCTTGCAGAACTTGTAAGACGAATCACTTAGGTCTAAGAAATTCCTTACAGTCACTATGGGTTCAAATACGCAGATCAGACTGGTCGATTACGGTTAATAGGCTTAGTGAAAGGTAGAAAGAAACCTGGATACTTCAGAGTGATAGACCCTAGTAAGATGGGAAATCTAGAAAAGAGCTCAGCCACAATCATGCAAACTGTCAAAAACAAAATCACACAATAGGCTGAAATACAGTGAAAGTTTTATAAGGTAACTCAGGCAAGTGGAAAGCGAGATTGATAAGCGAAGCATCGCTTATGAAGTCGACATCATACACATCGTGCAACAGGAGTGATTCAACAGATTCCGGATACATGGAAAATTTTATTTCAGATTGGTATTCATCATGGAGTGACATCAATCGGAGAGACATCTGAAACCTAAGAGCACTGGATAGCTGTTTCTTCCTAGTACACGACTCCTCCATGATGAATACCAACGTAAAATTAGTAAATCAATTCCCACAAACCCTAAAATTGGAAATTTTGTTGCCGATTAATTCAACAAAAGAAACAATATTGAAACAACTACAATAACATCATGTCCTACTACACTTTCCAATCTCTAATTTAATATCAGCTAGATGAGGAAAGCAGATCAACTATCCTCGAAATTGTTTCACATAGATATCACTGAAATAATGAAAGACAAATCAGGAGAAATTTCACCACTCACTTGTTCTGTTCTTCTGTCAGTTTCGTAGAACACTGTTCAACAAGCTTTTGATCCGTTTCAATCGCCCAGTTCAGTACATTACAAATTAATCCATGAACAGTTCTATGAGGAGATAAAATAAACATAATCCATTAGCACAAGTGAATGATGAATATTAGGTGATAAGAAGCAGACAGACAAAGCAACATACAACCCAATATCAAACTTCTCTGGTTTGAGTTGTTAAACTTCACAATGGCAGGTAAACAGGAGTTGAACAGAAATGTAATGACCCTGAAAGTGGCAGTGTCAGATAAAACAGTTGAATGTAAGCCAGAAAAAATGCAGCCAAATGGATGGCTATCTCATGCTCAGTTGAACTTTATTTGTAAATCTCAACAAATTTGTCTCCCAGCATTTTATTGAGCATAATTACTCGAAAATATTGTCATCATCTGTAGTTCTGTGTGTAATGCAGACAACTCTCAAAGCAGTCATCATGATTCATCGAAAAATCTGTTCCCCATCTTAAATTCCAGACGAAAAGTCAAGTGAATCATGAATTACGACAAGTTGGTTACTGGTGCAAAAGAAACGAAATTCAATACATTTATCAATTCGAGTAGCCACTGTATAAAGTATTCATGTTCTTGTTTGATTTTCAGTCCATTAGTGCAACTATCGGTTATAATTAATCGATCCACGATATCAGAGAATGCCTTCTATTCATGTATACGATAGGTCCAGTGTCTGCTACTAGTAATTCGATTAAAAACGACGCATATTGAAAAGACCGAAACACGAATGTTTGCGAACGATGTATTTCAAGCACAACTTGATCAGCAAACCGAAAACCAAAAGAAGCGCCAAGTCTACAAAGCTTGAAGAAAGTGTGTAGAATACTGTCAGACATTCTTGATGCAGACAAACATCTGAAAAGTTTACAATGCCTAAAAATTGAATGATATGTTCAAGGGGACAAAATGAGTTTACTACAGATTGATATGGGGAAGAAATGACAAAAGAGCCAAAATGTTTTTGAAAATAACTCAGAAAAATGACCAAGTATTTAGTAGATATCCTAAGATTTTTACCAAACTCTTCATTCTCATAAAATAGAATAGGTAGAGGTGTTTTATAAGTTGGCTAAAACATTTTAAGCAAGTTAATTTATTTAGCACATAAGGCAAATATATATCTCTTTTTGAGATGAATGGGTATTTTTAATTTAGAAGTAGTAGTCATCATGGACTGACATCAGTTGGGGAACCATTGAAAACCTGGAAGCACTGGACGGCTGTTTCGTCCTAGTTTGGGACTCCTCAGCAGTACGCACCCACGACCCAGCTAGGGGTCAAACTCAGGACCTTCAGGTCTCACGGAGAACGCGTTAACTATTCAGCCACTGGTTTGTTTTCTAGTGGTTCACAATTTCCAACTTCTGTCAATTCACGACTATCACCCAAGGTCTTCAGTTAGTATCCACTTCACTTCCGATTGGTTGACCCCGCAGTCCCATACTAGGACGAAACAGCTGTCCAGTGCTTACAGATTTTCAATGGTTCTCCAACCGATGTCAGTCCATGATGAATACTACTTCTATATATCTCTTTTATTTGTTATAACAATTGGCTTTTTAAACAAAATAAAGGCCGCTAAGGTTAACTTAGCATCATCCTATTCAGTCTGTTTCCTTTCTTTTTGAACATATTTCATTTTTCATCTAGTGATTTACATCATTATTGATTAGTCCAGGTGTTGTTTGTAAATGGATACGTGAGACTTTCGGTCATTGTAATAGTTGGAGTTTATTTTATTCAGATGTTGAATTCATTAATAATAATAATAATAATAATAATAATAATAATAATAAAATCTGTAGAGATTAACTTATTATTCGTTTAAATTTAATATTGTTAATCTGATGTGTACATTTCAAAAGTATATATAAGTGATTTTATTCACAGAACACGATAGAAATAAGTTGATTCTTAACAAGTTATTGATCCAATTAAAACATAATGTTCATTGTGTTTGAATAACTCAATAGAAAGTGACGAAGCTATCTATCACTATTGTATTTCTTTTGAGTTTAGTGTGTCAAGCAGTTTTAGTCACAGTTGGTAGGTTCGTGCTCATAAAACATTAATGACAATCTGCCTAAGATATGGCATAATTTGATAAAGTCTTTACCTGTTGGTTTGAAGAAATATGCGTAGAAACGCAAAATTTTCGGTCAAAGTTTTTAGTTGAAGACTTTGAAAGTCGATTCCAGGGCCATAGATGCATTATCTTTATGCTTACAGAATATTTTATTACTTGCTTTACCTACTTTTCAACTCTTGTTATGAATTTCTATGACTTATGAAGTTTAGAAGACAGTTTACTGGAAGACTTAATCATCTGACTATTGACAAGAGATTCGTTTTTCTTCATTTGGCATTTTGAAGAGATAAAGTATCAAGAAGAATAGGTAGATGTATGAAGAGTGCATTGAAATGAAGCTTCCTTTATGTTAAGTTTAAACCAATTGAATTTGATGGTTTGTGGAGATCCAGTGACTTCTTAAGTTGATATTCACCATGGACTGACACCAGTTAAAAGGACATTGGGAACTTGGGAGCACTGGACAGGAGTTTCGTCCCAGCAGGGGACTTCTCAGCAGTGTGCACCTGTGACGCCGCCACGGATCGAACTCAAGACCTTCAGGTTTCGTGGCCGACACCTTACAACCGAACTATTTGGTCAAAGTCCAATGATCTGTATTTCCAACTTCTGTCAGTTCATGACATATCGCGACCATCACCCAATGTCATCCTTGAGTATTTGTCCTCATTGTCGCTGCTTTTCATTGGAACTTCAGGAATCACTTTTCGAAGCTAGTCACCAATGAGCACTAGATCAATTGAATTTGGGGGTTTCTGGAGTCATTGGTGCGCACTGCTGAGAAGTCCAATACTAGGACGAAACAGCTGCTCAGTGCTGTCAAGCTTCCAGTGTTTTTCCAACTGATAACAGTCCATGATGAATACCAACTTGAAACTCATGTCAGTTTACAATTTTGTCTGCTGACTGACTGCATTCTATATTAGATAAATATACTTCTCACGTCACCATCAACTACCCTTACCAATTCACCTGTACTTACACTAGCAAATATACTGGAGGGGACAACAGAGAAACATCTACTGGACTTAATGAGTATGTTGAAAGAAATTAATTATAATTCATTTGAAGATGGTTAGCGGTAGGATTTAGGACGTGCGTTTCATCCTGCTTCAGACTCATCAACTGGACATTTCTGCACTCCATTTAAGGATGGTGTTTCCACTTAGCTTTCAACCCCGTACACATCACTTCCAACGCCAGACCGTTACCCAGTAGGCGACTGAGGTGTAAGATTTATACCTCGTGCAACGGTTAGGTCTCATTTCCATCTAGTATATCACGGGGAAATTAAGCGTACCAACAGGTAATAATAAGAGATTTGTATTTGAATGGGAGCGAAAGTTTTTCAGATGTAGTATCCAGATATCTGATGTAAACTGGACACTGAACGGATATCTCTGAAGCCTTTAGGATAATAAATAGAAAAAAAATACTGTCTCTTAGGCTTTTAGTATGCCCTTGAAATCAGCCATTTTAAACCTAACCCATATATAATAAAGGAAACTGATTCATCTTTCTTTAATCTAGTAATTTGATACTTTTTTGGTTACATCATGTCTTCTTTTCTTTCTAAAGAGTTTTGATCACATGTACTCTGATGTCCTGTGATAATTCGTGAGCCTACTCAATTCGTCAATTGTTTAATAACCATATTTTACTGAATCTTCATTTGCTTGACAACGTTTTAATAGTTCTAGAATTATTTGTCTAATGACATGTAAAGTATCAGCTATCTTAACTAAGATAATATAATTCCAGGTTGTATGCAACTGATGAATATCCGTAAAACAAAATGGCGCCATTTTGTCTATTCAATCTACAAGCTCTTACTTTGTTTAAAAATGGTGGAATTTATGTATTCAATCACTAGTGAACGTTGACAAAGAACAAAGTTCTAGGTTTAAATTGGATGTTAGAGTTGTGAATATGTAAGTGGATATCTACACTTGGAAGTGGTCATCATGGATAGTTTGAATCTTACATATAAGCCTTTTATTCGATGACTAATATATGTGGTTTGTAAACTGACTGCATATAATTTTATTTTGACAGTCTTTTTGATAATCAGCTGTTAAAGACTTAATCTGCTGTATTTTCTCCGAACTCAAAGTTCAAATATAGCTGCTTCTTTCCAAAACGGGATATATCTGCGGGTGGATTTTCTTACTTGGTGTTGGATATCAGTTAGGAGGATGCCGTGAAACTGGGTTTCATGCTTGTTAGCACTCGTAGGTAAAGAGTACCTGCATTGATGAAAAACCTGTGCACCCACACTGACTCGAACTAGTGCTACTCGGTGTGCTACTAGTGCTGCTCGATGTCAGAAACCTAACCAGTTTCCCATCCAGGCCATAAATGGCTTGTTGCAAGACTGAATTGGTCAAAAAGGATAACCTTAGTGTTCAACACTGAGTTCTATCCTGTTATATAGCTGCGACATGTGGTTGTTACAAGTTAAAGATATGAAGTTGGATTAGATTGTAAGAGGCTTCAAGGTGGACAGACCAAGACGTCATACTAATTTATGAGGTCTCTGACCGTTAGTCTGAGGCGGGTAGGGAGGTGTAGACTACTTGGATGAGTTCCTTGAGACGATAGGAATCAGTGGTCTACGACCGTCAGTAAAACGGCTGAAGACCCGTTTCAATCAAGCAGATGCATTCACTCTTTTACGCCTTCCTAAGGCTTTAACATTTTCATCAACCTCGATTTTCAGATTCCTTGTTCTCTCATACATCTCTACCTAACTTGATAACAGTCTTCTTCTATCTCCTTGATCTTCGCGTGCTCCTTTGAACCGACGTACTTCTGTACGAGGTTCTACATTGATTTTCTGTATGTCACTCAGTCAGAAACTCAGCCTGTCTGTCTGTCTATCTATCACACTGACGTAAGTCTACATACAAATCTCAGTATTAAATTTTAGTTTATTTCCCAATGTATGAAGTTCACTACGAAATTAATACAATGTGTAGTAAAATTAAGAACAGGAGCAGATGCGGGTTCACACCACTATCTGGTGCAAAGAAACCTTCAAAATCAAGTTAAAAGCCTTCAAAGGAGCTGATGATAGACCACAATTCAAGTCCAACACCCAGAACAGAAACTGAAGGACGAAACTACAAAGGACATCATCACACCAGCCATTAGGAAAAATTTGGAGACATTAAGCAACAACCCAAAGGATACCTGCGTAGAAGAACACTGAAACTATATGAAGGAGAACTGCATAACCGTGTTATGAAGGAAGAAGAAACAAGACAAGGAATGGATCTCCACGTATACATACGAGCTGATAGAAAAGAGGAAGATGGTGAAACAGAAGATGAACTAGTGCAGTGCAGGGATAAACAATGGAAAGAGGAACTGAACACAACGTATAAGACACTACACTGGACAAAGAAGTGAAGAAGAGTGCATAGAAAGACGAAAGACACTTCTACGACACACCTGTAACTGAAGCAGAATAGACTGCTAGTAGGAGAGATCTAACAACATTACATCAGATAACCAGGTAACTATCTGGGAGGGAAGAGACCTAAACAGATGAAACCAATGAAAGGCAGAGGAAACTTAGATACAGAAAAGGACAAACAAAGGAAACAATGAGTTCACCACTTCGAAAAACTCTTGAATCGACCACCACCACCTGCAACTCGTCCAGAAATACCACCTGCAGCCCAGCCATAGAATCACCAGTGAACACAAGCCCTCCGACAAAAGACGAAGTTCTGAAGGCCATAAAGTCGCTGAAATCCAGAAAAGCAGCAGGACCAGATGGAATTCCACCAGAAGCACTGGAAACAGACTCAGAGACAACAGCAGTGGACATTCTCACATCGCCACTGCAGAAGGTTTGGAAGGAAGGAAAGGTACCTGCCGATTGATTGGAAAAAGGGCTACCTTGTCAAACTTCCAAAGAAGGAAGACATAAGTCTTTGCAAGAACTGGCAAGAAGTCATACTCCTGTCCCTGTCCACCTCGAGTAAGCAAAATATTAAGCCGCATCATCCTAGGGAGAGAGACCAAAATATGCGCTGGATTCAAAACTACAACCGGAACAGGCTGGATTCATGCACTGACCAAATTGCAACCCGACGCATCATCGTAGAACAGAGCATAGAATGGCAATCAAATCAACTCTACTCTACCTCAACTTCATTAATTTTGAGAAGGTCTTCAAAAACGTCAATCGAGAAGTAATTTGGCAGGCAGCTTTGCTTTCACTGACTTCATTCAACAGCACCTATATCCTATATGATGCTACATACCAGCCAAGTGATTCACAATCGAAAGCTCAGTGATGCCATTGAAGTGAAGAGAGGAGTAAGACAAGACAAGGTTGCCTACTATCACCAATGATCTTCCTGATTGTGGTCGACTCGACTGGAGTGGAGTGGGCTGGATCACGTGACAGGCAACTGTGTGGAACTGTGAGAAGATGGGCATTCGCTGTGTTGACGGTGAAAAGACCTCAGAAGAAGATTTGCATTTCGCCGATGATGATAAATTATGTCTAATGTCTTGTTGCACAGTCTCGAAGATCTACAGGCGAAAACTAACAAGTTGGCAGAGGAGGTGAGACAGCGAAGCGAGACGTGACTTCAAGTGGATACAGAGAAGACAGAGGTGATGAAGATACCCAACCAACAACAGCATCAAAAACAAGAGACACCAATCACCATGAACGGGAGAAATCTGAAGGAAGTAGTCTCTTTCACCCACCCAGACAAGGCAAGGCAGCATCGTTTCAACTACAGGTGGCATAGATGAGGATGTCAAGGCCGGGATCGAAAAGACAACGAGACGGGCCTTCCTTCATTAGCCTGAAATCAGTGTGAAGATCTACTGCACTGCACTGCACTCAGCACAAAGCATGAACAAGATCCGGATTTTCAACACTGATTCAGTCAAATCAGTGCTTTTATGTGATGGTTCAGAGACTTGGCGCATTCCCAACAAACTACAGATATTCATCATCAGCTTCCGCCTACGCTGCATACTGGCACTGAAGATCAGATGGTCAGAAAGAATAAGGCATATGTAACTCTGGTCTGTTAACAAAACAACCAAGAACCTATCGCTCAACAAATATGCACAAGAAAGTGGAGATGGATGGGCATACACTGAGAAAACCATTCACGAACATCACGCACCAGGCTCTCGAGTGGAACCCATATAGGAAACGACGGCTTGGCTGTCCAAGGGTGACATGGAAGAGATCATGTGAGGAAGAACTGAAAGCTTGTGGGTAGTTGTGGAGCCAGGTTGAAAACACTGCATAGAAGAGAGTGAAATGGCGACGTGTTAGTGAAGCCCTATGTTCTACTAGGAACCCAAGAGAGAGAAAACAGTAATATTGCTATATTATTCCGCGAGGAGTCCTCATCCACACACTGACAGATGAAGTAACCTTCTATATGAGTGTGTGACCTACTAATAAATTCCAAGTTCGCTTTTGCCATTTTCCTAGCACCTACAATTCATTAACATGTAATTTATTTTTTGAACATTCATTAGTGAATATTTTACAATCATGTTGAGAAACTTTGGTTTGTATAGCCTGTTGAATACTCTACGATATCGATAATGCATACACTTGAGTTAGATGAACTGCTCAGTATCATGCGTTGATTAGTTGTACAGACGACCTTGTGGGCCGAATCGATTTACTCAAATGATGGCTGATTTTTTGTTTTCAGTGCAGAAAAGCTTAATTAGTCATCTAGTTGGATAAAGATCATCTGCAGGAAACATTAATCCTGGGTCTAATGCTTGTTTTGACCCTTCAGAAAGAAATTTCTATAACCCAGACAGTACCGATCTCCCTTGTGAGATTTTAACCCGCATCGCCTAGTTCTTCAGTCACAGACATTATCACTTCCATGTCATTCAGTGTACTGGGTAAATTACACTACTTAGTCGGTAAATTTCATTCAGCATTTAGGACCAGAATGATACAGATAGTCGTAGTAAGATCGCTAGTCTGTATGAAATAACACCTTGAAAAGGTGTTATACGCATTATTAAACTTTTGTTAACATCAGAGATTCTGTGTTGTTTGAAAAGTTAGTTTATGATATTCTCATAAGTTTTTGGCATTTGTGTAAAAACTAATTCTCACGCGAAATAGAAATTAACGGTTTTTTGGAAAAATATCTGCTGTGAGTTTATCTAGACTTTATAAACAGCTGTGTTTAAAAATAAACTTACGGGTTTACATAAATTTTTAAAAAAACATAATCTGAAAGGGATTCTATGTCTGTTATTCATTGATTTTATGTGTCGAAGAGTAAAGGTTTTGGGTTTCCACAGATACTTTGAGAACTGTTAAAGTCGGTCTCAGCGACAAAGACAGAAAAATCTTATGAAAGGTTTCTTTGTGTGCGTCATGCATCATACTTTTTCATAAATTGTTTAAAAAAAATATACTACTGTAATTACATTTTAAGTAGTTTGGTGCAATTAAATATAATTTATGATCGCAACTAATATTTTTAATGACTGATAGTGCTGTATTCACCGAGCTGGATGGTTAAGGTGTGTAGCATTCATTGTCTTTCTGGACGGCATCTTCAGCACTAACTTCAGTGCGAAGTGAATAAACAGCATTTCTTGGTGACTGATTTTATGAGCTGATCCTCACGAATCGGCGTGCAACTAATAGTTTCCTTCGATTGTTATGTTGCTGAGTGCACTGACTTTCTTATTAACTGTTTATTTGCCTAACCTATGATTCTGTAAGTGTTTATTATTTTTCCTATTGGTTGATAGATTCAGTCTATTCCATTTTCTATATGTTTATTTCATACACGATTTTCTGACAGAGTATCATTCACTGAATGATAATTTGAGCGTAAACTTCTAATCGTAATCATATCAAGGTGCTCGAGGCGTCATGCGCTATATAATGCTGTATCATTGTGTGCTGTATCATATGAATGCATGAAATACGAAATTAAACCCTACCACAGTGCTCAAATTCTACTCTTATACTGGATGTATGTCTACACCAGTTAATTGTTAGTTGTCTTGAATGCTAGATTTCTAGGAATTCTCTGACATTTGTAGTGTCCTCTTGGTCCAAGATCTCCACAGTTTCAACATCAAATTATTACCGAAATTTGCTCACGTCATAATACTTGATTACCATCTGACGTCGATGTGGACGAAGATGAAGAGGATGGCCATTCTGTCGAATATTAGTTTTATCACAGTTGTTGCAATTGATTGTGCAAATGATATTTGATTAATCATCTTGATCTGATGCACCATTCGGTCTGTGTACTATAGCTTGAAGAGAACCTGTTTTTCTGTGAGGTACATCCCTTCGGAAAAGTCTCTGTATTTGTGCTAATGGAATGATTTGCTTGCTGAATTCCGGGGATGACCTTGTAGTTGATAATAAACTGGAGAGACATCTTTCTAGGGGCCTTAGTCTACAATCTGTTCAGAGATTTTTGAGTGAACTAAGACACTTTTTAGAGTCATGAGAACACCCCATGGAGCTTTCGATGGGGTTGCATATAGACAAACTTGTCACAAAAGTGTACATATCAGCTGAACCACAGTTGGCTACGTATAATATGCATCTTTCCTCCTCAATAATGATACAAAGCTTTTGACAGTTAAACCTTCAGTGTTCAAGTGTGATGAAACTCACTGACTTTTGTGAAACAATATACTTCCCATTTAGCGGTGAAACATACAAATAGATAATAATAATTTTGTCCCCACATAAATAACAACCTAATAAGAGAACTCTTATGAGACCATCAACATCTGGAATAACTGTGGATACAATACTGTAGAGACTTAAAACCAGAGTGTTACTGGTTATCAAACCGAAATTATGAAACCAGTATATAGACGACATTTAGACATTTAGCCAATCCGAAGCTTACACTTTTTATCACATTGTTTTTCTCAAATGTTCGACATTCCGTGATTGCTTATGGGGGCTTTCAGGGGGTTCCGGGCTTCTTTGAGGAATCTAAGGGATATTGTCTCACTCCATAACAGACAATTTTGTTATCACTAAATAGGATGAATTGGAAGACATTAGGAACTTAAGCAACAAGCTAGGCGTTCTGACTATTCAGCAATCATGTGGTATATAAACGCAGACCCAGTCTGAAAACCAGTATGAAGAATGTTAAATAACTAGAAGGTCATAGATCAAGCAAATAAACGGTTAACAAGAAAGCCATATGGCTTAAGTATCCCGCTCAGAGAACGTCACACCACAAAGATCATCCCCACCTGAGCTGCAAATAAGCCCTAGTATTTATGGATTTTTAATAGTATCATAAACAGGTCTTTCATTTTTTTTTTACAGAACTGAAGAGGTTCCATTGATCAAAGTTTTGGATAGATTTTCTCGGTTGCCCATATACACAAGCAGGAAGCAAAGATATAGAGTTTCTTGTCAACTGACTCCAAGTCTTTGATATGTAACAAAGTGTACCATTTCGCCATATAATCGCGCTGAATATTGGATTCGATAAACTCTGAATGGCTTTGAAGATAAGGCAAATCGCACTTGTAACCGTTCACAACGAATTCATACAAATTTTTTTGAAAACCGTATATCACTGGATTAAGTCACTGTTGGAAGATTGAATCTACACACCCTAGTAATTGTAGTAAACAACTGTTTGTTAGAAAAAAATACACGAATCATAGGTCTGTAATAATCTAGGCATTATTAAACTACATGCTTATTGAAAGAGATCTTCTAGTTTTGGAAGTTTGATAGTTCAGTCACCTCTGAAGGAGGTTGACACTCGTTATCAAACTTCTTCTTGACAGCTTCTCATCTAAAAAGTGAAGGTGGAAGTTAGAGAAGGCACATGTAGTAGTTTGCTTGAAAGTGAGTCCAGGACGCGCGTTTCGTTCAGTTTAAGACTCTTCAACTGGATGTACCTATACCTCAGTGAGTGATGATGTTCCCATTGGGACTCGAAACCCGTACAGACCGCTTTGAACGCCTGAGTGTTATCCATTAGGCTGCAGAGCCAACAGATATCAGTTATGGTTGCTTGATTCTTGGAATTTTTCTTTGCTATGTTGTATTCCAAAGCTAGCCACCATCGAGTAAACTACAACATAATGAATATTCAGGCAGTATCAAAGGATCTGCTAGCATTGGTCGAGCAACTCGACCCAGTATGGCAACAGGGCATCACTAGTATCAATGAACAAGAAGGCACCTGCGCTACGCACACCAAGCCATCGTTTCTTCCAATCTGTGGTGCTGAATAAGATTGAATTATATGGATGAAAGCTAGAGTTTACCTTAAGAAGATGAAGAAATAAATAATAAAGCCAGTGATTATCATTGTAATCCAATTTATATCATGTTTACTTCTCTAGGAACCACAATTTACTAAGAGGCTATATTTGCAGAAAGTTAATGAAATGGCTTAAAATCAACATATATATTTGCTCTTCGTTATATGCAAAACCACGAGTAGATTCTTACAGTGTACTTGCTGTTTCCCTTTTTGTTTAGTATCCTTTTGGTTATGATGGTTTTCCGTTTTTCCTTTTGTGAAATATGACAGCTCGAAATGATACATGTTTAAGCAAGGTTTTATAGCGTCATGTTTACCTTGATGTTTTTTGATGAAATCAGAAAACCGCAGTCCAATTCGCACCTAATAAACTTTATCTAATTCAGTGGATCAGTTTCCTGAATTATGACCTAGATGCTTTTAGCTGTTGGTTCATCTTCCTAAGCCAAGTAACTTGAATATGAAGAAAAAATTTCGGTGAATTTTCCTTCGGAAACAGTATGAATGATGTATTTTTAGATGAACGGGTATATTTAATTCATTGGTAGTATTCATCATGGATTGATATCACTTGGGGAACCATTTAAAATCTGGGAGCACTGCAAAGCTGTTGCGTCCTAGTATGGGACTCCTCAGCAGCACTCACCTCTGACCCGGCTGGGGATCGAACTCAGGACATCAAGACTTCACGGCGAACGCGTTAACCATTCATCCACTATGTAGGTTTTCAGTAGTTTGCCGTTTCCAACTTCTGTCAATTCACGATATAGCGCGACTATCACTCAAGGTCTTCAGTCGGCTTCTGAACAATGGCTTGCGTGTTATACGAGTCAAGCTTGTGTAAAAACACTCAAATTCACGTCAGTTCCTAGTTTACAGTGTCTAATTTGCTCAGCAACCTAGACTTTGAATGACCATTTACATAGCCACGATTGTAGAGTAGTATATAAATCTCTGCGATTTGAGATCTGGCTATCATATTAAATATTGATGTATTAGGTAGGGTTTGCAGTCTACAATAGAACACGGGTGTATTTGCTGGACTAAACCTTAAGTGCTTATATGTTAGCTGTGATGAAAATATATTTTGTTTGTTTGAATTACACCACTTATTGGTAGTGAAATTAAATTAGGTGTTTCCCAAATTCTAGGTATAACATGTTAACTCGAGTAAGTTAACCAGAATTCAGTTGGTTTGAATAATGTAGCTACTTTATCTGAATCAACCTATGTAAATCATCGACAAAATCAGCCCCAAAATAGAGAAACCACCTTGATCTGGCTAACGAGTACTGTTGGTTGGTGTGCATGGTCTACAACTACCCATATCAGTAGTAGTATCTTCTACGTACAGCACTTATCAATTCGAAAATGTGATTGTAAAATTATTTCAGCATGCGGTTAAACTGGTCCTAAGTGACGACCAATCACTCTTGAGTTTGGAAATTACTAAATTCGTCAATCAGATGGGTAATCTTTGAGTTTACTGTCAAGATATTGTAATTATGTTCTACATAAGACAAAGAATTTTAGGTTTTCTTAAGTGACGAGTATGTGATCATTTTAGACAATAAATTTATATTAGGGTGTGATGACAATGAATGGTGGATGTATTCACTGATTAACTCCTGTGTTATAACCTAATTTTTCAACTCTTAAACTATAAAATCTAAACGACCTTCAAAACCTTAACAACTGCTTTCAATTCCTAAGTCTTTAAGAAATTCGTATTTATTAATTGTTAGTTCTGAAGGGAATTATTATGTAACTGTGGCACTGTTAACGCTAATCTGATTCTAAAGTAAGCCTGAAAGGGACATGAATTTCGAAAGTTTTTCCACCCACATTATTTGTTTTCTTGTGAATGGTTCATATATAGCCTGATCAGCATATGAATCTTATATGTCAGCCAATAAAGTGCCGCAAAGATACTCTGAAAACTGCTCCATAGAATCGTTCCAATACTTCTTCAATAACTAACTTGTGTAATTTATCAAAGTTTGATATACTGTCTTCAACGCTAGTGGCCAGTTGAATGTTAAATGAATCCACACTCAGAAATCAATGATTGAGAACTCTTGGTGACATGGCTGTATTAATGTATTCACTTCCTGACACCATTTAAAGCTTGGGTATTTGCGCTGGCCTTTATATTCAAATTATTCATTCACACAGTCTTTCTACTTTGATATCACTCTTTTTCGATTCACCTATTCTTTGTGTATTACTGTGAATTGTGAAAAGTTGAACCAACACCATTTTATACGAGGTTCTACTTTGATTTTATATGTTTGTCTGACTAAGATTCATACTCGTTAAAATTTAGATACACCAAGTAGGAATTAACTTTATATAAACAAAGTTCAGGTATCAAACTTGTAATAATCTTAACTGTAAATACCAAATTTCAATCAGTTTAACGGAGCAGGCTAAAAAAATACACGTCTAGAAATGAAATCGGTTCAATTTTCCTACAATTCTGTTCAACTGATTCCTTCGCTTTCCCAACATTATTACCATTTCCCGTGAAATTCTTAGTAAAGTTTTCATTTGCAAGTAATTGTTGCCAAAGAAGTTAGCTAACTATAAAAATCTTTTGTAAAATGTTAGTTTTCCTGAAAATTCACATGCAGAATGTAATAACTATCCGTTTAACTCTCACCTCCCTTGTTTCTTTGATTAATATAAACTTGTCGCTAGGGAATATTTAATATTTAATACAGGGATTAGTACTGTAATACACCTTCATTGGTACTAAGACAATGCTAGGCTTAAAATAAATAAGCAAACATTTAAATCATATAAATAATAGCTAAATAATCTTTTACAATGTCGACGAGTGATTTTTATTCTTCAAGTTTGTTTTAGTGTATAGAAATCCACATGCTGACAATCACCACCTTTCATCCGCTTTGTTCTGGTCGGCAGCAACTAGCTAAGAGTCCCTAGCTGGGCCATAAATGGACAGATAAGCTGACATTCTTCCCCTTATATTAACTCTTTATCCCTGACTAGTAAATAAACTGTTTTTCTGAGTACATTTTACCAGACAACGTGTTTTCCGGTTTGTCTTTTATTACCAGTTTTTACGCGTGGGTAAGGTACTGATTATTTCGGTATTAGGACAAAATATATGTAAGGCTGGTCAAGTGTTAAGTAACAGTAGTGCGAGGAGAATCATACAGCTTCTAAAGAACCATGGAAAACCTGGGATCACTGGACAGCTGTTCTACCCCAGTGTGAAACCCTTTAGCTGTAAGTACTCGTGACCCCACCAGGGATTGAATTGAGGACCTTCAGGTCACCAGACGGACGCGCTAACTATTCAGTCACTGGGTAGGAGTTCAGTGGTCTCCAGTTTCATGCTTTCGTCAATCCAATGTATAGCACTACTATCAACCATTGTTTTCAGTCGGTATCCATCTCACTCCTAACTGGTTGACCCCACAGGTCACGGGTTCTCAGTACAACTTCTAGATATCCTTCTCGAAGCATGTAACTAATGAGTACTATCCAGTAATGTGGTCTGAGGTTTGTGAACGAAACAGCTGTCTAGTGCTTCGAAGTTTCCAACGGTTCTCCAACTGATGTCAGTCCATGATGAATAAACCATAAACTTCGAAATAAATCATGTAACTGTCTCCTGAAAGTTCAGTTTTGGACTCCTCATTGTGTAGTTTTGTAAAACAATCAAGTACTTTATTAAAAATGCTCTCTAAAGGGAAACGATTTTATATTGGTTAAAAAGGTAAGCTACTTTCATAAATATTTCATCCAGACACTAATGAAATCGATAAACAATCAGTTCAACGAAGAATTTATCCTAGAACTTTATCGGTTCAAGTTGCCACAATTCACAGCAGGATGCGTAAAAAAAAAGTGGATAGAAAAGGAATTTGATAAAAGTAGGCAAAAGTGTTTGACAAGGGATAGAATCAGTAGTCGAAAGTCAGTGAAAATAGTAAGGACTTTGAAGATGAGAAAAGGTGTATACATCTGTAACTCTGTCATTGATTCGTGTCTTTATGAAGACCGCAGTCAGTCAGCCTACATCTTCTTACCAAGTTAATTAGAAGTGTGCATCTGTACCTGATCACCTACCAAACGTCTGCTTAATTCTGATTTCATTTTATATCAACCTTTCCTATCCTACTAAGCATGATAAAAACATGCCTTGAACTATTATTTGCAAATTATTTATTGGTCGGTTAACAGTTCATGAGTATACTGTTATGTATACAAATTTAATATTGGAGTGAAAATTCTGATGAGTATTTAACAGAAACACCTATTAGGTGAAGTCAGTTGTTTTCTTCTGAAGTTTTTAGTTTCTGATCAACCTAACTTCTTTCCCAATTCTTGTCCTTGTAGCCCTTACGTCCTAATTGTATACATTTCAATCATATTTCCAAGATATATGTTTGCTATGTACTCCAGTTTCAAATGTTCTTCTGATCAGCTTAAATAGTTATCACTATCCATCTTGTGCCTAGTGAGACATTCATACATGATCTTGACGGAGAAGACATGACGGTTTACTGCTTAGTGAATTGATGGATAATGAAGTGTATCCAATACTTTGTGAGAGAAATCTTTTTGTTGACAGTTATGTTTACTGGTTGTTTTAGTTAGTTAGCTTCAATATATTTATTGTCATAAAATAAACTACTTAAAATTCCTTTCCTTGAATAGATTGAAAACAACAGTTTTAGTAGAATAGCATGGATCTATTCTGTTTTGACGTTTCTCTTCACCTGCTTACAACCTGAAATAATCTTAATATCAAATTGAATGAAATGGCTGCATACTTGAATAAATTTGATAAGAAATCACTGGCTTTTATAAAAAATAAATTGATAAACCGTAATTGAAGAAACACAAATTGAGTGAATAGGTATATAAAACCTATTCGTAAGTTTGTCTACATATAAAAAGACCTGAGGAATATTCCAGAGTGAAGGAAGTTGAATGTATTTTATGTATTGCAAGGGTTATATAAAATATACGTTGAGTTCTTTTAAACTTCGACAGTTTTCATCTGATCAGTTGAGAAAAGTATTTGATAAAAACACTTTTCAATTGCACACGTAAGCTGTTTTCTGAAGAAAAAAATGACTTTTGTAGAAAGCTGCCTGCCAAGAAATGGCTATCCACTAAAGTTCGTTGATGAGTATGTTGGGATAAAAATGAAGGAAATCAAGTGCAGTTGACATGAAACCAGTCTTTGTACATAGTTGCCTTTAAAAGGGATGAAATAGCCAGATAGAGGAATCATAGACAAAGAGCTGCACTGAGAAAGACATATCTGGCTGTTAATTTGGTCTATGTGGACTAGACTAACCTGTTATTCAGACAATCCAAACTGAAAAAGTTCTGAACTCTTGCTGCCTCAAACTGTTTCTGCAAAATTCACATGTACGTGCCGAAGTACATTCATTAGAAGAGAGAAGGATTATTATTTACATTCTTGAACATATCCGGAAGAATTTCAGTCCTAAATTTCCTCATGGTTTAAATTGCTCATTGGGTCGGCATCCACTTGATAATGGACATAGTATCGACGTATCAGAACGTTCAGAGTGACCAACAAACAACTGAAACCCAGTCTTCTTCAATTTGATGAGGTAGCTGCAACTAATAGACTCAACCTCTGTCTATGTATTCAGAGAGGTACTGTTGTTAATTTCACTTAACCTTGGTAACCTTAATCTCCTAAGTTTGCGACTGCTAGTTTTCAACCTCATTATCATCCATCTTTCGATCTATTTCAAAACTTACTCCCAATTCTTGAGGTATATTCATCTTATAACTCAGTATGATGAAACTTTCAAGTTGATAATCATTATGAACTGACATCACTTGCAGAACCATTAGAAACCTGAGAGCACTGGATGACTGTTTCATCCAAGTAGTGGAATCTTCACCAGTGCTCACCCATGACCCCCTTACGGGTCTAACCCAAGACCTTCAAGTTCTGTGGCTATCACGTTACCAACAAGCCCCTGCGTTGGAATTCATTTCTAGACATTTCCCTATCTCTGTCGGTTCTCGATACAGTGCGTCCTCCATCCACTGTCGTCCCTGAGTAACTGATCTCATGACCCACAGATCAAGACGTCTCAATATTACTTCAGGAAATATCCTCTCGAAAAAAGCTTCCTGTTACTACGATGGCATTTTCTTAGGCTGTATAATCATATTTATGTGCATCACAAACACATAATAGTCTATTATTGAACAACAAGGTGTAGTTGCATCAATACAGTAGTGTTGAAACTGAGGTAAACAGTGAGAGGAAGTTGCATAATAATCAATCAGACATTGCACAAAACCAGAAAGACTGTGAGTTTGAAGAGTTGTGAATTGTTGGTAGATGTGGACTGTAATGTCTTAGTATTCACTTGAAAGATGAAAATGAAGTGAAAAAAGAAACAAGGTACATAATGAAGGTGATAATAGTTAATTTACTGGTTTCTGGTTGAGATTCCCTAGGTTCTAATGAGAAGTTATGACCGGTGGAGTAAACCGATTCGGACGTCGGGACAGTTACTCAACGATGACAATGGATGTAGGACGCTTTACATCTCAAACTGACAGGCTATTGGATTCCGACACAGCGTCTGAATGTTGACGCCCTGACCGCGGGACCTGAAGGTCTTGGGTTCGACCCTTAGAGAGGCCATTGGTACGCACTGCTGGGAAGTCCTACACTCAGACAAAACAGCTGTTTAGTGTTCTTAGATTTATAGTTGTTCTCCGACTGACGTTAGTCTGTGATGAATACCAACTAGAAATCATATAAAAAAAATACCCACAAACCTCTACACTGAATGGTGGAAATCTGTTGACCTTTTATTATACTTCTTAACCATGGTGTCAATTTTACCGATTCTAGTATAACATCATGTCCAATCCCTTCTCATCATTTTACTTTCTCCTCTAAAATGTTTATTCTATTACTGCATAAATAGTTAACATTTGGGTGGTCTAAACAACTTCATTAAATCGCATCAATTTCGATCAATGTAAATCTTTATTGCCTTTCATCTAAGTCAAAACGTTCTTGCTAATTTGTCAGAGTATAGTGTATTACATGTCTTCTATCATCAACATTATATTGCATAATTTGAAAGGCAGCTAATGAGAATCAGCGTAACACATGTATCTCAATCCCGCTATTATTTTTCTGCTTTCTTTATTAAAATGTAAGTATAAAAAAGGTCAGAGGATTTACGCTGTTGAAGAAAGTGAGATGATTAGAATTCAGATGATAAGTTCAAGGAACAGAAATAAAATAAACGATAATGATTATCACCAACACGAAAATTTCAGCAAGGTGGACACAGACTTACAACTGTTCTTTTTTGAATATATAAGTCCAGTGTTTTAGTCACTTAATAACTTCTGTTTCAGCGAAACGCAACAGATTTGAGTTAACCTGTTTATTAATTATTTTAAGCGATATTTTTATGTATCAAACATCATGTCCACTATAAAAACGTTGACCAGCAAACGGGATTTTTAAGACTTTCCCACCTCTCAAAAGCCCGTTGGAATGCATTCAAACATGTGGTCACAAACTCCTACCTACTTTCTACCCAATATGTATATGCTTTGGAACATATATGCGAATTAATGTATACAAACAAACTTATGATTAGGTTTAGGATTTTTATTCAATCAATTTGTATGTCTTCAGTTACGGTTTATCAGTTTCATCTTTTCTCAAAACCGATGGCTTTTGTCAAATTTGTGCAAACATTTTGCCTAACTTGATATTAAAATTGTTTTAGGTGGTAAGCAGCTGATGAGAAACCCTAGAACTCTTATTCTTGTTGTGGTGAAGTAATCCTTTGTTCTCTAGCCTGAAACTAGCAGCAAAGGTCATCTTTTTATCATGTCCATAAAATGGTTACGCGCTGTGATATGTATCAATTTACTATAAACATATTTGTGATAAATACTCAGGCAAAATAATAAGTTCTCAATTTTGGTGATATTTCGAGTAGACCTACTACCAATGGTCATATCAGTAGTAGGAACTGCTGATTCCTCATCTTTTCATCAGCTTACTTGTAAGTGAGTTCTGCAGATCCATTAGTAAGGAAACAGTCAAATTGAAATGTGACTTCTAAATTGAAAACTGAAGACTTAAATGACTTTATCATGTGGTTTACCCAAGTCTGGAAGTGTTTAACCATTTTAGTGAGTGACTTATTTCGCATACTTGTTTAATCAACAAGTATTATGTTATTGAAACTCTATACGATTATGAGAACATCTAATTTTGTATTAATGTTTAGTCCTGGCTGCCGTAACCGGTGTATGCTTACTGAGTAGTTTTATTGATTTGGGTGATTTCTATCACCTAATAAAGCTCAATCCCTTAATGAGAACATATCTTCCATCCACAGCTGCATGGTACCAAAAAGATTTGTACTGGGTGATGATTGAAGGTGAAATGAAAATTTGGACCGCGGCTGGATTCAAAACAGCGACCATTAGGTCTCCGGTTAGATATAAATACTAGTCTGCCAAAGTCAGATAGTCACATGATAACCAAGAAGATCCTCAAACGTGTTTTCTGTTTCATACACCCTCAGGAGGAGATGTGCTGCATAAACAAAATAAACCAAGTCAGAAAATGTTTCCTCTTTGGATTTATAGTGGTTGTATTCCATTATGCATTCAATTGTCACCAACTCTCTACAGATAGCAGCCACCTTGGCGTAGTAGTTGGCCTTGTAAATCACAATGAAACTTTAAGCTACACTAATTGAAACACTTGTACTCCCTAGGTCCAGCTATACTATAAAGGCCACCTGTATATAGGTCAGAAAAAAGGCACTAACCGTTTTAGTACACATGGGTGTTCTATGGTGGGTATCCAAATGCAAAGTTGCACTGCGGGCTGAATGGGATATGTAATCAGTAAAGCCCTCACCGCAGATGGTCAACAGTGCAGCGCTGGTGCTGCCTCACCTATAGGAAGGAGGAGTTAGGAAAGGTTAGTCCTAAAAATAACACGCGCCTCTACCCCGAGGTATATGAATACCGGTGGTACAGCTTCGTAGTGAATTTGAAACTAACCAACTTTAACGTCAAACTTCTAAAAGGCAGTACATGACTGGCATCAAACAGATGTCACAGTGAATCCAGCCGTCAGCCACTAAACCTCCTCCAGGTACTTCAAGGGGAACCAGCCTTCCACGGCGTGGTTAACAGGGAAGTGGCAACCTTTCTTGCAACTCTGAAAGTACTCACATCTAACAAGTATTAATTCTACATCATCTTTAAACTCTTGGCAGCAATCTAAGCTCATGGAACATCATCTCTGGTCTTCCCTAATCGTGCCCCAAACTACACATTCGAGCTTAAAATATGCGCAGGTCTGATCAAATCGGCCAAAAGACAAGACTTTGCCAATCAAAACTTCGGTATCTCAGGTAATGGATGTGTGCTCTGTTTGTGAGACACGGATACATGACCCAAGTGCAGTTATTAACTTAACCTCACACGACCTCACCCTTCAGATTTCTTGAGGTTTCGATGGCTAGCCCTCATTAGTCTATCAGTTGTAAGTAAGTTCTTAAGCAGAAAGTTCACGGCTGGACTAGTTCCCAGTTGACAGCTGTCTGTACACTATTCAGCTGAATGGGACAGTGAAGCCTGAAAAGAATAGCGGAACTCACTGTTATTTCTTTGTGATTTGTAATTACGCACCCACTAACTGTAGTTCGTACGACTCCTGTTGAAAACTGTCTCGCCTCCTACCAATTGCCAAATCCTCAGACGTGGAAGTTGTTGCGGGTGATATCGATGAATAAATGGGTAGGCTAAAGTAGGAAAGCAACTAGGTGGCACTTTAAGAATCCCAGCTGAACGAACAGGTAGCGACGATTTCCTGGCAGAAAGTTTTTAGCAAACCATTTATTTCTGATCAGCATGGACTTCAGACATAAAGAGAGTTACTGACGTGTTTCCCACTGACCTCAGTACAGGTGGACACAGATAGACCACATCACTATTAGCTGTCGCTAGAGACGGTCGGTTTAAGATTGCCTCTTCTTCTGGAGTACATATGTGGATCGTGATCATACTTTAGTTCGGGCACACTTTTGTCTGGACCTAATTGAAAGTAATAAAAAATATGGCAATAAGACAATTCCTAGTGTAACTCCACAATTAGAACACTAAGGATATTTCCAGCAAAAAACCGGCTAGACAGTTATTAGGAAAGAACGGAATCCCTTATCCAGAATAACCCTGTGGCAATCTCCAGTGTACTGTAGAAACAGCGTTGAAGACCGTAGCCGGTCCTCAGAGTGTGGTTTGAAAGGATCAGTGAACCTCAGTAGCTTCTTCTGAAACAATATATACATATCCAGTCACCAACATATGGGTGGATTATGAATTATTCTACACTTGTCGCAGATATTAGAATATGTCTGAAAGTTGTGGAGTTACCTGATATAAATACCGACAGTAACTTATACCCAAAACGTTATCCAATAAATGATACTGTTGACTCACTGTGTGACACATCTAATAAACAGACTTAATTGGTATTTTGACACTTGACATGGTAAATTCTGGATGTATTGCATTGTTTCACTTTTGACCTCGTTGTTCCTGTAGCAGACAAAATTGATGACACTACATAAATACTGTATCCTTACAGTATACAGATACGAACACCGCTTTAATGTTTAGCATAGGAGAAACTGATCCTGAGTGGAGCATATAAATCGCAGTCCGCAGCTTTCTCTTTTACTTATCTTTCGTCATAACAAAGTTGAAGATAATATTGGGACGACTAGATAGGGCATGCAAATAAATACAACTCAACCCAGTACATGTTTACATACTTAGCTGAACAAAATTTATGGTGTCAGAGCTTAGATTTTAGCCAGTTGTGGAGGATGAAGTATGTGAAACAAGACTTGATCTCAGGACTCATCGCATGAAAGTCGCATACATGAGCCAATGAGCCACAACTCTGTATACTGTTAAATGGATATTGAAAAGCCGATCAGTCAGTAAACATAGAAGTTATAGCATTTCCTTCTTACCGATGTAGCGACTTATGCTCTACAAATTTAAAATTTCTGTCTGCGAATGTCACATCACTGACCTCAAAAGCGAAAATATAGGCAATATCGAAGCATCCATACAGGAGCCCATATGCCAACAGAGACTGATCAATTCAGTCCAATCAGCAACAGAATACTACAAGCAACAACTAAAGACTATATTTTGTACAACAATTTCTCAGGATTATGCAGTATACTATTGGATGTGTCTTCCCATGCATTCAGTGCATAGCCTTAGGTAAACTAACGATATCTATGAATATAATAGTAGTCATTAGGTCTTAAGACTGGTCACCATTCTATTCCATTCCAGTTTGTTTTTTCTATCTACCATCTGATGAAAATGTCTCAATTACTGGATAACGTTCCAGACACTGTTTATTAACTTTAGTCACATAAATTTAACTTCGTAAACTTTACATGTGGTTCATATAGCTCTAATTCCACTCTTGTCTCCATCACCGAAGCTCTCTGAGCAAAATTCTTAGTTCAATCAAGATGGGTGGTCATTGATAAGATAAGTAATCTGCAGTTGTGGATGCAACTACCTGCAATCTTGCAGTAGTATTGAACAGAGTGACAGTCGTTAAAACGAAATCGTTTGACTGGAGGGAGAGAATAATAAGTTCATCTTTGTTTATCGATGCAACACTAGATGTATATCAGGAGTAAGACTCAGCATCTGTTCTGGATGCACGAAAAATTCCGCTGCTTACATCATAATAGAGGAAGGAGAACAGTGTTGACGTTCTAGACTATAATATACACTATTTGATTTATAAGGATTTCTTGCATCAGACACTTGTAAATGGACAAGCTTCAGTGGATTTCTTGTGGACGTGCAATAGTAAACGGCTTCTTACTTTAGACTGCTGGATATTTATGAAAGCCAAAGTGAAAAGTTAAAAATAAACGAAAGAGAAGTCTAGTTCCAGAATGTACAAAGCTAAACATTTCCGGTCCCAGTTTATTTATGAGATCCAGCTACTGAACAGGTTTCGACTTTCTTTCGATCAAGAAGCGCTTTGCTTGGCTAGCAGGTGAATGTGTGCTTGACCCATTTTTATAAGTTTTAGATTGTCAACATGATTCATAGAATAATTCCTTGTACTGTGTTATTCGACAGACTTTGATATCTCCAAAAATCTGAGTTTAGAAACCCTGATTGTTGATTACTGACCGCATATTCATTCATAGTGAAAATAACTGGGCATTCATTCTTTTGGTAAACCGGAGCAAAATCGTCCGGAAAACCCACCGATTTCGATTACCAAATCAATTACATTTGACTAACTGTCCATCTGTATTTACAGAAGTTATCCAGTCAGTATTGAAATGCGGCGCTTAATCACCATACAACGGGTAAAGTTATCAAACCTCCTGTCAGTAAATCAAGATACAGGGCAGCAATATGTAAGGTGAAGAAATAATGAAGAAAGTAATCATAGGTCGTAGACAGCTTTAATAAGATAATAAGACAGTTTACAACAATGATGAAATGTGATTAGGCATGGGTACTTGTGCACCACTAAGGTCGATTCTGAGCCTTAGAGTCTGAAGCTACAGATTTTGATTGTCACATACACCCTAATTGGGAAATTTTCTCTTTTCTATAGGGCTGATATCAACAGTCAAAGATTTCACGGACTGGTTTCAGGTTTAAGTATTACCACATTAGACCTTTTTATAGTCTATGTCAACTTCAACTAACATTGTGCTAGGGAAGAGATGGTGAATAAGCATGAGTGACAGACGTCCCAGACACCTGAGCAGATGAAGATTTACAAGCCCATCAAATGACTGATTCCTCTTACATAAAACTCCATACTTGACTTCTGCTTTGCTGATGTAGGTTGCTTTCTGTTCAGAAATCTAGTGGTCCGACCACTGACTTATGTGCTACTGTTTCTGAATTCCTTATAGATATTTATAATAAGTAACTGCTAATGATATTTTAATTTCCCTTCGGTCAGTGAGTATTTTGCTTGACTGTATTAAGACGCATATTTTGTCTCATCATCTGCTATTTGGAAGCTTACCAGTGGTTGAATGCGTAAAACAGGTGTCAGTCATGCTAAATTTTACCCAGAATTAGATGCCAGCAGGTTTAAGGGAACAGTAAATCTCAAAACTTGAGATTAAATACTTCAGATTTTAGGATTTACCAAGGCGATAAGGATAAAGTCATGCTAAAATAGTGTGAAATTTTCGTTTCTATGGGATATAGAAAACGACGATAGCAATATGCATCACAAAGATTCTAAGCAAACAACTGAAACTGGTGGTGGGTTATTCTGTCGACATTATGCTTGTAGAACAATGCTGCATAGATTTCAGACTGGTCAAGGATGATGGTTATAACAGAACTTCTTGAAAGACTAGGGTGTTTTACAAAGAGAAAATATATGTTGTTTGACTGTCAGTTGAGGAAACCGATTCTATGCGTAACCCATACATGTCTTACAAAATCTACCTCTTACTTTAGATGCATAATAGTGAGTCTTCTGTGCAGAATGCAGAGTGTTTTAGAGTCCACTGTTAGATCAATAAAATCTTTTCCCCAAATCTTGTAATCTATCAACGTAAAAGTTTAAATCGTTATGGCTTTCTCAGATAAGGAGCTGTGAAATACCGCATATGGGCGTAGTCTCTGTCTCCAAGATTCATCAATCGATTATTGTCAACAATTTATGAGAATGAATCCAGTGAACATCGTGGTAGCTGATCACCTGTGAAACGTAGTAGCTTCAATAATCAGCTTAGTGCAAATATGTCTGTTTATCACCTTCATAGAAATTAATTAGGATATTCTGGATGTTGCATTTACTTGATGAGTAATATATTAAATACCAATAGCCTTATTGATTGTACAAAATTAAGCTACATATACTGTTGACCGACTTGTTTAAAGACGACCATCTGATAGTTTTGTGGCTCCAGTTGAGCTTCTAAAGCACGCTACTTGTTGGTACTAACGTTATCCAGCTCAAAGATGCTTTCGTTTTTGTTAAGGAAGTGTATGAAACACCAACTTATCACCCAATGGGTTTAAAACATTCTTCTTTGCAGTAAGAAAGATAAGTAGCTTTTCTACTTGAAATTTCGAACAAGTAGTATCCTAATCAAATCTGTTTTTTTTGAAGAGTGATGATACTGCTGGAAATCTTCCGCATGCACCAAGTCCAGTCCCTGAATTCTCAAGAGCAGCCTCGAGCCTGTCACCAGTTTCACTTGGAAGGAAATTTCGACAAAACGATGTAAAACGGCAAGATATTGACAGGATAGCTACAGCTGCACAACCACCAAGACAGTTATCTTCTCGATTTATCAATACATCGCATGATGAACTGAAGGCATTGCCTTTATTGGTTGGTAAGCTCAGTTATTTTTAATATTTTATGCTTCCTGTATATTAAATGTTGTCGTTTATTGGTATGAATCACTTTTACCTCATTAATGTTTGCTAAGTGATGATAAATTCATGGGATGAAGTAAATTGGAGACAATGAATGCCTTCAAGAAGACACCTTTGAAATTCCTCATATCCTAAAGTGAACATGGACTATCTGAATAGAATTTTGCAAAGATATTAAATCAGCCGCCGAAACTAAATTTTTTAATCATGCAGTTTATGAGAAACTGGTGAATACAAGCACAAAGACTGACATCATCTGATGAATTATTGAGAAAGAGAAGAATAGGGCAGTTATTCACTGTTCATTTGTTCGAGACTTTCAAAATATTAAGTATTTATGCAAGAACACTACCTATAAACCACAATACAAATATTTGTATTCATTTTCACATAGCTTTAAGTCAATCATTACAACAAATGTTATTGTTCTGTTGTGATACAAAATGATTGAGATTTCAGGTTGGTAATCATTATTGACTGATATCAGTTGAAGAAATATTGGAAACCTGGGAACACTGGACAGCTGTTTCATCCTAGTATAGGACTCAGCAGTGCGCACCCACGACCCTAGCATGATCGAAACTAGGACCTTCAGACTCCACGGCTACCACCTTAACATTGACCGAGATTTATTGTCAGGTTGATTAAACTGGGATCAAATCAATAAATGACTTGATAATATGTTTCTGTTATGCATAATGAATCAGTAAATGCTTGAACACTCATAACTTTCATAAAACATATTGCTAATTCTTCCTTACTGTGAAACGAAAGAAGACGACTGCTGAGAAAAAATATTTCTCTTTTCGATGAGATCATTCCCTTAGCTGTACTTTAGTACATACGTAGTACTAGGAATGGACCATTGCATCGTGATTCCCGGTCATAGATCAGTATAAATTGCATGAAAAAGGAAAGTTGTATAATGCCTCTAGGGGTTTAAAATGGGGAAATAAACTAAATGATTACAAAATAAAAAATTGTCATATCACACGGGAATTATCTAGAATGTTCGATCTTCTACGACGGCCATGGGAAAGAAAGAGGTTGTACATACTTCTTTTAAATCCATTATGATGCTTTAAACTTTTGAATTCCTAATGTTTTAGCTGTGTCGAGATGTATGAACATCACTCCTTTTGAGTGGATTGATCTCACCTTGTCCTGAGTTTACCAAATGTTTCTTACAGAGCTGAAGGTTTATTTCTGTTCTCTTCTTGTCAATTGGGTTGGGTAGTGTTCTTGAGTCAGTTGCATAGACTGGCGCACAATACGGCAATGTACTCGATTCCAAAAGGGCAGTTAAACTGGTATAAGCACAGTGATGTGGCTCACTGCTCTAGCTTATCGTTTGTACACTGAGGAATGAGTTTCTGACAGCAAAATATAATTCTAAGATAGGTGACAAATAATGTTATGTTTATGGATCCTGATGGTCTCTCTCCAAGTATGTCTGTAGCACTATCTCCCTTGAATTCGAAGTTTAACAGTAAAATCTTTTTCAGAACAGCATGAATGGATTCCTTGGCATCTCTCAGTTTTAGATTCATATCCATACGTTTTATTGGGTATCAGGATTTCTAGTAGTTTTTCTGGTTCACCTTTTATGGTATCCTCCGTGTGTATCCTTTGTATTCTTGGAGACAGTGTATTGATTAGATTTCCCCTTCTGCGTTAGGTGGTGGCTTTAAAAATTGATAAACTGCCAGTTGCAGGTGGACTTTCTGTAAATAGGTCTCTGAACTAAATTGTCATCTCTTCGAAGCAGGTTTTCGAGATTCGTATTCTAGTCACAAACAATGAAAGTACCACCTATGCAACGTTTGTAGATAGGAAGCTCATCGATTATTGCTGCTAAGGTTATGTTTTCCAGGCTTGCCATAAAGTAGTCAGCTAGGAGGCATCCTAGAGGCAATCACATTTCCACGCCATTTCTCTGTCTGTAGATTTCGTTGTTAAGTCTGAAGAGCACGCTGGATTTACATCATAGAAAAATTTCCTTCGAACAGTGATTTAGGATATCGATATTTATGTCATAAGAATGAATGAAGTAATACAGAAAACAAATGGTTTCCTTTAATGGGACATTTGTAAATAGGGAGATGATATTCAAAGGAATCATCCTCTTTCCTGAGAGAATGATATTCTTGATTAAATCAAAGAAGTGAATTGAGTCCTTTAGGCTGTTTCGAAGTTTTATTCTTCACTGAACCCAGTATCTCAGTAAGGCATTTCGCAACCGAATGGTAAGTAGAATGAGCTACATCTAGTATTGAACGAAGGGGAACACCCTTTTTGTCTACTTTGGATGAATCAAGTGTCCAAGGTTAGAGGAACCTGGTGGGCGAAGTTGTTTTCAGAGTTCAGTGCTAATCAATGAAACACCTGTAAAATTTTGCAGTATAATGGCATGAAGGTGACTAAATGTTCATTTAAGGATGAGTACATATGTTAAACTAGTATATTTGATTCTAATACATAGCTGTGGCTGAGGTGTACAACAAAAGATGCTCCAGGTATCTGACCAGCCGTTTCCTTGAGGAGGCATTCATGTATATCAGAAAATAGCTGACTAAATAATTCTTAGGCAAAGTGCAGAATTAAATTGAATGTTAAGAGACAGATTAGTCAGACATATATATTTTTGCTAACTATGACAATTTTGGTGCACTTTAGATAATATGAAACTGTATTTGACCTTAGTACCATTTATTGGCTAGGTTTGTCAACAGTGGTAGAATCTTCAGAGAAGTTGAACCAGAAAATGAAACTATTTCCAAACCGTCCCTAATTAGTAGTCGGAAATGTTTAGGAAATGTAGGCTGATTGACTGAGGTGTGACGAACCGGGAAAATCGGTTTTGTGAAACACTAATTGCAATGTTTCAAAGTCGCCTAAATTGATACAGACGTATCTTTTACGGAATACTAGACGTTCTTTTACTTCATACTTATTTGTTCTTACTTTAAAGGCAATTTCTTTTAACATATTATGCGAGATCTCTCATCATTATGTTTTTGTTCAAATTACCCTTTAAGAATATTTTTCATTTCAACTTACAGACTACTTAGTTTACCCAGGTTGTCCTGTTTTTAAGTGAGTTGAAATGAATTAATCTAATGTCAAAAACTAATAATCTCAGTAAAATGTATGGTACTATTAAGATTCATAAACGAGGTTATCCCATAAGACCCAAAGTAGATTTTAGAAACACTGCGACTTACGAGCTGTCTAAATACTTAGCAATGATGCTAGGTTCATTTAGATATCATTCAAAATCTCGACTTACTAACTCTTATGATCTGAAGCATAGACTAGATGATATACGAATCAATAACATAACTAGCCTTTACACGAATATACCGATCGGCATGACTCTAGAGGCAGTTAGAAATAGGCTTAAGGATGACAATGAGCTTACACATCAAAACTAAGATGGCGATCAAGGAAATTATGCTAGGAGTACGATTGTGGCTGAAGTCTACAGTTTTTAAGTTTCAAAATAAAATACTGAAACAAACTAAAGGTGCTGCCATAGGATCACCAATATCCCCCATCGTCGCAGACCTATTCATGAATAGTTGGAAACAGATGGACCTTCAAAAAATTAATCCTACTCCAAAGATACGGTTCTGATTTGTAGAGGATATGTTTACAGCACTGAAGTCAGAAAATATCAATGGGTTCCTAGCACATATAAATTCAGTAGTGAATACAATCCAATTTACCTGTAACTTAAAAAGTAATGAATGTGAGTTAGCAATGTTGGATTGCATGATTAAACGAGAAAAAGACGGAAGTTTACAGGCTAGTGCCTATAAAAATCTTTCCCATTCGAATCGCTACTCAGATTCCAAATCATCTCACCCCATCTCAGTTAAGGTAGGCTTAGTTTAATGCCTAAGTGATAGGGTGAAAGAGCTTACCGGTAGGCCAGAAAATCAAGAACACGCAGCGTCTGAATAATTATCCACCAAAACTTATAAATGAATTCATAAGAAACCGACAGGGAAATATTAGCACTATTGGCAGTAACATAGATGTTGTTAATAATAATTCTACTACTACTAATGATAATGGTGACAGGGTCGAGAGAGAATTCGAATCATCCACTGTGTTATCATACAAAAAAGGCACCTCAGAAATGGCACGAAGAATTCTGAATAAGGTTGAGATTAGAGTGGCATTTAAGCCAACAAACCCGCTTAGAAACAACTAGACAAACATATCATAGAAACAGGTCTCAAAGCCAGTGTTCAAACAGCTTTCAATGTTTTATATAAAAACAGTCAGGGACGTATTCCAAGATTTGCGGAAGCTATAACCGTACACAAATTTAAACCACCTTTATGTGTACAAAAGCAGTTTGTTCTTACACTACACTTAACTTGATAAACCTTGTTTTCTTACTAAGATTAGGATCACTATGTCACTTCCTGTTTGTCCTCATCTTTTCTAATTTTAATCCCCTATTGTGTCAGTTGCTGTATTTGTGTCCCCAGTCCTCGGTTTAATATATATTGAACCGACAAGTATTGCGCAAATATATCACATTGTTTAGGTAAACTTTGTCTTCTAATTGCGCTATCGAAATTCATAAAAGGGACCAACTGTTTCAAAATAATTTAAAGTTGTTATTCATCGTAGACTGACATCAGTTGGAGGAACAAAGGAAACCTGGGAGCACTGGACAGCTGTTTCGTCCTAGTATGGGACTCCTCAGCAGTGCGCACCCACGACCCTACACCAGCAGGGATCGAACCCGCAACCTTCAGGTTCCGCGGCCAGCGCGTTACCATTGAGCCACGGGGTCGTAATCCGATGCTCCATATTTCCAACTTCTGTTAGCTCACGATGTCGGTCTACGATGAATAACAACTTGAAATATTTCCAAATCTCCACAACTCCCTCAAAATAATTTAGTTTGGAAAACCCCCTTGCAACGACTGCGAGACCAAATACACAGCTTAAAGTAGTCGACCACGCTCATTTTGAATAACAGAATATAAAACTTAGTTAAATCAAGATTACTGATAGTAATAAGATAGGCAGTTTTGGGGAGAGCTCGGTTATAGCTACGCATGCAATTGCACACAATCGCACAATATGGTGGGATAGAACCAGATTATTGAAAACTAACTTGGTTGGGTGTAGGGATAGACTGATAACCAAACCTTCATTGATCGAATCAACAGCAAATACATGTAATAGAAATGATTCTGTACCTATACCAGATGCATAAAAGTTATACTACCTTTATTACAAGGAAGGAGAGAAGATTAGAACTACACAAATATTATCTGAAAGTTGTGGAGTTACATGATGTGAATATAGACAACAAATTATGCCCGAAACGTTATCCAGTAAGTGGTAGTCTCACTGTGTGGCATTTCTGATAAAAAGATAAAACTGAATTCTCAGAAAGACTGGAATGATCACAGTCTAACCGGAAATAACCACAAACAGTGAAAAATGGCTACGTTGTTGTCTGTTCTACACACTATGACCAGATAACCTCCAATTAATTAAAAGTTTACCGTAATTATATTCAGTATTAAATAGTTGACATTAACTTTTTAATATTTATATTGAGCTTGTAAAATTTCGGTAGCTCTGTGTAACCAAATTTTAGACACACTTCTCATGTACAAGAACGCAGATGGACAAACTTAACAACAAAGAAAGCTGGAACGAAGTGCACTGAACAAGTTGACGCAATCAGCAGTTAAAGGTGGAATAAACAAAAGTAGAAAGATATTAAAGTAAATGATAAAAAAATAAGCGAAAGAGAAGAAACCTGACTGCACAAACTAAAGCAGTGTGTTCATAATTATAAAAGCGATAAGAAGTGATTAAATACGCACAGATTTGATCGATTATCAGCCGGATCACTGAAGTCTTTCAAAGACTGATTTCTGCTATTTTGAACAATGCATACATGCAGTCTGACCTTTCTTACAAATTTCAGACTGATTGTCGGAAACTTTATCAGTTAAAGATATATTCTTGTTTCATACCAATTTGTGTTTGTTTAGCCTTAACATTTGTTGTCTAACTAGACAAAGTTTGTCATGCATAACACCTGTTACAATTACCTCAGTGCAGGTTCACAACCATTTTACCAGAGTGGTTGAATAGTAACATGTTGATCGCGGAACCGGTAGATTCTGCGTTTGATCTTTGGGGGGTCATGGGTGCGTACTGCTGAAGAATCCCATACTAGGACAGTACAGCTGTCCAGTGCTCCGAGATTTTCAACGGCTCTCCAATTAGTGTGAGTTCCTTATGAATACCAGCTTGAAATCAATAAATAAATCCCACAAACTTCTAGATAGAGTTACATTCCTTGTGTAGGTCTTTACACGTAACCTGAACATTACTTACTCCGTAGTTCTAAACATCTGTAACTGTACAGTCATAAGTATCCCATGGTTGCCACTTTCAAGAGAAATTTTTATCAGCCTTTGACTGAGATTGCTTGTCTTTTCGGTAGGTGAATGGATGTCTCTATAGCTTCAACGATCTTACAAGTTGGTATACGCTGAACGAGCCTTTTGCTGTCTAACAGAGTTAGAAAAATGTGAATGACATAGGTTATGCATACAAACACTTTAAGAGAAAGAGTGAGTAAACTTATGCGGTACGTTAACACAACATAAATGAAAATTTTCATTTCTCATCGCTTTAAAATAATTCGCTCATTATGAATAAAATTAGCATCATTGTCATAAAAATCACTAGTTTTTGTGAAGGCTCAGACAAATTGGTTGATCAGTTTACAGATTACTCATAAATTGCACGATCCATGATGAAATT
This sequence comes from Heterobilharzia americana, assembly GCA_944470555.2. NCBI lineage: Eukaryota > Metazoa > Platyhelminthes > Trematoda > Strigeidida > Schistosomatidae > Heterobilharzia > Heterobilharzia americana. The sequence goes on along the minus strand of OX104127.1, from coordinate 67,426,191 downwards.
CCTAGCGGTTGATTAGGTATTAACTCTTCGATTGTTGTATCGACACGATTTCTGTTGGAAATTACCCAGTTGAAATCATAAAATATGATCGTTGATATCAAACCATCGTAAACTACCTTAATATACTAGAGACCAACATCAGCAGTAAGAAATCAGGTATGTTGTACCTGTCACTCACTGGTCTATCCAGCTGGCTTTCAAACAGTGGATCAAGATTTCAAATACTGCTGCAGCTACCAAGGTTTAGACAACCGTGTGATGTTGCTAACTTCCAAACAATAGGCGTGGTTCACTGCCTACTTCACGAACGTGAACAAGGTTTCTGAGTGCATTTACTTTTTATTTGAATCACTCATGCTAATCAAGAGTTTTTTCTAGCCAAATCGGAAAAATTTAAACGCTGAATACTAATTTCGCTCTTTCAGGGCCAAACACATATGTGGTATGACCAAGAAGATTCAGCGCATGGAGTCGAACTGTACAAATTAAAGTGATCTGAATAGTTGCTATGGATGGAAACGTATACTAGTTGTTCAGGAGCGAATTTTACGGGATCAGATGATTTCTGTTTCTTTTGACGACAGACTTGTGTAATTCTGCCTAGCATAGTAGTAATCAGCTTTCCTATTTAGCTACTTTCAGTTCTTTTTCATTGCTGATTGGTTTTTGAATACGCTTATCTAATATTTGACATCGATATCTACCTTATCACATATGTCCTGTCGTTAACTCTGTTAACGTTTCAATTTTACCGACTTATTATCGTGAATATACAACAATGTCTCTGTTTATTACTTAACTAGACAACCATACAAATTCCCTATTACTAAAAGGATACTTTTAACATAAATTGATATTAACACAGATGTTCGTGCTGAGTACCAACCAGAATAGTATATAATCATATGCTTAAAGTGAAAAACTAAATTTGACTTTTACAAATCGACCGAATCATAAAGTTGAATAAGTAAAACGAAATATTTCCATACAGAAGAGTTTTTCCAGAGAGTATTTCACAAATAATTACATAACTATGATGAATTATACAAACAAACAGCATTGACTGACTGAGTAGCAAGTTCCAAGAATGATGTTAGATATCTAGCTTTAAAACCTACAATAACTATGCTTTGTTGTACATCAAGATTGTTTAAAACAAGTTATTCGTTGAGCAAAACTTTTTTTTGACTGATATTTATCAATACTGAATTACTCATTTCAAAGACACACAGAAAAATCAAGAGTTTTTATGATCAATTAACCTTTCTCGTCTTTTGATTAATCTACCAATGATTTTGGATAATGTAATTAGAAGACGTAGATTATCTGAAAAATGTGATGTATTAGCGCTATACATTTCGAACAATCTGATCACACATTTACTTGTTAAGGTATTATATATGAAAACTGGAAGTGGGGGAAGGACACATATGACATAAAGGAATTCAATAATAAGAAAGATAATGAGAGGAATAAAAGATAAGACTTGAAGACAATCTTGGTAATACGATAAAATAAGCATTACCAAGGTAGGCTTAATGTAAGGACAAACTGCTTTTGCACACACAATGGGGGGTTAAATTTATTTATGGCTAGCGCCTCAACAAACTTAAGTATACGCCCCTGACAGTTTCGGTACAAAATTGTAAAGGTTGTCTTGATATCAATTCTGTGACTCTTATCAATGATGTGTTTCGCAATGGATGATGATGGTTGTCTGCCATCTGCGCTTATCAATGTTTGTGAATCCAGCTGCTTTCGTAGCCACTTTGGAACATGTTCCCCTACCCTCAAGTGCATATCACGATTCGTCCTCCCTATGTATGTTTGTCCACACACACATGTAAATTTATAAACGCAATGGGATGTGACACAATCGTTTATACAGCGTTGAGGTCTAGGTAGCAGCAGGTGTTTGGTCTTCTCAACTATGATAAGCTTAGCTGCATAGTACGTTTTGCTAACAGCAGACCTTAACCTTCGTTTTAATATTATGCTATTAGCTTCTCCTCTGTATGGTAACGCGATGTAAACGCATTTCTTCGAAACAGAGCACAGATCAGGTTTGAATCCTCGCTGATTTTTGCAGCGGTTTATGAACTTCAATGGATATCCATTTTCCACTAATGTTTCCGTTAGTATTTTGATATCATCATCCATTGAGTCCTCCGTACAAATACGTTCGATCCTTTTAAATAGACAAATTACCAAACCTCGCTTGTATTGGGTTGGACAAAAGCTATGGAAACTTAAATACACTACCAATGATTATTTAACTTGATAGTGAAGGAATATCCAACAAAAAACTAAATTTATACAACAGTAAATATGTACCGTTAGATTGGTGAAAATTTAGAGCGTTCACTTCATTTTCTTGGCTTTTTTTTGTTTGTTTTGGAAATGATGTATTTTCAAGTGATTTCTTCTGTTAAACTTTGAATTTAGAGACACCATCAGGTGAAAGAGAAGCATTGTTACTCAATAAATTACGAATGTGTTCAATCTTATTCGATTTCAACGATAATACTGTTCAGTTGAAATCGAAAGAAATTAAAAGATTGACATTATTAGAACTAGCTGAATTCATTTCAATAAACTGTAATTCACTTACTGAACCTGTTTACTGGGTATTATCAATCTGCTCAAAGTCAATGTCTTTCGTACTATTGTACCAATCAATACAATTACAGAAATGTCAGATTATGTTGATAATGAAGATGAACAAGTTTCAAATTTGGAACCATCTTGGCCACATCTTCAGGTAAATGACTTCTGTAGGCATGTTAAATGTGTATGAAACGTGTTTCACTTTTATTTATTTCTTTCTTCGTGATAAATCTAATTTTCTTAGTCCTGCACCCGATAATATAGTGGCAATATATGGATAACACATTTACTGTGTTGAAACTGGAACATGTCAACAGTTTTATCACACATATTAACTCAGTAGTAGTAGGCACAATCTAGTTCACTTATGAGGTAGAAACAAACAAGGAAAACTACCTATGTTGCATTGCAGGATATAAAAAAAGGAAGATAGACGGTGGTTTGAATACTACAGTCTACAGAAAACCGACACATTCCAACAGATACCTAGACTTCAAGTAATCTTATCCAATGTCTGTTAGGGCAGGCTCAGTCTAATATCTAAGTGATAGAGCTAGTACAAGTACCTAAACAGCGAATCGAAACACTTAAAAAAAGCACTAATAGTTCATGACTATCCTTTCCAGTTTATTGAGAAATTTGTATGAACACAAAAGGAACGAGAAGATAATAGTAACAAGAGTACGAATAATAACGACAGCACAAGTAGAAAGGAGTTCATAGCCTCAATTGTGTTACCCTACAAGGAAGACACATCAGAAACTTTACGTGGGATCCTCAACAAAGCTGGTGTTAGGTGGCATTTAAACCTGCAAACTAACTCAGAGGTAAGCTTTGTCCACTGGCTTAAGGATCTGACAGAACTAATTAAGCAAAATAATCTAATCTATCAAATTCCATGTGATAACGGTGAGTCAGGTCAAATACATAGGTCAAACTAGCCGGTCAGGGTCAGTTAGAATAGTGGAACATAGGAATTTAGCTAAATATAGAATGACAGACCCGACTAAAATCAACAATTTAGAAAAAACCTTGGTTATTGTAGTGTATGCATTAACACACAACCATACAATAAGGTGGGATACAATCACTGCACTCAGAGTCAGTATAATTAGGTGGAGAGATTGATTACTGTATCTTTGTTCATCGAATCAACACGCAACACATATATTAGAAATGATACAACAGCTATACCAGAGATATGAGAAATTTTACCACTAATAAGAACAAATAATATGCGGTGACATAATTATGAAAATCAAATGTTGAAATTTGTGTGATTACATTGATATGATTATGAACAGTAATAACTTATGCTCGAAACGTCATTAAGTAAATAATATTGAATCACACTGTGTTATAAATCAAATAAGTAAATCTAATATGGAATTAAATTCTACCACAGTCTCCAAGGTTTACACCTATACTAATTTTCTTCAGGTTTGATATGCTTGTTCCAGTGACTAAGTGAATCACTCTATTCCACCCTAGCTTAGGTTTTAAGTGCCTCATTTAGTAAGTATGGCAAATAAAAAGTCGTGGTGATAAAACCTTAGCAGGTGAACAGTAAATTTTTGATTTAATTTACTTGCTCAGTCTGTAAATGCCCGTTGAATACTCCGTGGCTAACTGGGGCATAATACATTGTTTTGATAAGTACTTCCGATGAAAATATCTCCTATAACAGAATGATGTCAAAAAGAGGTTTAATGAAGTAGGTTGGATTTGGACGTGTGTTATATGCGAGCACTGTACTAACATCTAATGGGGATTTTAATTCGTATGTGGCAATTTATCATGAAAGGATAAGGTACTGTTGCGATAAAAAGTGTTACTAGGGAAATATATGATTGCAAATATCCTCACATTTGAAATTATTAGTGGACAATGGTTAGCAGTATAATCTGGAACGTGTGTTTCATCTTGTCTGGGACTCATCAGCTTGACATACTTACCTTTCGGTTAATGATATTGTCCTCACTAAGAACTGAACTCAGGACCGATATATATATATATATATATATATATATATATATATATATATATATATAATCATTATTATTAGTCCTTGGGTTCCTAATGGAACATAGGGCTTCAGTAGCACGCCTCCATTCCACTCTGTTCTCTGAAATCATTTAAACCTGGCTCCACGACAGCCCACAAGCTCTCATTTCCTCCTCGCACGATCTCAATGTCACCCCCACCTCGGAAGCCCAACTCATCGTTTACCGTCTGGGTTTCATTTGACACCCTGTCCTGGCGCGTGATATCCCCAGTCGGCCTTCTCAGTGTATGCCCAATCCATCTCCACTTCCTTCCAGTGCATATTTGTTGGATGATAGGTTCTTGGTTGGTTCGTCACCAGCCAGAGCTCCTTGTTGCTTATTCTTTCTGGCAATCCATGTGATCTTCAGTAGCGAGCCAGCGTAAGCAGTTGTTGATGAATGTCTGTAGTTTATTGGAAATCCCTTTCGTAACGCGCCAAGTCTCAACCATACAGAAGCACTGACTTGACTGGGTTGGTGTTGAAAATCCGGATGTTGTTCCACATGCTGAGTGGAGTGCATTAGATCTCCACACTAGTTCCAGGCTAATGAAAACCTGTCTTGCTTGTCCGATTCTGACTTTGACATCCTCGTCTGTGCCTGTGTCGCCTGTAGTTGAAACAGTGCTTCCTAGATAGGTGAAGGAGGCTACTTCCTTTAAGTTTCTTCCGGTCATGGTGATTGGAGTTTGCTGTTCTTGTTGGAGTTGTTGGTTGGGTATCTTCATCACCTCTGTCTTCTCTACGTTCACTTGAAGTCCCATCTTCCTTCGCTGCCCTGCCTCTTCTGTCAACTTGTTAGTTTTCGCCTGTAGATCTTCAAGTTTGTGCGACGTCAGACACAAGTCATCGTTGGCGAAATCCAAGTCTTCTAGGTTCTTTTCCGTCGTCCAGCCAGCGTGTCCTCCTCTTCTCGCTCCCCACAGTTGTCTGCTGCATGATCCAGTCGACCACAATCAGGGAGATCACCAGTGATAGTAGGCAACCTTGTTTCACTCCTGTCTTCACTTCAAAAGCATCACTGAGCTTCCCATTATGAATTACTTGGCTGGCATGTGGCGTCTTCATATAGTTGTTGAATGAGGCGGATAAAGGTTTGCGGTATTCCGTAGTAATGAAGCAGTTTCCAAATTACCTCTCGGTCGACGCTATCAAAGGCCTTCTCAAAGTCGATAAAGTTGAGGTGTAGAGTTGACTGCCATTCTATACTCTGTTCTATGATGATGCGTAGTGTGGCATTGCAGTTTGGTCTGCACATGATTTGTACTTCCTGAATCCAGCCAGCCAGCCAGCCAGCCTGTTCGGGTCGTAGTTTTGAATCCAGTGCATCCTTTAGTCTCTCCAGCATGATGCGGCTTAATATTGTGCTCGCTTTGGGTGGACAGGAGTGGAGCGTGATCCCACGCCAGTTCTTGCAGACACTGAGGTCTCCCTTCTTTGGGAGTTTGACAAGGTAACCCTTCTTCCAATCAATGGCCAGGTACCTTCTCTTCCTTCCACACCTTCTGCAATAGTGGTGTGAGCATGTCCGCCACTGTTGTCTTTGCGTCTGTTCTCAGTGCTTCTGGCGGGATCCCGTCTGGTCCTGCTGCTTTCCTGCATTTCAGTAGCTTTATGGCGTTCAGGACTTCCACTTTTGTTGGAGGATTTATGTTCACTTGTAGTTCAACGGCTGCAGGTGGTATTTCTGGACGAAGTGCAGGTGGTTGTGATGGTCGATTCAAGAGCTTCTTGAAGTGGTCGGCCCATCGTTTCCTTTGTTTCTCTTCTTTCGTAATTACATTTCCGTCATCACCTTTTATTGGTTTCGTCTGCGTTGATCTCTTCCCAGACAGCGAGTAACCTGGTTATTTGATACAATGTTGTCAGGTCTCTATCTCTCCTACCTGCAGCCTGTTCTGCTACACTTGCCAGTGTGTTGTGGAAGTGTCTCTTGTCTTTGCGTGCACTCTTCTTCACTTCTTTGTCCAGTGTAGTGTTTTGTGCACGTTGTACTCAGTTCCTTTTCTCGTCGTTCATCTTTTCACTGGTTTATCTTCTGCTTCACCATCTTCCTCTCCCTGCTCTATCACCTTCCATGTGTCCGTCGTGATCCATTTCACTCTTTGTCTTCTTTCTTCTTCCTTCCTAATACGGCTGTGCAGGTTTCTTCCCACATCTCTTCCAAAGAGTTCCAGTGCTCTTCCAAACAGGCTTCTTCTGAGATGTTCCTCGATATCTCCCATTTTGTCTTGATGGCTGACTGGCGTGAAGATTTCCTTTGTAGTTTCGTCCTTCAGTTTCTGAGTGTTGTACTTGAACTGTGGTTTATCACCAGCTTCCTTGGAGGCTTCAACTTGATTTGGAAGGTAGGTTCCTTGCACTAGATAGTGAGTGGTGTGAACCTACATCTGCTTCTCTTCTTGACCTTGTGTCAAGTAGACTGCGTCTCCATCTCCACTTTCTTGAGATTGAGATAAAGTCGATCTGATTTTTAGTGTGTCCTGGTGTCTGGTGAAATCCATGTCGCTCGCTTTGTGGATATACTTGTGCTTGAACACAATGCCTGGCCTTCCAATCACCAAATCATTGAATGCACAGGACTCTGCAAACAATCCTCCATTCTCGTTCATCACCTCACCGAGCACTTCTCGACCCATGATTAGTTCTCTTCCTGTGTTGTCCCCTCCCAGTTTGGCATTCATGTCGTCCCACGCATTAGAATTTTGATATCGCCAATTGGAGTGGAGTCTTGTCCAGTGTTGATTGCAGTTGTCTGTAGAACTTCTCCTTTTTCTCTTGCTCTGCATTATTTGTAGGTGCATAGCGTAGCATTGTATGATTGTGACCTTCCTTCCCTCCTTCCTTTTGAGTTGAACCTTGGTGTCATGATCCTGATTGTGGAGGAGATTGGTTCCCACTGCATGAGAGCCTTTGATGCTGGTGGCTAGTAACTAGTGAACTAGTTAACCAGGTGAGGTTTATATATATATATATTGATTAAGAGTGACCAAAGTGACACTTCGGTAGTACGTCTTGGATATATACATATATGAATAGTGTATTAATAATTACTAGCATATCTGATTGCGACAATCAGAGGTACATCTCAGAAAGCACGTTTGACCCAAAGAGGAATCCGTGTTCTTCTTGAGAACCTCGATTTTATCAAATCTTTATGAGAGTTAACACAGTATCGGTTGTGTTACGTTGTCTGAGCTGAGTGGTTCAATCGTGAAGTTTTCAATGTCTTCCTAGAATGCATCATCATCAATAACTTCAATTTGAAGTGAGCTGTCAATATCTCTCCGTGAGTATGTAGGAAGCTGTATGTGATGTTAATACGTAACGTTTAACTAGCTTTACTAACTTCGATGTGCTCTAATGCCTGTTTACTCAGTACTTTATCAAGCGTGTGATTACTTATAACGAAGCACAAATCAAAAAGGCTGAGTTATTTATTATTAAGCTCGAAAGAGCATTATATTTAAAAGGAATAAAGATGAAGGTGATTTCCGAGGAAAATGTTTATACAACTTATTTGGATATTACAGCTGGGCTAGGCACTCTGAGAATGTATGTGTTGACAGCAGAAAGGGAACTCAAAATGGTGTCGAAGCCTACTCAGATGTGTATGCGTGAAAACAAAACGTAAAGCACCTTAAGTATCTGGAGGCGATCTAAAAAGTTTATTTGTTTAATACTTAGTTAATTCAATTTAATCTATTTATTTTGGCATTATTTGCATTTTGGTACCAGGAAGGTGCACTACATGTGTTTCAAAGCTTCCTCTGACAAAGTGGCTTGTGACTGCCTGTCCCCTTGGTTTTTGTGCGATTAGCTGCATACATTTTCTTAGTGGCTGTTCCTCTGCTTGACCTCTGACTTTCTAGTTGATTATCATTTGTATTGTTGACTGATAGGTTGGGTCTATGTCTATACATCTACTGACTGTTGACTGACCTGAATGTCTAGCTTCTATAAAGTCCCTGATATTCTTAATGTATCCTCAGTCCAAGGTTTCTACATTTTCGAAATTGAATTCATGTCCATAGTTATTTATGTGAATTCATATGAGTGATGAAATATTTTGACTTTTACTAGCCAGTTGTGACCACTTGGGATTGATACAACTCGTAAACCAGCAAATTCCCTTCAAACTGTAGTATGCAAGCCAAAGAACGCAACAGACAAAGAAACCAAACCTGATATCAATTAAAAAATCAAATCCAGTCGTTGTAATCAAAATTACATTGAACATAGCGGGTACCCTCTTCACTTTCGTTCACATGAACACAACAAGGGGCTATTAAATATCACGACATTTCATCGCTCATTTCAATGCATGTGAATAAATTAGGTGATAAATTAGAAATCGTGAACAGGGGAAACACGAAGAATATCAGAGAATTCCTAGAAGCTTGGCATTCTGGTCAGTCAAAAATCAGTAGACATACAGACAAGAGTCAGTTTGTCAACCAGTAAGAAAAGTGATAAGCATTCGCAAGGTCAGAGGGAGGGCAGAAGAATAGAAACGAATAGAATAGAAATCGGATAATGTTTAAGATCATATCAATGACCACACTTGAGTAGCTTCGAAAGTGCAGTTATGCCTGCATAACTTTTCAGTCAAACTTATTTCATACAAATGGTTACTTCACTTAGATTATTTGTAATAGCATCGTTTATACTACATCAGAAAGCTTCTTGCTGATCGTCTCTAACCAACTAACATCGACTAGTGTGCACTGCGATGCTGAGCCTCCTAGTTTGGTAGCCACACTGTCAAAATTGAACTCATTCCATGGACATGACAACGTAGAAATCTTGGACAGAGGAAACACAAAGAATATCAGGGGATTCCTAGAAGCCTGGTATTCAGGTCAATCAGCAATCAATAGATGTATAGACATAGACCCAACCTATCAACCAATGAGAGAAATTATAAATGATAGAAAGGTTAGAGGTCAAGCAGAGGAACAGCCAATGACAGTCAATGACACGACAATCAAAGGAAACAACCAACCACAAACCAGTTCGTCAGGGCAAGCTACTAAATCCCTCACGGAGAAATATTGACAGCTCACTTCATAGTGAAATTAATGCTGAAGATGACATCTAGAAAGACAATGAAAGCTCCACGACTAAACAACCCAGCTCAAAGAACACAAAAGAACCAAGACTATCCACCTGAGCTATAAACATTTTCCAACATTTCAAAATTGGTTACTCTTCTGTGACCAACCAATACATATCTTAGAAGCAATTTGTTCAAATAATGCTGTGAGATACCTAAGTGAAAATCATTATCTTCAAAAAAAGCCATGTAGAAAACAAATCATCTCTGCAATTGCGTCTTTGATAAAGAAGAAAACACTTTAAGAGAAATCATTCGCCTACCGGATACATACATATTATTTATTGAGTCGACAAAGTTGAGAGAACTCAATATACTATGAGGATTTAGTTGTTTTCTGACTGGTTATAAAACATGAGAGCCATTTGATGATGGCACGACATATTTAATTGATTATATCCAAAATTGGACTCAGAGGAATCTTTTTTTCGCGTATTTCTGGAGACCATATAAGTGACGAGTTACAGAACTAGATAGTCGTAGTTGGTCATATGGCTCAGAGCTAATGGTTGATTCATCATCCACTTTGTTAAGAATCTGAGTAAATGTTTATTCCATTTTCTCGATAGTATCCTTTTGACTCATCTGTCTTAGAAATTCGCTGTCATGTTATAAAAGAAGAATATTTTAGCACTATAGCCCAGATGATTCATGAGGACAAAACCAGTTCATTTATTAGAATGAACTAGGAGTAGAGCTTCATTTTTAAAAATCTGGTGCAGTTACTCTTTACACTCCGTTGATAAAAATTATTTATTATATGGTTTCATATTAATATACTGATGACGGCAATTCAAAACAGGTGATTTGAACTGTTCGAGTCAATTGTTTCATATTCGAAGGAGATATTTCACCAGATTGATCAAATTTTTGAGCTGAACTTTCATGTCAAGATCATCAGCACTTACTGAAGTGGCTGCACTCACATGGAATTCAAAGATACTTTGGAGTAACTAAATACATGTTTTTCGTGTTCTTCTGGAAGAGGAGAATATATCTGTGCTGCTTTAAGACAAGACCAACTTCTTTTGATCGAATTTTTGACATTAATGTGATGCAGTCTATGAAACTAAGCGCTCGTCTTCAGGTAGATCGAACACGGTATGAACTCAATGCAAGATTACGTTTCGGGATTTAATTTCATCGGTAATATTCGATATGTGGCGCTTCAAAGAACTATGTTTCGGATGAAGATGATTTTGACAAGAAAGTTTATAATATAGCTTTAGATATTCCTGTTCTTTCTATACAGCATTTGAAGAAAACGTATTCGCGTGTTCAGTACGGCAAACTTAAATGAAAACTTAAGGAACTTATCAGGTTCACTGACTGTCACGGGGAGATTGCTTAGCTTTAGACTATGTAAGATACCTTTTAAAAACTCAAGAAAACAAGGGGGTAATTCAGTGAATAAAGTTCTGTTTTTCATTGACTTCATTGTCTAAAGGTAGTATTCTTTTCGGAAATACTCAAGTCAATCAGTTATCAATAGACATATTGACATTAACTTGATCTACCAACTATTAGGAAACACGATAAACACCAAGAAGGTCAGCGTTCACGTCAGTGGGATAACCAATCGAAATACATGTAGAGACAATGATAAGATTATAGCAGAAATAACCAACCGCATTCAGAAACACCGCGACAAGCTATTAAAGATTTTAAGGAGAAATTTTCATAGCTCACTTCTTTCTGAAGTTTATGCTAACAATGTTATATGGACTGTTAGTGAAAGCTCAGAGAAAAAGTCATCGAAATCGTCATCCTGAATTACAAATATTCTTCATCATTTCAAAACAAAATGAATCAGTATACATTATCACAAATTCTGTCACTTGATTCAATGTACGAAAAATCTCTACTAAGATAACTATAAAAAAAGAAGTGACTCCTTTTGGTAATTTTATTCTCAAAGCTGTACAACCTCAACTATGTACAATCTTCCTGTGCAGAAATGTCCAATGCTCTGCAATAAATTATTTTTTTTTAGAAAGTATAAGGATAAAACGTTATCAGTAAAAGATACTGAAAGCTGACAGGGTTAGTGAATAATAGTCAAGTTGAATGTAGGTGACCAATTTTTGATAGAGTTGCTCAAAACTAAGGAATGAATTGCTAACAAAAGGCACAGAAACAAGTAACACTTATATTACGCAAGAAGTGAAAAGAATGGGATAAAGCCAAAGAACGAGTAGTTTGAAACTTTAAAGATAAAGACCATTGAAGACGAAGACGTTGAATAAGTCCTTTTGATATGTACAGCTGTGAATTTTCTATATGAATAGCTAAGGTTTCGATGGAATAAAAGAGATGAGGATTTATGGTCCTAGATAGGTTTATTTTGACCCAGTAGTTTCCTTTAGAATTGCAGGTTGTCAAGATTGTGTGGTCGCTGTTGATCAGATGATCAACTATTCCATACGGCATAATGTTCTCCAATTCCTTTAGACAGAACCTTCACTGAATACTGAACATAGAAGCAGCTGGACTGGCATAATGTATGGAATTAGTTAAACTCCAGAATTTATCTCTCAGATTGCCTCTTCATTGAATTACTCTTCTTGCTCTTATGACAAGTAATTTGTTGTATAACTGTCATTTTTGCATAGGGGAAAATTAGTGAGTAGGTTTTCTTTTAATTCTACCGAGTACTACTCTTATTTGATAAACCTAAAATACTAAACGATTAAGAGACTGACCCAGTCTAGTCGGTTATGACTATGTACTGATAAGCATCTGGCGCACAGATTGACATTTGATCATGAGGCAAAAATCAACCAGTTATCTCGTTGGAACATAATTTAACTGCTACAATGACCCACCGGATACATACATCCAATATAAACTGCGAATACAAAAGACTGATATAGATTTATTCAACAAATAAAGAAATATTCTTTGAACAAAATACCTTGTTAATTTAAACTTTTACAAAAAAAAGGTTGCTTCTAATAAAACTTTGGTAGGGTTTTCCACCCACTGAACATTCATTCATAAGAATATTTTAAGTAATCTTTTTCAGCCAAAGTATAAATCTAAGTGGATGCTTCTTGATAAAATTATCAATGCACTTCAGAACCAGAGGCAAGTCAGTTATTCCAAAGCAAACGAAGTAATGACCAATAAACATGTCAATCCATTCCATTAAAAATTCAGAAAGCTGGAGAAATGGCACTGAAACATTTTCAAAATGAGCAATAATGATAATTATCATAGTTACTCCACTTTATTCAACATTGTTAGATTCCTGCTCGGTTTATCATTTCTTAAAATAGAGGTTTATGAAATAGAAAAATGACGCTAAATTGAAACTAAGATTTGCACGTAAAAATTAATGAAGATTAAACAGTTTGTATTCACCATTTAATTACCTATGTATGCTGAGTTTAGAGGAAGCTTTGCGAGCAATCTAGACTTGATTAGATAAATAATCACTAAGTAAGCAGTTTAGCTCATAGAAACTAAACAAATGTTCTTATCAAATCCCATACAGCAGGTAAAAATGACTTTGGTTACTCAAAATGCTGCCTAAGGTCACTATATTCAGCTGAAATGCACTCAACAACTTTGTTTACAAGTAGTATTCATCATGGACTGACATCATTTGGGGAACCATTTAGAATCTGGGAGCACTGGATAGCCGTTTCGTCCTAGTATGGGACTCCTCAGCAGTACGCACCCATGACTTAGCTAGGGATCGAACTCAGGACCTTCAGGTTTGACGGAGAACGCGTTAACCATCCAGCCACCGGGTCGGTTTCCAGTGGTTCACAGTTTCTAACTTCTGTCAATTCACGACGTAGCGAGACTGTCACCCAAGGTCTTCAGTTAGCATCCACGATGAATACTACTTCGAAGTTAAAAATCCCTATCCATCTCAAAAAATCTTTGTTAACATTTTTGCAGTAGACAATGAGTCACACTTTTTGTTTGAGGGCTAATGATGCTGCTCAAACCTTATTAGGTGGAGCGGCGTTCGAACGGGTGACCCACTGATTGAAACTTAACTGATAATGATGTAGTAATGTTTCCTTTTTCTATATCCGATTTCTCATAAATTTATTCATAAAAGTGAAGTTCAGTTTCAATATTCTTTAATGATAAATTAAAAGATTGCCTTGATTTATGAGTTAAGATTGAACACTGTGGTACACTGTAATTTCGTTTTACTCTGTTTATTCTATATGTGACACAGTGAAACAATGTTACTTTAAAGGTTATGAAGTGATATTCAAGGTAGACTCCATTTTGAGTTACACTTTTTGTTTGCAAACATTGATGTATCAGCCCAAATTTTATCACAATGAAATAAGTCAATGTGAAGTGAACACGAATGGATTATGTGAACTGGTAGATTAAGTTACTCAGCTTGAATTGCATAAGTTATTCTAGTTTACATTGGATGGAAGCTTTTACATGCGTTACCTAGATTTTTATCTATCCTTACAAATTTCTTTAAAAAAAACTCTGAAATGATATATATAGGTCAAAATTTTACCTTTATTTGACGAGTCACAATGTATGAAAGTCAAATCATTTGAACCGTAATACACAATATTGCATTGAATTTTATTGCCAACCTAAGTTGATATAATCAGTCCAGTCATGTAATCATCGTCCACTTTCAAGAAAGATCATAGAAATTTTGAGTCAAGTACTAAAATTGTTACGCTTCTCAAGATAAATATTCACTGATTGACCTGGAATGACTGGAACAGCCTGGATTCAGGAAGTACAAATCATGTGCGGACCAAATTGAAACGCCACACTACGCATCATCATAGAACAGAGTGTAAAATGGCAGTCAACTCTATACCTCAACTTCACCGACTTTGAGAAGGCCTTCGACAGCGTCGACCGACAAGTAATTTGGCAGTTGCTTCAACACCACGGAATACCACAAACCTTTATCAACCTCATTCAACAACTATATGAAGACGCCACATACCAATTGATCCACAACGGGAAGCTCAGCGACGCCAATGAAGTGAAGACAAGAGTAAGATAAGGTTGCCGCCTACTATCACCTGTGATCTCTCTGATTGTGGTGGACCGGATCATGTAGCCAACCGTGAGGAACTGTGAGAAGATGGGCAAACGCTGTATTGACCGATGAAAAGACCCCAGAAGAAGATTTGCATTCCCCCGCCTATGACGAGTTATGTCTAATGTCGCACAAACTTGAAGATCTACAGACGAAAACAAACAAGTTAACACAAGAAGATGAAAAAAGAGACGCAACTACAAGCGAACATAGAGAAGATAGAGGCGGTGAAGACAGCCAGCCACTACCACCACCACCTACAACAACAAGCACCAATCACCATGAACGGGAGAAATCTGAAGGAAGTAGTCTCTTCAACCTACCTAGCCTAGACAAGGCAGCATCGTCTCAACTACTGGCGGCGGCGGCTGTAGCGGGGGCACAGATGAGGATGTCAATGTCAGGATCGGAAAGACATCGAGACAGGCCTACCTTCATTAACCTGAAATCAGTGTGGAGATCTACTGTGCTGCACTGCACTGCACAGCACAGCACAGCACAGCACTCAGCATAAAGCGTGAACAAGATCCGGATTTTCAACACCAACTCAGTCAAGTAGGGTAGTGCTTCTATGTGATGGTTGAGAAACTTGGTGGTGTGTCACGAAAGCATTTCCAACAAACTAGAGACATTCATCAACAGCTGCCACCTACGCTCACTCAATACTGACATTGGAGATCAGATAGATGGTGAGGATGATAAGAATAAGCAACAAGGAACTGTGGCTGGCTGGCTGGCTGGTGACTAGCAACGAACCAACCAAGAACCCATCACTCAACAAATATACAGACGACAAAAGTGGAGATGGATTGGACATACACTGAGAAGATGATTGGGGGAACATCACACACCAGGACAGGTCGTCGATTGGAACTCAAAGGGGAAACGATGAGTTAGGCGTGCGAGATAAGTGTGACATGGAGGAGATGATGTGAGGAAGGAATGAAAGCTTGTGGTCATTCGTGGTGCCAGGTTGAAAAGACTGCAGAGAAGAGAGTGCAATGGAGGCATGCTACTGAAGCTCTATTTTCCACTAGGAACCCAAGGGAAAAATAAATAATAGAATAATTGTATGATACGTCTAATAAATCAAATAAAATGCAATTAAATTCTACAACATTGCCTAAGTTTTACACTTATACTAGACAATATTTTAGTGCAAATTTTAATAAACACAAATATGAAGATGAAATGTAATTTCAATCTCAACCACTCTGTTTATGTTTTGATTATGTAACTGATATCTAGAACCTTAAGTGTTCCAGCTAATAAGTTTTAGTTTAATCTTACTTAATTGTACTAAAGGTTAATGATTTAATTCAGTTGAGGTTATAACTTCTTTTTCTACTCTACACTTACTTTAACAAGTATTCCATGGTGATAAAGCGTATGACGAATTTGAAGAGAAAGTTAAATAAGTTATTGAAATTAATTCATACAGTTGAAAAATTCTTTCTAATATAAGCTTGATTTATGAAGTTAATATGTTTAGACTGTGTTGTATCAAATTCTAAAAAACGGTGTCAATTTAGTCTACTAAGAGGAAGAAAAAGTGTCTAAACAGAATCAGATAGAATATTTAAAGCAACTGGTCCCATTGATAAATTTAAACAGCATAATGAGAAGATGAAGATTATCTGAAACATGTGATGATGTATTAACGTTATACATTCCGAACAATCTTCAGATAGAATAACTTTATTCACTTACATTCTTTAGAACTAGAGTTTCTAACTTTCGGTTAACTTGGCTAAGTAATTAACTTTGAAGAATCTAAAATGTTATGTTTCTTACACTACAGACTAATTTTCTGTCTAAAGTGTAATACAGGTTAAACCAATGAACTTTTTTTTTCTTTTAACTGGAATCTTTCCACGATTTGTATTTATAACACAGGAAGTTTACTGTATGAATCATTAGTATCCAGTTTGATCAGCAGGCCTAGTGAATAGAAACTATGTTACTCAATTTCTCATTCTTGGAGAATGTAGATAAGAAGATTTTCAACATGGTTTCGTCACTTATCCGTATTCATCAAATGATGTGCCTATCAAATGAATGAAATTCATTATTCTTCCAAAGTTTTACCTCATAATCAGATTATCTGGAAGCCAGTAATATCATAGCCTGAGAGACAAACTTCTTGTACACCTTTTTCACAAGTATCTGAAGTCCTGAAACCTAATTCCATCTCATCATACAAAATGGCTTTTACTGCTGAGAATTACAATTTTTACGCTAAATAAAAAATACAGAGCAAAGTCCACCACAGTAATGTTCGTGGATTCATTCGCTAGCTATTACTTGTTCATTTCTCTCAGTCATGTATACCTCCTGTTCATGAAAATATCTATCAACTTCTACATTCTCGTAAGTGGAATACTCCGAAGTGAAGTAACTTTAGCGTTAAGTGGTACAATATTGTATCTTTTTATATGAATTGAATATGTTGAAAGGCGGGTTTCAAAATACACCATATAACTTTCTTTTATTCTGTAAGCCTTCTATCACAAGAAATTCTAACATTAAAACTTTATATTTCTTATATTTTCAGTTAGTTTATGATATATTCTTACGTTTCATCAGTTCGCCTGATTTTCAAGCATCACTAGGAAAAAAGTATTTGGATCAACAGTTTTTTCGTAATCTTTTGGAGATATTTAAATCAGAAGATCCACGTGAAAGAGAAATGGTTAAAATGATATTACACCGTGCTTACGGTAAACTTGTTACATTGAGACCAGTTATTAGACGTATGATCAATAATATACTTCTTCAGTAAGTTGGTCAAATAGAAATTTCATTGTATTACACTTAAAATATGTTTTGAAATCAACAGGTTTATAGTCAAACGAATATATCATGGTCACTGGATCTAGTAACAGATGACAACAAGGAAATTTAGGTTTTATCAGTTATTCTTTCCGCTTTTATTGTCTTTCTCATTGTGTAGTTATGAAGAACAGTAATCTAAACTGGTACCTTTAATTACAAAGTTGTACATTTCTGCATTTTTTTTATCCATGTCTGTACCTTTTATCGAACCATATTAAAAGTTTGAATGCACTTAGCTAAAAAACCTGGCTGCAGTTTTATTCATTTTAGACGTTTGTGGGCACTTATTGATTGATTTCAAGTTGCTACTCATAACGAACTGACATCATTTGTAGAACTGAAAGCTGGTAGCACTGGCCAACAGTTTCCTCCTGGTATGGGAACTCAGCATTGTACATCCATGACTTCACGAAGGACTGGATCCACTACTTTCACATTCCACAACGAGGATGTTACCATTCAGCCACTGAGTCAGAATTCTATGGTTTATATTTCCTTACTTGTGTCAGTTTGCCATATAATTTGACCTTCATCCGATGCCTTCGATGAGTACCTGAGGTGTCCAGTACTCTCGGGTTTTCAATAGTTCTCTAACTGATGTCAGTTTATGGTGAGAACCAACATGAACTTTTATTTCCTAAACTTGATTTGAAATTAAACGGAATATTCCTGAATATCTCCCGCTCACTGTTCAAGTATCCTATGCCATGTTGGTTTCATAAGGGAATCTGTGAAAGCATAATTTCAAAAAATACTATTCTAATATTGTTTCCGTAGATGAAAACCCTTTTTGTAAAAACTTGTTAGAATGACAACGAAACTTTCGACACTTGATCTTTAAATGTTGTAAAATACACAAGAGGTATTTTTTCACTGCTCTGGGGATCTGGACATCTAGGAATAGTTAGATGTAGTGCTATTGCTTGTATTACACCGTCGTTGATTGGACCGAATTAGTCAGTCTCTGTTGGAATATGGGCTCCTGTGCGGATGCCTCGATATTGCCTTTGTTCTTAACTACATTGTAATGATGGGCGGTGGCTAGCAGTGGAATCCAGGATGCCCATTTCTTCTTATTTGGGACTATCTATCATTACTATATAGTTAAGAACAAAAGCAATATCGAGGCATCAGCACAGCAGCCCATATGCCAATAGAGACTGATCAGTTCGGTCTAATCAACGACGGTGTAACACAAGCAATAACACTAAAACTATACCCGTCGCACAAGAAGTGGCTATCGTGGCTCAGTAGTGTAGTGGGTAGCACTCTGGAGTTTGAAGCGAACGCTCCCGAGTCCGGGTAGGAACAACATCACTCACTGGGAGGCAGGTACATCCAGCTGACGAGTCCTAAATAGAACGAAATGCGCATCCTGGATTCCACTGCTATCCACCGTCCACCATTACTATATAGTTACGTGTAATGTTGACGAGCTATTTTTGAGTGTTTTGGCTGCTTAGATTCCACCTACCTTTGTTCATTCGAATAAGTTGACTGATGATTTGTAAATCTTCAAGTCACTTTTACGCCTTCCTTTACTCATAAGCTCACTGATTTATTATGTAAGTGTTCTTTATGTAGATGTAGACGCTGAGATAAAACCTTCCTAATATTCTACACTCTTCTGTATTGGATTGGCCACTGTAATCTTATGGCCCATCCTAGACTCACAAGAAACTTTTCAGCTTATAACCTCCACTTAGGAATTACTGATTTAGGTTATAGTGCAGCAGTGAGCGAAACGTAATCGAAACTTAAGAATCCAGTTACAAGAGGGTAACATATTTATCTGCCTAGTCCTGAGAGCTCAGCACCAACCAAAATCTTTCGATTAAGTCTGCAACGTGGCTACTAAGCCAAATGACGTTAAACTATGATGTTTAGCAGTGACTAATTCATGTACATATTCTAGTCAGCAGTAAACTAAATAACCCATTGGTTAAGTCTGTGACTACAGCGTTGATTAATGAAGGTTCAAATCACCGACAAAACACTACGTCTACTTATGAGTACTCAAGATATAATAATGAAGTAATCAAAATTGTTCTACCTCTGTGTCCTTCTTCAGGAATCTTAACCAAAATTTAATGCATTCTTGTATAGCTCTTTATGCGGTTTTGTACGTCTTAAAGAATCAAGCTATTCAGCTAATAGAATATAACATAACTAAAGCCTTTTCTGAAAACATAACTTTCCTTATCACAACTTTGGCATTTCAAAGTACCAAATTTAAGTGCAACACTGGTAATCCAAGTTAATTTGATACCTTCCAGATTTGTCTATGAAGAAGACAGTCATTGTGGAATAGCTGAACTACTGGAAATACTTGGCAGGTAAGAATTTTACAATGATAATACATCGCTAATATACATATATGTATATATGCATATGCATGAACAGAAAGGCTTCGATTGATTTTTGTCAACTTACGCCATATGTATCCTTGGTGAGCCATCCAATTGCCAAATAAAGAGTGAGTGCAAAGCTCTGAATTCCGCTTTGTTCTGCTTTGTATCAGTGAAACAGTGAGATTAAAGGTTTAGGACTCTGCTTTCATATCACTGGCTGTGTCATGGAACAGCCAAACTAGTGACGTAGACGTCAGGCATACATTATATTCCTTCGTTAATTCAGGTGATTTGGACATGGGTTACGCATGCCTAACCACCGTCTGCCCCCATATGCAGTACTGTCTGAAGCACAGTTCAACTGGAAAAAGTAAAAAGTAGCCAAAATAACGTGTGACACTGATCCATGAAGTCCATGGTTGTTGGTCTGATACTTGTAGAGAAGTGTTGACTTCCGGGTTAGGGTCCATGTGGTAACCGAAATTTGTGGTTTTCAACTGTCTGTGATGCGGCTACTGAGTGACGAGAGGTTAGTATGTAACGCTCTAGTGTTGAAGCGATAGCTTCTAGGGTCGAGTTTCAGCTGTGTGTTCTCAGAGAACCCAATACAACCAAAAGAGCCCATATGCCAAGGATGACTGGTCAGTTCAGTCTATTCACCAGGAAAGTATAAGCATCAATAGATGTTAATAGAAAATTCTAGATATTATTTTGATATTATCTCAGTTGGAACTATATGTTAACATCGAGCACAAGTTTGTGTTGCACAGTTCTGTTCTACAAGGCATATACTCTTTTTCCATTTACTAGTAAGGTCATTTTGTTTATATTTTGAGTGATGTTATTTTCTATAACCTGTTGAAACTTGCTTTCGTTTAAAACAACAGTCTTTAAGAATCCCGATCATGAATAAGGATGACTGTTTCGAAAAAAATGGTGCTGTTCTGCTTAATGATAAAAAGAATAACCCAGTATACAGTTTCGGTTTCGCATTCGGTGTGGATGAATTATTTGTCAACCAGCCTTTCAGTATATGCATAGCATTAATACTTACGGATTTTGAAAAATTCAGATTCGTTACTTATTGAACTTGTTGAGAATTCCAGCCAGTGGACATGATAATGCTGTATCATTTAAACACTGGCGAAAGTTAATCTCCCGGAGGCCGTGAGGCATTTAACTTCAAAATATGGTACATTTCAATGTATCGTCACTTCTCTCAGTAGCCATAATGCAAGACTTGAACAATAGACATAGATTACTGCTTAGTATTCAGAACTGGACACTCTTTTGATGAAGAGAATGCGAAAATATATTATTTCAAGAATATCCAAAATGGTTTCAGAAGGTTGCCGAAAAAACCACATACTTCACAGTACAAAATCTCTCAAATGGTACACAGTGAACTACACTAACTCCGTTCGTTAGAGCATCCCAAGTTTAGACTGGAATGTTTACCAGAGATTCTCCACCAACTGATTATGTCAGGGAAAACATAAGTAGACAGATACCAATGGTTCACGTGTTATAAGTCAAATATAAACAAAGAATATTTCCTTCAATAACTTCTCATCAAGTTCTACAGTCACAAAATCGATTTCGTTAACATATTCAAGGCCAAAATTTGTAGTGAATCCATTTAGGGATGTACATCGATTCAAAATTACCACCAGAACAAGCTCGCTGGCTAGCTGACTGGCTGGCTGGCTGGCTTCAGGAAGAACAAATCATGTGCCGACCAAATTGCAACCGGATTTTCAACACTAATTCAGTCAAGTAAGGTAATGCTTCTATGTGATGGTTGAGAAACTTGGTGGTGCGTCACGAAAGCATTTCCAACAAACTAGAGACATTCATCAACAGCTGCCACCTACGCTCACTCAATACTGATATTGGAGATCAGATAGATGGTGAGGATGATAAGAATAAGCAACAAGGAACTGTGGCTGGCTGTCTGGCTGGCTGTCTGGCTGGCTGTCTGGCTGGCTGACAACGACCCAACCAAGAACCCATCACCCAACAAATATACAGAAGACGAAAGTGGAGATGGATTGGACATACACTGAGAAGATGATTGTGGGACATCACACACCAGGACAGGTCGTCGATTGTAACTCAAAGGGGAAACGATGAGTTAGGCGTGCGAGATAAGTGTGACATGGAGGAGATGATGTGAGGAAGGAATGAAAGCTTGTGGTCATTCGTGGTGGCAGGTTGAAAAGACTGCAGAGAGGAGAGTGCAATGGAGGCATGCTACTGAAGCCCTATGTTCCACCAGACACCGTAGTGAGAGATAATAATAATAATAATAATAATAATAATAATAATAATAATAATAATAATAATAATAATAATAATAATAATGGAATCATTGCTAAAATTTGATTCTTTTTGTTCATATTTAACTTTTAGTGTATGTAATGGGAATTTTTAGCCGTCTGAAATCTTATAAAAAACCGTTCAGTAGAAATCTTCAGAAGTTTTAAGTCTATAGATATGTATATTACATTTTCTGATGATTGGATGGGAATTGTGTTTAGCCACTCCAGAGTATCTTTATCAAAATTACGAATTGAAGTCTTATCTATGGGTCCGAAATCCTGTGATACCAATGAAAATGTCAAAAAAAGTTACGAATCGGCACAGTTTGAAAATGTAATTAGTCCAACCAGTGATCCTGTCCTGGTCACTGACTAGCAATTTCAACACTTCGAATCAACCACCATCAGTTGTTGCCATCATTATCTCAAAGTAAAACCAAGGATTCATTGCCTTCTAACAAAAACGAAATGGAGAACAACTTAAGCAGCCAACTGAAGTTTTAAGAAGAATGAAGGATTATCTGATAATTAGCAAGGATCATTATGAACGAATTAAAACCAACAGTTTCCATAATAACACAACTTTACGCGTTACTTAAAAACGCATAAAGCTCGTCTGCCCCTTCGCTAGATTAAAGATATGTCTGGATCCACCTTCTGTCTAAAGGCGAAATGGTTTACTAAAACTTTGGAGGCTATCAAGAAACGTGTGTGTGGATACTCCCTTCATGATACTTTCGAGTATGTTGACTACATTAGGGTTATCAGCAACAAACTTACAGTATCTCTTTATGCCGAGTCACGTTTCGCCGATGTTCCATTTACGGAAAAGGTTTGCCTTTTATGGATGATAAAAGTGTGGATATTAGAATATCTATTATATAGTTGAAAGTGACTACTGAGAAGTGCCCTCAGGAACACAATCTAGAAACAAAAATACCGGACTGTTATAGGATCCCCACTAGGCCCATTAATCCCAGACTGTTTCATGGCATCTCTAAAAAATAGTAAACTACAGTCAACAGTTGATGACTTCCAGCTGCATAAAAGGTATACAGATGATTCTCATATCTCATTGGATGAAAAATGTGTAACGAATTGTGTACTAAACGTATTCAACATCTGCCATCCATCGACTAAGTTCACTTTTGAAGCAGAAAGTAAACCTCGAATTCCGTCTCATGAAGTAGAACTGACAAGAAAGACTGATGGAAAATTGATAAATTCAATCTACAAACAGTCCACTTGGAATAGCCAGCTGACAGATTTCTACAGTTATGTACCTATCAGTTGCTGAAAAATCCTAATTATATCTCTTGCAACTTGCGTCTAATGTATCTGTTGCCTCGATGCCTTAGCTAATGAAATAAACCTTCAAAGAAAAATCCTGACAGAAAATGGATATCCACCTCCTTTCATAGATTAACTGTCATGTTTAAAACTCAGAAAGATTGGTTCAGTTCTCTGTCGAGGAAGACACTTTATACGAACCTGTTGACATTTTAAAGACAAGGATTTCAAATTCATTAAAAAGAACCTTTTGTAGCAATGCTTGGATTTGTCCTAACCAGTCCTCCACTATTTTTTGACAACCTGAAGGATAAGGTCCCAGGTTTAACTACTTCCATGTGCAGCTAAGTATACTGATTTCTCATTACCAGTTTTGCGTAAAAATATTCAAGGATATTATCCTGCGTATTTGCGGAATGGTGGTATTGGTTCCATGAGGAGTGCACTAATTGAAGATCTCGTCAATAATAACCACACAATCTTGACAGCTTCTCGTTCTATAGTTATCTGCACAGTGGAAAGCAACCTTCTAAAGACTGTATGCATTCGCCTTCTTTGAATAGCTGAAGCTCAGATTATCTTAAAAATAATCCAGCGCCTTGCATTCAGCCCCTTCTCCATTCACGGTCCTAATACCTAACCATTCAAATCACCATATATTTTCCTTGTTCCGTCCTGTTCCCTTTCTATGCAATATCAGCCGTTACTAAAGATAATTCATCCTTCAAGTATTTTATTATTTTGTGTAACCCCAAATTCTGTTGAACTGTGATTTATATCCACTACCCTAAACATCCTGTATTGTCTTTAACTAAAAATAAGTTATCTTGTTGGTTATCATATCATCAAAAGAGAATTAGTTGAAAAAATCTTATCATCTTCCCCAAGAAAATTTGTATATAACCGCGATCGCACAGCTACAGAAATGAAAACGCTAGAAAGAGACTATTTGCCTAACTAATTTTCGTTTTTATCACGTAGGTATGTATAAATAGTCAAATAACAGAGTAATTTACATTACTTTATTGTTGTTGTTGCTACACAGGATCGAATGGCTGGACCAGTGAAGGTAGATGAGCTCCTATGAGGTTGTTTCGATTATTAATTTCTTTGGCATTGGGTTCCTAGTGGAAAATAGAGCTTCAGTAGCATGCCTCCATTGCACTCTCCTCTCTGCAGTCTTTTCAACCTGCCACCACGAATGACCACAAGCTTTCATTCCTTCCTCACATCATCTCCTCCATGTCACACTTATCTCGCACGCCTAACTCATCGTTTCCCCTTTGAGTTACAATCGACGACCTGTCCTGGTGTGTGATGTCCCACAATCATCTTCTCAGTGTATGTCCAATCCATCTCCACCTTCGTCTTCTGTATATTTGTTGGGTAATGGGTTCTTGGTTGGTTCGTTGTCAGCCAGCCAGCCAGCCAGCCAGCCAGCCAGCCAGCCAGCCAGCAGCCAGCCAGCCAGCCAGCCAGCCAGCCAGCCAGCCAGCCAGCCAGCCAGCAGCCAGACAGCAGCCAGACAGCCAGCCAGACAGCCAGCCAGACAGCCAGCCACAGTTCCTTGTTGCTTATTCTTATCGTCCTCACCATCTATCTGATCTCCAATATCAGTATTGAGTGAGCGTAGGTGGCAGCTGTTGATGAATGTCTCTAGTTTGTTGGAAATGCTTTCGTGACGCACCATCAAGTTCCTCAACCATCACATAGAAGCACTACCCTACTTGACTGAGTTGGTGTTGAAAATCCGGATCTTGTTCACGCTTTATGCTGAGTGCTGTGCTGTGCAGTGCAGTGCAGCACAGTAGATCTCCACACTGATTTCAGGTTAATGCAGAAAGGCCTGTCTCGATGTCTTTCCGATCCTGACATTGACATCGTCATCTGTGCCCCCGCTACAGCCGCCGCGGTCGCCAGTAGTTGATACGATGCTGCCTTGTCTAGGCTAGGTAGGTGGAAGAGACTACTTCCTTCAGATTTCTCCCGTTCATGGTTATTGGTGCTTGTTGTTTTGTTGTTGTTGTAGGTGGTGGTGGTGGTAGTGGCTGGGTATATTCATCACCTCTGTCTTCTCTGCATCCACTTGAAGTCGCATCTCGCTTCACTGCCTCGCCTCGCCTCACCTCGCCTCCTCTGCCAACTTGTTCGTTTTTCACCTGTACATCTTCGAATCTGTGCCACAAGACACTAGACATAATTCATCATCATCATCGGCGAAATGCAAATCCTCTTCTGAGGTCTTTTCATCGGTCAACACAGCGAGTGCCCATCTTCTCACAGCTCCTCACAGTTGCCTGTCGCATGATCCAGTTCAGTCCAGTCCAGTCCACTTCACTCTACTCCAGTCTAGTAGAGTCGAGTCGAGTCGAGTAGACCACAATCAGGAAGACCATTGGTGATAGTAGACAACCTTGTTTTGTCTTACTCCTCTCTTCACTTCAATGGTATCACTTGGCTGGTATGTAGCAATACGTAGGATATAAATGCTGTTGAACGACGTTGATAAATATTTGTGCCGCTCCGTAGTTTTGAATCAACTGCCAAATTACTTCTCGTCCGACGAGTTTGTCTCAGTATTGTCAGAAATTCCTAGTGTTACATTCATCTTAGTAACTAGCAGTGGAAATCACGAGGTTTGTTTCATCCTATTTGTGGCTCGTTATCTGAATGTACTTGCATATCAGTGATTGAAGTCGAGCCATTCGACTCTGTTTAGCGCGGGAAGTTAAAAGTATCAAACCATCAACCAATATCTGTTGCTCTAGTGGCCTAGTGAATAATGCTTTAGCGTTTGAAGAAATGGGTACTGGGTTCGAGTCTCAATGGAGACAATATCACCCACTAGGTACCTCCTTGAGTCACAAATAGGAAGGAGCGCATATAAGGGATTCTACTGTCAGTCACTAAGATGAACGCAATGCATCGCCTTATGTTTATCATGTAAAACACTAGCTTCTTTCATCGTCTTCATAGTCGTTCAGTTACTTCATTTTTACTGCATACTGCGACTGATTGATCACGATAAACTTAGTTAAAATATTAAGTGCTAGATCAATTTGAAAAGTCTGGGCTTAAATTTTGAGCTGTCAGGAAACTAACTCTATCACTAAAAAAACTTCAGTCGATCCCCGGAGAATAGCTCTCAGGAAAATAATGCCTTCTCGAAGATTCGAGTTTTCCTTTAACAATGCTTCAGTCAAAGATATCAGAAATCCTCTATTCTGTGACTAATGTATTTAATTCTGCTATAACAAGTGACAATGAAAATGAGTATCACACATACCACTTGTAACCTCTGTGCTCGATGACGTCACGACAATTCATGAAATTGTCAAAGGAAATCATTATCCCGATACAAAGAATCACAACAGAAAAGTAAATGAGCATAACAATCTGAAACTGTCAGCTTTGACGCATAAACTTGAGTTTCAACGCTGAAAAAATCATCTTTGTTATCTTTATACTTTTGATAAAGGCATCAAAGAAACTAAATTCTGTCTACCTGATGATGAAACTCCATTACGTCGTCCTTTTATTTTGAGTAGATTAACTAATTTCGAATCACGTAATGAGTCTTTGAGAGTTAAGAAATAAAGAGGCCCGATTTTAGCGGTAAGGTAACAAAGTGATTGAGCACAATCATCTTATACGCTCGCTGTCATCAAGAATAAGTATGACATGCACTGCTGATGTACTTATTCAGTAATTAGAAACCCTTCCAGAAAAATATTTACAGAACGGTCAGCTCAGATTTATAGAAAAAAAGACTGTGGAACAGATCCGGTCTGCTCCGAAGAAAATACTTTCAGTGAACTTCGTATTCAAAGGTGATATCGTCTTAGACATCCTTCGTAAACATTCATCAAAGTCCCTCAGTAGCACACTCTTCACTACAAACCTCCATACTATCTTCTTGTGTCAACAGCTGATTTGTTAGTGCATGAAGGACAAACTGAGGCATTGGTCCCCATCAATGTGCATTTAAAAGTTCCCTTTCTCCTGTAGAGCTGAGTATGTTGGCCGTACTGAGCATTCGTTTGAAAAACGCTCAGACGAACATTACCCCTAGCTGATTGCCAAAGGGTGAGCAGAGAACCATCTTCAGCTACCTCGTTGGACAGTTGGTAGACCCTGGATATCTGACTTCTCTGAAAATCTCATCGAAGTTCGAGCAAACTGGACAACAGGAGTGAGGATGAAACACTTATTTATACCTAAAGCCGTGGTAACTCACAGCTTCAGGTCTCAATTATGTATTCAGAGGAAACACGCCATAACACCCTTTATCTTAGCCTGGACATATGGTCTTCACTTCTGCTTTTTCTACTCTTTTCATTTTACTTGTTTATCTACTTATTTTTTTCTTCATTTATTTTTGTCGGATATAAAATCTTACTGTCCAATCCATTTCATAAAACCTATTGAGATTAATGCTTGATAAACATGTAAAAGGCGGCTAAATTGTCTTCAGAAGTGGTTCATTCGTTTTTTTTTCACTGAACTTTGTTTTCGAAGCACTTGGATTAAATTCATTCGGTTACACAGCTGACTTTCAGCTAGCGGTTATAAGATTCATACCTACCTCAACTAACTCAGTCTTAACAACCGGTAGTACCATAAACTGTCACACAATAAGTATCGCTAACAGCCTCATAAAAATACTTGTATCAGGACGAGTTGTATTACATTGACTGTTTTAAAAAAAACTAGGATATATGACTTTGTGTATACATCAAACTTGTCCTTTTTGTCTCTTTTGTTTTACCACTAACCACCCTTTTGGACCAGTAAGAATTTTCTTGATCAACTCTCACCTGATAGACTTGCTTTACATCGTTTTTTCAGATAGAGTGGCGTGCGCTTCAGCGTCTTGTGTAGTTCAGACGAAGGTGTTGAGATCCAACAGGCCTTAACAAACGTGGACTGCTAATGGTTAGACAAATGGTCAGTTTAAGTCAGTGAATAAACTATATTCACCGTTTCACTCTAATTTTTTGAAAATTATCCTAAGGTTAACGGAAAATGGCTTAATTCTTGAGCTAGCATCATCTTGAGAGTTGACAATACTTTTGCAATTTTTCAAATGCACAACTGAACAATATTTTACCCTTTGAAATCAAGGACCTCTTTATTCAACGGTCTCTTTCATCTCGAAAATCTTGAATACTTCCGTGAACCTCTATCTGTTTATTTTCTTTCTTTTTTCATTAGCTTTTGTCTACTGTGGTGTCATTCGTTTAATATCCACTCCGTTGTATATTACTGTGAAGTGTAGCAACTTGAAATGATGCTGGTTGATGTGCCGATTAGTTTGAGACTTTGATATGAATGTTAACAATAAATTGTCTTCGAAAAATTACCCGGTGAAGAAGATTGCGTCACTGTGTGCTTCATCAAATAGACTAATCCAATATGGAACCTAGAATCTTCTTATGTTCCTAAAATTTTAACTACTTTGAAATAAAAGTGAACTTTAGGATTAATAAACTCCATATACGAACATCACACACCACATACTTGAATAAACTTTTGTTATTCTCCATCTATTCATCTAATTACAGTATAATCAACGGGTTTCAAACACCACTGAAAGACGAACATAAACAATTTCTACGAAGAGTACTCCTTCCTTTGCATAAATCACCAACAATGAGTCATTTTAACGCCCAATTAACCTATTGTACAACAGAATTTATTAAGAAAGACTCCAGTTTATTCACAGTGGTAAGTTATTACTTCCATTCCTAGAATAATCACTAAAATTGATTGTCCACTTGATGTAAAGAAGGCGAAGAATGAGACAAAGGTCAAATTGAAGGTAAAAAAATAAACTAACTAATTGTAATGAAATCGATAAATGTGAAAGTGTAAAGATCATGGTAGGATAAGAGATTGAACATACTTCTTTTGCACGCAGAGATCAGGTTTCAATAGATTAGCTGTAAGTGCTTGCGATGTGCACAACTGTCAAAGGCGTACTCCATTTGAAATATTCCATTTGACCAAATCTTCAAGAACTGAAATAATACATGATTTACATTCCCCCTCAGCAACCATTCAGGATTATTATTATTATTATTATTTGTCCCTTGGGTTCCCAGTGGAACATAGGGCTTCAGTAGCACGTCTCCAGTGCAATCTCTTCTCTGCAAACCTGGCTCCACGACTGCCCACAAGCTCTCATTTCCTCCTCGCACGATCTCTCCATGTCACCCTCACCTCGGACGCCCAACTCATCGTTTACCGTCTGGGTTCCACTTGACACCCTGCCCTGGCGCGTGATATCCCCAGTCGGCCTTTTCAGTGTATGCCCAATCCATCTCCACTTCCTTCCAGTGCATATTTGTTGGGTGATAGGTTCTTGGTTGGTTCGTCACCAGCCAGAGCTCCTTGTTGCTTATTCTTTCTGGCCATCCATCTGAGCTTCAGTAGCGAGCCAGCGTAAGCAGTTGTTGATGAATGTCTGTAGTTTATTGGAAATCCCTTTCGTAACGCCCAAGTCTCTGAACCATACAGAAGTATGACTTGACTGGGTTGGTGTTGAAAATCCGGATGTTGTTCCACATGCTGAGTGGAGTGCAGAAGATCTCCACACTGGTTTCAGGTTAATGCAGGAAGGCCTGTCTTGCTTTTCCGATTCTGACTTTGACATCCTCGTCTGTGCCACCGTCTGTAGTTGAAACAGTGCTTCCTAGATAGGTGAAGGAGGCTACTTCCTTTAAGTTTCTTCCGTTCATGGTGATTGGAGTTTGCTGTTGTTGTTGGTAGTGGTTGGGTATCTTCATCACCTCTGTCTTCTCCACGTTCACTTGAAGTCCCGTCTTCCTTCGCTGCCCTGCCTCTTCTGTCAACTTGTTAGTTTTCGCCTGTAGATCTTCAAGTTTGTGCGACGTCAGACACAAGTCATTGGCGAAATCCAAGTCTTCTAGGTTCTTTTCCGCAGTCCAGCCAGCGTATCCCCTCTTCTCGCTCCACACAGTTGTCTGCTGCATGATCCAGTCCAGTTGACCACAATCAGGAATATCGTGGTTGATTGTGGGCAACCTTGTTTCACTCCTGTCTTCACTTCAAAACATCACTGAGCTTCCCATTGTGAATTACTTGGCTGGCATGTGGCATCTTCATATAGTTGTTGAATGAGGCTGGTAAAGGTTTGCGGTACTCCGTAGTAATGAAGCAGTTTCCAAATTACCTCTCGGTCGACGCTGTCAAAGGCTTCTCAAAGTCGATAAAGTTGAGGTGTAGAGTTGACTGCCATTCTATACTCTGTTCTATGATGATGCGCAGTGTGGCATTGCAATTTGGTCCGCATATGATTTGTACTTCCTGAATCCAGCCAGCCAGCCAGCCAGCCTGTTCGGGTCGTAGTTTTGAATCCAGTGCATCCTTTAGTCTCTCCAGCATGATGCGGCTTAATATTGTGCTCGCTTTGGGTGGACAGGAGTGGAGCGTGATCCCGCGCCAGTTCTTGCAGACACTGAGGTCTCCCTTCTTTGGGAGTTTGACAAGGTAACCCTTCTTCCAATCAATGGTCAGGTTCCTTCTCTTCCTTCCACACCTTCTGCACTAGTGGTGTGAGGATGTCCGCCGCTATTGTCTCTGCGTCTGTTTTCAGTGCTTCTGACGGGACCCATCTGGTCCTGCTGCTTTCCCGCATTTCAGTAGCTTTATGGCGTTCAGGACTTCCGCTTTTGTTGGAGGATTTATGTTCACTTGTAGTTCTGTGGCTGGGCTGCAGGTGGTATTTCTGGACGAAGTGCAGGTGGTGGTGTGATGGTCGATTCAAGAGCTGGGTGGACAGGAGTGTGATTCCGCTCCAGTTCTTGCAAACACCTAGGTCACCATTCTTCGAGAGACCATGCTTATATATATATATATATATATATATATATGTATATATATATATATATATATATATATATATTAAGTGGACACTGAATATTCATATTTCTCATCTATCAACAATTTTCACCTTGTCTAACTCCATGCCCTCCTCGTTATCTCTATTATCTAAAAGATTATCATGCAACTACGTTCCATTCTTGATTCTGGTTTTTTAACAGTAGCCTAGTGATGCAGTTATACACTATTGTTTCATAATAGACTGTTATATGCTTATGATATATACATAAATACGATTGTACAGCTTTAGAAAATGATATCATCGAGAAATAAAAATTTCATCATTGAATCATCTCTTGTTTTATCTGAAAGTTCATTTGAAATAGGATATAGTATATTCTTGTCAAAAAAAAGCTCAATCTACATTCAGTATTCCTTTCAATTCCGATTATTCATTTTCGCATCCTGTTACTGGCTTCACAGTTATCCGTGTTCTTGGTTTTTTGTACTACTCTTCAATTTCTGCAATTTCATATATTTCCTGTTTTGAATTATAGACACCCAGATCATAGTTATCATAGTTCGCAGCTGAATACAGTGGACATTTTGATAGAAATCTCTGTTTTCACCTCAATCTTAACACCTCCAACAGTTCATCTTTATTTGGTAGTTTTCGAACTTAATAACTCTGATATAAATTACACTACTCCCTTTTGTCGCTGTATTTTACTCTAAGAAACGTATAATAACACTGATCTTTTGAACCAGTGTTTTATTTCCTCAAGAATATGTGAATGAACTTACTAAATTATATATCGGTTAAAGGAAGGCAACAGACAAACATCTAATTACTTAAGTTACCCAGTATAGATAGTGGTGTTTAGATATTTTTTTGCTCCTTAAAGTTAGTAGCTTTCTTTATCTGGACCACTCAGGTTCACAATAGTATTCTCTACATTATATCTCGGTTTACTAACAACTAACTCAAACTTTGGCATCCACAACTGATTATGATGCACAGAGTCTGGCGAATGCCACAGGAGTGGATGACTAATTGATGAATGCTTAGGATAGATAGATGAGCTACAAGAAGCAAAAGCAGAATATGACCATAAGATTAACAACATTTGAGAAAATAACCTTCATTATATATGTGTGATATTTTATCAATGAGTTTTTCATAGCTCACTTCGACGAAGTAAACTGAATTTAATTGACTGCGATTTCTACTTTACTGAATGGAAATAGTTGGTTGATACCATACAGGTTGTTGTTTCATAACATAATCCTGAATTTGGTTAACTCTCATTGTTCTTTTATCTGATTATGATAAATATTTAAATCTTATACATTTCACGTCTTC
The DNA here is from genome assembly GCA_944470555.2 of Heterobilharzia americana. Lineage (NCBI taxonomy): Eukaryota > Metazoa > Platyhelminthes > Trematoda > Strigeidida > Schistosomatidae > Heterobilharzia > Heterobilharzia americana. The sequence goes on along the minus strand of OX104127.1, from coordinate 67,393,372 downwards.
ATCACTTTTTTGGATGTCAACGATTCTACAAAATACTTTCAGCTAAATGCCTATGAAGTTTATAAGAGCGTCAGTGTTAGTTCTAGAGAAATTTCGACAAAGTGATCTGAATTTTCATATGGTATCTTATGAATTAAAGTCTAGGTGTATATTTTCAGTGAGAAACAACAATTATTGAATGATAAAAGATAGGTTAATTTCCAGTGAACTTTTCTTAACTTTAGACAAAAGAAAAAAACCAATAGACTAAATTATTTATTGTCTTGCCAAAAGTATTTCGAAACCAGACGAGAGTTGTTGAATCCATATCATTTTTTAAGTTGCTGTAGACTGTGAAGGTAAAGTACATCATCCATATATCAGCATACTTCTATCATTAATAATTCGCAATTAAATTGTTTCACATAAAGTGTTCATTCAGCAAAACATCAACAACAAATTGAATAGAATAACACAATGTCGTCATCTCCTTCCTGTAAATACGTACAACCTGTACACTTTGACTATTGGATTATAACGAAACTTTTGAGTAGATCACCAAGAAGTTTGTCGGTGGATAGTTTGGACACATAGAAGTATAATAAGATAAGAAACAATGTGAATGAAAGTGAAAACGATAAGATATAATAAAATTTAACATTTTCATGTATTGTTAATCCGAACATTTTAGTGAGAGAAAAAATCGGCAATGAATGACAACAAGTATAATACAGGATTTATAAAGGAGACTATGCAAATAATTTTAGTAACTTAGCCACCATTAACAAATAAATTCTCTAGATCATAATGAGTTTATGTAAGCTGAATAAAAATGAAGTTTATTGTATTAGTCTTGTTGCTTGTAATACACCGTCGTTGATTGGACCTAATTGACCAGTCTCTGTTGGCATATGGGCTCCTGTGCGGATGCCTCGATATTGCCTGTCCTTTAACTATGTATAGTAATGATGGGCAGTGGCTAGCAGTGGAATCAAGGACGCCATTTCGATCTATTTGGGACTCGTCAGCTGCCTCCCAGTGAGTGTTGTTCCCACCAGGACTCGGACTCGAAAGCGATCGCTTCAAACGCCGGAGAGTTACCCAACTACAGCACCGACCACGATAGCCACTTCTTGTACAACGGGTATATGCCCATATGCCAACAGAGACTGATCAGTTCGGTCTAATCAACGACGGTGTAATACAAGCAATAACACTAAAACTATACCCGTCGCACAAGAAGTGGCTATCACAGCCCAGTGGTGTAGTGGATAACACTCTCGCATTTGAAGCGAACGCTCCCGAGTCCGAATCCTGGTGGGAACAATATCACTCACTGGGAGGCAGGTACATCCAGCTGACGAGTCCTAAATAGAACGAAATGCGCACCTAGATTCCACTGTGAGCCACTGCCCATCGTTACTATACGAAGTTCATTGTGATTTTAAAAAGTTTTCCAACAATAATAACGATTAAGATAATACGAGATGACTCAGTCGAACATGAGAAGGGTTTGTTAGTGAGTTACTAGGTTAGCAACCGCTTATTTTTAGTCCGTATACATTCGGTTTCAACCTTTTGACTGTGACACCATCAGAGAAACTGAAAAGATCTAGGTTATTCCGCTTATTGGTTATTTTAAAAGATTTCAAGCCATGTATATTTATTAAATGGTTCGTAATCGTGCTAGTGAAAGTGTTAGATCCCCTTTCAAGGAAACTTAGTGAAATCAAACAAATTATCACAGTTATGACTGACACAAGATATTACGTAGTTGTCTTCATTTCTTTCAAGACAATAAGCAAACGAATAAACTTGTTGAGCTGGGTGATGATTGAAGTTGAGATGAAAATCTGGACCACAGCCGGACTCGAACCAGCGACCACCAGCCCTTTTTCTATCGAACATCCCAAACCTAACCTATGTATTCCAATGAATATGAACATTATATTCTACTCAAAATGCCATCCAGTAAATTATACTGTATCACTGTGTGCTTTATCAAATAAACAATCTAATATGGAACTATACTTAACCATAGTGCCTAAATTTCTCCCTTACAACTATGTGTATGTTTTGAAATTCTACGTTGTAAGCAGTTTCTAAGATATTGCCGAAAATAAACAAATGCTTATTATCTTGTTCAAAATTGTTTTTCCTGCTCTTTTCAAGTTCAGAAACAAATTCTTGTATGAAATCTCAGTCTTCTCTTTATTGTTTCTGCAACAACGCTAAAATTGAAGTCAAACCGTATAAAGACTGATGTCTTGCTAATCAAGATATTCTTCAGGTCACTGTTTCCGTTCCTACAATATTTGTTACTGAATCTCTGTGTTTATTCATTTTCTTTCAGATATTTCCCAGTTGTCAATAGATCATCTTCCAAAGCATTAAACGAATACACTTATTTAGTTTCGTAGAACAGTACTCTAACCATTGCTCGTTAAAAGCTGCCTAGATACAGTAAGCTGTTGAAACTTAGGACGGAGCCATTCCATCTCTCCTTTCTGTGATAAAATCTTTTTAATCATATCATATGTTTTACGTTGTATGCACTGCCGAAGCTTGTCACTTAAGATGATGACTTCACATATTGAATTTATCCATCGACTGACTTCTTGTTGATCAACTCAAATTTTTTTTAATTTCTATTTTAAACTCATTTAAAGTCCACAGATTGTGAGTTACTACAGAAAGGAACTGTTTTTCTGAAGAAATAGTTTATACAACATAGTATCCTTAAAATCAAAGAGCCACAGAAGCATATATTAATGTCTGTTGTTTTTTCCAGATCATTCATGATGGCCTACTTCGGTTTTGGCCTAGAGTAAATTCAGTGAAAGAAATGCTCTTCTTAAATGAATTAGAAGCATGTCTCGAATGCACAGGACCTATTGAATTCCAAGCAATAGTACCTGAAATATTTCCACGTTTAGCAAAATGCATCGAATCTTTGCACTTTCAAGTAAGTGGATTATAAGAATAACGAAATTTGTTTCAAAGTTTATACTTAAATTCAGAATCATTTGTGGCATAGAGGTTTTGATTAGTAAAAGTATTGACTGCATGACATCAATTTTTGCTAATCCAGTATCCAAACCGTAGCAGTAACCTTTATCCTGATTTATTACCGTGAACGCCACGGAATTCTTAGTCGTAACAAGACGCACAATTCGAGAGTATTAGGCCTCAGCAGTAACCAACTTACTGACGACAACACTGACACAGAATGGATACCCGTTGAGATTTATCGACAGGTGCAAAAGATATGCAACATTGAAAAGTACACAGTGTTCTGTTGCTAAGAAAAATGTCTGCATCTCGTTACCTATCCAAAAGTTTGATGACCAAATTGCTAAAAGCTTGGACAAGATCGTCAAAGCGGGAGAAATAACAAAGTAAGACAAAAGACGAATGAAATCGAATGGACCTATCCTTCCTCCCTTTTACGGTGTACCGAGACATGCCTCTACGACCAATAGTCTTACTAACACCTTGATCAAAAACGCTTTCAGTGACATCAAACTCACAACGCAAAGTAGTTGGATAACCAACTGGCATTCCTGGATTTTTCGGTCAGTAGTTCCACTGCCGGGAAATTGGAAACTCAGGTGTACAGGAAGTCAACACAAATGGATCAAATCCTCAACTACGGTAGCAACAACACAACAGCGCACAAAATTAGTTGCTTGTAGACTCTGTTCAAAAGAGCGAGAACCCACTGCAACACAACAACTTTACTGTGAAATGAAAAAAATTGCTTGATGTTTATCTGAAAGAAAAGCAGTTACTCACGAGACTTCATCAGAAGATGCCTGTTCCGTTCACCCTCAACCACAAAGTCATTCACACAAATCAACAAAAGGGTCATCTTACCATATATAAAGAGATCACTGCAAAATTGCTGAGACCACTCGGAATTAGTGTGGCTCATAAACCAACAAATTCCCTCCAAACACTATTGTGCAGACCAAAGGACGCAACAGCCGAAGAAGACAAATCGTCTATTCTTTACAAAGGCAACCGCGATAACTATTGTCTACACTGCATTGGACAAGGTGGTCATGCCCCTCACCTTCGTTTACATGAACACGAATTGGCTATTAAAACTCAGGACATTTCAGTGCACATGGATAACTATGGGCATGAATTAAAATTTCAAAAAAGGAAATGTAGTAGAGAGGAAACACAAAGAATATCAAAGAGTTCCTAGAAGCTTGGCATTTAGGTCAGTCAGCAATCAATAGATGTATAGACATAGACCCAATCTACCAACCAATAAGGAAAGTGATGAGCACTCACAAGGTCAAAGGTCAGGCAAAGAAACACTTGACAAGAAAATCTATGCGGTCAATGACACGGCAATCAAATGGAACAACCAATCCCAAACCAGTTCATCAGAGTAAGCTACTGAATCACTCACAGAGAGATATTGTCCGCTCGCTTCATATTGAAATTATTGCTGATGGTTTTGTCTAAAAGAAAATGAAAGCTTCATGGTCAGACTATCCAACTGAGAAAACACATCACAGCCAAGATTGTCCACCTGAGCTGCAAATATTCTCAACCATTTCACTACATGAACACTTCAAAGACCTAAAATGTGTTTAAATGTAACCAGATTTTATTCTAAAAATACAGTGAAACTACAAGTCAATATAAACTGGGTAAAGTTACGCCGTAGATTTCAAAAATTGGCCTAAAGGCATTCCCAGTATCAGTGTATAAACGCAAGTTTCAAACCATTATAGAGATACTTCCATATTAGATTTGTTTATTTGATAAATAGCGCATAGTGATACAGTATTGTTTACTTGATTACGTTTCGAGCATAAATTATTGCTCATAATCATACCATACATTATAGAGATATCTGATACAAATAGAAAAGGTTCCCCGAATAAAGCAAGGTAAGCACAAATATGATTGAAGATTACTTGGGATTATAAACATATCGTTACATTGTCTTCGCTTGTAAACATAGTTTGAGAAACATTGAAAACAACTGTTAACAAACCTTATAGTTAGGAAGTGGAGCAGTAAAATCTTATATTAACGGTGGATAGTGGCTAACGTTGGAATCCAGGACCCGGGTTTCATCCTAGTAGGTTACTCGTCAGCTGGAGGTTCCTGCCTCTTAGTAAATGATATTGTCCCCATTAGAAAGCAAACCGGGGACGGTCTCTTCCAATGCTAGAGTGTTACCCAATGGCTGCTGAGTTACAATAGGCACTCCTTGTATGATGGGTGTAGTTTACATAATGTTGTCTGCACTATTCCGCCGTTGATTGAACCGAATTGATTGTTCTCCATTGGCATCCATGCAGGAGTCTATGTATCAATACAGACATCAATTCAATTCATTCAACGTCTAGATAATATATGTAACAACATAATATCAACAAAGTTGTTTGAAGAAAGCATTGGGAGACGGTATACGTGCATAAATTTTTATTCAGAACTGATAAGGATTTGGAATGAGAGTTGTGGAATAATGTTTTGACCGGGGTTATGTAACAAAACAAAGAAATGAATGTAGGTTGGGAAGAAGAAGACTGATTGCAACCCACCGGTTTCTAATTACGATCGATCCAAACAATTAAGAAGAAAATGGGATTATTATAAAAGTGAAACTTGGGCACTGTGAGATGATTAACCTTTTTACCAAGAAAGTTAACCATGCCTTCTTTCTGAAAACGAAGATTATGTTTTAACGTTTCGATTGATAATGGCTCTGATGAACTGAATTAGGGTGCGTTTTTAACCAGTTACTCTTTAATTACGGTTGTGAAGTGAGACAACTAGAACAGATACCAAGTTATAGGATGTTTTGCATTGTTATATCTGTCTATTTGTGTTTCTATTTATATGAATTACTCTTTTTTGACAGTAACACTGTTTTTAGTTCCATATCATTCACTCAACCGTCTACCATTGATTGAAAGTGTACTCCATAGGCTAAAACACAATGTACTATATATATATATATATATATATATATATATATATATATATATATATATATATATATATATATATATATATATATATAGGTTTGTCAGGGACTGTGTATACAAACATCAGGAATGATAAAACATCTGTTTTGCTTCTCAAACGCGCTTACTTCACAGGTTTCTGAAAGAGCACTTATGTTTTGGAATAACGAATATCTGTTGTCACTTATGTCAGAAAATATTAACACAGTTCTACCGATTATCTTCAGTTCATTGGCAAAGTCTCGTAATCATTGGAATAAGTAAGTGAAAACATAATACAGAATACTTTAGAAATAAATCTATGATTTTGTTCAGACTATCCATGATGTATGATATTGCTTCGATTAACCCATCGTTAATTGAACCAAAATGATCGGTTTTTAATTTGTATGTGGGCTCCTGCGAGAACACTTCGATTTTGCCTGTCGTTTCAACTATATATTAATGATGGATATTGGGTGGCAGTGAAGTCCATGATGTGCTCTTCATCCTATTTTGAACTCGTCAGCTGAATGTGCTGGCCTCACAGTCGGCGATGTTGTTCCCACTAAGATCCGAACCTAGGACCAATCACTTCAAACGCCAGAGCTATAACTTCAAAATTACACTATGCTCGTCGCAAAAAGAGTGACCACCGTGCCTCGGTGGTCTTGTAGACATTTCTCTGGCATTCGAGACTATTAACACTGGGTTCGAGTCTTCACGGGAAAATTATCACTCACCGGGGGGGGGGGGGCAGGTACATCTAGTTGACGAGTCCAAGATAGGAGGCTACACTCGTCCTGGGTTCCACTGCTAGCCACTGTCCATCGTTATTATTTATATTGAAAAAAGTGCGAACAAATGAAAAGATTTCATGAAACCAGTTTTATTCTTCCATTTCAGAGAGCTTGGTTTCAGTAAGTAATTATATTCTAATGAGACAGGTTTAAGCTAAGTTTCCGTGATATGAATGATGAATCAATAATGAAACTGGAACGAAAATAATTCTAATAGGAAATGTCTGAGAAACCATCACTAAGGGATGATTCATATCTTAGATATTAAGAAGCCTAATTAGTTAATCATGTTTGAACCATGGTAGCAAAACAAATTTAACAAAATATTTTGGTATGCATAGTTTTGGTCTGAATTTATAAACCACCAAGGCTTCTACAATATCTAGTAACTGGAGGTGTTAACATTTAGGAAGCCTTAATGTATTTGAAAATGGTATCAAACAAAGTATTCGAAGCTGAATGTCACGTTTCCATCACATGTTGCAAAATAGATAAGTTGATTAATCTTCATTGACCTTTACTAAATCACACTGATAGATATTTTTGAAATACAGCGAAGGTTAAGCCTCGACAAACGACCTACTTACTTAGTTTCACAAGAGCAGGTGAACTGAAAAACGCTCATTGAACTGGCTAGTCTTGTTAGCTTAAACTTTACAACTTTAATATGATACTCAAAGGTTTGCTGCACGAAACGTTTTAGAAATCTATCTTTCTTGACAGCTTTTACAGGATATCCTCAGCAGCACCAATTCTAAATTCTAAATTCAAGAACAATATCTTACTCATAACAATGCTGATGACTGTTAAAACGTTCTTAGATTTCATATTTTTGCGTAATAGAAGGCAGGTTAAACGAAGAAATATATTTCTTTTCAGTTAGCTCCCCATCATCGACTCTACACCAATACACAGATTTTACTTTCAATCTTAACTAGAAAAATTATAAATTATTAGTTATCCACCAGTCAAACAATTAGAGAAATGATGATGGAAATTACTTAAGATGTAAAGTAAAATAAAAACGTTGTTAATTCATTGATAGTATAAAAACTAGCACGAAAGTTGAAAAAAGCTTGAGGTGAGTGAAAACATGTCAACAGTAGAGAAACGGAAAACAATCAGTCAGCTGGAATTTTATGATAATTATACGGATGATACTTTTATAGTTGTCCAAGATGAAGCTGATAAGAATGCTATTCTTGATAAGTTTAACAGCCTTCATCCAGTCATCCATTTTCACAGTAGAAGAATGAAACGACTACATATCTTTTCTACATATCAAATTATTGAGAAGACTGAATGAAACGATAAAATGAAGCATATACGGAAAGCTAACATTCATTGATCACTACACTATAGTTATAAACGTAAACTGATTAAATGACTGGTTCATCATGAAAAGTCATTTGCTCTGACATCATAAAGGAGAAGCTTGATATCATACGTAGCCTCCTTAACGAGAATAAATATCTTGCCAAATTCGTGACTAAGCATATGAAGGCCTATGAAATTTAAACCAAAAATAATTACACTCGCTAAAAACCCTGTTTTCCTGAAACTTCAGTTCAAAAAGGAATCATTTGTAGACTCCTGCGCAAATAATGATTTGGTGATTCGAGGTAGTGTGTACAAACACAAGGATATCCACAAAGGGATGTGGATTTGATTTCACCAGATGGACACACTAAAACCAGATCGACTTCATCTCATTGAGAGGAAAGTGGAGACGCAGCCTACTTCACACAAGATGAAGGAGGGGAGCAGATGCAGGTTCCACACCACTCACTTTCTAGTGCAAGCAACCTACCTACAAAATCAAGTTGAAAGCCTGCAAAGAAGTTGGTGATAGGCCACAGTTCAAGTACAACAAACAGAACAGAAACTTGAACTGAAGAACGAAACTAAAAAAGACATATTCACGTCAGTAGTCATCAGGACAAAATGGCAGACATTAAGCAACATCCCCGAAGAAGCCTGCGTTGACAGAGACGTGGGAGGAAACCTGCTTAGTCTTGTCAGGGAGGAAAAAGAAACAAGACAAGGAATAGATCTTGATGGACACATGGAAGCTGATAGAGAAGGGAGAGGAAGATGGTGAAGCAGAAGATGAACCAGTGCAGTGCAGTGCAGGGATGAAAAATGAAAAGAGGAACTGAATACAACCTATAAAACACTACACTGGACAAAGAAGTGAAGAAAAGTGAGCGGAAAAACAAAACACACTTCCATGACACACTGACAAGTGAAGCAGAACAGTCTGCTGGTAAGAGAGACAGAGACCTGAAAACATTGTATCAAATAACCACGTTACTATCTGAGAAGAGATCAATGCAGAAGAAGCCAATGAAAGATAATGAAGGGAACGTAGTTATCAAAGAGGAGAAACAAAGGAAACAATGGGCTGACCACTTCAAAAAACTCTTGAATCGACCACCACCACCGCTTGCTTTGTTTTAAAAGCCAATTGTTATAACAAATAAAAGAGATATATGTTTGCCTTATATGCTAAATAACTTAACTTGCTTAAAATGTTTTAGCCAACTTATAAAACACCTCTACCTATTCTATTTTATGAGAATGAAGAGTTTGATGGAAATCTTAGGATATCTACTAAATACTTGGTCATTTTTCTGAGTTATTTTCAAAAACATTTTGACTCTTTTGTCATTTCTTCCCCATATCAATCTGTAGTAAACTCATTTTGTCCCCTTGAACATATCATTCAATTTTTAGGCATTGTAAACTTTTCAGATGTTTGTCTGCATCAAGAATGTCTGACAGTATTCTACACACTTTCTTCAAGCCTTGTAGACTTGGCGCTTCTTTTGGTTTTCGGTTTGCTGATCAAGTTGTGCTTGAAATACATCGTTCGCAAACATTCGTGTTTTGGTCTTTTCAATATGCGTCGTTTTTAATCGAATTATTATTAGTAGCAGACACTGGACCTATCGTATACATGAATAGAAGGCATTCTCTGATATCGTGGATCGATTAATTATAACCGATAGTTGCACTAATGGACTGAAAATCAAACAAGAACATGAATACTTTATACAGTGGCTACTCGAATCGATAAATCTATTGAATTTCGTTTCTTTTGCATCAGTAACCAACTTGTCGTAATTCATGATTCACTTGACTTTTCGTCTGGAATTTAAGATGGGGAACAGATTTTTCGATGAATCATGATGACTGCTTTGAGAGTTGTCTGCATTACACACAGAACTACAGATGATGACAACATTTTCGAGTAATTATGCTCAATAAAATGCTGAGAGACAAATTTGTTGAGATTTACAAATAAAGTTCAACTGAGCATGAGATATCCATCCAGTTGGCTGCATTTTTTTGGCTTACATTCAACTGTTTTATCTGACACTGCCACTTTCAGGGTCATTACATTTCTGTTCAACTCCTGTTTACCTGCCATTGTGAAGTTTAACAACTCAAACCAGAGAAGTTTGATATTGGGTTGTATGTTGCTTTGTCTGTCTGCTTCTTATCACCTAATATTCATCATTCACTTGTGCTAATGAAAAATGTTTATTTTATCTCCTCATAGAACTGTTCATGGATTAATTTGTAATGTACTGAACTGGGCGATTGAAACGGATCAAAAGCTTGTTGAACAGTGTTCTACGAAACTGACAGAAGAACAGAACAAGTGAGTGGTGAAATTTCTCCTGATTTGTCTTTCATTATTTCAGTGATATCTATGTGATACAATTTCGAGGATAGTTGATCTGCTTTCCTCATCTAGCTGATATTAAATTAGAGATTGGAAAGTGTAGTAGGACATGATGATATTGTAGTTGTTTCAATATTGTTTCTTTTGTTGAATTAATCGGCAACAAAATTTCCAATTTTAGGGTTTGTGGGAATTGATTTACTAATTTTACGTTGGTATTCATCATGGAGGAGTCGTGTACTAGGAAGAAACAGCTATCCAGTGCTCTTAGGTTTCAAATGTCTCTCCGATTGATGTCACGCCATGATGAATACCAATCTGAAATAAAATTTTCCATCAGTGATTGTATAGACTTTCCTGTCGGCTGTTCTCTCTACTTGACCTCTCACTTTTCTGTTGTTTATCACCTTTCCTATTGGTTGATAGATTGGGTCTATGTCTATACATCCGTGGATTGCTGACTGACTGACCTGAATGCCAAGCTTCTAGGAATTCTCCGACATTGTTTGTGTTTCCTCTGTGTAAAATTTCTACATTGTCGAAGTTGAATTCATGTCCATAATTATCCACATGCATTGAAATGAGTGATCAAATGTCATGGTGTTTAATAGCCAATTGGTGCTCATGTAGACGAAGACGAAGAGGGTGGTCGATTTGTCCAATATAGTGTTGACTACAGTTATTGCAGTTGATTTTGTAAATGAAATTCGGTTTGTCTTCTTTGGTTGTTGCATCCTTTGGTTTGCACAATTGTGCTCGCAGGGAATTTGCTGCTTTATGAGCCATACCAATTCCACCAAGTGGTCTCAGCAATCTTGTCATGATTTCTGATACATTTTTTATGTATGGTAGGAAGATGCATTTGTTGATTTGTGTCGATGACTTTGTAGTTGGTGATGCACGGGATAGGCATCTTCTGATAAAGTTTCGTGGGTAGCCGTTCTTCTTTAGGGTGGACATCAAGTAATTTTCTTCGTTTCTCCGTGAAGTTGTGCTGCATGTGTTCTCGCTCTTTTGATTAGAGTCTGCATGAAACTGATTTCGTGTATTGTTGGGTTGTTGCTATTGTAGTTAAGGATTTGGTCAGTGTGTGTTGGCTTCCTGTACACTTGAGTTTCCAGCTTTCCGGCATTTGTCCTACTGACTAAAACATCCAGGAATGGCAGTTGGTTGTTTGACTCTTTCTTCATTGTGAATTTGATGTCATTGAAAAAGTTGTTTATCAAACTGTGGGTGTTTTCTATATCATCTTTTTTAATGATGACAAAAGTGTCGTCTACATAGGGAATCCAAATTTTTGGTTTGATCACAGGTAGAATAATGGCTTCTGCATCACTGCTTCTGCAATTAATCCGGATATCGGTGATCCGAATTTAGTTCCTTTCATCTGTTTGTATATTTTGCCCTTGAACTGGAAGTATGTTGTCATACAAGGGTGTATGAGTTCCATCAGACTTAAACATTTGAGTTTTGTGCGTTCTGAAGGATTTTTGTCCTCATTGATCAGGAGGGAAATATCGTTTCCTGGCCAATTGCAGAAGCAGTGATGCAGAGACTGAAAGCCAATATTCTACCTGTGATCAAACCAAAAGTTTGTATTCCCTATGTAGACGACACTTTTGTCATCATTAAAAAAGATGATATAGAAAACACCCACAGTTTGATCAACGATGTTTTCATTGACATCAAACCCATTTTCAAATAGATCCATTTCAAGAATAACCAATTCTTGCTGTAATTTATCCTCTTAACACAAGTTTCTTCCCCAACCAAGTAGTGATCTAACCCGTTTTTATGGTCTAATGAATAGAAGCTGTTTCAGCTGAATACTACTCCGTTCAAGTATTTTTGCTATAAATGCTTCTCTCGTTTGTGATCTCGCCTATTATTCTGATAAATGAATCCAAAAAATTAAACGGTTATCAAGTCTGTGTTTCATTGTAAAGTTTAAACTATAATTCACTGTGTTACGAGTTCGATATATTTCTGAGGCTTTGTAAATATCTTCACAATTCTCAAACGTATCATTTGCGCACTTTGTATAAAAGGTGTTATTGTCTGTCACTGACTGCATAACGTCTACTACTAAATTTATCATGAATATGTCAGCAAGAATGGATCCATGAAAACTTTCCATAACCACTTAATTATTTACCTCTAAGAAGAACATACTTTATTGATACGCGATGCTTAAGTGATCGAAACATTTATGCAAACATTTCTAAGAAAAAACCAGTTAGACACACTGAAAGACAATACAACATACTATTGTAGTCTACTTGGTGGCTGACAGTAGAATCCAGGACGTGCCTTTCATCCTATTTAGAACTTGCCAGCTGGATGAACCTGTGCCGTGGTGAGTGATGTTCTTTCCGCTGAAACTCAAATGCAGCAGCCGTCGCTCCGAACCCCAAAGTGTTGCCCACCAGGCCACTGAGGAACGAGAACTACCTTGTTGTGAAAAGGGTATCACCTGTTGCTTAGATGAAACGTCCCTCCTGGATTCCGCTGCTGGTCGACAAGTAGACTACAACATAATAATTACCTGAGCAGTATCGAGGCATCCGCATTGGAGCCTATCCGCCAATAGGGGTTGAGCTGTTCAATTTGGTATTGCAACGAAAAATTACTGGTATCAATACAAAAAATACACCATCCTACCTTGTTCACGTAAGACTCAGTACCATCATCCGTAATTGAAGACTTAGATCTGAAGGCGAATGAAATACTTTACCCCATTTCTTTCAGTTACAATCAGTCTCAATTTCCCGTTCAAACAAGTAATGGGCAACTGAGGGTGTTTCTATTTATCACCATCAAGAGCAACATAGGACCAGGCATTACTGCGTAACGGTTCAAGTTGCTACATCCCATATCAGCACGTCAAATAACAAGGCAGTGAAATGGAAGATGAAGAAGGAAAGAAAAATCGGATAAAGAAGTGGAAAGAAAAAGTAGTGAAAGAGGAGAAAGAAGGATGAAAAGACAATGAGATTAGCTGTAGCGGTTAAGATGAAGATAATGTGTTTACATCTGCGCCACTAACGTCGGTTCTCAGCCATATCACCTAAGTCTCCAACCACTGGTTTCTATTGTCCCTCGGACCCCAACCAGCTAGTCTGCATCGCCCCATATGGCTCAAATCAACAGTCAAAGACTTCATACATTGATGCCATGTTTTAGTCTGGTCATCTCAAGCCTTTTTCCAGCCTGAACCTACTTCGGCCAACATTGTGTGATTGGGCAACCGTGACTAGGCCTGCATAACACATGTCCCAGCCACTTATATTTCATCCACAATTCGGGTTACCAAACGATCTGGTTGCTTCCTGTGTAATTATTCTATAAAACACTCCATGAAGTGTTTCTTCTATATTGAGAGGTCAAGTTCCCTCTTTGCACACTGCATTTATGCTACAGCATAGAAGTGTAATAAATTGGCGGAGGGGAATATCAAGAAATATACTTTGCGGAAATTAAAAATAATTGGTCTATCCATATTTTTTCGCTGATAAAGAAAATTAACCAAACTCTTTCAGCAGACCCACTTTATTCATACACCAGGCAACGAGTTTCAGTTATTATGTGAACTTAAGTGATAATACTTGGCTGCTAGGACTTCAAGATTCGAACTTAAAACCTACTGGTTGACAGTGAACTGCCCAAACCAACAAGCCAAAGATTCACGAATAAGCGTCTGATCAAGCAGCTGGTATTATGGTGGAAGTCTAGAATAATAAGTATTCGACTTGTTCACCATTTGTGTGTTTTCCTTTTGAATGGTTATTGAGTAAATGTTTAAAAGTTTGTGAAAGTATTCTCCAATATTATTTTCTACGTAATCAACTTGATTAATGATCTCACTTTGTTGACAAGGTTAGATTATAACAGGTTTTATTTATCTGATTATACAACTTCAGATGTGAAGTCGTATTCACTGAACAGACTACCTCGAATGCCCGAAGAAATTGCATAACGAAATATATTTGTAAGAGCCCATGGAACATGGAAACTACATTAAATGACGTCCAAATAATCCTGTAGAACTGGAGAATTCGCTAACCAAATAGCGAATTACTGTTCATACTATCTTTCATAGCCACAAAACTGACTTTGAAAATGTTAAAATTATTCAACAATGATTTTTCAAACTAGTAGGAAAGACATATAGCTAAGATGACTTTAAACGCCACCCTAATATATGCTGAAATAACCAATCAAGTTTCAATATTTTGTCTCAGATGATAGTTCTTGATGAAATAAAGAAAATCAACTGGTTAATTCAGCAGTTGTTACATTGAACAATGATGTACTCAACAGAAAGGAAGGCTTAAATATCCAACCACCATGGACAGTATATCTGAAATAACACGCTGTGCATACTACTCATAGATAAAGTACATACACAAATGAACAAACTGAATTTCTCATTCATACTACTTTTCTCACACCTTCACATATGCACACCCATATACATCTCCATTTTGAACTCATGGAATAATAACTGATAACGATAAGATTTATTCCCCTAGTATTGTCATGTATGAAGACCATGATATGATTTGTCTCCAGTTACTATTTCAACATATGATAACTTGTACAGGTTATATTCTTGAAAGAAGAGGATTTCAAGAGTTTGTGATACATTAGAAATGTATTGTTCAATCTCATTGAGATTGTACAAACACATTTTCTTCCTAAATCAGCCATCCAATGCACAACTTATTCAATTGTGTTGGGTCAAATTTTGATGCTGAAGTCTATGAAAGTGAATAAAATTTTAGTTCATTGATCATTAAGAACATAAATTTGATAAAAGATTAGAGTTTTACTTTGAATGACATTCCCTTTAAAGCGCTGACCTTGAAATCAGTAAAAAAGCTATGTCATTATTTTCGATAAACAATATTGTTTTACGAAAGTGTAAAATTGTGTCATGTTTGAACAATATCATTAAAACTATTAATAAATGTATAATTTTCTTGAAACTTTACTTCCATTTCTGAAATCACTATATTTAGAAACGCTATACAGTTACAAAAGCGTCAAGCCTACTGGAATCGAGTGGAGTTAGAAGCTCAAAAAGTGAAGCAACCCACTATGAATTCCCCAGTTAATGTACGAACATCGTCTGTATCTATATCACTTTCTGGCATTAGAAATAAGTATTCAGTTCCCAATTCACCGAATACTAGAAATCCAATAGTTTTAAACGATTTCTATACAAAACTGTCAACAACATCATCAGCTGTTGGAGATGCTACTGGTGGTACTGGTATTAGCAGTAGTGAAAACAGCAGTATTGTAAATAATCTCAAGACTCTTACAATAAATAATCAACCTGGTGAATTTATTGGTATTATGAAAGACATTCCTAGTGATACTGAGTACACATCTGTTAATCCTATACAATCTAATATGCTTGGCTCTTCTTCAGTTTTCAATACTTTATCATCTCTTTCATCAAATACCCGCCTTGCATCCTCAACACCAATTCAAGTAATGAATACTTCTCAAAAAGAACAAAGTTCAACCATCTCATCATTTAGAAAACCGGATTTACAAGGTCAACAGAGTTTAAAACAGCAGACTCAAATATATAATATAAGTAATAATGATACAAAGTTAAACATGACAACTACATCATCAACTAGTTTACTCAATTTTAGCAGGAAATTACGTTCACCGAAACTCAGTACTACGTGAGTTATGATTAGTATTTTGCTTTAATACCTGACATCGTGTCGGATATAGAAATTTTCAACAGTTAGTGTTTTTGACTTCATTAGGAATCGGACCTAGAAGTCTGAAAATTTATTTATTTTGTCTTGCTATGAAGCTCGACAGAGTTTTAAAGTTGTAGTTACTAGTGAAATATTTTGGAATGAGACGAAAAATGTGTCTGATACTCTGTAATTTTTCAATGACCACTAAAATGAAAAACGTTTACCGAACCTGGTACTTTGTATGATTAACCAATAACTCCTTCGCAATAGATCAGCTTCAAGTGTTTGACAAAATTTTTTGATTCATTGATCTTACCAGTGAATTACCTGAAGATTATCAGAATATGTGTCCACACATACATTTTATTTTATTTAATTTATTTGTCCCTTGGGTTATCAGTGGAACAGAGGGCTTCACTACCACGTCGCGATTTCACTCTCTTCTCTACACTCTTTACAACCTGGCTCCACGACTGCACACAAACCTTCATTCCTTCCTCACATCATCTCCTCCATGTCACACTTGTCTCGGACTCCCAGCTCATCCTCTCCCCTTTGCGTTCCACTCGAGGGCATGGCCTGGCGCGTGATTTCTCCAGTCCGCCTTCTTAGTGTATACCCAGTCCAATCAATCTCCACTTTCTCCTACATATTCATTGGGCGATGGATTCTTGGTTGGTTCGTTGTCAGCAAGCCAGCCAGCCAGCTAGCCACAGTTCCTTGTTGCTTATTCTTATCATCCTCACCATCTATCTGATCTCCAATATCAGTATCGAGTGAGCATAGGTGGCAGCTGTTGATGAATGTCTCTAGTTTGTTGGAAATGCTTTCGTGACGCACCACCAAGTTTCTCAACCATCACATAGAAGCACTACCCTACTTGACTGAGTTGGTGTTGAAAATCCGGATCTTGTTTACGCTTTATGCTGATTGCAGTGCAGTGCAGTGCAGCGCAGCACAGTAGATCTCCATACTGATTTCAGGTTAATGAATTAAGGTCCGTCTCGATGTCTTTCCGATCCTGACATTGACATCCTCACCTGTGCCCCCGCTACAGCCGCGGTCGCCAGTAGTTGAAACGATGCTGCCTTGTCTAGGCTAGGTAGGTGGAAGAGACTACTTCCTTCAGATTTCTTCCGTTCATGGTGATTGGTGCTTGTTGTTGTTGTAGGTGGTGGTGGTGGTGGTGGCTGGGTATCTTCATCACCTCTGTCTTCTCTGCATCTTCGAGTCTGTGCCACAAGACACTAGACATAATTCATCATCATCATCGGCGAAATGCAAATCTTCTTCTGAGGTCTTTTCATCGGTCAACACAGCATATGCCCATCTCCTCACAGCTCCTCACAGTTGCCTGTCGCATGATCCAGTTCAGTCCAGTCCAGTCCACTTCACTCTACTCCAGTCAAGTCGAGTCAAGTCGAGTAGACCACAATCAGGAAGATCATTGGTGATAGTAGGGAACCTTGTCTTGTCTTACTCCTGTCTTCACTTCAGTGGCATCACTGAGCTTTCGATTGTGAATCACTTGGCTGGTATGTAGCATCATATAGGATATAAGTGCTGTTGAATGAGATTGATAAAGGTTTATGTCAGTGAAAGCGTAGTTTTGAAGCAGCTGCCTGCCAAATTGCCTCTCTGTCGACGCTGTTGAAGGGCTTTTCAAAATTAATGAAGTTGAAGTAGAGTTGAATTGAGTTGACTGTCATTCTATGCTCTGTTGTATGACGATGTGTAGTGTCGGGTTGCAATTTGATTGGCACATGATTTGTTCTTCCTGAAGCCAGCCAGCCAGCGAGCTTGTTCTGGTAGTAATTTTGAATCCAGGAATATTGTACCATGAGACGAAACTGTGTCTGATTCTCTGTAGTTTTTCAATGACTACTGAACTGAAAACAGTTTGCCAAACCTAATACTTTGTTTGATTAACCTATAACCTCTTCGAAGCCAATCAGCTTTAAGTGTTTGACAATATTTTTCGATTCATTGATCTTATCACTGATTTACCTGAAGACGATCAGTATGTGTGTTCACACATACATAGGGCAGCAATCGTGTCATGCAGTTAAGAATGTGCTTGAATGGCTCCAGAAACACATAATCTCTAACAGTTTAATAAGTGCCTATGATAAACATCCTTCTTCTTCGATAGCAAAACACATGGTAGAAACTGGTCATGAGATTGATATGAAGACAGGTTTTACTGTACTGTATAGATATGGCCAAAGATGAATACTTAGATATATAGAAGCAGTTGCTATGCATAAATTCAAACTCCCTCTATGTATTCAGAAGGAATTTGTACTTACACTAAACCTACTCCCTGGTAGTTGGTCGTAGTGATTTGACCTTTTATTATTTTTCTCCTCTCTCGCTTTTGATCTGCCCTTCTTATATTTCCTTATTATTCTATTGGCCTAATTAACCTTTCTAAGTTTTATATAAACTATTGGACAAGTTTACGTGCGATCAAACTGTTTGAAACTTATAGCGCTAATACATCACATGTTTCAGATAATCTTTGTCTTCAAGTATTTAGCAATTTCTTCATAAAATGGAAAGTTACTGGTTATTCAACAAGTATAATACTTTTTGCAGTTTGCTAATTTCCGAAACAAAGTTGAGCATCAAGATTTGTTTCTTATTTACAATGATCAAGAATGCATATCAGTAACTTCAATCAATTGTTCCGTCAAATCCGTATTATTTGGAGAAGTTAGGATTTTCTGGCATTTAAATAACATGTGGTGATGTAGAGAATTTGTAGATCAGGAGGATGATTTTGATGGTCTTGTGTTCTCTGAGATGGATGGTTGGATCGTAAAGCTTTCATTGTCTGCCTTGACGACACCGTCAACGCAAACTTGAGAAAAAAGTGATGTGTGCGGTTTTCTCCACAAATGGCTTGGTAGCTTGGCTTGATTGCCTTGTGTGTGATTGGTCTTGTTATTGTCTCCATATTCATTTCGGCTGGTTGTCCTGCTGACGTGAACTTTGACCTTTCAATTGATTCTTATTGGTTGATAGATTAGGTCAATGTCAACATATCTGTTGATCGCTGAATGACCTAAATATCAAGCTTCTCTGACATTCTTCGTATTCCCTCTATCCAGGATTTCCACATTTTCCCAGTCATATTCATGTCGACAGTTGTACGTATACACTGATATGAACGAAGATATGCCATAACGCTTCACTGCTAGTTGATGTTCATGTAGGTTTTGACAAGCAAATCAGTCGATAAAACTATGAACCGACAGCGACTGAGATGACTTGAACATGTGTTACTCATGCCCAGTCATTGTCTACCTCGGTACGGAATGTTAACCTAAGTAGGACTGGGCTGAAAGAGGACTTAGAATGGCCAGATCAAGACATAACACTACTCATTGAAGACTGTGGGTCTAGTGTGCGTAGGTTGATGCAAACTCCCTGGCTAGGATCTTCGAGATAAGGGATATCAGTAGTTGGAGAATGTTGGTGACAAGGCTGAAAATCGGGCACAATAACGAAGATGTAACCACTGGCTGTCATCTTCAAAGTTTTGAATATTTTCATCAACCATTTTATATATATTCTCTTTACCTTCATACACTTTTGTCGACTTTGATGTCACTCTTTTTCTATCCACTTCTTTATATGCTACTGTGAAGTGTGGGGACTTGAAATGGTCCACACCTGGGTGAAGTTTTGCGTTGATTTTTCTGTTTGGCTATTCGATGCCGACGAAGTGGTATATCTGAGATATTTTAAAGGAAAAATTCCAGTTTACTTTGAAGGAACTAGGGAGATATCGGTTGAAAACTTTATTTTATAGGCTTCTGTGAATTTATCCGTGAATCCCATGTAGATTTCTGAAGCACGGCAAATGAAAAATACCCTGTTCAGTTAGTAGTCAGCTTGATCAAGATGAGTCTTCAATAGTGATTTCATAAGATCTACAGAAATACTCACTAAAGTGTTCCAAACATGAGTTATATCTCAAATTTGTATATGCTTACGGAGGTTAGATGCTAATTGAGATAAAATACAGTGAAATAGGCAATCCTTCTTAAGTACAGTCTTAACTTTAACATATTGTTCAACTTGGTACTTGTGTGAAGTTTTCATCCAACCTACTAAACCTCCAAATAACCTGACTAACCTATATGCCTATTCACATTGAAATATATATATATATATATATATATATATATATATATATATATATATATATATATATATATATATATATATATGATAGTTCATATATTATCAAACCTTATAATGATTTCAACTGTTTCCGTTCATTTTTACAGTGTAACGCAACCAACAAGGAAACCAACAACTTCTGCACAAAAGCAGCCAGTAAGCATTTACCTTAATGTTACCTTATGAACAGTTTGACAGATTCTAATCAAAAATATTCATCCTTTCAAGCACAGCAGGATACACAATGTATTACAGGTAATGATGAAATTCTCAAGATTTATGAAAAAGTACGATATTTAACCAACTGTTGGCTGCATCGCACAAAGTTCGATATCATTTCTCACGTAGATGAAGAAATGTAAGCCAACATTCCCCTATCTGAATCAGACTACTAGCTGAAAACGTTATGGATGAGTGCGATGTTTTGGACCGACTACTCTTAGCTTTATCCAAACACACTCTACTTCGAAAATAATGCATTGTAGCAAACATTGAGTTAGTATGTGTAACATATGCTAGAACTACTTAGGTCGCTGTTTGTTCATATTCTCGTTCCCTGTCTGATGTCTTTATCTAAAGTCAAACTCATAGCCTACATATTCATCATCTGGTGATCGCACTACGTTTGATTATTTGTACAGAAGTTAGAACATGTGGGCCGTTGTAACGTGCTCATCGTCAGATCTGACAGTCCTAAGTGAAAACCCCTTACGAGGTTATTGTTGCGCACTGTTGAAGAATCCCAAACATGAAAAAAAACAGCTGTCACGTGCTTCCAGGTTTACGAGGTGATATTCGGTCTGTAAATAAAACTCTTTGCATTGGATTTTGTTTTAAAAACTACTACCAAGAGTTTAACATTACAAACCGAAGAGTGAATTAGTTTTTATTGAAAGTTCTATCCTCTTAACTAAATATCTCAAGTAGTATTGCTGTATTTGTAACACTCTTCTGAATGTACAATGGAATATTGATCCTTAGATAACTGTAAGCCACTCTGTAGCCTGTCTTCAGGAGAATTTTCATTTATTATTATGTTTAATAATTCATAAAATTGAAGTTCAATTGTTGCACGATTGAGTTTTTCATAATTAACTCAGTACATGATTTTATAAACTTCGGGATCAAAATTTGACCTGATAGAGTTGAGCAGTGGGTAAATAGATTACAAATATACCTCATTTTTTACTTAGTACACTGTAACTCAGAATAGTTTTCTTTCCTGTAATTTTGTCGATTACACGTTCCTTCATTTCATACTTTTAGGAAAGTAACGCATTTACTGATTAGTATGAGTTTTACAACTGAATATTAACTGCGCATCATCATCATTTGTATCATCATTGTCACCTCTCACATTCCTCAACAGTGCACAATAATACAGTGAACAACATCTACATACTGTGAAATCGCGAAAGTATTACAAAGTTATAAAAAGAGGAGGGCTCAGGGGAGGAATGATTGACTAGATATAATAGACTGACAAAATGAGGACAATGTGTAGATGTGTCTGCACCACTGAGATTGATTTTGAGTCATATCTCACCTAGTCTCCAACCACCGATTTCGGTTGTCACGTGGACCTCAACTGGGAAGTCTAAGTTCTTCCATACAGCTCAGACAAGCAGTCAGGGACTTCACGAACTGATATTATGTTTAATCTGGTTACAGCCTAAATCCCCTTCACCTAATATAGCTGGTGACTTGGCACAGATGCGAACCTTGGACACAGTAATTCTGTTTCAGTTTATCCATTAGGTATATCACGCAGTGTTGTTTACCAAATGACGTTTTGAATACAGTTTATTGTTCTTAATCATACAGAAGTAACTTCACAGATTTGAGACATGGTTTATACAGTTCTAGTAGTCTTTCCTCCTTTTGTAACAAAAAAAAGTAAAATTTTCCATATATCTGGAAAAAGTGTCAAATCATTCCAATCGCTTATGTCCGTTTTTCACTCGATAATCAAAATTTCGGTTATCATTCTCTCTCCCCAGCCAATGAACTTAAGACTGTCACTGCCACGTCCCCTTGCTGGTTATAGTTGCAGCCTAGTAGATCCCTTATCTTGCTGCAGTTAAACCAATCTACTTTTGGTGAAAGTTTTGTGCCAGGATAGCCTAACTGATTTTAGTTGGCTAATTTAACTTAGATATTTGATCGCGCAATCCTTGTCTGAAAATTGGAACAGCAAATCACTTTGTCAAATTAGCAAAATATGATCCTTTATTCTAAAAGGCTTGTCGATGGACTAGAATAACACTCTAATTTCAGCATTGTTGAAAATTTAACTGAGTATTTTTGAGATACTTTCCTTATTTGGAAATACTGTTTTGTCGTCACTGCTAGTATTAACGGTTGCGTTGCCGCTACTAACTATATTTTTTTTAAGTAGGATGATCAATCAGCGAAATGTACGGACCACGTTGATATCTCCCACAGCTGAGTTCTTTCTCAACTGCCCTTCTGTGGTGTCAACATGGTTTTTGTAAGAAATCACTCAACCATGATCACAAGATGTGGTCGCTGACACAAGTGTTATGAACTAGCGGAAGATACTACCACAGAACAACTTGAGTAGTTAGAAACCAGTGAGGGTGATTTGCAGATTTTGCCAGCCATGGTCCGAATACTTTGTAAGTTATTCGTAAATTGATCATCTTATTTTAAGGATATTGGTTCATGCAAGTCAGTTAGTCAGATTCAGGTGATGTGAACCAATTCAGTTCTATGGGGTGAATTTTCCCGAGTACACCATTGATGAACTTCACTCCAAACCAGCGAAATGGCCGTGTGGTGCTTAGACAACTCTGATATGGTTGGTAAAGTCTACAGATCGTTTCTAATTACTCAAATCGTTCACTAGTAGTATATTTCTCCAATAAAGTTACTACAAAATTTAGGCATCCTTAATTGTTTATCTGCATTTGAATCTTTTCAATAAATATTTTTATACTGGGTGATGATTGAAAGTGAAATGAAAATCTCGGTCGCAGCAGAATACTTACTACCGGCCTTCGGGTTACCGATCCAGTGTTCTACCAACTGAGCTACGTGGTACGGTTGCTAACCAGATCTTAATTTCACTTCAATCACTAAGGGTTTTGCCAAAATTCCATGCGAATCCACGATACTTAACTGTTCGTTCATCACAATCACACTGGCTCCCCAGCGAGTCTTCCCGTCCTAAATTAAATAGAGCTGATTTAGAGATGCAGCGTTATACTGATTATCAGTTTGGACAATCTAAGACAAGCAAAGTTTGGTAGACTTGTATTATTGATACTGGTTAGCCAGTGTGATTACAATGAAGGAAAAGTTAAGCATCACGGATTCACACGGAAGCTGGGTTAAACCCTTGGTGACTGAAGTGGAATTAAGATCTGGTTGGCAGCTGCATCAAGTAGCTCGGTTGATTTAGCACTGGTTCAGCGACCCGGAGCCCGCTAGAACGCATCCTGCTGCGGTCGAGACTTTCATTTCACGTTCAATTATCACCTAGCATCAGTATTACGAGCCTGCCAAACTATGGCTATTTTAGACAGTCAAACTAACTGATAAAAAGTATTCTTATGACCTATTACGCGTCAGGCTCTCGAGTGGAATCCCGATGAGAAGCGACGAGTTGGACGTCCGAGGGTGACATGGAGGAGATCGTGCGAGGAGGAAATGAGAGCTTCTGGGCTGTCGTGGAACCAGGTTCAGAAGATCTCAGAGAACAGAGGTCACTGGAGACGTGCTACTGAAGCCCTATGTTCCATTAGGAACCCAAGGGACTAATAATAATAATAATAATTACCTTAATACTTTGTGGAGCCTAATTTAACTGATGATCTGAAGTGCAAGTAACGGTTCAGATGTAAAGGTTTTGTCTGCACAATAGTATCTGTCGTATCTTCTTTTTGTTTTGTCCTACAATCAAGCTTACGTAGCTCTACCTTATCACGCTACAATTCAGGTAAGATGGATGTGGTCTATTTTTAAATTTATGTACTAAGAATCTCTCTGTGCAAATTTGCCATCTAGGTAGTTCAATTATACATATCTTTAGAGTAGGGAGAAATTTCTCAAGGATTATCCACTACTATCTGCGACGATAAAGGGTATTCATTTCGAAACTTGTACTACTATCATGATTTTTTCGATTGATGAACACTTAGCTCATAATCTAACTGTTTCCAGATCTACGCTGATTAGTCTGAAAATTAGTCATATCAAACACCAACCACATTTTCACCACCACCACCACCATACGATTGTAGACCGATTAATCTTTGCTTTAGTCACATGAAAAAAAATAAGATTTTGAGCCGTTTCCAATTCAACCTAGTACGGTTGCTAGATACTTCGACAACTCATAAGTCCTTTATTCGGTTGATAGGATAACCTGGCTTATGAACATTAAAAGTCTCACAAATCCTTTTGGAATTAAATGAGGCTATTTTGACTTGTATAGAAATGACCTTATTTACAGCATTGAATCCGCTGTAAACTTCTTAGTCTCATTCAAGTATCAGTGTCTACTAGTTTTTTTAATTCTACCATACTTTCCTGTGCATGTTTTAGTAAATACTTGTTGTTTTACGCAATCAGTCACCTTATTTCTCTGTTTCTTTTCAGTTGAAGTCTAATCCATCCATAACAAATACTAAGGATACATTATCGTCGTCACTATCATCATCAGCTTCCTCAGGACAGCCAACTACTACTACTACTACCAGCAGTACAATTAAATCAGAGAAATCAGCAAACCTTAAGCGGACAACACTGAAATCATTGAACAGGTCGACTACTACAACTTAAATTAAAATATGGTGATAATATAAAGTTACTTTACTTTTCTGTTTCTTTCAAAATAGTTAACATTCAGAGATGGTAGGAAAATGTTTTCTTAAATATAAACTAATTTTTGCCAATTAGGAGATGTATATCTATGAACGTAGAGTTATACATTTTTATATATTCAGTTAATCATGTTTTAAACAATTTTTTTTATCTTTTGTATCTAATAACAAGCAGATATAGAAATAAGTGGATTCAGTATATTATGCATGACACAATGATGATGTTGTTGTCTTCATTCAAAATGACCTACGTAATTTTTCCACTGTTCCTCCTATAGACATTCATTGAAAATATCTACTTCTCTTAACTTATTCTTGTGCCTTTTTTATATACATAAGTTGTTTTCCAAGGAAAGAGTGAAATAATCGCATATAATTAAAATGCAGTAAAACAAAACCTTTTTTTATTTTAATTACAAAAGTGAATAATTCCAATATGTCTTAAATGAATATATTTTACAGAAGTTTTGCTTATGGTCGAAATAAGGAGTTGTAAGACTAATGACGAGTATCATTATTCATATACATATATGTAGGCATCTGGTAGATGTATTGTAATGAGTGGTGAAGAAGTATATAAATACAGTGATCGGTCACTGCATGGTAACCAACTTCATGATATCTAATCCTAAGTACTGCTCGAATTCTACCGGTCAGTTTACAGTGTTCTACCAAGCTAGGGGACTCATCCATCATCGCCATCTAGTGGGATAGATGTTAGTTCAACGAAGGCAATCCGCAGGAAGCCCTGAACTTAGGTTTCGTTCTGATTGCTTCCACATACCTAACATCTGTTCCACTGCATCGCGATGGTGGGTGAGTCACCCAGCCTGGTGGGACATTGCGAAATGACCGATAGAATTCGAGTAGCACTTAGGACTAGACAACACTAATGACCAATCAATATCTCTCATCCAGTCCCACACATTGCCAGTCGTGGCTCGAATGACTGAGAGGTAAGGTTTTTGAATACAACACTGCGTGACGCGGGTTCGAATCCCTGGTGGGCCATCATTTCCCTCGAAGTTGAAGGTATGTTTCGCTGACAAGTGACAAAAAGCACGAAACCTAGGTACAAAGTTTCTCGATGATTACCTCCATCTAACTAAGAGCATATGAATGCAAGCTAAAACCAGATTCCATGTTGCTTGGAAAACCTCATATTTGGTACTTGTAACAAAAGAAGAGCTGCATTATTATTTCAGAAAGTAGCATGCACCAATCAAAGAGAGTGGAAGTAATGAAAACCTGTAAAACTTAGCATGTAAGCGAACGGAATCTAGTTGCTATAGGTAACATACTGGCGATATATATATATATATATATATATATATATATATATATATATATATAATGCAATGTAGCAATACTGTTACGTTCTAGGCTACGATTCACGTTTGTTATGTGGGTGTTTTTATGATAGCTAAATAATTCATTGTTTTACTGATTCACGTGGAAATCACTGCCTTCCTTATTTATACTTCATTGTTTCGCATCCAGGAATCACCGTGCAAGATCAGGCAAAGGGTACCAAGCAAGTTGATTCGTGATGTTGTGAACTTTCATCGACTGAGGTAGCTTGGACATGTACTGCGCAGATCGAGTCACCGCCTACCATGACTTACCATACCAAGTGAGGTTGGACTAGGTTAAAAGAGGGATTAGGGTGGTCACAGCAAGATGTGGCACCAGTCGATGACGTTTCTGACTGTTGGTCTGAACAGTGTGGGGAGATGTAAACTACCTGGCTGAGGAATCAGTGGACATAGTTGAAAATCGATCACAGTGACTTCTTCTAAGGCCTGAATATTCGCAATAACCCGTTGCTTATTTCCCCACATAACTTTGTCTACTTTGATATCAGTCGTTTTCTATCCACCTGTTCTTTATATACTACTGTGAAGTGTGGCAACTTGAGCCAATGCACATGTGCACGACGTTCTATGCTGATTTTGTCTCTCCAGGACACAGTCCGATACTCTAGGAAAACACCTTGAAAGTTACCTATATAATCCCTTTGAGATATTTAAGGAGATGACACCCAAGAAGAGAACACTTTTCCTAGCAGTCCATTACTCCTCATAAAAAATTTGTGGTCAGTTTGGAAAAGGCTAAATCGGCTTTTCTAAATAAAACGCCTTGAAATTATGAATAACTACTCTTCTGTGTACTTAAAATTTATCTATCAAGTACATAATTTACCACCAGTTAACTTACTGAATAAAACTAGAAGAAGAAACGCATGTACTGTATCCAAACATAGATATTTTAAAGAATACTTCAAAGAATTAGCGAAGTCAATCACTAATGTACAACCAACTGATGGAATTAGAAAAAATGCTCTAATGTTGCTATGCGCCTTTGTAAAAATCTTTCTGTTTGTTCAGAATATAAATCAAAATCCATAAAAATACGAAACAAATCATACTGTCACAAAAAGTGTACAATTTGAGAGAAAGCTGATAAGTTAGTCTCACATATCACTTGCTTTTAATACATAAATATAACATGATTGCAAGAGAGAGAGAGAGATATATAGACAAGGAACAACCTTATTCATGCATATATATATTTTATATTCATGGTGATAGTTTATTTTATTTTTTGCATAAAAACCAATATTGGATACTGAATAGGTTCACATTTACACTGAAATCATCTTGCAGTGTACAAGATCAATTACTATTACGTAATGTTATACCACTCATAGAAATTACTTCCATAGATATATTTACACACTTGTGCAGACTATTTTTTACAGGGAACAATTATTCACTGAAAGACTGGCATATTTAAACATACAATCATATTTACTCAAAACACTGGATATAATTCCCATCCAATAGTAAACAGGATGGTGTATTATGTGTTTCGCCATCATTTCGACTACTCCAACTTGTTCGATGAATTAAAAATGGTGGTGGACAAGACACAGGTCGACATGAATGCTGTGGAAGTTCATAGACATCAATCACATTACCTGTATGTATATCCCATATACCAATATGATGATTTGGTAATAGTGAACAAGCAATTGTTGTCTGTAAGACAGGATCGACAACTGGAAAAGGTGGAATATGCGATGCAACTGACATTAGATTAGAACCATCTGAACCATAATATTCAATAACTGGTTTATTAGGGAAACGTTCATCCCATAATTCAATCAAACCACATCGTCGACTTACAATAAGACCTAATCGATCACCAGAATGTGTACCAAGACATTGTAAACTACTTATCTCCAAATGTACATTTGTAGCAACACATTGTGCAAGTGTAGTCCAATAACCTGTATGAAAATTAATTAGTTGAATATTTTTTTTATGAGGAGTTAAAGATGGTTCAACCAAGGATAGGAAACCTTTTTCACCGGACACTCCAGCCACATACATAAGTGATTGTCGACCATTAACCGATTCGATACACTTTGTTTCAGGATCATATGATTTCCATAGTGAAGCTTCACAACATGCTGTAAACAATAATTTTTTTCTGTTACGTTTAGGCAAATGACTGTCAGAATTAAGTACACATAAAGGAGTATGATAATTATAGTTGCTGATAAATACTTCCTTTCTGGTCAACACAGTTACAGAACGAGAACTGTACAGATTATGTTCACCTTCAGGTATTAGATACGGTGAAGTGAAGCGAAAAAGAGAAGGATTAAATGGAATGGTCAACTGTGAAGTCATTGTATGAGTTTCATCTGCAAGAGTGTTTTATCGCAAAAAAAAAGAAAAGAATGAACCGTTATAAAGTGCTAAAAAAATTTGTTTAAATCATCAAAGAAATATACACATGAAACCCAAAGAATCCCTCTCAGTCATAGAAATACTCACAAAACAATCTGCATGCATGCTGACTGATTGAACCAAAACAACCATATAAACGATTATGATATTATAAAAATACATTCATCACAATTTATGCTAGGTAGTAGAATGCTGCACAATGGTATTATGCGTAAAGTAGAAATATTTGATTATTTTATCATACAAAACTACTGGGTGATGATTGCGAAAGGGAAATGAAAATCTCGACCACAGCAGGATTCAAAACAGCTGCTTTCAGATTACCAACTCGGGGCTGTACCAACTGAACTACGAAACTCACCTCCTAACCAGATCTTAATTTCACTTCAATCACTCAGGGTTTTTATCAAGTTTTCATGTGAATCCGTTCATTGTAGTCACATTGGTTGGTCAGTATTTGACAACCATGGTTATCTCGGATTATCAAAGTGATAAGCAATATGACTCTCCACCTCTCTAAGTCAACTCAGTTAGAACCGAGACAAGAAGACTGACTGAGGACGATAACTTAAAAGAGTTATGCAGCACTAATGTTCATGTGTCGGTCTATGTTATTGATGTGCTCAAGTATAGCATAGGTTAATACATAACTATTTACGATCATTTTGAGTAAATTATTATTATTAGTCCCTTGGGCTCCTAATGGAACATGGGGCTTCAGTAGCACGTCTCCATTCCACTCTCTTCTCTGAAATCTTTTGAACCTGGTTCCACGACAGCCCACAAGCTCTCATTTCCTCGCACGATCTCCTCCATGTCACCCTCGGACGTCCAACTCGTCGCTTCCCATGGGGATTCCACTCGAGGGCCTGACGCGTGATGCCCCCAGTCGACCTTCTCAGTGTATGCCTGACCCAATCCATCTCCACTTCCTCCTGCATATTTGTTGGGTGATAGGTTCTTGGTTGGTTCGTCACCAGCCAGAGCTCCTTGTTGTTTATTCTTTCTGGCCATCTGATCTTTAGTAGCGAGCGTAAGCTTCGAGTAAATTAGGAAGATTTTTATCGTTACCAACCAAAACAGCATAAAATTACTTATTACTGACGTACCAATAAAATACAAATTCCTCATGATTGTCGAAATTTTTTTTCTTTTTTTTACTCATCTCTACCAATTTTTATACCTCTCACAATTTCTTTAATTCTTCCAATCGGATAAATAACAACGCAACTGTGTAGAGAAATCTCTATTCCCTTCAAAAATAACTTCCAAAAACACATGTCAGTGATCTATGGCACATAAACACAGTCGAAGTATGTTCAGGCTGGAAAAAGCCTGAGGTGACCAGACTAAAACATGACATCAATACATGAAGTCCTTGAGTGTTAGGTTAAACGAAGTACGGCGATCCAGACCAGCCGGTTACAGTCCACGGGACAACTAGTGTTTTGAGACTTTGGGTGATATGGCTGAGAACCGATGTCAGTGGTGCAGATGCATACACGCATTATCCTCATCGTAACTGCCATACTTAATCTCACCATTCTCTTATTCCTTCTTCCTCTCTTTTACTACTTTCTGCTGCTACTTCTACTTCCTTTGACCGATTTTCCTTTCCTTCTTTATCATTCATTTCATTGCCTTGTTACTTGATGTGCTTATAAGAGATGTGGCAACTTGGACCGTTACGCAGTAATGCCTAGTCCTGTGTTGATCTTCATAATGATGATGATGACGATGACGATTATGACTTGAACTCCTCTTCGTTAATTTATGCTCTGACAT
This sequence comes from Heterobilharzia americana, assembly GCA_944470555.2. Classification (NCBI taxonomy): domain Eukaryota; kingdom Metazoa; phylum Platyhelminthes; class Trematoda; order Strigeidida; family Schistosomatidae; genus Heterobilharzia; species Heterobilharzia americana. The sequence continues at coordinate 67,362,620 of OX104127.1, read as the reverse complement.
TGAGTGAAGCATGAAAAGATGATATGAAGTTAGTATTTCCACGTTATCAAGCAGTTTTAATATAAAAATGGCAACTGGTATTCAATCGCAAATCATCATGCACTTACAGTGTACGGTTGCTATCTTATATTAAAAATGGTACAACGAACTTTTAAATAACTCAAATAAACAAAAACTTTATCAATTATCGTTTAACAAAATCATTATCATGACGCTATGTTCAATGATTTCTACACGTAAGTAAAAGATAGACGAACAGCATCCAAGTGATGTACATTGAAGACAAGACAAACAATGATGATTACTTAATCCAATTATGTGATGTGCATTTAGACTAAAACCATGCCCTAATGTGTGAACTTTCGGCACAGTGATGCACATATTCGGCTTATATTCCAAATATTCGATTCCAATACAGTTTGCCTACTTAAATCAGAATAGTCCAGTAGCATAATTATTCCGAATATGGAATCCACAAGAAATGTGACTCACAACTAGGTATATTAAATTATACTTGGCTTGTAAGTTTTTTCATTAAACATCCACTTTTTTCCATTTTACATTATTTTCATCAGGATAGATCTATTCAATGGTTTTGTGTCTGAAAGGTTTTCCATAAAAACATGAGTGGTTGACAATGCTGAACAAATTAAGTGGAAGCAAAACACTCACCTATGGATGCTAAATGAAACTAATTTCAAATTTGTGATACACAAAAATGCCGTTCTCTCACTACTTCTTTGTAGGTTAACTTTTGAGATTAAGACTAGAAAGTAATAATAACCTCAAGGAAATTTCTGGTTTCAGTTTTGTTGCCCAAATAGCATCACAAACGTTCACACAATTTTTGAACATAGGCATATCATTTATACTGTAAGAAATATATGAAGTGATATACACATGGCTTCATCCTTACATGATCCAGATTAATTCCTCCCCCCCCCCTCACCCCCTATATTCCTCATACATTTTCTACCACTGGAGGGTTTCGGTCCTTCCAGAATGTTAATAATAACCAAACGGTCACTTTTTTGAAACTATCTGTTATATATTCCGAGAGGATATAATGCGCGCACTTGACTGACATCTAACTTCGTTCACAAGATCCACAGACTATGACCCGGACAAAATAGAAAAGACTGAACTGGATGGGAGTTTATTCCTACGAGAAGAATAGTCAATTAACCCACGAATACATGTGTGTATGTATATACATGATGTATGACCTTGTCCATAATTTGAGACATTAACATGGTAAAAGGAAGGATTGACCAAACAGCGAGTTACTTTGAAAATGGGGGTAAAATGAGCTACTGACTAGGTGGTAAAAAATGGCTCAAAAACGACAATTTAAAAATGTTTAGACTAATAAACTGTGTTTCATCTAAATCTGGAACCTTTCAACACTATCCTTCAATGTAAAGCATGACTCAGAAACCAAATGCACTGTTTAGATGTTCTGTTCCAAATACCATAGGTTGGCGATGGAAATGACAGATGAAACACAGGCTACTGCTAACCGTTAATTATAAAATGTATACGGCTTTTTACATGAACGTCCTTTGATTAGTATACAGTGAGATATTTTGCTTAGACATTTGGTTTTCTTTGAAACCATGCCAAATACATGAGGCCAATTTCAACTTCACTTTGTGAAAAAAGTCTAAAAAGAGAGTCAAGAAACAACTTGAGGTAGATTCAATAAAATTAAGTTTTGTTAACAACAAAACAACTTGCACTAACAAAGACTTGAAAATGTACCTTATTGACAGAAACAAGGGTACCGAACTGTTTCACAGCTAGATAATAATTAAACATTGTACAATTATCTAAGATCACACACAAACAGAAGTAACTGGAAAGTTCTTCCAAGTGTAGTCATTGTAAATGCTTACCTGAAACTTCAAGAGTTATTAAAGCACCTCCTGAGGTATTCTCAGTTAGCAAAGCGAGTTCTTTTCCTGGAGTACGCCAACGAAAGTCAAGAAAACGAAGGGAACCAAGTTGTCTAGGAAAGATTGCATTAACTTCGGATAACACAAATTTCTGGAGATTTTTAACCAATGATTCACACGTAATCCATTTGAAGGTAAAAGTTTGAAGAGAATTTGAGCTGATTGCATAAAGTGAATTGTTATCTGGATAAACCAAGGCATTGGAAATCTGTCCTCCTACTGGTATTACTTCCCTACATTTCTTATTTTGAAGAAAACAATGTGGCCAGTTACCTGGAAAAACAGTAATGTGAATACAACATTTTAAAAATGTAAAAAGTATGACTTATTAGATGCCTAAGTATGATTGTCAAAATTCTATCATGAGAGAACAGTGTTGCTCCAAACAAAGATTCTAATGATGAGTCACCATCTTACTCCAATAAACTTGAATCGTTCATTAAAAAGCAAAACAAGCAACAAGACCCAACCGGATAAATGTGAGACTTTGGGAGTAATAAAAGGTAGAGTCTGATGTTTCATGTCTTAATAGGACGAAATGCACGTCCTGAATTCCATTGTTAGCCACTAATAGCTAGATGAAAATATTGGATATGAATTCAGTATTCAGATATAGGTGATATTAGAAAAAATAATAACGGCTTATTATACTTCTCTGAGAAGCTCAGAAACGTAAGTGTAAAAGCTGTTTCATGAATAAGGACTGGAACGTGACTTATTTTCACCCTACAACTTGTCTGCACAGAACACACTAGTACAAATATCAATCATACTTACTATAAAACAGGGTTTAAGACCTCACCAACTTTGTATCTTGCAAGTGTCTCCATCTAACAAGAATGCATCTTTTGTATACTGTAGGTTGATCAAACAGTCTGTAATACGATATCAATCCCAGTAAAGTCAGAAAATGAGAACACCTCCACGTCTACGATAAAGTTAAATAAAAATAAAGGAACTAGATATGCTTGATGGACCCCACTTGATACTGGTTCACATAGACGACTTTCAACCAACGAACCAAAGGTTCGAGCCCCGCCCCACCTACCAAGGTCTAAGCAGCCAGGTGGTATCATCAATAACCCCTCACACAATAAATGTGGCTTATTGCCCACTGCATGAATGTGTAAAAGGTTGCTGACTGCATTTTGATTTCGATTCGATCCTGTGAACATGAACCACTGTCATGAGTAGCAGGGCCAAAAATCCAAGGATTATATACATATATATCAAGGTAGAAAGGTCAGAAAATGTAGGTGATGAGCTAGAATTCTGATGACTAGAAAGGACTTGAGTGCTGATAACAGTGTAAGGGTGGTTGAAGACTCCTAGTTGCACATCCAGCGTAAATTCTTTTTCTTAAGATGCCTGAAAAAGAAAGTGAGTTGGTAAAGATGATCTTAAGAACCTAAAGGCGTGATTGCAGAACCCAAAAGACGTCTGCTCCAGGTCGGTCACACAAGAAGACTGCAGAGTAAGGGGTGTGGGCTATTTTTGGGGCTGACGTTTTCTAAACCCCGCTCATTTCCAAGAAAAAAGGCATCAGCATGAACTGTTCATTATCCGCGAAGAAACACTTTGTTGCTATGATGTCCTACCGAGTCAGAGGTATGTCCTCCCCGTCATACCTCCTCCCCACTATAGGGTAAATTATTTACACTATGAAGGTCACTGCTGTTAATCCTACAACAATCCAACAAACATGGTCGGGTCTCAAAACACAATCGTTCCAGCCGGGACAGGTTACTGGGATCAGTGAGACAGGGAGATCCGACCACTACGTCAAAGTAGTAGGTGTTAATCAGCAATGACTGTGAAGGATGTAGATATGATCTAAAATCGGTTGTAACATATACAAGGCTGAAGAAAACCACCATCTGATCTGCTACGAACATTTCTTTTAATAGTCAAAACAATACATCGGAAATAGGCTTTACTGACCTCACCCATATACTCTATTTTTTGAATACAATTTTGTTTACCTTCATATCACTTTTTCTCATCCATCTTTTGTTTGCTGTAAAACGTGGCAACTTGAACTGACGAACTTTTGTGTCAGGTTTTACGTTGATTTTTTTGTGTTCATGTGATCTCATTCGCCGAATATTCAAAATAACCCCGAGTAAAATAGTGATGTTGACAATTAGGCCTTAGCCGAAACTGGTAATGCTATTAAATCTGAAGAATGACATTTTTTAAAAGTGAGTTTATTTGTGTTCAGAGATAATTTTAATCCATAGTTGAGTTATCTAAGTATTTACGTGAATGGGAATCAAACTTTATTCCGTTAGACTGGTGGTAGTTACCAGTTTAATTGTTTTTATATCAAACGTCGTTAATTGTACCGAATTGATCGTCTCTCTGTTGACATATGGGCTCCTGTGCGGGTGCCTCTATATTACCTGTGCTCTAATGACAGTAATGATGGATAGTGGCTAGCAGTGGAATCCAGGATGTGCATTTCGCCCTATTTGGGACTCGTCAGCTGCATGTACCTGCTCTGGCGTATGAAGCGATCGCTCCCGAGTCCGAATCCCGGTGGGAACAACATCAAGCACCGGGAAGCAGGTAGATCCGGTTGAAGAGTCCCAAATAGGACAGAATGCGCATCCTGGATTCCACTGCTAGCCACTGTCCATCATTACGGTGATAGTTATTGTTTTTGAATTCTCATTCAAGTCAATCAGAACCTACAACACCTTAAGGTTAATTCGTTTGATGCCTTGATATCCGCAGGCCTTAGTTACGCTGGTATGACTGTCACACATACTAACCAGTCGGTCAACAATTGCTAACTTGACGTGGTGGTCGTGCCTGTATGCCATCATGACCAAACGAGATATATTGGTGGGAACGCTTGTTCGCTCGAGGTTCTACCATACCAGGTCTGCTGGATAGTGGTGAGAAGAAAAGCGGTTGCTGTTGTAGTGTAAACTGCTACACTGTGATGGGGGTCTGAGGGCGAAGTCGTACTGCTGCTAGCTGCATGAGCTGTGACAGTAGTAAGGTGTTTTCGGTGAATGACCGGTAGTGCTACGCTGGTGCTGCCTGCCTTACGTGAAGGGTGAGGGGTTAGGAAACGTCAGCCAGAAAAACATCACACTCCTCCCTGCCTCACAGTCTTCCGACGCCAACAGTATGAGTTTTCTCTGTCCTGTGTTAAAACAATCAAATCTGGAAAAAATAACCGCCAAACAGATGCGTGACACTCCACAAGCAGATATTACACAGATTTTTTTTCTCTCTCGGGTAATTTAAAAAGAAATAGACTTCCATGGTGTGAGCAGCCAGGAAGTGTCAACCGCCTGCAAGCTTTCAGTAGTAAATAACACCCAATTAAAGATAACCTATCCTCTCAACTCAGTCTCCTCCTTTGACTTCAGTTCCTGATACTAATATTAAGTTTCTTACATCTCCAACCTCTCACTCTGCGACCATTGCTAACAATCAAAACCACTGAAACCTCATTCTTAGTGTGCCTCAAGACTCCCCCCCCCCATCGATTTCATGTTGGAGCTATAAATGTCCAAACCTTATGATGAATCAGACAGCAAGCATCGTTAGCCACAACTCTGAAATCTCGAGTTATGAATGTTTGCGGTGTCGCTGAGATATGTACACAGAAACCAAGCATGGTTATTAAATCGACCTCTTTGGTCAATACAGTGAATCTTCGAAATTCACTTTGCGATTATACGAAAACCCAATGCCTAGCTCTCGTCGACTCAGTGCTGTACGCATACCATTCAATTGTAAAACAGAAAGTGAGCTTCTCAATTGGATACCAGTAAACAGCCGTCTAGGTGCTGTTCCACGAAATGCATCTACAATAAACAAGGAAGGATAGGGAGACTAGTCGATGCCAATTCATAGTCCACACACACACACACGCACACACACACCGACTGCAGTTCGGATGATGTAAAGGACGAATTTGACGAGAAACTGTCGAATGGCTATAGAAAGTAAAACGTTCAGATATGGTCATTATGGCAAGTGACTTAAACGCTTAAGTAGGGAAGGTGATCCAATCGGCACGCATCTAGAAGTTATTTACGGAGTCCCACTCCCAACGAACAAACATTGGTGATCATCTGTTGTAACGTTGCACCGACAATTACTCGTTTCTGGCCAACACTAACTTAATGCATTAAGGAGAGACACTCACATGGCCTCCGCTGACTCCAAACCAACGATGGACACAGACAGATCACATTGCTATAAACCATCGTTGGAGAGGATGAGTGGAGGTTGGTCGCTCTTTCTGGAGTACATGTTCGCACCCCAGCCATGCATTAGTTCGGGCTCGTCTATTTCTGAACCTCAGTGGTACCAGACAGACAGCAGTTAGGCCTTAGTGTGCTGAACTGAAAGATGAAAGCGCCAAGTATGAATTTAGGGAGGAGTCAGCTACGCATTTATCAGAACATGACACCAATGCTCATCATGAGGAAACTTGGTGTGATATTATGTCTGCTGCAGGATCAGCAACAAAGACAGTTGGTAACCTACACCCTTTAAATATGCAAACGCCATTGGATGTCTGCGACGTCATCCAAACTGTTTCATGAGAGAAGACTGATTCCGACTACAATTAAGAGTGAAATCAACATGAACGGAACTTTTGGTCAACAGTCTTTGCAACGATCGGAGACAGTGAGAGGGGTAGAGAAGAGATTAGTGTTAGGTGACACAAGCCAACTACTTGGGTTTATTGACCATATCGACAAGAAGACGATGGCCAGTGAAGCCATCACTGAAAGGAATAGGATCTTGACAACCTTACAAAACACACCTCCAGAACGTTGGATACAACACTACGAAGAATTGATCAACTGGCTCACAGTAGCGTTTCAGTTGCCCAGTATTCAGCCTCAAACTGGATGGAACATATATATCGGTCCTGTGACTCTTCTCGAAGTTGAGAAGAATGTTCTTAACCTCAAACGATAAAAAGCAGTTGCACCTGGTAGTTTGATACCAGAATATTATAACGGAGGTAGGAAATTACTGAGTAGAGTAACAGAAAAACTGGGTAGTGCATGAGAACCAGAGGTAGTCTGGTCAGACTGGTATAAACAGGGAGAGAAGTCTTCCTGTGAAAGCTATAGGGGAATTAGTTTGACCAATATTGTGTCCAAGATCCTAGGCCCCATATCTATCGGACGCCTAACTGGAGCTCAAGAACAGAAAACTCGAGAAAACCAGGCAGGTCTAAGACCTGGACGACGGTGAGTCAATCAAACCTCCACACTTCGACAGGTTCTGGAACACAGCCATACTTACCAACGCCCGACATTTACCAAATTTCTTGACCCGGTGGCATTTCACTCTGTCCCACTAACCCGTTATATTTAAATTGTTTTTTTCACATAACTCTGTCTACTTTGATATCACTTTTTTTCTAGCCACTTGTTTGTTTTTTATACCACTATAAATCGCTGCAAACTGAACCGATGCGCTTGTGTACGACGTTCTATGTTGATTTTTTCTGTCTATTTAGTCCGAAAAATCTCTCGATCTAAAGGCAATATTCGATTTCACAAAAACAAGCATTTTGTGTTGTTGAAAAATCAGAGGGACATCAAGCAAATACATTCCAGCTAGTCTATGCACAACTAAACTCTCATGAGCATGTGTTAATTTCGTGCGCAACTAATAGAGTTCAACAGGGATGTATATTTCTATGGCTTGCATAAATTGATGTACATTAACAAGGATAGTAGAAATTTTTGATCAGAAATGTTAAACTTGGAGTACTATTTGATTGTTATTCTCTTTTTGTATAAAAGGTTTTTTTTATTTTCCTGTCGCTACTTGTTATAACTTCGTTGTCAGCTGCAACATTGTTGTAGTGACTTGGCATACCCTAAGGTACATATGTATGCGGATGTTTGGACAATAACATTCAGATTCCACCCCTTGATGGTCGCTCAGTTTTCTAGATAAGTGGAAAAATCGGTACGATAACAAGTGTGTTGCAACTTCAAGAATATATACAAAATTCAAGGGTATATCTATATTTACAATGACCTTGGCTATTTCCAGGCCTTTCTAGATTCGAATGTTCTATTAATTTTTATCTCTTAAAACAATCTGATATTCACACATTGGTTCACATGCTTTCTCCTGAAACTTAAGGCCTCAAGGATTTACGGCTTTTATTGGAATTTTGGTAATCTTATTCCACATTATAATACCACCCCCCTTGAAACAGAGATGACTGGAACAATGGTATCGTTTGATTGGCAACATTTTGTTGGATAGTAAAAAATCTTTTTTTTTAATGATCTTCTGTTGTACCTGTGTTGTGAGGTAGTTCGTTACCATGGCATTTTTAAAATTGAAATTGTTACACATATTCTCCAACTTCAATAAACTAAATTTATTTAGGCTTTTGTAAGTGCCTGAACAACTGATATGCTCATCAGCAACAATCTTAAGGGCTCTTCTATTCAGGGATTTTTCGCGGTCGAGAGTGCTGCATTTTTGAAGCTCATAGGTCATCTCTCTGTTCTTGAGACTAGTCTTCTGTAAGTTACATAGAGTTTTTCCGCGTATCCTCTGAAGCATGCATTGACTCATTTGAGTAGGCAGTGCTGACGTACTATTTTGGTTCTGATTTCAAGCAAACCTCGGTGCTGTAAATGATAGCCGGAAATCATGCATACAGTATGAGCCAGGGTAATATAGGAGTAGTTAATTCTATATTAGATTTGCTTACTTGATATACATCACACAGTATTGAAGTACTATTTACTTGATGACCTTTCGAGCATAACTTATAAATCATAACCTAATATGGAATTACATTTTACCACAGTACCCCAGTTTTACACTTATATCAGTAGGAGTAGTTGATTTAACTGATAAGCGACTCCGTTATGCGATGAACTGCTATAGCCAATACCATAGTTTACTGCCCTGATACTGTGCTACTGACCGCCTGATGCACTGTAAGGGACCTGTAAGTTTGCATGAATTCGAGGTTTTCCAGTTACCTACTGGTTAGTGGACGTGATGCCTGAAGCGGAGCTGGCTTGTAGACGATCCTGATGACCATTTTCTCGTATGGAATCTGAAGATTATTGTTATATATAGATATCATCATCATCATCATCATCATCATCATCATCATCATCATCTATCACTATAGGGCCAGGCATTACTGCTTAACGGTCCGAGTTGCCACACCTCATATAAGTACATCAGGTAAAAAGACAGTGAGATGCAGGATGAAGATAAGAAAATTCAGTCAGAAGAAATATAAAGTACGAAAGGAGAGAAAGGAAGAATGGTGTGTTTACATCTGCGCCACTGACATCGGTTCTGAACCACGTCATCTAGAGTCTCCAACCACCGGTTCCTCTTTTCCCGCAGACCCCAACCAGCTAGTCTACACTGCCCCACATGACTCAAATCAACAGTCAAAGACTTCATGTTTTGCTGTCATGTTTTAGTCTAGGCGCCTCAGGCCTTTTTTCAACCTGAACCTACTTCGGCCAACATTGTGTGACAAGGCAATCGGTGACTAGGCATACGTAACACGTGTCCCAACCATCTCAGTCGATGAAGGTTTACAACCATATCAACTGATTTACCTCTTCTCCCTAAAACTCCACATCTGACTTCTGCGTTACTCCCCTAGTGACACCACGGAATATGGCCTATACTACGAAGGCAACAGTGGTCAAACACCTGAAGTCTTCTCGTATTTCCCACCTTCAATGGCCATGTTTCACAGTCATACAGTAGAACAGAGTGGACTGCTATGCAGTACACGCGACCCTTAATAGACAATCGGATACCACGGCGGCGCCACAGGTGGCGTGAATTAGCAAAAGCCAGCCAATACTTTTATAGTCGTGAAGAAATTTCGTCGGCCACTGAGCCACTAGGGCTGACCCTACTTCCCAGGCAAGTGAAGTGGTCGACACACTCAACCACTACACTCTGTATTGTTAGCCGAGGCATCATTGAAGACCAATTCTCCATCATCATTATCAACATAGGACCACGCATTACTGCGTAACGGTCCGAGTTGCCACACCTCATACCATCACTTCAAGTAAAAGGTAGTGAGGTGAAGGATGAACAGGAGTGACAAAATGGTGAGATTCGGTACAGCGTCGTTAAGATGAGGATAATGTGTGTATACATCTGCGCCACTGACTTCGGTTCTGAGCCATATCACCTAGGGTCTCCAACCACTGGTTCCTCTTGTCCCGTGGACCCCAACCACCTAGTCTGCATCGTCCTACATGGCTTAAACCAACAGTCAGAGACTTCATACATTGGTGCCATGTTTTAGTCTGGCCACCTCGGGCCTTTTTCCAGCCTGAACCCACCTCAGCCAACATTGTGTGACGAGGCAATCGGTGACTAGGCATACGTAGTACGTGTCCCAACCATCTCAGTCGATGAAGGTTCACAACCTCGTCGACTGACTTACCTCTTCTCCCTAAAACTCTACACCTAACTTCTGCATTACTCACATGGTGACACCACGGAATACGTCCTATACTACGAAGGCAACGGTGGTCAAATACCTGTAACCTTCTCATGTCTTCCACTTTCAATGGCCATGTTTCACAGCCATACAGTAGAACAGAGCGGACTGCTGTGCAGTACACGCGACCCTTAATAGACAAACGAATATCACGGCGGCGCCATAGGTGGCGCAAATTGGCAAAAGCCAATCGAGCCTTTTGTATCCGTGCAGAAATCTCATCGGCAACTAACCCACCGGGTTGATCCTACTTCCCAGGTAAGTGAAGTGGTCAACACACTCAACCACTTCACTCTCTATTGTTAACCGCGGTACCGCTGAAGACCAGTCCTGGAGCAAAAATTTGCATTTGGGTGGTGAAAATCGCATCCCAAACATTCTCAAATTCCCACTCAAAGTGTTCAGAAGACTCTGCATCTTGTCAGCGTCTTCACCTAACAGGACTATGTCATCTGCATATTCTAGATCTAAGGAAAATTCACCTGTGACGGTCAACGTCTTTGTAATTAGGTGACGAGAGGGAAACCTCCATAAGAATATCTATGATAAAATTAAATAAGAATGGGGATAGTGGGCATCCTTGACGGACACCACTTGATGAGTATAGCTCCCTGGACAACTCACCATAGGCTCTAACATGCCCACAAGTGTTCGAGTAGAGAGCTTTCAATAAGGTGATGTACTTACTAGGCACGCCTTTCAGTGACAGACACTGCCATAAGACTTCTCGATCAACGGAGTCAAATGCCGCCTTCAGGTCGAGAAATACAGCTATTGTCGGGCGTCTGTAAGCATGCCTATGTTCCAGGACCTGGCGCAGTGTGAATATTTGGTCGATACATCCACGGCCAGGTCTAAAGCCTGCCTGGTTTTCTCGGGCTTGCTGTTCCCGAGCTCCACTCAGGCGTCGGAGAATTATAGAACTTAGGATCTTAGACACTATGTTTGTCAGGCTGATTCCTCTGTGGTTATCACAAGAGGACTTCTCGCCTTTCTTGAAGACTGGGATGATCAGTGACTTAGACCAGTCGGAGGGGATCGTATTTGATTCCCATATACTGGCTAACACTTCCGTTAGCCTGACTAAGAGAACTCTACCACCATTCTTGTATACCTCAGCAGGTAGTCCGTCTGGTCCTGCTGCCCTTCCCGTTTCAGGCTACCTACCGCTTTCTCAACTTCTTCTAGTGTTGGGGGACCTGTCTCTATGTCCCATTCAGGGTCCGACTGGATAGCGGGCAGCGCAATGGTGGCTGGAGGCCAGTTAAACTGTTCCTCAAAGTGTTCTGCCCATCGTCCCAGTCGCCTTCCCTGCGAGTGAATCGCCGATCCGTCCTTCTCCGCTATAACCTCACTAACTGTTGTTGACCATTTCCCCCCAGTCTCCTTAATAAGTCTAAATAACTGTCTACTGTTACCGATCGCCGCTGCCTTTTCCATCTCTTTAGCCTTTGCTGCCCACCACTGTTCACGATCGTTGCGCAGACTTTTCGTCAGTTTATTTTTAAGTTGCGCTCGCTCTTCATTGTACTCAGAGCCTGCAGGGATGCATTCACGTGCATCCATTAGTTTGGAAGAAGCTGCTGATATCCACTGGCTCTTTTTAGCCATTATCTTGGAGTCGGCTACAGTCTCCAGTGCTGCTTTTACAGTAGACTGAAGATGGCACCAAGCTTCTTCTGGATGAGTGACAGTCTTTTGTTCCGATAACTGCCTAGCCAACTTCTCACTGAACACGGCTTTGGTGTTTTCGTTGTCCAGCAGAACTCGTAGTGGTTTTGTTGCCAAATTTTTTCTACGTCCATTGAGACGCAGGCATATACGTGCTCGGACCAACGCATGATCGCTGTCCAAACACGTACTCCAGAAGGAGCGGCAGTCTTCCACCGATCCTCTCCAGCGATGACTAATAGCAATGTGGTCTATCTGTGTCCATCGCTGATCCAGTCTAGTAGTGAGTTTTCTGCCCTAGTGCTTAATGCTATACCCACACCTGCAAGACCATGAGAGCTAGCTATCGAATCTCCAGAAACTCGAAGGGTGAATTTTGCGGATTCACCAGATTGGTCAGAAGAGGTCAGGTGAATAACCACACTTAGGTCCTGTGTGCGTGTCTCACGAACACAACACACATCCATGCCCGAGTTGCTAGAGTCTTTGCCAACGAAGCCTGTTGACTGATTTGATGGAGGGTGCGGACATTGAAGGCTCCAATATGTAATTTGGAACGTGGTTTGAGGAGACCAGTAATGCTGTTCTGTGGACTCAGATCGTTGTCGAAGGCTGCAGAGGTAGGAGAAGTTGAAGATGATGCAGCATCATTAATTAAGAGACATGAAGGAAGATTAGAAGGTAATGATGGAGGAGGTGGATAGCAGTCAGAAGAAACTTGAGTGCTGACAGAGTTGTGAGGGCGGTTGACGCTTCCCGGCTGCCCACACCGTGGAAGGCTATTTCTTCTTAAGGTACCTGAAAGAGACTTGTGTGACTGCAGAGCCCATCGGACATCTGCTTGAGGCCTGTCACACCCAGCCTTTTGAGTATGATTATTTTGAACTTTTGTATTTTGGGGGCCGGATGATCGAAAGGAAACGACAAGTGAACCAACACCGCCGGCCCGGCAGACCGTGGGGCATGGTGGAGTGTGTTATTTTTGGGGCCGACCTTTTCTAACCCCCCCCCCTCCCACTGAGAAGGCAGCATCAGCATGGCACTGCTGGTCATCCAAGGGAAACACCTTACTGATGTCACACCCCATCCAGCTAGCAGCAGTACGACTTCGCCCTCAGACCCCCATCATAGTGTAGCAATTTACACTATAACAGTAACTGCTTTTCGTCTAACCACTATCCAACAGATCTTTCTGGTATGGTAGGACCTCGAGGGAACAAGCATTCCACCAGCATAGCTCGTTGGGTCATTGTGATATGCAAGCCTGACCACCACGTCAAGGTAGCAGCTATCGGTCGGGGAAGACCAATTCGGGGGCAACAATTCGCATTTAGATGGTGAAAAAATCAGGCTACATGAAGTAGTCACTACAAGGATATAACAAGTAGTGACGAGGTTGTATAAAGTGACAAGAGATTTAAAAGTTTTCTGTTTGAGTTTCTGTTTCGTTTTCTGTTCACTTTCTCCGTGTGTGCTCTAGTAGCTCGAACTGATAAACTTCTGTGCCAATTTCGTCCTACACTTAATGTAAGTCAGATGTATGAAGTTCCCAGTCGTTAAGTTTGATCTGTTGCAAAGATAACAGATTTCAACACATCTCAACGGTCTAATTACTCGATCCCTAATCAAAATCACAGGTTCGAACCCATCCTATCTACTTGTGTGGGAATTCAGGTAGTGTTATTTGCACTCCCAATACTAGGATGCTATATGTAAATAGGCACAACTTTAGTATGTTACTTTCCTTACACATGTGTAAAATGTCTCAGTCAAGTAAAACTCATACATTCAATACATTATCCTATGGTTTATTGCCATAGGTGATAAACTGTTTTATTCGTGCAGAATCTATGAATGAAAAAACGTTCCAAATAATTAGCTTTATCGTTATACAAACCTTCAACAAAATTAGATCTGAGTAAAATAATAATGGAAACTATCATACGGAAAAAGATCACATCCAATAACATACGTAAAGCGCTAGAAGAAAGTGAAGTTGATGCTTCACGAAGACTCAATAATTGAAGGATATTTTGGAGTTTTCCTCTACGAACAGAAAACATCTGATCAATTTTACGCTGAATTTCTGTCTTGGCATAATAAGCATCTATCATCTTTTGAGTAACGAATCCGGGTGTACCATGATTCTCAATCTTGAAGTATCTTTGCTTGTATGGTCATAAAAGTAGCCGGGTATATCTAGTGTTTAATAAATGTTACTACAATATGTTACCTGATGATTTCCACATAATACGAAGAACAGAATCGAGTATTTATAATGGCACCAACTGCTACACAAATTAAACAGACTTGTTCATGATTCTGAAACAAATAGTAAATAATAAACATTACGGTCACAAAGTAAAAACTGGGTAATTAATATCAAATAATTGTTAAAGATTATACATCACAAAGTGAACCAAACAGAGAAATTCTAGAACTTTGCACACGATGCGATAAAAGATAATTTGCACACACTTAAAGCGTAAATCTAGAACCGCTGACTTGGAAGTTTTTGCCCAGACGCTATGGTTCAACGAAAAACCAGTCACAAAAACTAACTTCAATACTTACTTAACATAAAACTTCAAATAGCCTAGCACTCAACAATAGCATCAAATACCATGTGCCGTTTCACAGTTATCTACTAAAGGGCTTGGTTTTAAGTATTTATGTGGGAGAGAAAAATTAAGTTATTCAGTTGGTGGTGACTAAAAGTGGAATCAATAACATTTTTCATCCCATAGGCGATTCTTCAGTTGGATATACGGCGACCACACAGCCATGACGTCGCGACTAGGATTCAAACACAGTAGGCATCTATGAAACCCTTTAGTCAACTGAGTTAAGAGAGCCGCTTCGTGAGCAGTTGGTGTCAGCTGTTACTTAGCGATACTTGAAATATTTCAGCATTAATTTGACTGTACCAAATCAGTCAGTCTGCGTTATCACACAAGCTTAATGAACGGACATCTCGATATTGCCTTGAACTCCATTTGATGGTATCAAAAATGCAGATAAATTCATTTGACGAGTCTTAAATGTAACAAGACGGATGACCTCTATTCCACTACTAGCAGGAATTTGAAAATAAAGGTTAGTGAAAATATTAAACTTTTAAAAGAAGCCAAAGAGTGAATACACCAGCGCCACTGTGATCGATTCACAGCCATGTTACACAGTAATACTGGGTGTCACTGTGAGTGACTGAATGACTAACTGAGACTAAGTTGTAAAGCTTTGATAGCAAAGTCTAGAAAAATGTGCACGAAAAAGGCAGCTTATTGAGGTTTCCCTGTTATCCTAAAAGAATTTTACTTTCAAGTTAAAAGAAATTCCTCATAAACGATGTTATCACAATACTTCTTAATGTTCAAGAGGAAGTTATAGATGATTAAACCAAGGTTGAAGTATTGTTAATGTATTTTAGTCAGATATTTTCGGAATACCGTAGTGTATATTAGGCAACTGTTCGCAAGCGCGACTAGAAAATGAAACCAATGCCCATTTCCAATGCACTTAGCAACTTTGAGCACATTCGTGCAGTAGGCAATGAGCCACATCTATTGAGTGAGGGCTAATTATACCAGAGAGAAAATTTCCTTCTGACTCAAATCGGTATGTTCACAACTTTGTCAGTGTTGTGCTAGATAAGATTCAATCTCTAGGCCCCAAATCTAGAGATCATGTACAGAAAACTAGTGAATTTGATACTGATATAATTTGGAAGCTAGTTTTCTCAAACATCTGACATGGTTGAATCATCAGATAATGAAGTGACCAGGTTCAAAACCACGTTATTCAACGGCTACTAGCAGTACAAAAATGGCAGGAGTTCTACAAACAGTTTGTTTTCGAAACAAAGTGGGGAGGCTTTTCAAAATTTAAGGATGAGTGGAAAGCTAGTTATGAGTAAGCCAGACAAGGGAAGAGTTACAGCGTAATTGGAAAGGGAGATTATGTAGACAAAATGAATTCGCTTCCCAGCGATCAAACCACGTTCCAGAAGCTCAGTGATTCTAGAGATTTGAATACGAGAGCGGAAAACTAGCTGACTGTTTTAAAGAACTGAAACAAACAAATAAAATCTCAACAGCATTGCATAATTCACTGAAGCCCACAGGCTGTTGCATACCACAGATTTATAGTCTACATAAAATTCAAAAGCTTCCAATTCCCCTTAACCCAGTCCTAGATATATCTGGCTTGTCATATCATAAAGTCAAAAAATGGCTAATCTAGATCCTAAGACCCCTTCATAAACTAGTTGTAAACAGTGTGAAGGATATCTTCGATTTTGTCTCCGGAGTGATAGAGGTAAATGTGAATGGGAAACGCATGATATCGTTAGATGTATCATCATTATTCGCCAACGTATCGCTCACTGACACAGTCAATTTCATATGTCAACAAGTGATATAGAAACATATCAAAATTGAAGTTCCTGAGTTTAACCTTAAGGAATTACTTCTTAGTTGTACAGTAAATGTACAGTTTTCCATAATGCACGTCGTAAACAAGTAGACGGAATCACAACAGGCTCGTCATCCTTGCAAACTTCTATCTGGCCAAACTAGAGAATGGAACATTGAAGGACGATATCAACAGGCTAGAAATGTAATATAGATAAATGGGTGGCACGTTTATTACCACTGACCAGAAAATGGATAAGAGAGAACTGCTGAGGAGTTTTAACAATACACACCCTTCACTTGCCTTTACTTGTGAAGAAGAAGAACGCGACAAAACGCTAAATTTTCTTGTACTTTCTATTGAGCAGACGGAGATGCATCACTGAAGAATCATGGACAGAAGAAGCAAATCTGCGTGTCAACATACACACTTCCTTGGTCTCACACCTATACGATACAAAAGAAATTTAATGAAATGTTTCGAACCTAGAGCAAGGAAAATATGCTCAGACGATACTCTAAAGAGAACCTCGCCATGCTAACTAGTTCACTAGTTACTAACCGGTCCTAAGCCCGGGTAAACAGGAAGGTTGGGCATACGGCTAGCAACCTTACCCCGTAAAACAAATCTAATCTAACTTCAAAGCACAAACAAAACATAAAAATTATAAAATTATTCTTCGCTTCAATCGGAGAGACGAAATGACGCCAGCTGGTGAAAACCTTCAGGAAGCCAATTGGCCGATGTCTTCTATCCCACGATGAAAGCGAAAGTAAACGTGGGGACATGGAATGTCCGCACCATGTTTGAACCTACCAAGGCAGCCCAGATTGCAAACGAGATGAAGAGGCATCACATTGAAGTGCTTGGAATTTGCGAAAGCAGATGGAATGGGAGTGGACTCTACAAACTGTCAACTGGAGAATCAATAATCTACTCCAGTATTGTCACCCAGACGACAACCACGAGCACACTGAGTTATGGAGTGGCTATCATGATGTCCCCAACAGCATCGAAGGCTCTCATGCAGTGGGAACCAATCTCCTCCACAATCACGATCATGACAGCAAGGTTCAACTCAAAAGGAAGGAAGGAAGGTCACAATCATACAATGCTACGCTATGCACCTACAAATAATGCAGAGCAAGAGAAAAAGGAGAAGTTCTACAGACAACTGCAATCAACACTGGACAAGACTCCACTCCAATTGGCGATATCAAAATTCTAATGCGTGGGGCGACATGAATGCCAAACTGGGAGGGGACAACACAGGAAGAGAACTAACCATGGGTCGAGAAGTGCTCGGTGAGGTGATGAACGAGAATGGAGGATTGTTTGCAGAGTCCTGTGCATTCAATGATTTGGTGATTGGAGGCGATGCAGTGTGTTCAAGCACAAGGATATCCACAAAGCGAGCGACATGGATTTCACCAGACACCAGGACACACTAAAAATCAGATCGACTTTATCTCAATCTCAAGAAAGTGGAGATGGAGACGCGGTCTACTTGACACAAGGTCAAGAAGAGGAGCAGATGTAGGTTCACACCACTCACTATCTAGTGCAAGCAACCTACCTTCCAAATCAAGTTGAAAGCCTCCAAGGAAGCTGGTGATAGACCACAGATCAAGTGCAACACTCAGAAACTGAAGGACGAAACTACAAAGGAAATCTTCACGCCAGTCAGCATCAAGACAAAATGGGAGATATCGAGCAACATCTCTGAAGAAGCCTGTGTGGAAGAACACTGGAACTCTTTGGAAGAGATGTGGAAAGAAACCTGCACAACCGTATTAGGAAGGAAGAAGAAAGAAGACAAAGAGTGGAATGGATCACGACGGACACATGGAAGCTGATAGAGCAGGAGAGGAGGATGGTGAAGCAGAAGATAAACCAGTGCAAGGATGAACGACGAGAAAAGGAACTGAGTACAACGTGTACAAAACACTACACTGGACAAAGAAGTGAAGAAGAGTGCACGCAAAGACAAGAGACACTTCCACAACACACTGGCAAGTGAAGCAGAACAGGCTGCAGGTAGGAGAGATAGAGACCTGACAACATTGTATCAAATAACCAGGTTACTCGCTGTCTGGGAAGAGATCAACGCAGACGAAACCAATAAAAGGTGATGACGGAAATGTAATTACGAAAGAAGAGAAACAAAGGAAACGATGGGCCGACCACTTCAAGAAGCTCTTGAATCGACCATCACAACCACCTGCACTTCGTCCAGAAATACCACCTGCAGCCCAGCCACAGAACTACAAGTGAACATAAATCCTCCAACAAAAGCGGAAGTCCTGAGCGCCATTAAGCTACTGAAATGCGGGAAAGCAGCAGGACCGGATGGGATTCCGTCAGAAGCACTGAAAACAGACGCAGAGCCAATAGCGGCGGACATCCTCACACCACTAGTGCAGAAGGTGTGGAAGGAAGAGAAGGTACCTGGCCATTGATTGGAAGGGTTACCTTGTCAAACTCCCAAAGAAGGGAGACCTCAGTGTCTGCAAGAACTGGCGTGGGATCACGCTCCACTCCTGTCCACCCAAAGCGAGCACAATATTAAGCCGCATCATGCTGGAGAGACTAAAGGATGCGCTGGATTCAAAACTACGACCCGAACAGGCTGGCTGGCTGGCTGGATTCACGAAGTACAAATCATGTGCAGACCAAATTGCAACGCCACACTACGCATCATCATAGAACAGAGTATAGAATGGCAGTCAACTCTCTATATCACCCCAACTTTATCGACTTTGAGAAGGCCTTCAACAGCGTCGACCGAGAGGTATTTTGGAAACTGCTTCAATACTACGGAGTACCGCAAATCTTTATCAGCCTCATTCAACAACTATATGAAGATGCCACATGCCAGCCAAGTAATTCACAATGGGAAGCTCAGTGATGCTTTTGAAGTGAAGACAGGAGTGAAACAAGGTTGCCTACTATCACTCATGATATTCCTAATTGTGATGGACTGGATCATGCAACAAATAGTGAGGAGAGAGAAGAGAAGGACACGATGGACCACGGAAAAGAACCTAGAAGACTTGGATTTCGCCAATGACTTGTGTCTGACGTCGCACAAACTTGAAGATCTACAGGCGAAAACTAACAAGTTGACAGAAGAGGCAGGGCAGCGAAGGAAGACGGGACTTCAAGTGAACGTAGAGAAGACAGAGGTGATGAAGATACCCAACCACCACCAACAACAACAGCAAACTCCAATCACCATGAACGGAAGAAACTTAAAGGAAGTAGCCTCCTTCACCTATCTAGGAAGCACTGTTTCAACTACAGACGACGCAGGCACAGACGAGGATGTCAAAGTCAGAATCGGAAGAGCAAGCCAGGCCTTCCTGCATTAACCTGAAACCAGTGTTGAGATCTTCTGCACTCAGCATGTGGAACAACATCCGGATTTTCAACACCAACCCAGTCAAGTCAATGCTTCTGTATGGTTCAGAGACTTGGCGCGTCACGAAAGGGATTTCCAATAAACTACAGACATTCATCAACAACTGCTTACACTGGCTCGCTACTGAAGATCACATGGATTGCCAGAAAGAATAAGCAACAAGGAGCTCTGGCTGGTGACGAACCAACCAAGAACCTATCATCCAACAAATATGCACTGGAAGGAAGTGGAGATGGATTGGGCATACACTGAAAAGGCCGACTGGGGATATCACGTGTCAGGCCCTCGAGTGGAACCCTGATGGGAAGCGACGAGTTGGGCATCCGAGGTGGTGACATGGAGGAGATCGTGCGAGGAGGAAATGAGAGCTTGTGGGCTGTCGTGGAGCCAGGTTCAAAAGATTTCAGAGAACAGAGGTCACTGGAGACGTGCTACTGAAGCCCTATGTCCCATTAGGAACCCAAGGGACAAATGATAATAATAATAATAATACTCTAAAGAGTGAGTTAGATTCCATTTCGAATTCATCAATTGAAATAGGTTTTCCTCACAGCTTTATTTTGAAAAAAAGCATATGAGCAGATCAGCGAGAAGACTTGAAGCACCAACTATTAAAAGGAATCACTATTCACAGAGGTACAATTTAATGGAGATGTACTTAGTGAGATTCTGTTTTACAGACTACCGAGGACCATCAAGGGAACGTTTTATTCAACTAACCTGTCCATAGTTTTCTATTCAACGATTTGTTTTGTGTCGAATAAAGTTTCGCCATTTCTATGTGTATTTACCAACTTAATTGCTCCTTGGAGATAGTCATACTGGGCGTACGACTAGACAAGTTAACAATGTATTACCGAACACCTACCTTCATGACAAAGAAAAGGACAGATTAAATCTATAAGCTCTGTTTCGTTGCATCTAGTTCATAATGGTCACAAAGTTGATAAGACGAAAGCGTTCGAAGTGATTTACCGCATACCACCGAACCTTTCCGATGGAGTTCGAATTCCTCTTTTACAAATAGCTGAGGCAATAAGAATTCGAACGAACAATCCGAAGCTCTGTATTTAGAAGAAATTTGTACAGCCTTTATGTCTGCCATGCCCAGGGAAAACTTAATAAATGACCTTATCTGTGAATTTCAAAATGTACTTCTTATTTTTATTTTTTGTCACCCCTTTTACACTACTGCTCTATTTAGATTCCAATTTTTTTTACTGACTTCATCCACCAGTATCACATAACGTTACTGTCATTTTCCCAAGCTTTGATCTACTTTGGCTGTTTGTGAACACCTGTTCACATTGTCGTGTCATTTTGAACATTCTCAGTCCATTATCCTGACCGGCAGCTGCTACCCTGAAGTGGTGGTCGAGCTTGTATATCACGAAGACTCAACGAGCTGTGCTGGTGGAATGCTTGTTCCTTCGAAATCCTACCATACCAGAAAGGTCTACTGGACAGTCATTCGACAAAAAGTAGTTACCCTAACCCTTAACATGTTCTTAAACAATGAAATGAGGCATTATGGCTGCTTAGATCAGTCATCAGTCATCCAAAACCACAGGATGTATGTCCAACTACATATTCCATATTACAAGCCAGTTATTGCGGCATAAAAAGGGCCGTACGTGACCGGTCTCTACAAAACGCCCCATGGGCTTTGTGACCACGCACCAACCCTTCTTTTTCAAGTACTTCAAGATCTAGACCTCCACGGTTTGTGCATCCGGACGTGTCAACCGCCCCCACAACTCTATCAGCACTCGGGTCCCCTCAAACCACTATCCACCTCCCTCATCCTTACCTTCTAATCTTCTTTCACGTCTCTCAGTTAACGGTCTTACATCACCTGTAATGCCTCCTAGCTCTGCAGCTTTCGAAAAGATCTGAGCCCACAGAACAGCATTCCTGGTCTCTTTAAACCACGCTCCAAATTACACATTGGAGCCTTCAATATCCGCACCCTTTGTGAGACTGGGCAACAAGCTTCATTGACCAAGACTAGCAACTCGGGGCATGGATGTGTGCTGTGTTTGTGAGACACCTTATAGGACCCAAGTGCAGTTATTCACTTAAATTCTCCCGGCCAATATGGTGAATCCGCGAAATCCACCCTTCAAGTTTCTGAAGATTCGATGGCCAACTCTCAAGGTCTTGGAAGTGTAGGCATAGCATTAAACACTACGGCAGAAACCTCACTACTCGACTGGATCCCAGTTGACAGGTGTCTTCACCTATGAGCTGAACGGCACAATGAGAATTAAAAGGAACAGTGAAACTCATCGCTGTCTCTTTTTAGCCTCTGCTTACACACCACCTATCGGATGAAGTGAAGGACGAGTCCCACCGAAACTGTCTAGCCTCCTGAGAGCCAAACGTTCAGATGCGGTTGTTGTTGCGGGTGATTTCAATGTACAAGCGGGTAGGCTGAGTCAGGCAGAAAAGCACTTAGGTGGTACCTTCGGAACCCCGACTGAACGAACAAATAACGGTGATTGCCTTTTAAAGCTGTACTTATTTCTAGCTAGCTTAAACTTCAGAAAGAAAGAAAGACAGTCTGTTGTGGCGTCCACCGAAATCAACTCGGTGATGAACAGGTACATCACATTGCTACCAGCCATCACCGCAGAATCAGTGGAAGACTGACGCTGCTTCTGAACCACGTGTTTGGATGGCGACCACGCGTTAGTTTGAGCATGTATGTCTTTCCACTCAATGGACGTAGAAAAACTTTAGCGACGAGACCATTACGAGTGCAGCTCGAGAATGAGAGCACAGAGGCTGCTTTTAGTGAGAAACTGACTAGGCAGTTATCGGAACAAAACATTATCACTCACCAAGAAGCTTGGAGCCATCTCCAGTCTACTGTAAAAACAGCGTTGAAGACCGTAGCCGACTCTTTAACAGTAGACATCGGCAACTTCTAAATTAATGGATGCACGTGAACCCATCTTTGCAGGCTCTGAGTACAATGAGGAGTGAACACAACTGAAATGTAGACTGACAAAAAGTCTACGCAATGACCGCGAACAGTGGTGGGCAGCGAAGGCTAAAGAGATAGAAAAGGCAGCGGCGATTGGTAACAGTAGATAGTTATTAAGACTTATTAAGGAAACTGGGGGGGGGGGGGGGGGAACGTCAAAAACAGTTAGTGAGGCTATAGCGGAGAAGGACGGATCTGCTATTCACTCGCAGAGACGACTGAAATGATGGGCAGAACACTTCAAAGAACAGTTCAACTGTCCTTCAGCTATAATATATATATATATATATATATATATATATATATATATATATATATATATATATATATATATATATATATATATATATATATATATTTCAAAGTTATATTAAGGTGAAACCTGATGGGATCAAATTGAAAAATGGCTGTTTGCTTACATGCCCGTTTACAATTTTCATAACGGGAAATCTCTTAACACTTCAAAAGATAAAACCACTAAACGATAATATCAGTGTAATTAAGCCTTCATATCACCTCTAAATTACCTGTATGAAGTCCTTTAGTATTACTTAAGAAATAGAGTTTCAAAGACACTAGGATATGGCATTGTATGTGTTCTGTAGAATTTACAGCAAAAATACTTGGAAACATAGTCATAAGACATCAGAAAAACGTCTAGTAGGATCTCTTAGGACTCGCGCTGAAAAGAGGTTCGGTTCACCATTTTATGTCTTAATGGGTGCTGTGTAGTTGCTTTGAATTAAATGGTACAGTTTTGGGGAGTTAAAATAAGAGTTGCAATTAGTTTTCAAGGTGTGCAATCTAATACCAGAGGATACTCCAGTGTAAACGTCTTATCTATAATTTTATCCCTCATAAAAGACAATTTTATATGTTAAACACTACCACATTCGAAATCCCTCATAAATAGAATAAAGCGAAACGATAGTACGAGAAATAATCTCTTTTGATTTATTTGGAATTATCGCAATCAGAATTGTGCATAACCCTACCTATAGCCAGTAAAAATCTTTAAACATATTAGAGCTTTTCAGAACGACCACAGGCAACTAGCAACTTGATTGGCCAATTCAATGTCCTTCGGTAGTCACTCAAGGATGGCAGGATTTTATGGTTTTACCACATGAAATCCGAGAAGTAAGCAGCCGTTACAATTGGAAGAAGAATGAATGAACGTGTTCAGACGGGGAAAACAAAATGGTCAACAGCTTTCCCGTCCCCCCCCCCCCCCGCCCCTTTAAAAGTGGCGACTAATTGATTTACATTTACTTATAGTCTTACCTTAGATTAGGAGACCTCATAAAAGCATGCTGTTTCCTAAGTGAAGATAAAAGTACCAATTTGTCCTACATATTTCTCTCCTCTAGAGATGACCATCTGGGAGGGAAACCCAGCCAGTTAGAGTATGGTCAACGTCCTGTCTAGCAGAACAGAAAAAATTGCATTTAACTATAGACTGATCTTTTCAGCTGAGGTCATGGAGAGAGTAATAAATGACTCATTCCGTGATCACTTACGTAATAACTTGATCTTACACGACTATCAACACGGCCTTCTACCAGGAAGGTCATGTAACACCAACTTGTTGATAGCTTGGAATAGCTGGACACTCTCTGTCGAACGGAAAAAGCCCATTCACATTGGTTTACTTGACTTTTCTAAGGCTTTTGACAGGGTAAATCATGATATCCTACGTAAGAAACTTTAGCTTATGGGTGTGCACGGAAAATTACTAATTTGGCTTAGAGATTATCTTAACACTAGGTTTCAGTCAGAGTTGGCTTCTCTCAAACTAATTGGTTCCCGATGCTAAGTGATGTGTTTCGAGGTTCAATTCTGGGCCCACTACTGTTTCTTGCTTTTATCAATGACTTGCCAGGAACCTTCAGTTCTCATTCACTATTATATGCCGGTGATCTGAGGATATGGAGGGGAATGCAGGTACCAATGGGTATTTCGGTCCTCCAGGAGGACCTTATTAAAATCCTACATTGGACCATGAAAATCTGCTTCTTTTCAACCTCAAAGTGCAGGATAATGATAGTTGAAAAATACAAAAGCAGTCCAGGTTCTTACTCTCTAGGTGAAGTAAATATCTGTCACTCCAATATGGAACAAAATCCGGGACTTACATTAGGCGACACACTAGGAGCCCCATTCCACTGTCGCCTTGCAGACAACATGGCCTATAAAGTCTTGGGGTTCCTCCCAAAAACTTTAGGGATTCTAACCCCTTCTCTTTTCACCACAGTGTATGTTCTATATATTCGCCCTCATCTCGAGAAAAATTCAATCGTGATGTCTACATACGTGAAGGACATAGCTATCCTAGAACGGGTTCAGAGGAGAGCTACAAAGAAATGATTGGGTTACGCTACAAACCTTACCCAGACCGCTTAGTTGCTCTTAGGCTGCATCCAGTACAATGCCGAAGGATCAGAGAGGATATGATCATGATGTACCAAACCACCCATAATCCTCCTAAGCCTTGGTCGGAAACGTCACCTGAGGGATCATCCGTTGAGAAAAGATCATGAGAGAGCACCCACAAAGATCCGTGCTGACTTGTTTGCATTTAGAGTTTGTACAGTGTGGAACTTCTTTCCTTCAGCAGTTGTTACAGCCCATCCCCTGATGTATTCAAAAGGAGGTTAAACGCACATCTTGAGTCTTGTGGTACCGAGGGGCTATACTCAAGAAGCTTTCCGTCATCTACAGGTCAGGAGCAGTAATACAACCTTCATACTAGGTTGATTACTAGACAATTATCTCTATCTTTTCAGGCTTTCCATAAGCAAGATAATTGTGACCATGCAAAGCCTAGAACATACTCCAATAGTAAAGACGTAGAAAGAAAGTAACCGTTGTTCACTAATTCTACAACACGAAGTTTGAAGTTTTAGGGTGGATTCACGCAAATACGCGCATGTCTCCTACCATGTTGTCAACGGTGGGAAATATCAGCTACTTCGGTCGACATGTCCAATGAGAAGATATATCTACATAGAGATATATACCCCAAACAATAACACAGAACAACTGGCCTACTATCCTCAGAATTGAGAACTGAAACCCGACTAAAAGCTTATTGACCCGAAATTAGGATGTAAAATTTCAACCCCCCTCACCAACCATATTAAAAAGACACAATTATTTTACAGTGTAAAGGCATTTTTGTAACCCTGAAATACTCGCCCCAAGAGCGTCATTCAGTAAACTAACACACTTCTATAATCTTCTTAAGCGCTGTTAAGCTCAAGGCCACTAAGTGAGACTTTCAATATCCAAAAGTTGCTTTCCAAAATATTCTTGTATTTCATCTTATTAACGCTTCGTTAACTATCTTCAATTCATATCAAATCTCTCTCATCTATATGTGCTTTAAAAAGATTTTAATCGTCTGGGTGATAGCCACGTTTGTAAGTTTAGCCGGCATAGTTTGTTTCCGATACTGTCGAAAGCACAACCATGAGTTACTTGCTTTCAGTCACATCTGACAGTTCAGCCGTCTCAAGCGGCTATCAGGCTTTTAGTCTATCATCACTCGGTTTGAAGCCATGTTAGGTGAAATCAGAGATGCTGTTTTGGCTCAGATCGTCCCATACAATATATTCAATAAAGTTTTTCAGTACCTCGGAACGCATGGATGATAGTGCTGTCGGTGTGTTTATGCTTTGGTACTGCAGTATACCCATTTGGTATTGGTTAAAGGACAGTGCACTTCATTTCTTACTGCACTTGACCTACTTACAGTGAGTACGTAAACAAGTTGCATATGATCAGATGCAGCAATTTTGGCCTCTTATTTTCCTAGCTAGATATCAACTGTGTTAAGTTGTAGAACATTACAAACAGTTGAATAAATCTTTATGTCATCCCGCCATGTATCGGTCTTAGAAATGTGCTGCGTGACCCCACGTTGGTGGTGGACAGGTTACCGTATTGAGCCGCTCATTAGCTTGTGGCCTCAACAGTTTCGTTATCAATGAACCGCCCACACCTTCACCAATCGATCCAGCGGCGAGGATTATGCCTTCATTCGGTGATTTTCACTGTGAAACAAGCCTGTATAGACTAGTTATTCCTACGCGGGGGTTTCACACAATCACGCAATGGGGTGGGACACAGTGACACCACTGAGAACAAGGACGGTTGAGCGAAGGGAAGAATTGATGGCGCAGTCCTTTTGAATCAAATCGATACCGAAAAATGCGGTAGCGATGAGTCTCCGTCTGCTTCAGACGAGGAGAGAATTCGAAGCTACCCAATGCGGATACGGATAACATATTATAATCGACACATTATCCACCAAATAATAAATTTCACCGCGTCATACGTCTGACAAGCAGAGTCTTTCGCGGTGCCTGAGTTTTACTTACACCGTACGCTGTCTGAAAAGGAAGTGATTTTTCATGTTCAGCCAGATTCTTGGCAAATTTTGTGTTTACACATCAAAGGCTGTTGCCCCAATCGGAATATTATTTGATTAAAGTGAGACGGGGACTTTTACTGGGTGAGTTACTGTAGTCTCTGCTACACGGAGAGCCGAAAAAGTCGCGAAAATGCTTGTTGTAGGTCCAGGTGCCACTTCACGGTGGCCTCTGGTATGCAGTGTATCGAATGTAGGAGTTGGTTCCACGATAGCTCCGCAAGCCTCAGACTCTCAGCACCTAAGAGGTACAACAAAGCAGGAAGTGTCTGTCTTTGTACGTTGTACTGTTTAGATATTCGCACCCTGGTAGAAGAAGCCAAGCTCCTCTAAATACGATAACTAAGAAACTGTCATCGAAAGTCAAAGCCGGTAACTGTGACAGTTTTCACGGCACAGCATCCATTGACGCACAGATTGCTGTGCAAAATTTTAAGACCGTCCGCGACAAGCTGGAAGTCAGGCACGTGGATTACCTACTAGGTTTGCTGACAGTGACTTGGAAAAACTACACCAAGCAGGGTGAAGCGAGTATCTTCTCGTTCTCGCATCCCAGGGCTGGCAGATCCAGTCTGAAAACTGCTGACCGTAAGACTAGGTCTACTTCAGACGAAAGAAACGAGGGTAAAGCGCTCCCGATGGCAAAGATGGAGCCTTGTAGGCCACAGGTTAAACCCAGTTCGGCGACCCAATCATGGCAAAACTTACACACAATGGGATGCAAGCCCGTTCCGAGGCTCCCAGGGTCAAGGTCACTGGGCTAGGCTTTAGTAAACCCGACTCTGAAAAATGGTAAGTAACCAAGTCTAAGTGGCATACCAGGAAGCTAATAACGGTCACTGGACCGGCTACCAACACCCCACGGAGAAAAGACAAAGTAGAACTTCTTGACAGTTCTGTAATCTTCCACATAGTGGGAGAAAGTAGAGACCCAGAACCAAGTAAACGTTTCGAACATGACCCTGGCAAGGCGCAATGTTTGGTGAACCAGCTTTCACCAGAGAGCATCCAGGCATCGCCCTACTCAAGATATATAGAGTACGAAAACGAGAGACAACCATTACTGAAAATTAGTTTCGGCTACTTTAAGTCACGTTCAAGCCAGCAGATGAAAGGAATCAAGTTATGAATAACGCCCGCAGGCCTTAAGTATCTAGGGTGTTCGCGCGAAAGAATCTGGCTGTTACCGATCGAATCAAAGGACGGAAAGAAGAACTGAAACCCAGACTAGCAGCTGGAGAGCAAGATCTGAAAGTAGTGGCTTCCGTGTTGTGAGGTTTTGGCGAAAATTATGCCGGAGCCTCCATGGATAGGACGGAAACCTATTTAAGTAGTTTCGTTGTCTTGTACACAAACGCACGTAGCCTTTTAAACCAGTGGACTAAGCATAGTAGTGTGAAAGGTAACGAAAGCCCTGAAATCATTGTTATCTCAGAAACTTGGCACTCTTCTTGGGTAAGTGACCGTGAAACACACGAGGACTTGCCCCCTTTAGAAGTGACAGGCCAGCGCGCAGAGGTGGTGGCGTCATCCTTTACGTTAAGAACACCCTAACTGTACAAGACAGAGACAGTTGCACGTGAAAGTGAGACTTGTGAAATGCCGCGCTGCCGACTAAAATGCAAGGGACAAGATGTTAACGTAATCGTAATATATCGAAGTCCTAAATGTGAGAGGGCAGATCTCCCCTCGGGTAGGCTGACCCTCTGGATGGGTAAATGCCAGTGTCTAGTTGTAGGAGACTTCAACGAACCATCAGCTGACTGGGATAGACCAACCAAAAAACACTACGTAGTTCGTTTGACCACAGGTTGGTGGAAATATCAATTTCACCAGCCCTCATACAACACATAAGGACAGCAACCAGACATGCTCATCAGCATACTCTATCAGTTCTAGACTTAGTATTCTCACATACAGATGATGTATGCTGCATCCTGCACCCAGCACCCCTTGGAAAGAGTGATCACGCTGTGATCATCTTCAGTTTCTCAGCAGACGTCTTGTACCATGCCGATGGCCCAACTAGACCCAACATACGGAAAGCGAATATGGAAGCCACTAACCCGCCGGCCTCTTCGGAGGGCTGGACAATCATTCCAGAAGCCTAAGTTGAGGCTGTATGGTGCTCCTTCAAACAGTTACATGCGCGAGTGCCCAACCGTTCATTCCGCGGACTGTCCCGGGGAGACGGAAATACCGTCCTACGTGGATAAACGATGAAACCCGAATCTTGCTACAGCGTAAGAAAAAGTGTTGGAGTCTTGCCACCCACCTCGGTACAACCAAAGTGGTGAAGTAATAAATGTCTAGCCGTGGCTGCCAGTCTCGAATACGCTTTGAAACACGTCTTGCCCAGGCTGCATGGCAACTTCCGAAGAGGTTATTTTCCTATATGAACCATGGAAATGAGATATGTCGTGGTATACCCGCCCTAATCAATGGACCGAAACTGACCGTTTGATCGAGGACGATGGGGAAAAAGCAGAAGCCATGGCCGGGTATTTTACTGGGTCTTCACACAGGAGTCTTCTATGGACACTTGTTCACCTGTGGAAGCACTGGCGTCCAGCAGAATAAACTTTGAGGATAACGATCGCAGTGATGTATTTCAGATATTGAGTAATCTTGACGAAGAAAAATCAACGGGCCCGGATGAGCTCCACGAAGGCTGACTACAGAGTTTGCACTCTATGCAGCCAGCCCATTGATTACCATATTCAGAATGTCTCTCGGTGAAGGCACTCGCCTATGGTCGGAAGGACGCCATAGTAGCGGCTATCCATGAGGCGGGCTCTAGGCGATTCCCATCAAATTATAGACCGATAAGTTTGACTAGTATTGCGGTGAAAATCCTAGAAGGAGTAATCAAGAACGCCATCACAGCCCACCTTCAGCAGCACTCTGTTGTCGCGTTCACACCACGGTTTTCGTAGAACTTTGTCTTACCTGACGAACCTTCTTGGTCAAAGAAAGTTGGGCTAGGTCCAAAGATGATAGGACACTTGTAGATGTCATCTTCATCGGCTTCAGTAAGGCGTTCGACAAGGTACCTCATTCCAGGTTGCTCGGGAAACTGGGAAGTTTTGGAATCACTGGCAGTCTGTTCGCATGGATAAAAGACTTTCTTGTTGGTAAAGACAAAGAGTTAGGACCAATTCTAAACTCCTCACTTGGAAGTCGGTAGAGAGTGAGGCACCGCAAGGCACAATCCTGGGCCCCCTACCGTTTCTCCTATAGGTAAATGAGCTGCCAAGTGTCGCAAGCTCTCCTATGGTCCTCTGCGCTGATGATGTAAAGACCTGGCGGGAAATCAGGACTGGTGAGGACGTACGTGCGCTTCAGGCAGACCTGAACAGCTTGTTTACCTGGTCAGAGAAGTGGCTGGTGTCTGTCAATGCATGTAAATGTGTCAGCATGCACTTGGGGCACACACACAGCAACACTTACGATATTGATGGGACTCCTTTACTATCAGTACTGACCTACAATGGCCTGGGAGTCACGGTGGGTTATGACTTGAAAACCGAGGCAAACCGTCGATCGGTAGCAGCCCGGAGTTTTAGGATTCTCTGGGCAATAAGCGGAACGGTTGCGAAAATAAGTGGTAACATGTCACCATCTTATACGCATCTTTCGTTGGGCCCAAATTGGAAAACTGTATGCATGCAGCTAATTCTTGTCTGAAAGGTGATCCAGACCTTCTAGAAAGAGTTCAGAGGGCAGCCACTGGCATGATCCCTGCGATGGCTGGCCTCACCTATGAAGACCGACTTCAGGAGATCTAACCACGCAATACAGGATTCTGAGAAATGACTTTGGACCTGATCTACCTTTTTCCTTCCCTCTGGTCGGAACACCTCAGAGGACGCAGCAGGAGACTACAAAAACAAAGAACGAATACAGTCTCCGCAGAGTACTGGTTCTCGCGTCCAATAATCAACGCAAAAAGGAGTGGTATCCGCATCATCGACGGGCTCGTTCAAAGGGGGTTGGATAAGCACGGAAATCTACTAGAAAGGGATTAATATAGGCCCCCAGCCTTCTATCTTCAAACAACAAGTCTGAATCTGTACAGGGTTCCCTGGTAGCAACCCAGTCGTTCAGCCAAGGCAATTTGGAAGTTACTGCAAAGTATACCGTTACAAACATCTTATATCCTCTGGTTAAATGGATGTCCGATTTCTCCCAGGATTCGTGTCAACTGTACCCGTCTTTCTTTTCTCCTGTACCCGTCTTGTTGTGCGAGTTACCTAAGGGCTTTGTAGAGGTAGCCCTCCATCTATTTCTCGCATGCTGTGTTTGACAGGACTCTAGCCCATATCCTTTACGTTTATTCGACGTCCATCTGTCGAGAGGGGAAACGGATTCTCACGACTCGAGAGACCATTTTTAAGCAAAAATGGAATATTTGAATCTAAGCCCGGGTTTAGCTTCTCTGTTGTAGTCAGAAAAAACTCTGCTAACAAGTAAGCGCTTTTCACTAGGGAAGGATGAACACTGATGGCGTTTACCGACGGATTGATGGCTGTTAGGATGTGATTAAGGCTTGATCCTCTTCCGCCTGGCTCTCATCTACTTCCTCCCCAACCATTTTTATCAGTTCCGCCTCCAGGAAAGCATTTTGGAGCCAATGACCACGATATCGGCTGTTGCATCTCACTTCCAACTACGGTTTAAATGCCAGTGTGCTGAAGCCACAACTGATGACTACAAACTCACAGGCTTCAGAAATAGGAGTTGAAATCGCAGTGGGTACTCACTCCTTACGCTTCAAAGTACTCATTCAAGGCATCATGTGGCTCTTCTTAGATTCCTTTTGTGGCTTATGATGAAATTTGACCACTGAGAGTCTGTCAGTTTGGCAGGAGAGGTAGCTGCGACCTCTTTGGCTTTTAGATAAGTACTAATTTCATTTGCCGGTCCTTCCGTCTCCGTCTCCTCAGAATACCTTCATACTAAAGGCAGATATCAACTTATCTGCGAAGATTGATGCTACTCTTGTCACCATATCACAAGCGGCCTCATGCTGACGTATGTCGTCCTGTGCCCCACCGTTTCGCTCTTGATTGCTCTTGCATCACAGCGAAAACAGATAATTGCGTCCTTGGCTCAATAAGGCGAGGTGGTTTGGGGAAGTTAATTATGTTGCTGGATGCTAGGACTTATCTGATGGGCAAGCGACAATTTTTCGGACGTTCCCAGCATTAAGTGCTGATGTAATGTGGGCGACGTCTACCACAATATCTACAAAGCGGGTCATCCAAATGATTCTACTGTGACCAATACTCTGGAAGTTTTCTGGGGGGCTGCCTGCCCCCCATCCTCAACCATGCCTAAGCTGTTCTTCAAAGAATCATACAGCACCTTCTGCTTGATCCTTCGCGCTCCCAACAAACCGTGTCTTGGAGATAAGAAAAAAAGATAACAACATGGGGTTAGAAATATTTTGCTGAGGAGTTGGTCATTCTGGCCAACCTAAGCCACCAACCAGTGCACCTTTTAGTCCCTCTTACGACGCTATTAACTTCCATCATTCAACAGATTGTAGATAACGTTCGGGGTTTGTGCTCCTGCCTTGGTTCTGGAGGCAAAAGAATTGACCTCGGTTGTGCTGAAAACAAATATCAAGTTCGGATAAGTGTCTCTGCTCGCCCCTAACCAAGGTTCTTGAAGTATCATTGAGGATTATTGGCGTTCACCCATCCGTATGGATGACGCCCCCGTAATCTCCCACAAACGGCATATAGTAGAAAACGCCAACCATTTTTGTTGCCATGGCACCTAAAACGCCAGCAAATTACGTCATACTTTTACACGCTAACACGAAATGAATTGCTCCACCGTTTTTCGTTGTTGCTTGGAGCTTTTCTTCCCCAAAACTGCTCGCTCCAGATACGGGAGCTTTTAGCTCTGCAAAACTCGAGCGCTTCGGAGGCCCGAGCGAATTGGCAAACAGACAGAAGTAAATTACCTGTTGTCCCGAATTTCTTTGTGCCACTAGCCTTCTCAATTGATTTTAATTCAGTAACACCAAACTAAATGGGCAAAATAAGAGTGACCAGTGGGTCAAAATTTAAAGAGGGGCGCTGGCAGGAGCCCGGCGAAATTCACAGTGATGAACTCAGTGCCTCTGGCTAACAATATCTGATGAGACAAGTGTGAGCACAGATGATTATGATTTCGATACAAAATTTTTGACCCACACCGACGATGAAAGTGACACTTGTGCTGACAAGCCACTCCATTTTGAGTCCAACGAGTGGTGATCATGAGCGTTTAGGAACAACCGCAGATAGCATGGATATTTAAGGGTGGCCCTTACGCAAACTTGACAGAGACAAAGGTCAATCACAAACTATTGGCACTTGTTTTGCGCCCACAAGTGAAAAGGAAGGAAGAACACATAAAAGTATTCGGGCGGCATATTATGTTTGATCAACCGTACCGAAGTGCCAGTGCGTTCCTACTAACCAGTCAGAGGATCGTTGCATCTGGGTTGGTCCTGCACCACAAACCTGATGGACGGTGATGACAATCCGGAACGTAAGGCTTGAGCTCATCTGGCTAGGATATGAATTAGGTCAATACAACCAACTAGTTCCACACATTCCAGAGCCATCTACTGCATACCGAACCTTTTGTACCATCATCATCATCACCATCACCATCACGAGCCTGACCAAACGCTGTTTTCCCGGCTAAACTTCCCATTTTCAGTCTCCGCACCTCCAGTGCCAACTTTATAATTCCCATTCCCATAATCCCCTGTGCCTGCTCCCTTCCCTCCCAGCGACCCTATGACCTCAACCTACTTATTAACGCCCCTCTAATATACTTCTATTTCCCGTTCTTTTTAACCAGCCTAGGCTTCTACTTCCATTTCATTCTGCCTCTTTTCGCCCCGTTTTTCTCACTTCCTCTTTCCTGTTTGCCTGAACAGCCTTTCGTTCCCTCCGTCCTCCTTTTACAACCAGTCCGAACAACTGTCCAATGACACGACACAAGAGAAAGGCATCTGTGCCACAACCGGGGACAGAGAGTGCGATCCCCACAGACTTAATCAGCATATAACAGTCCATCGGATATACCAGAGCTACGGTCACGGTGGGTAGACCTACTGTACTGGAATTCACCAAGGACCTGGGACCATTCCGCAAGACCTAGAAGTTTTAAGTGTTTTGCTCTCACGTTAAAAAAAGATTTAACATGAGAGAAGCCAGTTCACGAGCTTCATCACGTTGATACATCACAAAATATCTACAAGACTTGAGCCCTGAGTGGTACCAACTGAATGTCATTGAACTCAATTAAAAACTGCCGGCGGTCCTGCCAGTTATGAAACAAACAAGGAAATATTACTTTACAACGTACATAGAGTGTTAAAGTTTAGATAATAATAAATGTTGTCTTCATTTAACGGATTTAACAGGAAGGATACCAGTTTACAAGCACCGTCAAACCCATAATTTTTGAAAGTTTACGGACTGGCATCTAGTACTAAATAATTTACATATCAAGCCATCAGTGTGCATAATCTGATTAAAATTTGCTGAGGTTCATGAGACAGATACGGATTTCCATCTCCCATCTCACAGACAAGTCCCATTATCAATATCAAAAGCGCGTAATGTTCAAAGTTTGCGTTATAACCAGCCGACGTTGTCAGTCCATTCCCATAGTTTGCTAATTAGTAATATAACAGTTTATTGCCTAGAATGATCCTCAGTTTTTAGCTTTGCTAACCACAGAGGACCCATTCACACAATCTGGGGTATCAATAAGGTACCTACAGTTATATAACCAACGTGTATGGCCATATCATTGCATTTACGGGTCACCATGTTACGTTCAAAGGTAATATAGATTGATTCTGCTGGGAATACTAGCTGTATTGGATGAAAATAGATGTTGAAACAGTCAATAATCCAAGTGGCAGTATTTATACACAGACTTCGGGTATCTCTTGTATTAGCGTAGGTGGCATCATTCGAGAAGTGTATTTGATGCATGGTAAGTTTCATATGAAAAGGTCTCTTGGTACAGAGTACTAGAAAGTGTGTAATGTGGAGCCATTGCAGGTAAGTGACGTCCTTAGCCGATATGTAAATTGGTCTCTGGTTTAGTCATCTGTTCAGAATGTTTCTGCTACTAATACTGCTGGGAATGGTCAGACGGTTGGTTGCAAGAAACTCATGACCAGTAGGTGAGTTAATCTTGAAGATGGTCCAGAATTTGAGAAAGAGTGGGAGCAGTCCAATAATTATTGGTGTCAATTTGTGTGCGAGGAAACCGGTTTCCTTACAATGGCTCTTAAAGCGATAGTGGGTAATGAACAACGACCATAGGATTGACGTCCAATTCTTCCCCACCTCAAGCATTGAAGATCATGGAGGCAGCCGTGAAAAAATTGCAAAACTACTGTCGGATCGACTTAGTGTAAGTTTACGCCTCTCTCGTAGAGTTGTCAACGGCTGAAATTCCCTATCCAAACAGGTGGTAACAGATCTCCCGCCGACTCCACGCAAGGGGAAACCAGATATTTTTGGAACCTGACACAAGGATAGACAATAGCCAGTGTACCTCCCCCTAGGGGATAGAGCACCTCAAGTTAAGCTACCACCTCTCAGGATGTCGCAGACGGCAGCGAAGTGGTCGAGGGACACTAATGCTGTGTCGACACCCAGACGTCGAAGGCTTTCATGTCATAAGGTTGAAACCAGATAAACCGCTGGTCGCCAGAGAGGCGGACAGAAAGTTCGCGGCTAGTGACAGGGCTGAAACCATGATGGTGCGTGAAGTACATGAATTGATGGATGAACCGACGAAATGTAGTCATTACTTCTATAACGCTGAACAGTAGAGACAGCTGGCGTCAAAAATGGCACAACTAAATGCTCCTGCCGGCAACGTAGGCAGATTAACAAGACCTACTCATCTGTACAGCATCTCTTCACTGAGGTTGCTAGCTTTACACGTTAACTCCGCGGGAGACACCAAATAGGAGGTGATATATCACTGCAAAATTAAAACCATTTTCCAGACTGGAAGGTGGAAGGCAACCTTCAAGAACGCTACAAGCAGTGCTAGTTACAAAAGAACTATCTAGTGCACTAATGCATATAGGCATAATGATGAACACTGCCATCATACCACCACCAGGACACTAGAATGGACCCAAAACTGGGGGTTTGCGAGTGCGGTGGGGACTGACTGTCATAATTTGATGCAATGGCACACTGACCCCTACACAAGTCCCTGCACCACCCTTAGCCCGGAATGTGGCTTCTTGACATGCAGGCAGTTGAGGGGAGGTGTAAAAGTGGCCACACACACTGATACTCTCCTAAAAGTTAGGGAGGCGGCCGATGATGTGGTTAGCCAATCGCCGGACTCTTCATAGTGATGTTTGATCATAAACAAACAAGGTGCCCACTAGGAGTGGTATACAGGCCTATGTGGTGCACAACAGAGTATAAGACACAATTGCTCACCACAATTTCTACATGCACCTGGGCAGCCTATGATCATGTAGTCCTCGCTGGAGGCTTCACCATGCCGGCACTTTACCGGGATGTGAGGTCAGCTGTGGACATAAATCTTTCGAACATAGACTCTGAAACATGCTTATGGCAGCAGTACTATTGGAAAACGTTGGGGAAACCATCAGTTTGGGGCCAAATGGAAAAGGATCACAACTTCATCGCGTTCTAGCCACGACATCTGTATCCGATACCCCTGGGCAGAGACAGTCACGCATTGGTGAGATTTTACTTGATAGACAAGGGGAAACTACCATTAGTCGAACCAGAGGCGCTCCGCTGTTTCCGAAAGGCGGGCTACCATCTCATGAACAATGAACTCCTTCAGGTCCTATATCCGCAAGAATGCCGCTTACTATCGATAGGCGAGTGCGGGATACATATTAAAGATACATGGAGTGCAATCCAAACGTGTTCCGGAATTAGTCAGACTACCGCCTCTCAAACGGTCTTGGGCAACTCGCGAACTCCAAAGCCAAGTAAAGAGAAAAAGGAAGGAATATTATCGGTTGCACACATAGCTTCTGAACCGGACGGTCATAAGCCGCAAACTTGATGACCAGATCACTAGATGGGGCGACGAAAAACCAGTCCGCATCACCTTTCTGGACTCCACCAAAGCTTTTGACAGCGTCCCACACTACACCATGCTTGCCACCTTGCAAACGTCAGCATCGCTGGACCGCTCTGGGCATGGTTTACGGCATATTTGGGGGATAGGGAATTTCGTTCCAAAGTGAACAGAACTCAATCAGCCTAGAGGGATGCAAGAAGGCGAGCTTCTTTAAGAGCGATCCTCGGGTCGCTTCTGTTTCCATTACTCATCATTAACCCTCCGCTAAAATCCTATCGATCCTCTTATTTGCTGGTGACACCAAACTAATGAGGACAAAAGGTGGGAAAGAGGATAATAGGATACCCCAAGATCATCTGTTGCAGCTATAGTCCTGGTCAGCTGCGAATGGTTTCAGCTTCAACCACCCACCAGAAGCGATGAAAACCAGTTGATCCCTTGAAAAGAGCACGGTCATTGGGGTATCCACAATGAGGGGCCTAAGACTAAACTTCTGTGATACGGAAAACTAGTGTCCACCGTAGGGGATTGATAGAAAAGGTGAACGCCATCACTCACTTTCTAAGAAGGCAGCTTGGGGGGCTAATCCCAGAGTTATTCTTCATGGCATGTAGAACCTGTGTTAGACCACACATGGAGATATTCAACATGATGGCCTCACCTTCACATAAGATTGACGCGAATACTCTAGGGAAGGCGTAGAGAATAGCGACTAGGTCGGTTGTCTGACCAACAGGGAAAACATATGCGCGACGCCTTAGGCAACTCACTTTACTTTCAGCTATTGAGGGAAAAAAAGTGATCTAATGATGGCCCAAAAGATCATTTGCCGGGTGGACCACCAAAATAGATCAACATCATCGGTCTGAAACCGGCAGTATCGCAAGAACCCCACTCACATACCCCGTCATGGGGTAGATACGAGAGTGAGATCAAACTCCTTCTAATGAAATAACCTGGAGAAGAGGGTTGCCACAACCCACGTCAGTGGACTCCCTCAAACTGCTGCAGGATAAGTACGCAAGAGCAAACGGCTCACCACGAACATTCATCAGTAGCAACTGAAAGTATGCTCATCCACACCCATATTGCCCAGCCCAAACATCTACAATCAGACCCATCTATTCCATGAGCACTTCTCACTGGTCTTTTACTCATTCCCCAATGGCCCTATTTCTAGCACTTCTGAAGCAACGATCATTACTTACAGGTGCTTGCAAAAACAGGAATTGCAAAAGCCTGATTAATCTTATAAGCGGCCGTGTTACCCCTCCCTAAAGCGCAAAGCTGCGACTTGCAGGAAAAATACCCCGAGATAGACAGTCAATATCCCCAAAGCTATAAAAAACGTAAAGAATTCTGCAAACACTGAGAGAGTATAACCGAACCCCAAGACCTAGAAGCGAGAACTCAAAAACCATAAGTTTCCCATACTCTCACCATTAGTGTTGGATGCTGGATCCCATGAAGTTGGACCACATAACGCCAACCTTCAAGAGAGGTCAATGAAGTAATCCGAAAAAATGCAGACCGGTGACATTTTCATACACACCTTCCAAAGTAATGGAGTCGTTCGTCTATGGTGGACTGAGGGATCACCTTATGAAGATCGGCTTCTTCAAACCACAACAACATGGATTTAGGAAAGGTCGCTCCTGAATTACCAATCCGCTCACTGTGGTATATAGATGGACTAACAGTGCTGACCGTCGAAGTAGAACTGATATTATTTATCTAGACCTTCCCAAGGCGTTTGATCATGTTTATCATGACTGCCTCACTTATAAATTAAGATTAATCCCGATAGGACCACTGCTCATCGACTGACTGTCCTCATATCTACGAGGTCGTTTATTCAGAGTTAAAACGTGTTTCTCTGTGTCCTAGTGGTGTCCCATAACTTTCAGTACTAGGACTTCTTTTTTGAAATATATATATATATATATATATATATATACAAGCGACTTGCCTCGAAAAACCTCTTCCAAAGTTCCTTTTTGTCGATGATATGAAACCATGAAGAGAAGTCAAAAGAGAAGAAAACGGTGTTTCTCTAATTTAGATTTAACTTCAAAACTGGTCAGTCAATAATGGGATCGCAGTTAATCCTGAAAAATGCAAGGTGCTACATGTAAATCATGGTGCATGTCATGACTATAGCGTCAACAGGATGAAACCTACGGCGTCTCTGACGGAGAAGGAGTTGGACGTTTCAGTCCCTCAAGACTTAAAACCTTTTGCCGACTGCGGCCGAAACGCATTTCACGGAAACTTGGCATTAGTAACTCTAAGAGGAACTTTCGAACTGTTCGATCATGGGTATCTTCACCAGATTTTTGACAGCTTCATATGGTGTCACCTGGAGTTTAGGACTGTAGTCCTCCCCCTTCTCTGTAGAACGAAAAATTAAGCTTAGAAGGCATCCAAAAGGACTTCACAAAATCTGTTCATGGACCTAGGTCTAAAACACATAGAGAATGGGTGGTTGCGCTGGATCTGTATCCCCTGTAGTATTGAAGGCTAAGAGGAGACTTGACAACAACTCACAACATCTTAAACACCCACCCCGTCACCTACTGAATTTTAGCACTAGTCCTAGAAGATATACGGAAACTTAGCACGGGAAATAGCAAGTTAGACATCAAATAAAGCTCCTATTCCCCAGGAGTTGTTAGACCATGAGATATTTTTCCTGCAGACGTGATCCAGGCTACTTCGTAGGAATCCCTTAAAAGCCGGCTGGATACTTAATTGTGATGTGGATGGGATCTGTTAAGAATTGAACTGAATTGAATTTTCACATTTTAACCGTCACGGTTTGCTCTGCCTTCAGTATTATACAGGTTAACAGCCACGAGAAATGGTGAGCCACGGATTCTAGATGCGGAGGTCAGTTAAGTGAAAGCTTCTGCCATTCCGTCACAAGCTTTTTGAATTATTTGGATACTGGTCCTGCTAGGTCACATTTAGCCGCGGTAATCAACCTGCCAGCCAGATGGCTATTGTAGAGGCGAGTCACAGTGTTGGCATGACACAAGAAAATCTACCAGACTACCAGGCAGGACTAAATACTGCGGAAGAAAAGTTCTGGCCCATTCGAATTATTTGATAAATCTGTAGTTATTTAGATTCATATGGGTCTTCTTGTACTCGTTGTGGAGACCCTTTTCAGTTAAATGAAAAAGTCGTGCAGACAAAAGACAGCAACTATCACGTGAAATGTTTTGTGTAGGATAAATTGAGAATTTCTGATTTTTTTTTAGCTGCGCCCAGTGCTTTCAACCTTTTCCGGACGGTGTTTATTACGAAGTAATTCTATCCGTTAACTTCTAAATTTAACTCAGTTTGATGGCCGAAAATATTGCGAACATGATTTCCACGTTTTATTCGCACCTTGTTGTGGAAAATGTGGTTGGTTGCTAGTCATAAATGTCATGCCCACTAGGTTGTTTCATAATTGGCAGGGTCATTAAGGCAATGAATTTCAATTGGCATCCCGATTGCTTTCGCTGTCAGATCTGTGATAAGTGTCTTGCAGACGAAGGCTTCGTTAAACTACATGGAAGGTAATTTCTGTTTTGTCTGAATAGCTGAATTTTCTTAGTTGGAGTAGTGGTCAGAACATACTTTGGCCAATGCATTTGATTTCATTTTATGTAGTTATTACGGCAGTTTACAGTAACAATCCTAATTTGATGACGAAAAAGTGCCTCTGCGTTCAGTGGAAGCTTATTGACTCGGTTTGTGAAGCTTTTGGTTGCTTTGAACTGCTAGTATCTTAATTTTGGATTCTGCCAGATTTTAACTAGCGCTTTCATATGGTAGCAGAATCATATTCCGAATCTTCGAAAATCTCTTACTGTACCTAGTTAAGCGATGGCTCTGCAAAGAATTTGTAAATTATGTTTCTCACATATGAAGTGTCTATACTGGCTAGTGTTTTTGGCAACATTAACTAGTTTTGTTTATCCGTTCCAGCCAAAGACTCACTCAGTGTACTATTTTTTGGCTCTACCTCAGGGGTTTATGCTTTTGTTAAAGAATCTTTATACCTTTGAAGTTCAGTTGTAGAAATGAGTCAACTTCCCTAGGCATGTTAACGATATTTTATTAAGTTATGAAATTTGTTTCTCACCTGTGTAGTAACTATGTGTGGATTTGATGTCAGGCAAACGTTTATCGATGATTTTTATCGTAGATTACGAATTGTTGGAGTTGCTTCACCGTTTCATGAAGATAAAGTGTCGTCAGCTTGACACAACCGAACCTTAGTACTTATGTAAAATATCTGTGTCATTCACACCAGGTAATAGTTCTGGCTGTACATTGAAATGTCGTTGCAGGTTTAGCAGTGATTTTCACCCAACTGCTGGTTTGTAGCATATTATGATGGATATCGGAATAAATGTGCATGTTGGACTTTACTGACCATACCATCCTATCATATCATGAAGTTATTAAGCAGATATTTTTGATGATGCAATCAAAAACTACACGCAGATTTACTAAGCTGTTTTAATAATGATAGTTGACTTTCCCATTCCAGCTAGTGCATAACCTGACTGCTAGCGTTGCCTATCCATCACCTAAGTTACCTAGAATACGATATCAGATGAGGTCTCACTAACTAAAGAATCCACTAGACTTTTGTCTCCACTATACGAATTTTTTAGTTGTGTGTTATCAGTTGTGTTCTTCGGTATTTCTTGTTTGTATTCACACTTCCTTTGTTTTGAGAATAACTCCTCAGTTTCACACGTCAAAGACATATCTTCACTGTTTACACATGTTGCTATCATCTCGCTGTTAAGACTTCCAAATATTTCGAACCAAGCGTTGTTACTGTTATTACTATTGTCTAACGCAGCTATGTTTCCTTAAATTCTGTCTTTTTCTCAGTACTGTTTGATGTTATTGATACTGTCTGCAATGGTTGACACCACATTTGAGTTGTGGATGCCGCATGGCGTGCTCAGTTTACCCAACTTTCCTATCAAAGTGATAACACTTTTGTAGTCCTA
The DNA here is from genome assembly GCA_944470555.2 of Heterobilharzia americana. NCBI lineage: Eukaryota > Metazoa > Platyhelminthes > Trematoda > Strigeidida > Schistosomatidae > Heterobilharzia > Heterobilharzia americana. Next base: position 67,320,093 of record OX104127.1, on the reverse strand, counting down.
ACTTTTTCCTGCATAAAAAGTGTCCGTAACCAACAGACATCTCTGGCCGATAGCATTGTGGTAAGGAATGCACTTGCTCATAGTAGTTACTCTTTTGGTCGACTCGTTCTCAAGCTAGACAATCGCGCATATATGCACATTGAGGAGGCCAACAGCAGCAGCTTACCGTTAACGCATAACCGAATAATTTATTGCATGGAGAAGGTGAGTCGGAGTTTTGCTGTAAAATAAGTCCTCATCGAACGGGATAAACGATTTCGTAATATCTCCACCGATGAGCCTCCAGTGAACTGTGGATTCAAGATCTACTTTGGGGAACTGTTTTCAGTTTGATTGGTCTTGGCTTATAGTTTTCAGAGTGAAACGTTTAGGATGATTGTTTCCATTCAGAGCATTTTTAAGGGTATTTAGCCCTATATGAATGAAGTCAGAACTGCAGATCTTACGGATGGTGCACATCGCCCAATGGTTAATCAAACGTCTTAAGCCATCCAGAAACCAAGTATTTTCACATATTTTTCGTGATTCCCTTCCCTTTGGCAACTGTATTGATACTAGTAATTGCTCCGGTAAAATTATGTTCTCCCTAAATATAGTCCCATGGTTTCCCAATATTCCATTTGTGAGAATATAATCATCATCAACACAAGACCAGGCATAACTGCATTAATTTCCCATTTACCACACTTCATATCAGTATATCAAGCGAGAATGCACTAAGCAGTATAAAGAATTAAGGAAGAGAAAAGTCAAAAGTATTAGGATGTCGTCTAAGGAGAACAGAGAGGAATGAGACAAAACTGAATTCGGTATGACGACTAAGATGATGGTAATGTGTGGATACATCACTGACATCGATTCTGAGCCATCTCATATACAGTCTCCAAACCTTAGGTTCTGTTGTCATGCGGAGCCCCATTGGGGAGTTCACATTCCTCTGTACGACTCATACTAATGGTAAAATACTTCAGGCATTGATGCCATGTTTTAGTCCGGCCACCTCTAGTCTGAACCTACTTCAGCTAACACTGCGAGAGTAACTAGGCATACGTAACACATGTCCCAGCCGATGACGGTTTACAACCTTATCAACTGACGCATCTCTCCTGCCCGAAATTCTATACTAGACTACATTCCTGATGTAGTGGCGCTACGACACAAGGTCTATGCTACGAAGGCAACGGTGATCGAACACTTGAAACCCCATATCCTCTACGTTTAATGGCCTTACGGTAGAACAGTACAGACTGCAGTGCAGTACACTCGAGCCTTAATATAAAATTGGGTGGTATCATGGTGACGTGATGAATGGCGTAAGTTGATGAAAGCCAACTGAGCCTTTTGTGGGTGCTGAGATTTAACCGGTCACTGACAGACCCACTAGGGTTGATCCAACTTCCCTCGCTGTTGCTAGACAGGTCACCAGTGAAAACCCCTCCTGAAGCAACAGTTTGGATTTGGATGGTAAGAGATGCATCCGAAACACAGGTCGATATCCAGCATGTCCAGAAGACTGCTTCTTACAACATCTTCACGTAATAGGATTATGTCATCCAGGTATTCTAGGCCTACCAACAGTTCTCCTGTGAAATCAGACAACGAGGGGGAGATTTCCGTAAGTACGTCTGTGATAAAGATTGGACACAATGTGCATCTTTACGAACACTACTCAGCGTCGACAAGTTACCTGATAACTCAGCATAGGTTGTGACACGCTCACGAGTGTTCGAGTGCAGAACTTCCAAAAGGTTGTGTACGTACTTGACACGCCTTTCAGTGGGAAAGACTGCCATGAAACCTCTCGATTGACAAGTCAAATACTGCCTTCAGATCGAGAATTGCAGCCAGTGTCAGGCGTGGGTAAGTGTGCCTGTACTCCATAACCTAGCAGAGGGTGAATATTTGGTTGTTACAACCTCAGCCAGGTCTGAAGCCTGTCTGGTTTCCTGGGGTCTGCTGTTTCTAAAATCCATGTATTTGTCTAGTGATTATAGAACCTAGAATCTTAGACACCATTCGTCGGGTTCATTCCCCTGTGGTTATCACAAGAAAATCTCACCTTTCTTGAAGACTGAGACAACCAGGAATTGAGATTAGCCAGAAGCAATGATAGCTGCGTCTTGTACACTATTAAACACTCCAGTTAGTTTCACTAATAATCCTTGACCACCCGGTTGCCTGTCCTTGCTGCTCTTCCCTGTTTCAGATTGTTCCCTCGACTCCTGTAAGTGTTGGGAGTTATATCTCGATGTTCGACTTGGGATGCAACTGGATAACAGATGACGGTATAGTAGCTGAAGGCCAGATAAATTGTTCCGCCCATCGTTGCAATCGCCTCCCCTGCGAATGGATCGTAGACCCATCCTTTTCAGTAATAGTATCACTAACCACTGACTTTTTCACCCATTTCCTTAGTGAACCTAAGTTATCGTCTACTGTTACCTATTGCCACTACCTTCTCCATCTCTATTTAGCCTTCGCTGCACACCACTGTTCATGGTCATTACGTTGAGTCAGCTACGATCTTTGACGCTGTTTTTGCAGTCGACTGAAGATGGTGCCAAGTATCTTTTGGATGAGTGGTGTTTTTCTGTCCCCAGAATTATCTAACCGGGGTCTTTCTTGACATGGCTTCAGTATTCTCACCGTTGAGCTGCGCTCGTGGTGGTCTTGTTACTGTACTTATCGTCGTCCACTTGCGTATAGACGCGTGTTCGCTTATGCTGTAGAATGAGTGGCAATCTACGGATGACTGATAACAATATGGCCTACATGTGTCCCTGCTGTGTTGACGTAGGTGGATGCCACGTCAGACAATGTTCCACTTTGTATTTGAAGCTTGTGCGGCTGGCCAGAAATAAATGGATGTCTGAACACAGACGATCGAGTTATATAGCACACTACAAATAAAATTGCCTTTGAGGTTCATGTGAATTCATTCTTAGCTTATCAAACTAAGTGTCCGTGAAGAAATCAAATAAAGAGGTTACCTAGGCTTTCTCAGGTGTTCAACGCCCAGCTGATTTAGTTGGTATATTAAAAAGGATTTCTGTGTATTTCATACACTAACGTAGCATTTAACCTTTTCATGTGAACAGATGAAAGGGAATAATTCTTTATTTAGTGTAGAATGTCTATCTTGAAAATCCATGACGTTTTTGATAAATTATCGAGTACATAAATTTATTTCTAAAGTTACACAGTTAATAGTGCACATTGGAAACCGTTTTAATATTAAGCGTTTTGGTGCTCCTTACATGGGTGAAATTTTAAATGATTTGTATACAGTGCTGGAAGTTCATTGATATTTTTTTCATCTTAAGTAGATTCATATTTTAATTTTCAACATTAGAGCTGTTTGTCACGCATGTAATGAACATGAGAAAGCATCTGGTTTGTCATACATCATTTGTCACAAATGCCGAGCTGTTGTTGAAGAAGGACAGCAGTTGAAGTATCGCTCTGAAGTGTATCATGCATATCACTTCTCGTGTGCATCTTGTGGTTCGGAGCTTTCTTCTGATGCTAGGGAAAAGGATGGAGACCTATACTGTCTTCGTTGCCATGACAAGATGGGAATTCCTATATGTGGTGCTTGCAGGTAAGTCATGTTTTGCAGAACAAGAAATATTCTTAGGTTTTGTAGTGATAGGTGATATCAAATCCATTATGAAGGCCACATGCTGGTGTCACTTTAAGACTTCTATTTTTTGGGTTATGAGTTCGAATTCGATTGCACATAGCTTAACAGCCTTCGCGCAGTTAATTACTTCATTCAGATGAGTCGGGATCAAAGCATATACTAATGATAGGTTAATGAGACAGAATTCTTTTGTTTTTTTTTCTACCGTAATTAGTATAGGCAACAATGTTTCCGGGATAGCTCATGGAGCGTACCATAAACGTGGTTGTTAAAACAAAGATAATCGATTTCGCCGAACCTAAGATAGAAGCAATTGAAAAATCTAGTTTAAGGTTTACAGGGATTTTATTTTTGAGGTTGTATTCATCATGGACTGACATCATTCAAGGAACCATTGGAAACCTGGGAGGACTGAAAAACTTTCGTCTTGGCATGGGACTCCCCAGCAGTACGCACCCACGACCTTACCATGGATCGAATCCAGGACCATCAGGTTTCAAGGCGAACGCACTAACCGTGCACCACTGAGTCGGAATCCGGTTGCCCACAGTTCCCTGCTCCCGTCAATTTGCAATGTAGTGCAACTGTCCACCAAGGTCTTCAGTTAGTATCCGCTTTACTCCCGACTGGTTTCTCAAATGATGCTAGTCTGTGATGAATACATCCTTGAAAATAGAAGAATTTATGAAGTTAAAATGAACTATTCGTTAAGATTAAAATAAGAATCTGATTGCTTTGCGATCTTCTCATCAAAAAATGGTGTCATTTGAAGAAACAGTGAATGTAATGGATAGGTCTTTCATCACTGGTCAGTAATCAACAACTACTGATTTTGTTCGTCGTAATATCGAACTCGTTATTCTCGGGTCTCCTAATATAAGCGTCAACTTTGAAATATTAGATTTGCATAGGGTGACATACGTTTCTTCTACCTAGTGTGATATATTTTCGTATCTACAATTCTGCAACTTTGTATCCAAAAGATGCACTGTCGTACATCCATGTAGTAAGTACCCGAAGCATATTCACAAATATCCAACATCTAAGTTTTCCATTCAACAAGCGAACGATTATTATTATTATTATTATTATTATTATTATTGTTATTATTATTATTATTATTATTATTATTATTATTATTATTATTATTATTATTATTATTATTATTATTATTATTATTATTATTACTATTATTAGTCTCTTGGGTTCCTAATGGGACATAGGGCTTCAGTAGCACATCTCCAGTAAACTCTGTTCTCTGAAATCTTTTGAACCTGGCTCCACGACAGCCCACAAGCTCTCATTTCCTCCTCGCACGATCTCCTCCATGTCACCACCTCGGATGCCCAACTCGTCGCTTCCCATCAGGGTTCCACTCGAGGGCCTGACACGTGATATCCCCAGTCGGCCTTTTCAGTGTATGCCCAATCCATCTCCACTTCCTAGTGCATATTTGTTGGGTGATAGGTTCTTGGTTGGTTCGTCACCAGCCAGAGCTCCTTGTTGCTTATTCTTTCTGGCAATCCATGTGATCTTCAGTAGCGAGCCAGTGTAGGCAGTTGTTGATGAATGTCTGTAGTTTATTGGAAATCCCTTTCGTGACGCGCCAAGTCTCTGAACCATACAGAAGCATTGACTTGACTGGGTTGGTGTTGAAAATCCGGATGTTGTTCCACATGCTGAGTGCAGAAGATCTCAACACTGGTTTCAGGTTAATGCAGGAAGGCCTGGCTTGCTCTTCCGATTCTGACTTTGACATCCTCGTCTGTGCCTGCGTCGTCTGTAGTTGAAACAGTGCTTCCTAGATAGGTGAAGGAGGCTACTTCCTTTAAGTTTCTTCCGTTCATGGTGATTGGAGTTTGCTGTTGTTGTTGGTGGTGGTTGGGTATCTTCATCACCTCTGTCTTCTCCACGTTCACTTGAAGTCCCGTCTTCCTTCGCTGCCCTGCCTCTTCTGTCAACTTGTTAGTTTTCGCCTGTAGATCTTCAAGTTTGTGCGACGTCAGACACAAGTCATTGGCGAAATCCAAGTCTTCTAGGTTCTTTTCCGTGGTCCATCGTGTCCTTCTCTTCTCTCTCCTCACTATTTGTTGCATGATCCAGTCCATCACAATTAGGAATATCATGAGTGATAGTAGGCAACCTTGTTTCACTCCTGTCTTCACTTCAAAAGCATCACTGAGCTTCCCATTGTGAATTACTTGGCTGGCATGTGGCGTCTTCATATAGTTGTTGAATGAGGCTGATAAAGATTTGCGGTACTCCGTAGTATTGAAGCAGTTTCCAAAATACCTCTCGGTCGACGCTGTTGAAGGCCTTCTCAAAGTCGATAAAGTTGGGGTGATATAGAGAGTTGACTGCCATTCTATACTCTGTTCTATGATGATGCGTAGTGTGGCGTTGCAATTTGGTCTGCACATGATTTGTACTTCGTGAATCCAGCCAGCCAGCCAGCCTGTTCGGGTCGTAGTTTTGAATCCAGCGCATCCTCTAGTCTCTCCAGCATGATGCGGCTTAATATTGTGCTCGCTTTGGGTGGACAGGAGTGGAGCGTGATCCCACGCCAGTTCTTGCAGACACTGAGGTCTCCCTTCTTTGGGAGTTTGACAAGGTAACCCTTCCAATCAATGGCCAGGTACCTTCTCTTCCTTCCACACCTTCTGCACTAGTGGTGTGAGGATGTCCGCCGCTATTGGCTCTGCGTCTGTTTTCAGTGCTTCTGACGGAATCCCATCCGGTCCTGCTGCTTTCCCGCATTTCAGTAGCTTAATGGCGCTCAGGACTTCCGCTTTTGTTGGAGGATTTATGTTCACTTGTAGTTCTGTGGCTGGGCTGCAGGTGGTATTTCTGGACGAAGTGCAGGTGGTTGTGATGGTCGATTCAAGAGCTTCTTGAAGTGGTCGGCCCATCGTTTCCTTTGTTTCTCTTCTTTCGTAATTACATTTCCGTCATCACCTTTTATTGGTTTCGTCTGCGTTGATCTCTTCCCAGACAGCGAGTAACCTGGTTATTTGATACAATGTTGTCAGGTCTCTATCTCTCCTACCTGCAGCCTGTTCTGCTTCACTTGCCAGTGTGTTGTGGAAGTGTCTCTTGTCTTTGCGTGCACTCTTCTTCACTTCTTTGTCCAGTGTAGTGTTTTGTACACGTTGTACTCAGTTCCTTTTCTCGTCGTTCATCCTTGCACTGGTTTATCTTCTGCTTCACCATCCTCCTCTCCCTGCTCTATCAGCTTCCATGTGTCCGTCGTGATCCATTCCACTCTTTGTCTTCTTTCTTCTTCCTTCCTAATACGGTTGTGCAGGTTTCTTTCCACATCTCTTCCAAAGAGTTCCAGTGTTCTTCCACACAGGCTTCTTCAGAGATGTTGCTCGATATCTCCCATTTTGTCTTGATTGCTGACTGGCGTGAAGATTTCCTTTGTAGTTTCGTCCTTCAGTTTCTGAGTGTTGCACTTGATCTGTGGTCTATCACCAGCTTCCTTGGAGGCTTTCAACTTGATTTGGAAGGTAGGTTGCTTGCACTAGATAGTGAGTGGTGTGAACCTACATCTGCTCCTCTTCTTGACCTTGTGTCAAGTAGACTGCGTCTCCATCTCCACTTTCTTGAGATTGAGATAAAGTCGATCTGATTTTTAGTGTGTCCTGGTGTCTGGTGAAATCCATGTCGCTCGCTTTGTGGATATCCTTGTGCTTGAACACACTGCATCGCCTCCAATCACCAAATCATTGAATGCACAGGACTCTGCAAACAATCCTCCATTCTCGTTCATCACCTCACCGAGCACTTCTCGACCCATGGTTAGTTCTCTTCCTGTGTTGTCCCCTCCCAGTTTGGCATTCATGTCGCCCCACGCATTAGAATTTTGATATCGCCAATTGGAGTGGAGTCTTGTCCAGTGTTGATTGCAGTTGTCTGTAGAACTTCTCCTTTTTCTCTTGCTCTGCATTATTTGTAGGTGCATAGCGTAGCATTGTATGATTGTGACCTTCCTTCCTTCCTTTTGAGTTGAACCTTGCTGTCATGATCGTGATTGTGGAGGAGATTGGTTCCCACTGCATGAGAGCCTTCGATGCTGTTGGGGACATCATGATAGCCACTCCATAACTCAGTGTGCTCGTGGTTGTCGTCTGGGTGACAATATGGAGTAGATTATTGACTCTCCAGTTGACAGTTTGTAGAGTCCACTCCCATTCCATCTGCTTTCGCAAATTCCAAGCACTTCAATGTGATGCCTCTTCATCTCGTTTGCAATCTGGGCTGCCTTGCTAGGTTCAAACATGGTGCGGACATTCCATGTCCCCACGTTTACTTACGCTTTCATCAAGGGAGAGTAGACACATCGGCCGATTGGCTTCCCGAAGGTTTTCACCAACTGGCGTCATTTCGTCTCTCCGATTGCAGCGAGGAATAATTTTGTTAGTATTATTTATATTTTGTTTGTGCTTTGAAGTTTCTTTAGCGGTTAGATTTGTTTTATGGGGTAGGGTTGCTAGCCGTATGCCCAACCTTCCCTCTTTACCCGGGCTTAGGACCGGCTAGTAACTAGTTAACCAGGCGATAACGATGAACTATTGTTTGTCTAACCGTATATCCTGATTCAGGAGGGCACTTCTGTGTACTGATTTCCTCACTGTTTTCTGTTTTGAAATTTACTTAACACTTGTTCGATTTTAGCGAATTTATAAAGGCTAATTTAAGTTAGTTAGCTGCTTGTGAATTAACACAACACTACTTTGAATTGGTTACTAGTATAGATAAATATATTTCGGATAAACAGATTCAGTGCATTTTGTTTTGCGGTTTACTGTCTAGGTTGATAATAACAGGAAAACTAGGAGAAAAAACGTGTCCAATAACTGTATTAAGCGTACAAATTGCCTTAATCCCTAAGTCGATACATGTGTAATTATGCGAATATAACAATCGATACATGTCAAAACTCTATCTTTTTTGCTTCCCTCAACCATGTCAATATTCCAGACGGCCAATTGAAGAACGTGTAGTTCATGCTCTAGGAAAAACGTGGCACGTGGAACACTTCGTTTGCGCTCGTTGTGAAAAGCCATTTCTGGGTCTCGTCATTATGAGAAGAAAGGTTTGGCTTATTGTGAATTACATTACCAACTGTTGTTTGGAATGCTTTGCTATTCTTGTAATCAAGTTATTCCTGGAGAGACTGTTTACGCACTGAACAAAGCATGGTGTGTGGATCATTTTGGTTGCAGCGTATGCGATAGACGACTAAGTCCAAAGTGAGTGCATTCTACTTTTATCAGTCTTTATCATATTTATGTATACTAATGACAACCACAGCTTTTAAAAATAACTCCTACCCAGTGATTTCATCTCTTGTTCACGTAGTGGTATTTATTTCCCCACAGTATATTCTCTGAACAAAAATAGGTCAGGCAAATACTTTCACCGTCTTATAATGATGCATCTAATGTTTACAGCTACAACCGTTCACGTTATAACATCCCATATATATATATATATATATATATATATATATATATATATCTTTTATATCGTTCATCCCTTCTCATTTCCATCTTTCCTCTACTCAGTGCTGCCAACACTAGTGTCGCTGTGAATGGTTTCGATCATTTAAACAGTTTTTACTGCAAAAGTACTTTCCATTCAGAGAAGCAAACCACCTATAGGAAAAGCAGTGTTGTTCAACCACAAAAGTGTCATTCATAGCTCACTTCCGATTCCGCCACAGAAACTTGTACCTATAAAGAAACTTAAACTATTAAGATAGTGGTTTCATACAGTATATTCGTCTTTGTTGGTAGCAGGCAGCAAAATGCTGCATGAAACAGAATGTGACTACTGTATCACATAAATCACTTGGTCTGTGTTGAACATGTAACACAAAATAAATGTATCTTGTACGTGATTACTTATATCAGATGTCAGTATACAAAGGCCATTGTAAAATATATTCGAGTCCCCATTTTGCAATGTTGTTGACTTGCATTCTTAAGTTGTATTTCCTTCACTTATAGAACTAAATTTTATGAATTTGACTACAAACCAGTATGCAAGTCATGTTACGACCTGTTCCCGATCGAATTACGCAAACGCATTGCGAAAATGCATAAGATGGAAGATTGAGACGAACTTCATGTTCAGTATATGGGTTTCCACGAAATATTGCTTATTCGATCTGCTGCGATCTCAAATTTACTGCAGCTTCTGATAACATAATATCTACAAACATACTTCGCATCTTTTGTTTTTTTATTCGCTTAGATTTGTAAATGGACCTGGTCTTTGGCTGATTTATAACCTAAAAATAAAGTGCTTAAAATTACGTATTTAGTTGTATTACAAATATAAACAATGCGAATTTAACATTGAAATATTATATAGATGAGAGGAATGAAAGAATATACAAGTTTTTTACGGACAGCTTTATCGTAATACTAAGAAGGCTGTTGGCTTTCTGTAGTAGGTGTCACGACATTCACACCTTCATCCTTAACTTCATTTTGCTTTTGACCTGATGTCGGTTGGACATTTTTATTGGCAGTGAGCTGTTGTGTTAGCTTCCCTAGAAGACCTGTATGACTGAGTTGTAGACGTTGAGTGACCGGAGGCAGTCGGGGCAGTAAGTTAACAAGTCGTGCGACATCTTGTTTCATATCGACCAGGATGTCCTCCATAAGGGTCAAAACTGAAATAAATCAAATATAGAGTCACCTTTAACTTAGATTAATGCATCCTACATTTTACACCAAAATGCAACTCAAAGATAGTACATGAATAAATGGGCACCCGAAGAGTCAAAAGACTGACTTACCTTTGTGTAATAATGGAACTAAGGCCTTGTTGCCAGCTAGGGCATCATTGAACAAGTGAAGCTGTCCTGTGGCCAAACACTCAAGCTCAGTAAATCGTCTGTTTAGACTCTGTATGTGTTCAGACTGGTCTGCTGCAATATTCAGTAGGGCTGCTCGACGAAGTTGCTCCTCAATTATCAGAGCTTGTTCTAACAGCTTGAACCGACGAGCCAAAAAGCGGTTCTTAATTTCTAAGTAATTCGCTTTCTGAGCTTCATTTTTAAATGGTTCATTCACAATAGCGAAATGAGGATCATTATGTATATCCTAAGTTAAAATAAGTAACATTTCAATTATATGGGTAACATGCATTAAACAGACATAAAAACACCTAGAAAAGGTGAAGACGGCGCTGCCTGGAGTACAACCAGTTACTCTACTTGAAAAAGGGCAACGATGGAAATGACTCGACATTTTACAGATAGTGGAATAACAAATGGAAAAGCAGTTCGTCACACACAAAAATCTATCAAATATAATGAACAAGCGGAAATTTCCATTACTAAGATAAACGTTGTTTTCGACCACTCTACGTCGTTAAATAAGTAAGTTTCTACGCTGGAGTTTGCACATCAGGTACGATGCAGGTAATTGAGTACGTTATCACAGACTATACATATACAAGCACATGCTTACCTGCCACCTACCATACCCATGCTGTACTACTCCAGCTAAAAGCCAATAATCATGTCGACGATGCCAAATTTCTGCTTCTCGGTCTTTTACCAAAGCGCGCTGCTCATTTAACCATATAGTATGGAGTTCGGTAAAACCCCCATCCGCAATATTGAACATGAAACGGTGGCTGACTTTAGCGCCAGCATCGCTGTTCTGTAAGCTTTCCCCATCACCACTCTCCTTTTCATCTATGCAATCTTTTGGAATATTCGTAAAATCAACGTTCGTCTCCGACTGCAAAATTCAAAATAAATCGACAGAAGCAAATTAAAACAAATATAACTAAACGACTAATCTTGCATTATGTAACAGTAAACTTCTTTGTTGGTTAAATAAAAAGCTGCTAACCAGATCATGACAATCATATGTGAGGAATCCATCCATAAGCTCCATATTCAATTTGGTGTTATATAGACAATAAACGTAGAACCTCGCACACAGGTACATCCGTACAAGTTGCCACAATTCACAGCAGTATACAAAGAACATGTGCATAGAGAATGATGGATATCAAAATAGATTCAAATCCCACATTCACCTCAACAAATATGCAAAGTGTCAGCCACTGGTCACCAAGTGTACCCGTGTTCCACAACCTACTGAAGAATGAAAAAAATTACCGATACACCCTCGACCAGCTCTCTATGAAATCTACCTACTTCTATCGAGTTTCCTCTTCTTCAGCTACAGTTAGGAATCCGAGATAAATATGGACCCCAGGATCTTGTACACATATTAGTCAACTGATACACCTATGGTTATCACTGGAAGATTTCGCCCACTTCACATAGACTGTGATGACCAGTGAAGTACATCCAGTCTGACCGCACTACCTCTGGTCTCCACACACACACACACACTTCCTAGTACCTCCGTCATTTTAAGCAGCAATTTCATAACACCATCCTTGAAAACTTCAAGTGACACATTGTCATCTCCTGCTGCTTTCTATCGTACTAGGCTCCCTACACACTTTTCAACTTCAAGGAGAATTGGAGGGTCGACATCTACGTACTACTGTTCAGGTTCCGACTGTATGTTAGGCAACTGGAGCGTTGCTGAAGTCCAGTTCAACTAGGCTTCAAAGTGTTCTGTCCAATGTCCTATCCACCTTCCTAGGAGGTTATCAGCCTTCCATCCTCGTCACTCATGGTTTCACTCGTCAGAGTTTTCTTCTTGCCGGTATCCTTAATAAGCCTAAATAGTTGGCGAGTCTTACCAACGCTGATATCTTCTCTCGATCTCTCTTTTTTTCGCTTTCGTCACCCACCACTGATAGCCATCGACGCCAAGACTGTCAATCAATCAATTTATATTTATTTTTCGTAGTGAAAGCTAGCTGGAATCAGTCAGTTTTAAAAATCAAACGTAATGACGTGCATGAATTTATGTTCAAAAAACGTGCCACAGGTGATAATGAAGTAATTGTTTTGTTAGCTCCTTAGTCATGATGGAGATTTCATTATCATAGTAGGTAGCTTTATTTAGAAAATCAGTGGTCCCTGACTAGAAATATGAGTCTTTTCTATTTGCATAGTACTTGTCAAAATACTTAATTCAGTCGAACGCAGACTAGATCTAAAGTGAATACATTAATTCAGGAAATCAATGCAGTTCTGAAGTGCGACAATGAAGAGTGAGAACAACATACACCAGTAGTTCAAAAGCACGGAAATTGCAAGTCAACAAAAGTAGGATGATACACGGATAGATATAAGTAAACTGCATAAAAAGGTACCTTAGGATTTGTAGACGTATCATCTGTCACCTTATTTTGTCCAACAGCTACGCGTACTTCATCGATCTCCATAGGATCAGTTTTATCGCTTGCCTTGGAGGCATCATCTGCCAAGCACGATTCATCTCCTGCGTTGCTTATTTTTGCGTTAAGAGCTTTCTCTTTTCCAAGCAGAACACTATCACTGAGCACTGACTGTTTATCGTTCAATTCTGTAGTTACACAGCAACTTTCCGTATCTTCAATTTTAGTAGACACTTCAATGGGATCTTCCGTTTTCGGCAGTTCCAGATCGTTATTTACAGGTTTCGGTGCTAAATCTGGCATGCTCCAATGACCATTAATCTTCTCGAATTCTTGAACCTATTATCAGATTCATAAAAAAAACCTAATTACTTGAAATAATTTATCACACAACATTTAAACACCTAGAGATTGTGATAAATCTGAATTAATTATGAAAGCGTTACCCGGACACTGGTACTTCATTTGAGATAGATATCAATCTACTGCATAGTTTACATGAGACTCATTGTTGAATTACCCTGGAAACCAGAGGTGTACCATGTTTCCATCTAATTAAATTGCAAACCTTTTGCGAAAGGGGAACCAAGAAGTGCCCTGCAGGCAGTATGACATCATCAACATAAGACCTAGCATTAGTGCGCAAACGTCCTAATTGCTACACTTCATGAAAATAATCAACGTCCTTAATTGTTTACACGACGAATTTAATGCCTATTTACCATAACTTTAGCCATAAAGTCAATCCTGCTTCAGTTAGTTCAGGATGTGTGTTATTTTTATGGTAGAAGCAACTTCTGGAAAGCCACCATAACTCCATTCATCAGTCAACAGGAAAAAAACTCAGAAAAGAATCATTTTTAGGGTGTAGTTTAACATACTGACAATAATATCTTCGAGTCTACAAAAAAAACGAAATCAATAAACTTCGATAAAACAATATGAAGACGTAAACTGTTTGAACGGTTTAATGTATTTTGGCAACACATTTCGAACAATCTGATCACAGACATACTTGTCACAGATATTTATATGAAAATTCATAAAGATAAGAGAGGAGAATATAAGAATACTAGCCAACACAAAGTAGCCAGTACACCAAAACCCGATCTTCACTTTCGCCAGAAGGATGTCCACATCAGTCTTCCGTACAAAGGTGACTCTCATAGCTCAATCCTTAAACAAAGGCTTACCATTGTTGCTAGAAACACTAAGTATCCAGCTAGGGTTCGACTAACGGAAACCACCAAGCCTGTATATTTCCCCAAAAACCTTACGGCATGTGAATGACAACGTCACATCCTATTGCATATTCTAATTCAAATGTAGGTGCAGTGACATACACATAGAGAGGACTCATAAAGCCATAAAAGTGAGGGGCCCGGAGCACATTCAAAAGTGGCTTCAGAAGCAAACTGAATAATCCCCTTGTTTAATTCAACGCTGAAATCACGTTCGATGTACTATTATTTTCGCACAATTGATTTCCTTGTTATATGGCCTTTAATTCAGCATTCCTACTTTGAACACTTCTCATCCCTTATCTCATTGAATTTCCATACAAATACCTACGACAAGTACGTGTGTGACCAGATTACTCGAAATGGCGTGCAAATACATTTCATGGTTCAGAAAAATTACGTCTTATTGTTGTGGCGAAGTTTACAAAGAGAAGTAATTGCTTAAGAAATCGATAAAAGATTTGGAAAATCACAGGATTTACTACATCAAAATATTTACCCACAAAATGAGAAATGACAAAGTCAACGTAGAACCTCGCACACAGGCACACCCGTGCACGTTGCCACAATTCACAGCAGTATACAAAGAATATGTACATAGAGAATGACGGATATCAAAGTAGACAATGTTGTGTGAGAGAATAAACAGTCTGAAGACAAAGGTTAGTGCGAATATTCAAGCTATAGAAAACGTCAAGGAGTGAATACATTTGCGCCACCGCAACCCATTTTCAGCCATGTCACCAAGTCCTTAATCACTCATTCCTTTCGTTTCAGGAACCACAACCAACCACTTTATATCGCTTCACACGACTCATACCAACAGTAAGAGACTCTATCAACTGTACCGTGACGTGTTCTGACCACCATGAAGCCTCCTCCAACCCAATCCAACGTCCTCTACCACAGCACGTCGAGGCAGGTGGTGGCGCAGAATACTCATCCCTTCCTAGATAGTCGGATATATCTTTACTTGCCAAATAAAAAAAGGGACCTGCGACTATTTTTCTTATGCAGAAGTTCAAAAACTTATATCTTGAAGTCAACCTTTCAGTCTGCAGAAAACTATTAGTATTATATTATTAAAAGCCCCTTGGGTTCCTAATGGGACATAGGGCTTCAGTAGCACGTCTCCAATGCTCTCTGTTCTCTGAAATCCTTTGAACATGGCTCCACGACAGCCCACAAGCTCTAATTTCCTCCTCGCACGATCTCTGCATGTCACCACCTCGGATGCCCAACTCGTCGCTTCCCATCAGGGTTCCACTCGAGGGCCTGATACGTGATATCCCCAGTCGACCTTGTCAGTGTATGCCCAATCCATCTCCACTTCCTTCCAGTGCATATTTGTTGGATGATAGGTTCTTTGTTGGTTCGTCACCAGCCAGAGCTCCATGTTGCTTATTCTTTCTGGCAATCCATGTGATCTTCAGTAGCGAGCCAGCGTAAGCAGTTGTTGAAAAATGTCTGTAGTTTATTGGAAATCCCTTTCGTAGCTTAATAGTGATCAGGACTTCCGCTTTTGTTGGAGGATTTATGTTCACTTGTAGTTCTGTGGCTGGGCTGCAGGTGGTATTTCTGGACGAAGTGCAGGTGGTTGTGATGGTCGATTCAAGAGCTTCTTGAAGTGGTCGGCCCATCGTTTCCTTTGTTTCTCTTCTTTCGTAATTACATTTCCGTCATCACCTTTTATTGGTTTCGTCTGCGTTGATCTCTTCCCAGACAGCGAGTAACCTGGTTATTTGATACAATGTTGTCAGGTCTCTATCTCTCCTACCTGCAGCCTGTTCTGCTTCACTTGCCAGTGTGTTGTGGAAGTGTCTCTTGTCTTTGCGTGCACTCTTCTTCACTTCTTTGTCCAGTGTAGTGTTTTGTACACGTTGTACTCAGTTCCTTTTCTCGTCGTTCATCCTTGCACTGGTTTATCTTCTGCTTCACCATCCTCCTCTCCCTGCTCTATCAGCTTCCATGTGTCCGTCGTGATCCATTCCAC
Organism: Heterobilharzia americana; assembly: GCA_944470555.2. NCBI lineage: Eukaryota > Metazoa > Platyhelminthes > Trematoda > Strigeidida > Schistosomatidae > Heterobilharzia > Heterobilharzia americana. Next base: position 67,303,925 of record OX104127.1, on the reverse strand, counting down.
TCTTTGTCTTCTTTCTTCTTCCTTCCTAATACGGTTATGCAGGTTTCTTTCCACATCTCTTCCAAAGAGTTCCAGTGTTCTTCCACACAGGCTTCTTCAGAGATGTTGCTCGATATCTCCCATTTTGTCTTGATTGCTGACTGGCGTGAAGATTTCCTTTGTAGTTTCGTCCTTCAGTTTCTGAGTGTTGCACTTGATCTGTGGTCTATCACCAGCTTCCTTGGAGGCTTTCAACTTGATTTGGAAGGTAGGTTGCTTGCACTAGATAGTGAGTGGTGTGAACCTACATCTGCTCCTCTTCTTGACATTGTGTCAAGTAGACTGCGTCTCCATCTCCACTTTCTTGAGATTGAGATAAAGTCGATCTGATTTTTAGTGTGTCCTGGTGTCTGGTGAAATCCATGTCGCTCGCTTGTGGATATCCTTGTGCTTGAACACACTGCATCGCCTCCAATCACCAAATCATTGAATGCACAGGACTCTGCAAACAATCCTCCATTCTCGTTCATCACCTCACCGAGCACTTCTCGACCCATGGTTAGTTCTCTTCCTGTGTTGTCCCCTCCCAGTTTGGCATTCATGTCGACCCACGCATTAGAATTTTGATATCGCCAATTGGAGTGGAGTCTTGTCCAGTGTTGATTGCAGTTGTCTGTAGAACTTCTCCTTTTTCTCTTGCTCTGCATTATTTGTAGGTGCATAGCGTAGCATTGTATGATTGTGACCTTCCTTCCTTCCTTTTGAGTTGAACCTTGCTGTCATGATCGTGATTGTGGAGGAGATTGGTTCCCACTGCATGAGAGCCTTCGATGCTGTTGGGGACATCATGATAGCCACTCCATAACTCAGTGTGCTCGTGGTTGTCGTCTGGGTGACAATATTGGAGTAGATTATTGATTCTCCAGTTGACAGTTTGTAGAGTCCACTCCCATTCCATCTGCTTTCGCAAATTCCAAGCACTTCAATGTGATACCTCTTCATCTCGTTTGCAATCTGGGCAGCCTTGATAGGTTCAAACATGGTGCGGACATTCCATGTCCCCACGTTTACTTACGCTTTCATCAAGGGAGAGTAGACACATCGGCCGATTGGCTTCCCGAAGGTTTTCACCAACCGGCGTCCTTTCGTCTCTCCGATTGCAGCGAGGAATAATTTTGTTAGTATTATTTATATTTTGTTTGTGCTTTGAAGTTTCTTTAGCGGTTAGATTTGTTTTACGGGTAGGGTTGTTAGCCGTATGCCCAACCTTCCCTCTTTACCCGGGCTTAGGACCGGTTAGTAACTAGTTAACCAGGCAGGAAACTATAGATGATTGTAATGCAAAGTATGACATCGAAACAATATTATATATATATATATATATATATATATATATATATATATATATATATATCCAGGGTCTTTTAGCGTAATAAAACTCTTAAAACTAATTTTTAGTCTAATATAAATGTAACTATTAGATAAAACTCTACCTTCTTTCGGACAAGTGCCATTATTCCAATACGACTGAGAACATGTTGAGTGGATAAACCTTCACGAGGTACACCATCACTGAAATTTTCGGAATTATCCGTTTCTGGTTCACAAAGATGACGCATAAACAAGGAAATGTAGGCTCGAAACACACGATCAGTTTTACATCGCAAATCTCTAACCATCCACGGTTGATCACTTGGAGGCAGTCCATACCTGTACCATTATTTTGCAGAAATAAATACATAAATAGGACTCGTCATTTACACATAGCTTTCAACTGGCAAATTTAATTCACTGGATGAGCATAATAATGAGTTTTCAGTTAAACAAGAAAGTAGTAGATATTATTCAAGATGCATGAATTATTGTTATTATCATTTGTCCCTTGGGTTCCTAGTGGAACAAACATAGGGCTTCAGTAACGATGTATGAATTGGGAAACATGGTTAAAGCAAATGAGTACTTTTAGTATTTTCTCATCAGGCTTTACAATTATACTTACGAATTATTCAACATCGATATTTGACACTGATTCAGTTATTGAAATCCGGTTGGTGAATCAGGTCACAATAAAGGTGATAATAACAGTGAAAAATAAATTCATTGGTATGCACAGAGTAAACAAAACAGACATACAGATGTACATAATTCTTATTCAAACAAGCCTGCAACCAGAAATGATTTGATCAAGTACAATTCCCCTGGTGACGCCTGTATCTCAAAGTAGAGATGAAGTCATCCAGGTTGAGAAAGCGTTCATGACCATATAACAAAGCTGACAAAAAATGAGATGTTCAACCTGCATAATATTTGGATGGTTTTCGTCCACAATGATGATTTTTCGCATTGGTTTAACAGTAAGAATAGAACATGGTAGACAACAAGCTACGCATTTTTAAAAATGAAGAGAAACCTTATCTGTGCTATGATCGGTTGCACAACTTAGCAGTTTACGAGCGATATCAGTCAAGCAGACCTACGAACGATACGAACCTAACGTGTAAATAAATCGACCAAACGCAAACTAGAACGTCAACTACCACAACAACAATACCACCGAGCGAGAAGACAAGAAAAGATAGACCGTTGATGGAGAGCTTTTTTATTGCTTCAACAACAGTCAATAAAGCTGACATTGATGCTGAATATATACGTTTCTAAATGGCCTTGACAACATTAAATCCACATTTAGGTAAAAATAGTTAACGACCAATGAGAGTTCAGCCTTGAGAGCAGACAGAAGGAAAACTAGTAACGGTGTGAAAACAGCCATGTAGGTTATTCCAATGTCATGGGTAAAACGGCAGGTAAAGCTATACAAATTTAAGAGTGTATAGCAATCTGGCGTCCCAAAACGAGATAACGGACAAGGCCCTCTCAATCATGTTTATCTTTTTGTTTTCCTTGATTGTGAACCTATATTGAATTCTTCTTTGAGACAATATTTATCCGGTTGGAAATGATATACTTTATGTATGTTACTTGGATGAAAAGACACTTCAAGTGATCCATTACTAGGCGATATTCAACGTCCATCTAACTTCAAGATGCTTACGTATCGGAAATACTTCAATTACTAAAACTATCGAAGCTGTCTTGGAGATGCTGCATAATAAAATGCACATCATCGGGTCTACCGACTTCAATAAACTTTTCTGCAAATAACGATTAAACTACATGAGATGTGTACATATAAAATGTAAGTTATCAAGATACACGGTATGTATAGTACATCTTGTTAATTCTTTTTATACTGCATTCTAATTTCCTTCCATTTTCACTCTATAATCTTAAACTTTCATGCATATAGCGTTGTGCTACTTACTAATAATGAGTAGTGTAATTCATGTTCAACAATGTTACATTATCCGCAACTGTTCATTTCGGTTATAATCATTTGTTCGTTTTTTTTGACATCCCAGGATATTTTGTCCTCACATTGGTTATTCCCCTGATGCCGTAACTTCCTTTGAACGTTTGTTTGCATCGTGCTTTTCACCTTACCCTGAGGATCTGTGGGTTTTCATACCATCCTATAGTTAGCTTTGGAAACAACTCTGCTGTCTCTATAATATTGACGCACTTCTTCAATGATGCTTTTGGTGAAGATAAGCCCAAAAACGCCTGACTAACCGAAGTCATTTTGTTTGTTATTACAATACCGTACTTAAGGCAAATCCTGCATTTCCGATTTTACGCGTAACTCGAGTGTTTGGTTTAATTGTTGGAGAATCATTTGATCGTTTTGGTTTCGAATTTCTTGGAAAGAAATTCACACATCTATTAGTTTAGTGTTTCATTCACCTAGGCTTAACTCTGATATCCCTTCCAGCAAAAGGACAATAAATAAATCTCCTGCAGATTTAATTTTCATGCCTTCATTGAGAAATCCCTTCAAACGATTACGCAATATACAATGTAAGGTTTAGGAAACTTTCCTCAACTCAGATAGAAAAACGTCTATTCCTTAGAAAATGGATAAATACCGATCTAAATACTTGCAGTTCATAAAAGATATCAACAGCCTACTTTTCTTGTATCTCGTGAGGGAATAATACTTGTCATGGATTCACACAAAACGCGCGGCTCTTTTTTGCAAGTGATCAAACGTACACACGTTCCCTCAGTTCAGATTTTTCTGCTCTCCCTCGCTCTCACTTCATAAGGAATACTAACTTGGAATAATATCTCTCTAAACCTCTAACTAAATTATTGTCCAGCATTAATTAATGACGTGCTTCGAGATGGATATCCTGAAGTTCTAGTGAGATGGCATGACTTGTGGTGTCACACAATAGGAAGTTAAGCGGATGCTAACCAAAAACTTTGGTGGATAGTTGCATTATATCGCGAACTGACAGAAATAGCAAACTGTGGACCATTGAACTCCGACCCAGTGCATGGGCGGCTAAAGCGTTCTCCGCAAAACCTGAAAGTCTTGAGTTCGATCCATAACGGGGTCGTGGATGCGCACTGTTGGGGTCCCATACTAGGACGAAACAGTTGTCTAGTGCTCACATGTTGCCACGGTTGTCTAGTATTCACTGGTTCCCCAGACGACATCACTCTGTGATTAGTATCAACTTGTAATACAATATAGGTCGAAAGTGATCAACAGTTTGGAAAATGTCGCTCCGTTTTCAAAGTTCACTGGTTTCAAAGTACTTGTGTATAAAATATCGAAAAGTAGACTCAACTAGTGGATTGCATAGTTTTGCTGGAAAGCATTTTCTGATAGAGCGTGTTGCTGCTAAATTCTACGATCCTAGAAGGCTGAGAAAGTCAAATAACCAAAGTGAGTCGAAAGAATTCTTCATTTATTGTTATGATGCAGTTGAATGAAATATGTATCGTAAACACACAGTTTTCCATAAATTCATCTTTCCAATGTGCATATTTATCAGTTATACAATATCACAAGGGAAGAGCGGTTTTCAAGCCGCATAAGTCAGATTTCGAGTTGGAAGGGAGAAAGTAGGTAGAATCACTCCATCATATGAAAGTAAGGTGCTAAATACGTGAGAACTCTCAGGTGTAAACTTTCTAGTTACATCCTTGAAGCTCTGTAGTTTATGGAATGTTCAGCAGGAAAATGAACAAGTGGTAGTCGCTTGGTAGCAGCGGTAAACATCATCATTTGAATTAGCTCACCATGAAAGATGAAACCCCACAGCTGAGAGATTAGAGGTTGATCAGTAGTGAGAAAGCAGGTACAAAAGACAACCGAACAAGGATAAAGAAGCGATTACATGAATCCCATTTAACCTTTACCTGATACGTAAAATGAAATGGAACTACAATCTACCACACACTGCAGATATTAAGCTACAAAACGTATTTCAATAAATTCACGCATAGATGGAACTCACCGCATGATAGCATTGAGAAATGAACGACGCTGGCGAGCATTAAAGCCAAGGACTTCTATCTGACCGTTAACACGCGATAAAAGTGGAGGCATTTTCCCCTCACGCTCACGTCGAGTGCGACGGCTCATAACAGGAACATCACCACCCGCTGCACCTGTACGCTCATCATATTCGTCGTCATCTTCATCCTTGTTTTCATGATTATCCATAGCAAAAAATCAATCATTATGATATGAAGCAATAACCCGAAAAAACTTGAAACACTCAAGTCGCAGAAATATTTATAAAACACTCATCGGCCATCGTGTCAAAAAAACTGAAGATGGATTCAGAAGTATGAGATTTCTTACAACAGTTGAAGAACTACTTAAAGTCTTGTCTACCAGACGAATAGAGGGGATCTGTAGGCATCGGTCTTACACCGTCCATTTGTTCGCAATAGTCAGCAAAATGTGTCCACAATCTCAAGAGAACTGATCACACTAGAAGATTTATGAACAGATTCATATCAGTTAGGCAAGATGGTACTGGTTACCTGCCAGCGACTAATAAATGTAGTGGCTTGTCTCTTATGAACGTCTTTATATGAACTGATAGTCGATAGAGTTGATCCTTCTTCTGCAATTGCCTTTAGAAAACTATACATTCATATCTTCTACAATGAAAGTTTCACTCACCATGTTTGACAGACATACAAAAGCGGAACCGGGAATAACGACATCTATTTAAGTCGCCATGCTTCCCACTAACATATCAGGGTAGAAATGAATGTAAGAATTAAATAGGAAGTCATAAAAAAGCCGTAAGGTAGAATAAAAAGGGATGAATGGATTAAGGATGCATGGTAATTCTATTAAGATAAAGAAAGGACATCAATAATCTATATTATTGCAATCGATCGTGTTAAATTGTCTTCTAATTATTTCTAATAGCCTGTTTTGAGTGTCTAGCAAAATCAAACGAAGAAGTCTAACTTCACTACCAGCTCAGAACAACGGTTAGTGACTTTATGAACCGATGCTATGCCTTCGAATATTTATCAACCTAATTGTGTACCATCTAACACCGTAGATAGCATGTATTTCCAGTCACTTTATCTGAAGTAATCGTTTATTTGTTTTGTCTTTAGTAAGAATTCCAGCGCAAGAAAAGCACCGTGAAATGCACTAGATAGAGACGATAATATAGAAAAATAAAATGAAAAGCTGAATAATAATGGAATTTAAGGGAATCACGTGTGTTTCAAAAGGTCTTCATTATTTTTCAATCTATTTTCCAGTGATTTATCTTAATGACTGTGTATCTAAGTCCCCTATCGCCTACGCGATAAGTCCAACACGCAACAGTGATTTCAAGAAGGCAAATATAGTTAAATTCTTGAAGTCTTCAGCGAGCCACCATCGACAGATATCTTTCGTAGACCAACAAAATCTGAAGCATATATCTAAATAAAATTTACTTAATATTAACTTCATATGTAATGGTCATTATCGCAATTTCACCTACAATGTCATTAATTCACTTTCGAAGGCATAACTTTCATAGACTGATTGGATTTCAATAGCCAACAAACTATACTGTAGCAAAGTGTAGGGTGATAATACTGAGCAAAATTACTGGTAAGAATGTTTCGCTGAAGTAACTAAAGAATACGCCATGTCTAACTTCAAAACATTTCGAATGAATGAAAGTGTGAATAGGAGACAGAAACTAAAACACGATTAGCTAGACTTAAATCATGAAACTCAACAATATCGAGAAGTCGAATGGGCTACGTCAATGAGTGCAAGCTTCTGGTGTACTGAAAACAGATGCATAGATAGTAGATAGTGGTCTAGTGGATAACGCCCTGGCGTTTGAAGCGATCGGTCCTGGGTTCGAGTACCGATGGGAACAACATCGTTCACTGGGAGGCATGTAGATCCAGCCGATGAGTCCCAAATAGGACGAGACGCACATCCCGAATTCCACTGCTAGCCACCATCCATAGAAACCTTAGTCTAATAGCCAGCGGTTAGGAATAAACATATAAGACAGTATAAATGGAAGACGAATGCAGTGGATAATTCCAGATCACCTATAACAACTTGAGGCATTCAATCAAATTTCGAAAATACCCGAAGAAATGGGCAGCGATCAAGTTTCACTTTATCTGAAATGAAAATCCATGAATGCTATCACTTCCGAACAAAATATTTGCATTTATCGACTAACCTTGTTGGAAAAGTCACTGTCATTATCGGTCATGGTCTGATTCCATTCCTCCTCTTCTTCTTGTGTTGTTGAATAGTTTACTTGTTTCCGAACTCGTTTACCTTTGCCAAGAGCTCGAGCCTGATCCTCTTGTGCCTGTTCAAAGTGATGACGCAATAACTTCTCCCAATAAGTCGGATCCGCCGGATCAAGTTCTTGTTTGATCACCTGAAATAAACACATCCCAATGTTTTATTACGGTAAATGGACAAAAGAAACAAACATCAACAACCAGAAAACAATGGTAAAAACAACCGGCATATCTAATTATGTAACTTTTTATATTGTTAGCTACTATTATCATGGTGATAATAGGTAGTGGTTAGCAGTGGAATTCAAGACGTGCATTTTTTAGCTGGATTTACCTGCCTCCTACTAAGACTCATACCGACAACATAAAAAACTGATATTATTGTTAAAATATATGAGAAATGTTTCACGAGTAAATTTTGCAACATGCTGTTAGTAAGACGATGGTTCGGAATAAAGCACAAATATTATCATTAGTATTATTATCCCTGACTAGTGTGAAGCAGGAAATGAATGAGCCGGTGCACGATCTTGATCAGTTCGAGTGGTAAATTCACATGATAGGTGATTCTAGTACAGAACTGATTGAATTCTGCCTTCCTTGATACCTTTGGGTTAGGTGACATTGTTTAAATTAGACAAAGTAACTCTGTAAAATAACTAGAGAAACGAGGGATTTTTGCTGCTTTTCAAACCTCTGCTTCAAAGATTTAATCTACCGTTTTTGTTGTGCAGCTCTGATTCACTGACTCGAGCAACTGACCTTGCTTTCAGTTTCTACCCCCCCCCCCTCACACCTACCACGGTTCAACTAATCAAGTAATAGTATAAGCCGTCACACGTGAGAATTATCCTGGTACACAAGTATGGACAGGGTAGACCAGTAATATTATCTTAGTACTATATTGTTACTTCTCATGAAAGCGATAAGGTGAAAGAGAATGTCTGTTGCTCGATTTTCTAATAAATATGGTGTTACAATTAATGTAGAATAAGACTACTAACTATAAAAGATCATGAGAGTGCAGGTATGCAATTAACCTTATATAGAATGTTGCCTGTTACCTTACGAAAAAGAATGTGCATAAGCCAGATCAAGCTGACTCGTGAATAGTTACAGATCTAGTCATATATTAGTTGTGTATCGCGGCTTGAACGCTATAACATACTGCAGATTAACACTTGTTACAACTAATTACATCACTATCACCTTTAATCCATCGCGAAGAACTGTTCTCCGTTCTGTGAAACATGAAATTCACTGACCTTAATGAATTGAAGTAAAAATCTGCTCAACTAGTATTTCTGGAGGGTAACCCCAGCAGATATACATGAAAACGGTATAAGCTTGTTACTCAAGAGACTTACCGGCCTCTATAATGCAGATGCACGGAACCACAGAAGTTTATTGAATAAAAAACTAGTCACGGTTTGTTTACCACCGGTTTGAGGTGGTGAACCCATAACGCATAATCCAATGGCCGGTATACATACAAGTAGTGATATGATTTTCTAGGATGAAGTCAACTTCAATATGAAGAAATCTGGGGTGGAGTATGCCACTCAGAAACATCTTCCTAGTTACTGTAACATATGTCTAGCAACAAAAGATCACGTTTACAAAGCTTTGGCACTTTTAGTTATGCTGAAATGTCATCTTTTAGAGTTGCAGCTTTATGACAGTTCGATTGCAAAAAAGTTGTACATAACGCAATCGCTTTTACAATACCTAATTCTCATTTCTTGGATGCAGCAGATATGTTTTTCTAAGGGGTTCTCACGCTAAAACAATCACCATCCTCAGATGCTTGATATCTACTGGTCCACTCCAACCTTCTGTATGTAGATGCAGGTATCGTGTGACTCAGTAATTCGAAACTGACGGTAATGATGAATCTATTTTAATAATCCAAGAAATTAGACAGAACTGAGAAGGAAAACAAAACACTTTCTTGTTCCGATTTAACTACCCATAAACGACCAACAATAAAATATTTGAGTTCTCCGCTTACACATCCTTGAAATGTATATCAATGAACAGTTTGTGCATTGTGGAATAGATTAGTGTATCATAAGTAAATCTTTAATGGAAATTTTACACACAATGATAAGTTTTTATTATGTTCGGAATATTACCACAATAAAAACTTATCATTGTGTGTAAACTTTGCATTAAAAATTTACTTATGATACATTAATCCTTAAAATGTTACTTTTTATTTGCGCTTGGTGAATCAAATTCATGCACTTCGAATAATAATAATAATAACAATAATAATAAGGTAAATAATTATCTATACACGTGTTGATAAGTATCTTCATCCTGATAGACATGGAGATTTACACCTGACCCTTCACAAAGAAGTTAATGCATCTTAGAAACACCTCATGACGATAATCATGAAAACAGGAAACATAAACAGCTACATTTAAAGAAAAATTACTTCACGATTTTCATCGTCATCTTCTGATTCCTCTTCGTCTTCCTCAATAACCCCTTTCTTTTCATAATGAGCCACTTTAAATGATGTCAGGTAATCGTTCATTTCCAAAGCCTTCTCTTCTAAACCCTGTTGACTACGGTCCAACAAGCGTTCAATAGCAGCATCATCATACACGATAGTGTGTTCATCCTCCACTAATGAATGTAGAATAGAATAAGCAGACCATCATTCAAATATAATATTTGTAAAAAGATTAACAGGGCAAGTGGCGATTGATTAGTTGAAAAGACTTTGCCTAGTCTCAACCAGTATATGACTTAATGGTTACACAGCAAGTAATACAACTCGGAAAACAAATGCTGTCATTTATGATGCGCAACTCAGTAACACCATCTGATTACCCAAACCTCGGTAATGGAGAGAGTTTTGAAACGACAGTTTATGTGCATGAAATAAGCAGCCGATAAGTCTCTGCGATCGTTTCCGAATACAAAGCCAAATTTGGATTTCAGGACCAAGTTTATGAGTACATAACAAAACATGCAAAGGATTTTCACCGTAACTTGGTACCATCTTTAGTACGCTACAGAATTAACGGTAAATACATACTCCAAGTCAACCAGAGTCCCTACAGAGAGTAGAACAATCACTTCGAAGTTAGACATATCGAAGGTTACGACGAAATTAAATAGCGACCGTCACAGTCGACATACCTCACAGACACCATCAGTTGTCCTCAGTTCGCAAGACAACACGACTGCCTGACCTCGAGTAGACGGCTTTGATTAGTGTCATACACTTGCTCGCTACTCCATTCACAGTTAAACACAGACACAACAACTCACCATCGACACATTCAAATCCCACATTCACCTCAACAAATATGCAAAGTGTCAGCCACTGGTCACCAAGTGTACCCGTGTTCCACAACCTACTGGAGAATGAAAAAAATTACCGATACACCCTCGACCAGCTCTCTATGAAATCTACCTACTTCTATCGAGTTTCCTCTTCTTCAGCTACAGTTAGGCATCCGATGATAAATATGGACCCCAGGATCTTGTACACATATTAGTCAGACTGATACACCTATGGTTATCACTGGAAGATTTCGCCCACTTCACATAGACTGTGATGACCAGTGAAGTACATCCAGTCTGACCGCACTACCTCTGGTCTCCACACACACACACACACACTTCCTAGTACCTCCGTCATTTTAAGCAGCAATTTCATAACACCATCCTTGAAAACTTCAAGTGACACATTGTCATCTCCTGCTGCTTTCTATCGTACCAGGCTCCCTACACACTTTTCAACTTCAAGGAGAATTGGAGGGTCGACATCTACGTACTACTGTTCAGGTTCCGACTGTATGTTAGGCAACTGGAGCGTTGCTGAAGTCCAGTTCAACTAGGCTTCAAAGTGTTCTGTCCAATGTCCTATCCACCTTCCTAGGAGGTTATCAGCCTTCCATCCTCGTCACTCATGGTTTCACTCGTCAGAGTTTTCTTCTTGCCGGTATCCTTAATAAGCCTAAATAGTTGGCGAGTCTTACCCAACGCTGATATCTTCTCTCGATCTCTCTTTTTTTCGCTTTCGTCACCCACCACTGATAGCCATCGACGCCAAGACTGTCAGTAGATTTATACTTCAGTTGCTTTTGCTCTTCATCCTGATCACAGCCACACAGTATCAGTCTTTTCGCATCAATCTGTTCGGATGAAGTCACGGAAATCCAATGAAGTTTCATAACCTCAAGGGTAGATTACCAACTGTTTTTCCGCTGTTTCTACACCAGACTTAATAGCAAACCACGTTCCCTCACAATGAGCATTCCTCTCATGTTCAGATAAATGTTTAGCTAACCCCTCTCTAAATACCTACTACAAGTCCTCACTACAAATCCAGTACAGATGTACCTCACTATCTCCAGTTTTCTGCGTTTAGTAAAGCGCAGACACATGAGCCCGCACTACCGCATGGTCCGAGTGCAAACTAGTACTCCAGAAAAAGCGACAATCCCCCACTAATATGCTCCGACCATGGCCTATAGTAATGTGATATATCTGTGTTCATTGTTCGTTTGATGTCAGTGGACACCATGTGAGATAGTATCTCCTTCTTCTTACGCCAAAAGTTAGTGCTGGTCGAAAAAAGATGATTATCGGAGCGAAATTCCAACAGACGATCACCGTTGTCGGTTCATTGACATGGGATTCCATAGATACCTGCGAGGTGCCTTTCTGATTGGCTCAGCTTCTCTCCTTGAGCGTTTAAGTCACCCGTTACTATGACTACATATAAACATTTTGGTTTCCATAGCAAAGTTGACAGCTCGTAGAATTAATCTTTTGCATCATCCGAACTACGGTAGACGGGGTTTACGAATCGAAACCGACTAGTTTCATGATCCTTCCTAGTCTTTACAGATTTATTCAGTCGAACTAGACGTTGGACACCCAACTCTTACTCAACTCGACATTGATGGTCTAAATCGGAAAGCGGTAAACTCAGTAAAACCAAGGTCTCCGATGAGGATGCAGAGTGAGTATGGAATACATACTTGCTTCTCATCAGATTCTCAGGTCCAAATAAACTTCTCGGCGTTCCAAACTCACTTCATTTTTTGGTCTGAAGGTAGGGTTCGAATCCATCAGTCGACAAGCTTTAAAGCACAGTCTGTCCCTAACGAAATGTCCGAAAAGATTTTTTGAAACGTTGCTAAAACTTGTCATCTCCTTAAACCAATTTATACCTGTAGTTGTTTATAGCAAGAAAAAAGCCAGAAAATTGAATCATAATGGTCAAATATCGCCATTTCTGTTCCCTCTTGTTAAAAGCGTACAAATGGAGGTGTCTGTTTAATCCCTCCTATTGACGAATAGTTCATCAGAGAGAAGCTTAAGGTTGATTCAGAGTAAAAGATGATACATTCTTGTCTAATTCACTGCAATGACGAGGCGCGGGACCTTCTGGACATATTGAGCAAAAATCTCAGGAAGTTGAGCATGTGTTCTCCACACTACAGGCAAAAACTCATCTAGAACCGATTTGTATTGATACGTCACTTGATTATAGACAGAAGTGACTGCTTTATTTGCAACGGAAGCTGTAACAGAGCTGATGAGTAGGTTACTGTTACTTGGCCCATTTTATTTTAGGCTTCGTGTTGTTCTATATGTCCCTCTCTCAGAAAAATACAACTTAGAATGGGTGTTAGGTATATAATCGGCCTTTACACGTAAATATCCAAAAACACTTAGTGAATACGACCGGTTTTCTACACAGTGAAACATCATTTCTCTCACGGGTTAGACACTGGCAGGTAGCCGATGTATTGCTTAGGACTAGGCACTTATCGAAATACGTTGATCAGATTTTGTAATGCGTCCACTAAATGATGCAATATTGTGCTGCACTGTGTTACTTACTGGATAAGGTTCCAGAAAATTTATGGTTTTCATAGCTACAAAATTAAAGTTTTCTGGTTATATTAGCTACCTTGTCATAAATGTGGACATTTCGAACACATTCTATTGCCTATACTCATAAACACAGCCGCAAAGAACGCGCCTCTGTATGACAAATGCTACACATACATCAACATGGAATCATACTTTATCAATCTCGAAGTTCTAACTTCACATCAAGCATGCAGGTTACATTAGCTAACTTACCATTAGTGACAAAGCGTAATCTCATGGTTGTATGAAAATGAAGGAAACGTACAATTCGAAGACTTACTGTTCTCTTCGCCTTCTTTGAATAAATCCTCCGTTCCAAACTTAAGAATATCATCAAGCTCCTTTTTGGACATTTGACATGATCCTTTACCACCTAATCCAGGACGAACAACCAAATGAGTTAACATCATTTTTTTCTTTGCTACTTGTGTGACACGCTCTTCAACTGTCCCACGAGTGACGAATCGATAAATCATGACCTAAAATAACCATGCATTCATAAGTAATTGTGTTTGTCAGGGAATTGGAAACAAGTAAACCAAAAAAGGAGCAGAACGAAAACTTTGAGATACAAAAATTACGAATAACAACATTCGATGTCAGTCGACTTATGGGATATGCCAATAACATACGTATGCATCTATTAAATTCTGTGCAAAACTTAGGGACATCCTCATGCTTTAAGTTGTTAAATAAACGTATTAGAAATCAACAACTAAGTGCAACGGTTCCTGAATTGTGTCGTCAGATATGCATATTTTGGTAAGAAAAACTAAACTAGTCGGTTAGCCAAGTAGAAGTAAGTGAAGATATGCTTACTGATGACTCTACCGTCTAGAATTTTTCTTAGAAACCATTGAAATCGAAATCGCCACTAAAAGAAATAGGGTAACTTCAGTGCATATGATATGAATAAGAAGAATAAGTGCTGCTCAAAACGTCATCCAGTAAATAATGTTGTATCAGTATGTGCTTTAACAAATAAACAATCTTACAAGTAATGCCTGATTGAACTATCTACGTTACTTATCCACCAACCTACTAAGATCTGTATTTACAGGTAAGTTGTAATTATATGTAGAAAATATTATGCATTTTTTTATAAAGCGTTTGAGCTGCTATCACATTGTTCGCTTGTCGCCTGAATTGCAAGGAGGGAAAAGATTAGTTTTAATCATGTGAAAGTAGATATTCCTGAAACTTTACGAAAAATTGCATGACTGAAAATATTACAGAATTCAAAACTATTCAAGTGTGTTTATGACAATGACCACACTCAGATTCATTTTACCATCAATGGTGGAGGGATTTCCCTTACGTAAATCTCACTATGAATTAATCAGTTCATTGCACTTCGAAGGTGTCTTTCGAATGTTAGAACTAATATACCTTAAAGTGACTAATGCAATAGGAAGTGAAACCCATATATCTATAATAGGTACTTTTCATAGAGCATTTGACAAATTTGCTTTTCGGTAGGCCACAGGGTATGGAGAAATTTGCAACTGGTAGTAAGAATTTCTATTATGAAAACTGTTGAGGACATATATCTGTCAGATTCACGAGGCCAGAATTAAGGTTAGGTATGCAGAGAAAATATACAATCTCTTTCTATTCTTTAAAACACTACCAACTTAATGTTTTCGTAATTCACTTTCAGATTGATTCAACGAGCTGGTATATAATTCTTTTTGTAAATCTACTTTCACATCTATTCTGTTTCTATTTCATCTAACATTGGGAGGATAAACAGCCTTTTAAACATGTTAATTTCCTGATTCAATAAACATCTTAGATGTCGTGAAATGAATCGGGATTTATGTGCTTTCAGTGTTGAAATAACGGTAAAACACGTATTTGCTCAGATTTCTATCTTTTACTACATAACCTTTGCCAAAAATGTGAAGCTGTGGCTTATTGGTTTATGTAGTTGACTTTCAACCTGTGGGTCACGGGTTCGAACCCCGGTTCAACTGCCGAGGTTTGGCCGGCCAGTTAGTATCATTAGCCCACACTCGATAGTTGTGGTTCATGCACAAGTGTGCACAAGGCTGGTGATTGCATTTTTAAAATTATTTTTATCATCCATACGAAAATGATAATTAGAGCTGGAGACGATTCCTCGTTCTTAACAAAAATAACAAAAGATCTTACAGACAACAGAATCTTTGATAATCACATCTAACGGCATTATTTATACAGTCAATTACAACTAACATTCAGACTTGGCGTACATTTCCTTTTATATACGCAAGAGAAAATGAAGTGCATTTTATGCATTATGTATTAATTTTAAAAGAAAATGAATGCAGACACATGTAACCAATGAGCAATTTGAAAACAGTGAGCCAGTATCATGAGACGCAGTAGTGATTGACTACAAAATTACACGTCGATCAGTATCAACTTACCTTATTAGACTGACCTATACGATGGGCGCGGGAAAATGCTTGGATATCGTTATGTGGATTCCAATCTGAATCATATATGATGACTGTGTCTGCAGAAGCTAAGTTTATGCCTAAACCACCAGCCCTAGTGGATAATAAAAATGCGAATGAGGGTGAATCTGGAGCATTGAAACGATCTATAGCATCCTGACGAAGCTGTCCAGTAACGGCACCATCAATTCTTTCAAACTTATAACCTTCAGAATCTAAAAAGTCTTCTAAGAGATCAAGCATCTTCGTCATTTGAGAGAAAATCAATACTCGATGTTTTGTCTCATACAGTTTGCGTAACATTTTGGTCATCAGTTCCAATTTGCCAGAACCTTTCCGAAGCCCGACACCCTCATAAGCACCATTGGGCATACGTTGTGCCTCTTCTGCAGCAGACGGGAAAAGGAATGGATGATTGCAACACTTTTTAAGGTCCATCATAATATTGATCAGAGAAACTTGTGAGCCTCCACTGCGACAGCTTAATGCCTCAAAGTTACGAGTAAGTATAAACTTGTAGTAACGCCTTCACACAAGAACAAAGAAAACGTTAATAGATTTTTTCACATTCATACCATTACATTATTCATAAAGCAAAGGGGAAAAAATGACAGTAAGCAGTACCAAAGACACATACATATGAATATAGCTGGATTTTAAGTGAAAGCTTATCAAAAGTTGCTACGCCGTAGTGAGTCAGTGATTCAAAACCTGGTCAAACGATATACTGAAACCGTGATCAAATTCGAAGATATTTTCTGTAACCTCAGTAAAAGTTGATAATAATTATCTATTGTAACTAGAATCAGAGACTACAAATAACTGTAAATACTTTTCATGCAGTTACGGACAAACGGACAGATGGAGAGAGAGAGAGAGAGAACCTATCACAAAAGTGCATCACTTTAAGATGCTATGCTTCACGGCAGTATGCAGGCAGTTATAGACACACATTCTTTAGCTGAGGAGACCAATCTTTAGACAGTACAGAGGTGAAAATATTAAATTACAATATGCATGATGTTCATAAGTAACACGGCAAATACCATATGTGATTAGTGTCACTCCGGTTTTCACTATGGACAAATCGATTTCATTCGCTACAAAATAGTAGCAACTGATATAGGCGATCAGATACATCAAGTTTCAGTGGTTTAAGAGTAACAGTTATTGCAGATATGGACTTTTGCTACACTAGAAAATATACTCCACCCTAAAATTATAAATAGCATATACAACATTTATGCATGCTAATCGCGAACAAAGTGAGATCTCAGTAGTGTGTAAATTACTAAACAAGACTTATGTTTGCCTATCTTAAGTGGAAAAATATTTTCAGGAGAGTTATTCAGTATCACAACTAGTCGTGTTGAAAACTATCACTAGGTGGTGGGCAATCAAAGGGTTGGTAATGGCAGTTTATCTACTCCCGCAAGTAAAATGTACAGTGTTTTATCCACTTATTCCACAGCATACGACCTACGAGTTTCATCATATGCTGTCGTCAGACACATCAGTTTGCAATAAAAGTACCGAGCTACTACAACAGTCGTAAGGATACTACTTTTTCATCGTTCACTGCTGTTCAAAATAATAGTAGAAAATTTTTAGAGTGAATAAAGTTACTGAGCTTCAGCAACCTCACACTAATAGTGGTAGATTATTTACTGTCGATGTCACCCATTTCAACAAAGTGTATTTGTTGCAAGATAACATATGGACTAGAATTATTGATATGCTTCAATACCTAGTTTATTTCATCCATTCTGAAAACCTATTTTACATTTTTGTCTTTTGAGTGTATACCGACGAAGTTTTCATCTGTACAACTTTTACAACTAATCAGACGTTAGCATACACTTTTGATTGCAACTTGGATTCTGTTCTATGTAAGGAGTGGTAGCTTGCCAACGAAACTTAACAGTGAGTACTAGTAATCTGATCTTAAGTATAAACCACTAGGTTCATACAGGATTCGGTAAATAATACTGGTTTCTCAACCATGAACACTTTTTTCCCATCATTACTGAAAATGAAAATAACTTCCTAATATGGCTAACAGAGAAACCAAGTTTCATGGTTAATCAGTAACTCCTAAATGTAGAAGTGCTAACTTCACACATTTTAGATATTAGCATAAACCTGCACATAATGTCACTTCGATCACCGTTGGTGTTCGGCGTAAATCTATGGAAGTGAACTTCAACAGATTTCGAACTACGGAAATGTAACGCAATACATGAAAAGCTTTGAAATTCATATGAAATGATTTAGCTAACACTTACTCTCATTTGCCAAGCACCAATCTTAGCTATCTGGAGCATATAAATCCTAACATCGATGTGCTATGACCGGAGATGAGTACGAAAATAATTATGGTAATAGATAATCATGCATAGGAAGGAACTCACTTTTGCATAGGGCTGAGTTCTACTCTGACGATGAATTCACCTTTCGATGGCATATTTTGTAACACGTCAGCCTTAAGACGCCTTAGCAAGTGTTGACCAAGCATATCATGAAGCTTCTTTACTTGTTCTTCTTTTGATATATCAGCAAATTCATCCAGAAAACCCTGCATATCATTGAATTTCTCAGGTGTCATAAAATGAAGTAAGTGGAAAAGTTCTTCCAAGTTATTTTGAAGAGGAGTTCCTGTTAGCAGTAATTTGTATGCGATTTTATAAGTTGTTAGGATACGGAAAAACTTTGACTGGTTATTTTTTAAACGATGAGCTTCATCTACAACAAGAACTTCCCAGTCTATAGACCCCAGCAAAGCTTGGTCGATACTAATTAACTCATAGCTTGTCAACAGTACATGAAACCTAACTGAAGTACCAGTTCTCATTCGCATCGCTTTCGCACCACCACGAACAGCACCTTCATCAAAAGAGAATTCATGTTCTCTTATAACTGTTCGTGAATCTTTATCACCAATGTAAGAGACTACATAAAGATCTGGAGCCCAGAATTCAAATTCACGTTCCCAATTGATGATAGTTGATAGAGGTGCTGCAACAAGGAACGGACCACGACAATGACCTTCTTTGTAGAGTGAATATAGGAAAGCAATTGTCTGTATAGTTTTTCCCAAACCCATTTCATCAGCCAAGATCGTGTCAATTTTATTACCAAAAGAAAATCGAAGCCAATTGACACCTTCTAGTTGATATTCATGTAATTGTCCGTTTGTTTCATCAAGAAAGCTCGGTTGTGTAGTATACTGCTTTTTTAAATCAGTAAGACATCTATCAGGTGGCAACTTTCTGAGTAATTCAGGCTCAAATTCTCAGCAGCCAGTTCTTTTGAAGAACGACGACCAGGTTTATGTCTCTTGCATAAACTCACAACTGAAAGTGAGCCATCGGGTCCAACAGTACTACACAAATGCCCCATGAAAACTTTCCGCATTGTCCGATACTCCTCGATATATTTATCTAAATCAACAACTTCTCCATCCCGTCCTTCCCACGTACACTCGTCGTAAGGTAGATCACGCCATTTAACAAGATACCAAGTTAGGCCTCCTTTGCCAGATCGATGATCAATAATTCTTTGGGGCTGCAACCATTCTGGTCTAACACCCCATTTATAAAACCGCTCTTCTAAGTTATGAGGGTCCGCAACTTTTTCACGAGCACGTCCTCTATAAAAAGAGAAAAGCATTTTTATATACTTTTAGAAATGCTAAAACGTCACAAATCTGCATTTTACAATATTCTAAGGATAAGAATATATGTCGATATGATCCCAGCTGTTCACAAAATCGAAATAAGATTTTTCGGAACGTTTTACTACGTGGGCCACAACTTTAGCAGAATATTCAATTTTTAAATCTATATTCAATACAAAAAGACGACGATGAATAAGCTTTCGTATCCTTTGATTTGACTTTACTTTTCACTTCAATCGGAACAAATCTAGCCAAGGGGACAATGGATACTTCTTTTAAGGAACAATTAGAATATTTTCGATCATACGAAAATCACTGTTCCAAACCTTATAGAGCCAATTGGTACTTACTTCATGACCTACTTACAGTTCAATGGAAAGATTTACAAAAAAACAAAGGGGACACCTATGGAACTCATAAATATCAAGATTGATGGCTGAAGCAATGATGGAGCGGTTGGAATCAACAGTCATTCCTCTTATCAAACTAAATATTTGAATTCGGTATGCTGACAACACGTTCCTAATTCTCTAGGAAGATGAAGTAGAAGACACGTTTAAAATAATCAACCAAATATTTGAGGAAATTTCACTTCACGAAGAAGGAAGCCAATAACGAAATCACATTCTTAGATGTCCTTATTAGAACACACGGTGGGTCATTGCAAACTTGAGTGTACAAGGAGAACACAGAACTAGAACATCAATCATCTTATAGTTCATAAGAAACATTATGTACAAACACTATTTTCAAGAGTCAAAAAAAACATTGTAGTACTGAACCACTACGGAAAGCGGAAGAAAAATACGTGTACAAAGTGTTCAAAGTCAATGGTTATCCACATAAGTTTATCAAAAAATGTCTGTCAGCAGAAGATAGGACAGCGCAATTGCCTCAAACCAACAGGCGCGTTACGTTACCGTACATCAAAGGTGTCTCGGAAACGGTCAACCGATTGCTTCATCCGTCCGAGATTGCAGTAGCACACAAACCAACGAAATCACTACAGAGAATATTATGCAAGCTGAAGGATCAGTTGCCAAAGGAAGATAAGACAAAACCAAACGTAACGATTTTTTACAACCATGTTAGCCAACCTAGCTGTTTGACTGCTCAACTAATTCATGAACATCAACTAGCAGTAAAGCGACATGATGCAAACTCCTTGATTTCAATCCACACAGACATGATCAAAAAACTAACAGAGAATGTGGAAATCCTTCGAAGAGCAGGTTCAAAAATTCCAAGAGAATTTCTAAAAGTAAGGTATTTCAAGCAAAAGTCAACCAACAGACATGTAGATACAGAACCAACCTATGATCTAATCAACGGGAATTACAGCCTTCCATTAACCGGAGGTAAAGTAATCAAAAAATCAATAATGAAGTAGTGTGACAGTACAAAACAGCACAATCCCGCTCTAACGAAGATTCTCTACCCGTGTGATCGAGTGAAAATTAAGGTTAAAGAGGTCAAGATGTAACAAAAATCTCTCCCCCTAATTACAATCGGGCAACACTTAAGGTCAACAAAAACACTTCCAAAACAATAGTGTAACATTCGAACACGCCTCCCTATTTTGTGAAGTTAGTGCTGAGGATGTCACCAAGCCTGACAATGAAACGTCAGCTACAGAATACCAAAGCCCATAGAACACTGAACCACCATCATTAAAGTGTATGGAAGGAGTAAGATTTTAAGCCAAATGAAGGTTAGTCAAAATGTCCAAGCTTTCTTTACAGGACATGAAAGAGTGAATACATCTGTACCATTTTGACCAATATATCGTCATGCCACGAATAGTCGTCAGTCATTGATTCATATGGTCTCGGAGACCCAACCAAGTAGTTTAAATCCCTTATGTGGCTCAAGCCAAGTCAGAGACTACATGGATTGGTCTTGGTCTGACCAACCTAAGCCTTCTTCCAGCCCAACCCTACCTCCTCTAACATTGCAGGTAAACATGTGCAAAAGTATCCAAGCTACCCCAGTCGATGAAGGTTCACAGCCTCATTAACTGACTTATCTGCCTTGCCTAGTACCCTCTGTCTAATTTCACTATACGTGGGCAATGCTGCGAAGGCGTCGGGGGTTAAAATCGAGTAATCTTTATATCTTCTACCTTACACAATCATGTCACACAGCTGCATAATAGGACAGAGCAAAATGCAGGATAGTATACTCGTCCTTTAACAGGTACTCGGATGTTCTCGCTGGTGACAGCAATGACGTAGGTTGGGAAAATGCCGGAACGGGTCTGTCGTCTCCGTGCTCAGATTTCGTCAGCCACCAACCCATTTCGGCTGATGGGATTTCACAAGTAAATGGAGTCAAGTCATTCAACTACTTAACTTTTATCCTTAAATTAGGTGTCGGTGCATATTAGTTCTTAAACATGGTCCAACGCCAATTGGGACCAATTTTTTATAATCAACTAAAGCCACTAAAATACGACGTGTGACCGACATAATATCTTTTTAAATATCCTTTCGAGCGATACTAAGGTGAACTCGTGCTTTCAACTAGAAAGTTTACTTTTTAAAAATTAATTAGTGTACTTTATATAAAAGCAAACCTGTAAGTGCTTCCATCCTCAGGAAGTGGTGGTTCTTCCATATCATTTTTCTTAAAGTAATTTCGTAGCATTATTGGGTGATGAACATCTACTTGTAGTTCAGTTAGCCATTCGCAGTGCCAGTATGATAAATCTGAGTATTTAACAAAAAACTCTCTTGTGGGACGTCTCACGTGTATTGGTTTAACTGGAAGAGGCTGTGGCTGTGAAGACAAAAGGTTGGTTTTTTCTGCAACAGGCTTTGACTCGTTATCCGTCGCCATTTCCATAGCAGGTTCATCCGGCTTTTCTGAGGATGTCAAAGTTGGAGTGCTATCTACTTCTGAGTTACAATCCTGAACGATTCCAAGACTATCTGGAGCATTTTCACATACTGACTTCTTTTCTCTACATTCTTCAGAAGTCAGTTCTTGTGGACGCTGATGAAAATGTGTATGAACAAGCTCATCACTAATTTTTGGAGGCTCAAACCATCTCCATGTGAGTATTTTAGATATTTTAGCTCTAAGTGGCTTGCACCCACAACGCGGACACAGCCAAACCCCTTCCGGTATTTTAGATAGAGGTGGAATCAAACAAGCCATGTGATAACTAGCCGGACAATTTTCACAACAAATAAGATCCCCACCATCTCTACATTCAGTACAAAATTCTTGGTGTCGTCTTTTTCGGGAGATGTAACATGAGCCGCCGATATACCTTTCCCATTCTTATCAGATATAACGGCTGCTTCAGAACTACCGTCTTTATGTTCTTTAGCTGTTTTTGAAACCAATGTTATACCTTCCTTTTCACAATGAGGACAAGACCAAGTCCCTTCCGGAGCCTCTTCTAATTCTGGATCCAAACATACTAGATGATATGCCCGGGGACAAGTATCGCACAGCATTATTTCACCCCCCTGGAAAAAAAGAAAAGTAATTCTCTTAGGAACAACATCATAATAAGCGTTTTAGTAATAGTTGCGTAAGTTGACTCGCTCTAAATTAAAAGCAAACACGTTATGGTAGCATATAACCAACCTGTTGACAAACTTCACAGTAATCTTGGTGATCTGTTTCATAACCTTCTTCTTCACCAATTTTAGCGACGGTTCGCGCAACCACAAGGGGAAAGCGTGCAGTGGTTTTCTGGTGTGTATGGTTCATTTTATTGGATAGATAAGTAGAATCAGATGACTTGACCGCGGGTCCAATTCCACTTGTGCTAGGACGCTTCACTGAGCGTTGTTTTCGACGATCACGCTCTTCATCTTGAGCTAATTCAGCTTCTTCTAACTGCCGCTCGAATTCCTCATCGCTTGTATTATGACCTCCAACGGACCGCTCCTGTCAAAAAAATGAGTTATAAATTAATTAGGAAAAAGCTTGAAAATGATCCTACGATTGAATACTCACTGCTAGTATTGACAATTTAGAAGCCACACAGGTGAAAAAGAGAGATTAGGTCTGATACGATAACTAAGCCAGTCACTTAAGATGGGATTCGCAATAGTTGTGCGTAGTTCTGAATTGCCACAATACACATCATAGTACAAACCAGAAAGAAAAGATGGGGAAGTAAAAATGCTACAGTTCAAGGTTTCAGGAAACAATAACGTAAAAAAGGGAAAAACTAAACAACGTAGTATAACAGTTAAGATGAATGCAAGTGAATCCATCTGATAGAGACCCACTCTAAGTAATGTTACGCTGTCTTCAACTACCAACTTCAGTTATCATGTGGAGCGCAACAAGGACATTTAGATTCTCCCATACAGTTCAGGTCGATAACCAGGTAAATCATTGACGCATGCCATGCTTGGCACAGAATAACACATAAGGGTGGATGCTAAGCTGCTCTGGGAAATCAGCACTCATTTAATCGAACATGGTTGTATATGCTAATGTCTTGTGATCTTCAAGGAGCTGCTCGCGTGTGGTGAATCAAGACAGTGGATAACGTTTAGCTTAGATGTTGAAAACTAGGCAACGAAGGTAGGTCGGTTTATCAGATTTTGAATACCAACAAGCTGGTGAGAGCATTTGCTAAGCATGCTGCCTATCGTTTGCTGACATACAGTGTCTTTAACACCAAGACTGAGTTACCAATTCACACGAAATCAATCTGGAAATTAACTGACGTCCAGTCTCCTAAAATAGAGTCCCAGAAACATTAGGCATTATTGATTGGAAACTGGATGACATACAAATCGAATTACCGAAGAATCTACCTGAAGACTAGTCGTTTGAGAGTTAACAGCTATTTTCTGAGATGGCGTTTTCAAACATTTTCAGTCTATTTCTAACTTTATAACGGATGAGAACATAGATGTTAAGCTTTCTTCCCAATGGTTGATCTCTACAGGAGTTCTTACACCTACAGTAAGCAACCAGTTTACTAGATAAAACGTGACAAACTTTAATCTTCTTAACACTGAATCAATCAGTCAACATCGACAAAGGATCTGGTATTACTGAGTAACCAGTCAATTCACACCTTGAATTAGCACGTCAATATACAAAGCAACGAGATGAAATACGAGGGAAAAACCAGCAGCCTTGTGCACATTTATGTAGTAGGCAGTGTGTCATGAAACATTCCTAACATATTATTTGATGAGGCCTGTAAACTGGCTTCTCTAATGTTAACTTCATAACTTGAGAATAAAGATATTTATTTATTTATCTATAAGTCGAAGGATTACTAGATAATAAGCTTAATTTCTATCTTTAACTAAGAACGTACCTAAACGCTGCATTGCTCATGTGGCAGCATCACAAAATGCGACTGATGTTAAGAAGATAATGGTAACCAAATACTTGGAGCCTTCTTGCATCCACCAATTCAGTCATAAAACAAGACAGCGAACTATTAAGCAGTGTACTTGATCCTCAATAGACTCATAGTACACTATAGGTGCTAAAAGTGATATAAGCTGACACAAGAACGTAAAGTAGTCAACAAGTTTATAAAATTCACTCCACTGATGGTATTGGTAAATACTAGTCTTGAAGTATAAATTTGCATTTGAATGATGAAGAAAGCAACCCTCAAACACAATGATTGATTAGAAAACCTTATTTGTAGTGGTTAGATTGGAAAGAAGTTAAAAGTGATTACATCGGTAAGTGGCAAAAACTCATGAACTTCTAGTTGCTGGTCTCAGCTATTTAGACATTGCAGTTGAGGTCAGCAAGACAACTAAATCAGTAATCGTTTGATGTTCACTGAGTTTTGATATTTTAACAACGAAATATCAAAACTCGGAGAACGCCAAAGTTATACTTCTCATCAAGAGCTACAAATCTCCTATTCAACAAAGCCAGTGTTTAGAGATACCATACAATAAGATAGCCTGATCGCAGTGGAGCAAATGTGTCCACTGTGCACTATTATCAACATCTCAAAGTTATTATGTTCCGTTCTCTTTATCTCCTTTGGTGGCCATGACTTTCAGCAAATTATAATTACAAATGAGGTAACTGGTACTGATAAGTGTTTATGGTAGTCTCCACGTCCCTCACTTTTCTGACCAAAAAAATGCTTCATGCGTATCGACAAAGTTGTATGTCACCATGCACATAACGTAATGAGTAAGGCAAAAAATTAGCCAAGTATCTATGCTGTCAAACTGAACATAATCAGACAGAAATCATATCAAGTAGCGACTTGAAGAACACAGTGCGCTATCATCTAGTAGCAGTTTGTAATTACAGCACACAAGGTCCGTGTAACCCATAGCCATCAATAATCCTACCAACTTAAAGGCTTAAAACGGAAAACTATGCACAAATATCAGACCCTGTAAAAAAAAGTCTAGTAAAATAGATCGCAAAGAATCCAGGTAACGATTAGAAGTAAGATACTCCTGGTAATCTGTTTAGCCTACGAAGAATGACTCCTTCCTTTATCTTGTGAACCAGGCAACAGTTAGCTGTCACGCATACGGAGCTGTGGCTCACTGGTTTCGGTAATTGACTTCCAACCAATGGGTCATAGGTCCGAAGCTAGACTATCATTAGTCCATGCATTAGGTGTGGCTTGTTGCCTACAGCACGAATGTGCACCCGGTTGCTGAAACCATTTCGGTCAGGTTTGGACACAACACAAGGGATGCCTGAGTTTGAAGTAACTTTAGTTACTACTCAGGAAAGAACACTTGAAAAGCCATGGTGAAATTTTTAAGCCAAAGAGAATGCAGTAGCAATGTGCATTATTGCTTCCCTTTTGAAACCAACTGTTAAAAAAAATAACCCGCATCGTCGACTGATTCGCTAAAATGGCTGAACAAGCAAATAAGTAGGCTATAAAAAGGATCGCCTCCCACTAAAAATGTGGCAAACATCTCAACAAAAAGAGATTGTCAAAGAGAAAGAAAAGTGATAGACCGGGCCATAGGCGTTGCGTAGTGTCCGTAGGCATTGCTTAGTTGGTATAAGTTAGACAGACGGAGAGAAATTGAGAAATAGGCGTCCAGACAAATAAGCCAACAATCTAAAACAGGGCAACGAAATTGAAGTGAAAGGTGGTCCAAACACAGGGATGACTGACATTATAAACCAAAACAAAAATTTACCTCAGCCTTTCTTCGGCCCCGTCGCTTTTTCTTTTTGCTTATTCTGATCTTTAATGGAGGTGTAGTAGCTGAAACAGGAGCGGGTGAAGGTGAGGGCGACCGACTCGCAACCTCGCTTCCCCCACCTACAGAAATAGGAGTTGCATATCCAGCTGTTGACACCTGGGTCATATGCTTGCCAACAACTCCCCTGCGTCTTTTAAAAGACATAGTTTGCACACGGACGTCAGAAATGTCATCATCCTGAGTCTCAGTATCTCCATCATCAAAATCATCGTCCAAATCTAGAAATACTAAGTAGCATTAGCATTGATTACCTTCCTCTCCTTTAGGAATATAAGGGTTCATAATGGCAAATTCCTTCCATTTGGCATCTAATACTTTCTGAACATCCTCTTTAGATGCATTCGGGTTTTTATTTGTAATCAGAGGACGAACATACTGGTCGAATAATTTCTGAATGGTCCAATTTTCAAAGTCCTCAGTTGAGTAGGTCATTTCAACGTCCTCAATCCCTAGCTCTTCACATAACTGATCCACAGTCTTTTCTTTCTAAGGAAACTATATACTCACTAAAAAGCAAACCTTTGATACACGGTCTGAACGTCTTTTCGGTATGACCAAAGCAGACTCATCTTCATCCTAGAGAATAAAATGAAGGTTTGTTTGCGTACCCTATGCTTCAATTTCATGCGCTTCTTAGAATCTCTTGCCTCAGTCTTTTGTCTTCGTCTTTTCCCTCTTTTACTAACAGCAGATTCATCAAAGCCTACTACATGTAGTCAACATTAGTCACCAAAAAAGAAGCAATCTTACCATCATCCATAGTAAATTGAAATGGTGACAGAGACTTATAAGTCGTTTAAACAACATTACGCCCGAGTGGTTTCAAACGATTGGTAAAAGACTAGAATAAGCTTTCTCTTAGTTATCTGATGTACTTAGAAACAATAGATCACAAGCTACTCTTGTTGCTACACTATGTACAAACCAACGACAAAAGGTAGTAAACTGCCAGAACAAGTTATTCTCGATTTAACTCACACGCAATGTAAGTAGGCGTCAGGTGGGACTCTGGAAGATTCTGACGTATAAGTCTAGTTGAGTGATACAGCAAGAAAATTCTGAGATCTAATAGCTCTTAGGGACTCGAGGTTACATCTGATTTCCAGCTTGATATGTTCCAAGCTTCACTTTTTCGTGTCATCCGAAACTGAGTTTGAGTAAGTGACGAAGTAGTTGTCCGAGGACGTTAAGAGTATTACATGACACCGTAAAATTCCTGCTTAGTCTTCTTTGTTTCAAATCACCTAGACTAGTGACCGTCAGCTTCAAATCTCTAGGGGTTCGGGCTACGTGCTAGAGACAAGGGATAAACTCAAGAGCACCATAAGCAGGAATGTTTGCTGCTGTGAAAGCAAACCTAGAACACTACAACAACAGCGAACAGTGATTGCTCCGCGTGATCAGGTCACCATCGCTTCACGCCGACACGCCTAGAGTCAGGCCGGCAACATCCAGCCAGCACCAACTGCATCGATCGGCCTGGAGAAAAACTTAACTGAACGGTTCTATTAGAATTTGGTCGGTCAGTAAAACCCAACACACATGCAAATCCGTGCTACTAGTTAATCTAGAGGCACCACGTTACGAGAAGCGCTTCGAATTGTCCTTACAGCAACGCGAGGGGACTCAGAAGTAAATCACCAGAGCCGCGATCCTTCCATTCCCGCCGTGTTCCGAAGAATATGATCTTGACGGAAACATGATTATCGCCGGACATCAGCGACACAGAAGGTGGTAAAAACTACACGGTTTTGTCCAGGAGGGACAGGAAACATGAGAAGGAGGGGCTTGAGATTTACATGAACGGCTGTTTCAAAAGTGAACAAACTGCTGACACTGCATTGACAGAGCTCCAAAACTCAACCTGGTCCCACCCCACGTCACACACGCTGAGCATCTGGTTGCGGGGGTCTGTAGGTCCCTGATACCTACTTGGAACGCAACCGAAAACTACTCCAAGTAATATCCACAGTGTCGACCAAGGGGCATGAACATGTCCTAATCGCTGGTGACTTCAACGCCCCAACTCTCAACCTGAAGCAAGGCAGCGCGATCCCGAGCCGGAAATGCGATCATAATCTGCTACATGCCATCCAAATGGCTGGGCCAAACGTAAAACCTAGCGACGACACCCGCTGAAGGTCAGATGGTGAACCATCTAAGCTGGGTTATCTGGCTGCTAGTGACCGTCTACTAGTTGAAAGCGTCCACCTTCAAACCCCTCTTGGAGCGGTGGCCACTCTATGCAATCGTTTGATCTGGTAGTCAGTAAGCAATTGTCTTCGGATAGATCCTGCCCTTGCCTCTTTTACAGCAGGGAACGAGTAAATGACCGTCGGCGGATCTATAGCTAGTAGACCTGGGCTCCTTATCGGTTTAACAGCAGTGGGGACTAGTAAGAGACATCATCAAGGTGGCAATTTCTCGAAACGCAACAACGTCCAGGAAGCGGACTTCATGGCTAAAACGAGATAATGAGTGCCCCTGAAAGTCAAGAAGAAAGCATAGCATAGCATGACTCACCAGAGAAGGGGACGATCACCATGCGTGCACAGCTCTGAGAAACCGATGCGACATTGGGGTGCGGATGGTCAGGAGGTCGTTCTGGTCCAATCTCGTCAGGAGGCTTGTGTAAACCCCAAAGGTCCGAACCGAGAAAACCTCTCTGGACAGGAGATCGTCGAAATGGTGAGTACCACCTTGACACGCAGCTCAACAGCCCGTCGGGCAAGTATGAATGCCCACGGTCTGGACAGTTCCAAAGCTGTCCGACGCAGCAGAGTTACACGTAGTACAGACAACTCGCTCCATTGTTCTTGATAAGCTGCCAAGGCTAAGTGCGTGAAAATCCCGAAGGTACAACGACATTCGCCCATCTGTGTTGAAACATTGTGCAAGACCCTGAGTGGCTCACTCTGAAGTCTCTTTCAACATTCCCTAGACGAACAAAATCTATCACGAGAGTCGAAACGGGACACTTTTCTCCCATCCTCAAAAGAAGAGGCAGGCGGAACCCGAACTTTTATCGATCCATGGCACTTCTGCCGGTAATATCAAAAGTTTGTGGGAGCGTGATAGACGACCATGTCAGTGAATATCGGGACACAAAGAAAGCACTCGGTGGTGCTCGACACTGCTTCCGAAAGAGAAGGTCCTGTCCCTTCAACCTTCTGACGGCCAATGATCACTTGCTTAAACCTCAAGGTTCCTGCCTATGAGATTTTTATGGATTTTGCCAAAGCCTTCGACATTGCCTCGCATACCATTCCAATACGCAAAATAGCTGGATTAGTTATCCGTGGCCAGGTTTCACTGTGGCTGCATGGCTGATTGACAGCAAGGAGCTCTGAGCGAAAGTCAGTAGGGATTATCAAACTTGAAGAACATCGTCAGTGCATCACAATCAGCAATCCTGGGTCCGTTGTTATTCCTACTGTTCGTAATGGCCTCCCACTGCATATCAGCCTTCCGATTCTCCTATACGCTGGCGACGTCAAGTTATGGAGGGCGCCGAAATGCGAAACGGACCAGATGCATTGCAGAACGACCTCAAAACAATCAGGAGTGGATAAGAAACAAAGAATTCGTATTTAAGCTGGGCGAATGCCAGTCCACGTTTTGCCGCACTCCTGATCCGCAGAAAGTATCCTACTCTCTCGGTAATTCACATCTTTATAATGCCGCAGCAGGGAAGGACCTAGGTTCAGTGGTGACGGTGAAACTGGACGCCGGTTCCAGCTACTCAGGAGATGCCTCAAAAGCATATGGCACGCTACGCTTTTTGCGTAGACAACTGAGTGACCTCGGTTCAGAGCTCTTTTTGAAGCTCCACAAGGCCTACATACCATCCCACTCGGACGTCTGTGATGCCTTCGCTCCACACACCTGGGAAGAGGCGTGGACCTCCCGGGAAAAGTTCAGAGGCGAGAAGCGAGGGGTACCGTTGGGACGCACCCGAATAGGGGAATACTTCCGAATGGCCAGTAAGGTAGTCTCCGCGGGCACCTTAAGAGAATTGTCCACCAAAGTCAAAAACTTGAGTGCATTCACCTTCTCTTTTCAAGCTTGGAGGCACTAGAATGTACTACCAGCCAAGGTAGTTTCCTTCCCATCTGTCAAAATTTTTAAGAAAAGACTAGACGGTTACACAGTGATCCATGCTTCAAGCCCATCTTATTAGAATACGAACCAGAGCGAAGGAATCAACTACTGCTACACCATTCCAACCGCGTTACCTCCAGACCAACCCTCCTCTCACTCTTATCATTTAGGTCCTTTCAACCCCCTTCGCTCTCTAAGACAGCCTCACTCATATAAGTTCTATATATCCTTTCATGTTTCTCATTCTGCTTGGGTGTGCGTGGACTACTCCATCAGTTTACTTTTCTTTGTCTTCTACCCACACACATTTGTATTCCTAGATTCACTCTTTACTATCCTAACTCCCTCCTATGACCAGTCCATAAAGCTGTCCGGAAACGCTGCATTAGAAAAGCCCAACCGCAACACAGTCGCAGCCAAATTAACCAACGCAAAACCCTCTGTTCTCTACATCAGACTCATAGCAGACAAGTGGCTGTATCCACTGCATCGCAACCCGTCGAAGACTCGGAAGCATTCCACATGACCAAGGGGAGAGCACAAAGAAATCGAGTAGTTAACAGAAGCTTGTCAGACAGATGCTGGATGTTTAACGGTCTGTGGATGGCTTCTGAACACAATTTACATCTCTGCATTGAAGCGAAAAGAAATGGTCTCATACCGTAGTTCATAGCGTCTGTGGCTACCACGGTTCTGGTGGAAATGTATAGAATTCAGTTACCGAAAAATTGGCTGGAAATTCCAGGCACCAATTTGGAGTTAAACGCGATCCTGTTTCAGTTGAGAGGGATTTTCAGCTTCGAGGACTCGTACGTTCAATTTTTCTCCATCCTCTACGCCTCTTGTTCTGTTACGTTTAGACTGTATTTAACACAACAGTTTTGTAAACGTAAAGCTTCAGAGCTTCCGACATTGAATGGAATTCCATTTTTTTGCCCAGTTCCTAAGACCTGCTAAGTTTTCCTAACTTCTGGTTTCTCTTCGATGATTTATCATCTAAATCATGTAACCTCGTCTAAATGTTTGAAAATATACCGTACTCCGATATTACATCATTGTCGAAATTGATTCCCCTTATATATATGACATGTTGGCAAACACAGTTACATCTCAAATCATCTACCGCGTGTCCTTTGCATTGTTTGTCATTGTCCATTATTTTGTTGGGACCTATCGGTTGGGATAATATCCGTGACATCCTGTTAAAATGGGGTCTGCCTGTCTGTCCGTGTTTACTTTGCGGTTGATTTAGAGCCGTCGCCATAGGGCGTTCGAGGCTCACAAAGTTTTCATGCAGCCAAAGGAAAGAAATATTATTGAAGAAACCTACGAAGGCCATCCCCTATACGCATCAAAGAAGGGGTGAGCCATAAGACCGAACCATCCTGAATTTCACTGGGAGTCTGCCTCTTCGGACAGGAACATGCCAACCTAAGCAATAAATGAAAGGCTGCACTAATATGACCGGAGTCAATCAATGGGCAGCTAGTTGACTAGCTTAGGTTACTGACAAAGCAGCTGCAGTTCATACGACGAAGCGATTTTGAAAAATCTTGATGCAAAATTTGAACTCCTCCTAGACAGTTACTATTACCAATGCACTTGTCCACTGCAGTACTCAAGTTGGCTTTACGAAAGTGTCATTTCCTAAATCCTAAGTCCCCTCTGAATCAACGGCTTCGCTACCTAGGATAAGAGTCACTAGACTTTAGGATTTGTACTCGTGCAACTTGACAAACGCAGGGGCCACTCACCAACTGTTCGCGCTTGTAATATAGAAATAGAAATCACTTAAACTGTTGACCATCCGCGATGGAACTTCAGGTTTCAATTAGCATTCTTAGGTCCGCTAAAGTAACCAGGCTTGACAGGGTGGTAACATTTATCCGAGATTTGTATTAAACAGTAAAACGTATACCGTCATCATATCTATTGGATTTCAATCTACAAACCTGTGATATTGATCCGTCCCCTCGGATTTTGAGTGTGTTAGGACATTGCCAGGTTGAGTACAGGTAGGTTGCGATTCAAAGCAGAAAACTTTCTGGTGAAAGCGAAATCTTGGCAAATCTACCACGTAAAACCAATCTAACCCCTACAGAAACCAAAAGCACAAATAAAATATAAAAAATAAAAACAAACCTATTGGTCGCTGGGATCGGGGGGAAGAAATGACGCCGGTTGATGAAAGCCTTCGGGAAGCCAACTGGCCAAATTGTCTCTCTATCTCGATCAAAGCGAAAGTAAGGATGGGAATATAAAATGTCCGCACAATGTTTGAAACAAGCACAGCTGCCCAGATTGCCAGGGAGATGAGACATAGCTCAGGAGCGAAAGGCAAGGAAATGGCAAGGAACGGCAGATGGAATGGAAGTGGACTCTCCAAAATATCAACTGGAGAGTCAAAATCTACTCAAATATTGTCAAGCAGACGAAAAAAACGACCACACTAAGTTCTTGAATGGCACTAATGATGACGTGACAGCAACGAATATGTTTCCCATCCAGTGGGGACTGATATCATCAAGATCAGGATCATGACAACAAGGTTCAACTCAAGAGGAAGGAAAGTCACAATCATACAATGCTACGCTACACGCCTACAAATAACGCAGATCAAAAGGAGGAGGAGGAGGAACTCTACAGACAACTGCAATCAGTGATGGACAAGACCTCACTCTATATGATGACATCAAAATCAATTCTAATAGGTGACATGAATACCAAACTGGGAGCGGATAACACAGGAAGATAACTAACTGCAGGTCGAGAAGCACCTGGTAACATGATGGATGGGACGGAGAACTGTTTTCAGAGTTCTGCGCATTCAACGATTTGGTGATTGGAGGCAGTGTGTACAATCTCAAGGATATCCACAAACCGACATGGATTTGATTTCGCCGCATGGACACGCTAAATATCAGGTCGACTTCATCTCAATCTCAAGAAAGTGGAGACGCAGCCTACTGGACACAAGATCAAGAAGAGGAGCAGATGTCGGTGGTTCATACCACTCACTATCTAGTGCATGGAACCTGCCTTCAAAATCAAGTTGAAAGCCTTCAAAGAAGTTGATGATAGGCCACAGTTCAAGTTCAAGTTGAACACCCAGAACGGAAAGAAACTGAAGTGAAGGACGAACTACAAACGACATCTTCACGTCAGTTAGTCATCAGGACAAAATGGGAGATATTGAACAGCATACTTGAAGAAACCTGCTTGGAAGAACACCGGAATTCTATGAAGGAGATGCGGAAAGAAACCTGCATGACTATATCAGGAAGGAAGAAGAAACAAGCCAAGCAATGGATCTTGATGGACACATGGAAGCTGATAGAGAAGGGAGAGGAAGATGGTGAGGCAGAAGATGGACCAGTGAAGTGCAGTGCAGTGCAGTGCAATGCAGAGATGAATAATGAAAAGAGGAACTGAACACAACCTATAAAACACTACACTGGACAAAGAAGTGAAGAAGAGTGCGCACAAAGACGAAAGACACTTCTATGACACACTGGCAAGTGAAGCAGAACAGGCTGCTGGTAGGAGACAGAAACCTGACAACACTATATCAAACAACTGGGCTACTATCTGGGAGGGAAGAGATCAACTCAGATGAAAACAATGAAAGATAATGAAGGGAACGTAGTTAGCAAAGGGGAGAAACAAAGGAAACAATAGGCGGACCACTTCAAAAAACTCTTCAGTCGACCACTATCACCACCACCTGCAAGCCGTCCAGAAATACCAGCAGCAGCTCAGTCACGGAACTACCAGTGGACACAAGCCATCCGACAAAAGCAGAAGTGGAGTCCTGAACGCCATAGGGCTATTGGAATCCGGGAATGCAGCAGGACCAGATGGAATTCCACCAGAAGTGCTGAAAACAGACGCAGAGACAACAGCGGAAACGCTCACACCACTACTGAAGAAGGCTTAGAAGGGGGGAGGGAAGGAAGGAAGGAAGGAAAGTTACCTGCCCATTGATTGGAAGAAGAAGGGCTACCTTGTCAAACTCCCGAAGAAGGGCGACCTAAATCTTTGCAGGAACTGGTGAGGAATCGTGCTCCTATCCTTGTCCACCCCGAGTGAGAAAAATATTATGCCGCATCATCCTGGAGAGACTAGAGGATGCGCTGGATTCAAAACTACGACCCGAACAGGCTGGCTGGATTCAGGAAGTACAAATCATGTGCAGATCAAATTGCAACGCCACACTACGCATCATCATAGAACAGAGCATAGAATGGTAATCAACTCAACTCAACTCTACCTCAACTTCATCGACTTTGAAAAGGCCTTCGACAGTGTCGACCGAGAAGTAATTTGCCAGCAGCTGCTTCAACACTCCGGAATACCACAGACCTTTATCAACCTCATTCAACAACCGTAGGATGACGCCGCATGCCAAGTAATTCATAATGGGAAGCTCAGTGATGCCTTTGAAGTGAAGACAGAAGTAAGACAAGGCTGTCTACTATCACCCATGATATTCCCGATTGTCGTCGACTGGACTGGATCATGCAGCAAACAGTGAGGAGCGAGAAGATAAGCATACGCTGGACTGTGGAAGAGATCCTAGAAGATTTGGATTTCGCCGATGACTTGTGTCTAATGTCTTGTCGCACAAACTCGAAGATCTATAGGCGAAAACTAACAAGTTGACAGAAGAAACGAGGCGAGGCGAGACAACGAAGACGGGACTTCAAGTGAACACAGGGAAGACAGAGGTAGGTGATGATGATACCCAACTAACGCCACCAACAACAGCAACAGGCACCAATCACCATCAACAGGAGAAACCTGAAGGAAGTAGTCTCTTCCACCTACCTAGCCTAGCCCAGGTGGCGGCGGCACAGACGAGGACGTCAAAGCACACAGGATCGGAAAGACAGCAAGACAGGCGTTCATTAACCTGAAACCAGTGTGGAGATCTACTGCACTCAGCAAAAAGCGTGAACAAGATCCGGATTTTCAACCACAATGTCAGTCAAGTCACTGCTTCTAGGTGATGGTTCAGAGGCTTGGCGCGTCACGAAAGGAATTTCCAACAAACTACAGACATTCATCAACAGCTGCCGTCTACGCTCACTCGGTACTGAAGGTGGAGATCAGATGGATTGCCAGAATAATAAGAATAAGCAACAAGGAACTCACCGTAGCTGGTAGCGAACCAACCAAGAACCTATCGCTCCACAAATATGCAGAAGAAAGTGGAGATGGATTTGACTGGGCATACACTGAAGAAACCATTCGAGGACATCACGTGCCAAGACCTCGAGTGGAACCCGCATGGGGAACGACGAGTATGGCGTCCGAGGCGAGGGTGACATGGGGAGATCATGTGAGGAATAAATGAAAACTTCTGGGCAGTCGTGCAGCCAGGTTGTAAAGACTGCAGAGAAGAGAGGGGAATGGAGATGTGCTACTGAAGCTGTATGTTCCACCAGGAAATCAAGGGAGGACTAAAAATAACCTACCAGTACAAGCTATCCTTTTATTTTTCGTTTAAGATTTGCTAAAACATCCCGAACTGTTTTGCCAGTTTTGTTTTCTCTTTGCATTCCACAGCTTCATTCAACCGTACGAATTATTCTGGGTTAGAGCTTAGGCCGCCACATTTCGGAAGACGACCATGTTTTTTTATTTTAATTTTATTCAGGCGAATGTGCAGAATGATAATGATTTCATTGCATACTGCAAATTACGAACGTTGCGACAGAAATCCCATCGAGGATTTTGAGACATACCAAAACTCCTCTCATCCATTTTTTATTGTACACGGTTGGGCGCTCTCTTTGGAAAGTTCAAAGGCGTGAGTAAATGAAGCGTCTGGGTAAAAATAAAAAAAGGCGGTGGCAACACTGCTACAAAGATCTTCAGTCAGAACTACAGAATGCTATTCTTCATAAGAGCATGTAAGTAGAGATGATTACAAAGTAAAAACTTTTGAAGCATTAACCAGGGCTTCACTGAAGTATCAGATGCAGTTCAAAAGAAATGTTAGTTGCTCGCTTTGCCTTTTAACCACACTTAAGGCCATATCGTGAAGGGTGACAAGGATTCTGCCAAGCAATTTCGCGAAATATCCACTGCACAAGATAAAAGACCTTATGTTGCACGACCCGCTGTCCAAAAAACACGTTCTCTGGAGAAAGACGTCTGGCAAGGTTTGGTGTTTCATCTTAGTATAAGTAATTATTAGATTGTTCCAATGAGTGTCCGTTCCTCATAAAATCCCACGATTTGAAAGAAGTAGAAGCGAACGTAATAAACACTTCTCTGCCATGTGCAGGCCAGTCATACAATCCAACAAGGAGTGACCATTTGTCACTTATCTCACGGATAAAAACTATTGAGTCTGTTAAGCGTAAACGTGAATTAAAAACGGAGCGTTTTGTTGAAAGTCTCAAGGGTGCCAAAGTGGTAGGTATCTGGTTTAACACCTGATATTTTTAGACGCAAAATCCTGTAGTAGATATGAGGAGATTCTTACATTCGTTGAACACTGAAGTTCCTATGGGAAGTGGTCATGAAACTTCAGAGGTTTTGTTGCTAAAGAAAAAGCCTAAGAAGGTGAATGTTGAGAAAAGGATGAAGAATGATCTTGAAAAGTATGGCTTACTACTCTTCACAGTTTTTTAGTTTGCCAAAATTGCTCAAGGAAATCAAACGTGAGGACAAGTCCAGAAAAGTGCGTAAGATAACAAAAAAGCCAAGCAGGAGATTCGCAGCAAACTAAAGAACACTGATCTGGATATCCCGTTTCACTTACCCAAGGAAATTCCGTCATCATTAAGAAAGCTCTGTGTAAGCACTCTTCTTAAACTATTTATTGTTTTGTGCGTTTAAGTGACCTTTCTCTAAGACTATAAAAGTTGCACTTTATTTGCTAAAACTGACAATTCACGATGAATTTCATTTATATTACCCAAACTGCAACCATTAGTTGTGGATTTCGAGATAGGTGTCACGATTTCTTGCCAGTTCTATACATCCGTTTACTCAAACACTACGCATGGCTTTTGACTGATACTCGTTTGAGAAGTGTAGTTTATGCTCAGCAACTTAATCTTATGTCCACAGCAGCGAGTCCGTGACAACTCATCATTGAATCATCAGGTACTCGTAAAAATATCTAAAGGATTCACTACACTGGTCATGTGAGACCATCATTCCTGTGCTGTGCATGAACTCGGTCATCATCATCATCATTATCAACATAGGACCAGGCATTACTGCGTAACGGTCCGGGTTGCCACACCTCATATCAGCACATCAAGTAAAAAGGTAGTGAGGCGAAGGATGAAGATAAGTGAATACAGTCAAAAGAAATATAAAGTACGAGAAGAAAGGAAAGAGGAGTGACAAAATGGTGAGATTCGGCATTAATGTAAGCACTGTTGAAGACCAGTTAGCAATTTGGATGCTCCCTACATAGTTTAAGTACATTGGCTTCGGCAGTCGTCAAGGTTACTGGACCAAGAAAAATCGGTGATGGCTTCTCTTTGAACACATCAGGTTTCACACGTTTGACAACTAAGAGCCCAGTTAACTTCAAGAGACTTAAGCTTTGTTGTGTGTCAGTTGTCTTGACAAACACCAAAACTCTTTTGTCAGTTATATTTTGAATGATTACTTCCAAATTTTCACCGTGAGTCAATATTTTGTTCAGTTAATCAGAGGCGTGTCCGTCATTCATTTCTTCCAATTAACCTGCTTTGACAGCCCTACAAAAACGGATTCCTTTCGACTTTTAACTACGCAAGACATGTTATTTGTTGTAAAAAAAAGTAACCTGTTTGCGGGGAAATTTCTTACTAGTTCTGTCTTCACTCATCTGTCCCTGCAATATCATCGCCTTTGAAAATAAGGCGGATGTATTTCAACTTCTCGTCATTTACATTTTGCGGATAACCTTTGTTTCGTAAGCGTTTATTCATCATCTGCAACTCTTCACTTGTCACTTAAGTGCATTTTGGCTTTGTTAAATATTATTATTAACTAACACAGCTGATAAAGATTGTGTGCAGCCCATCCCACGTTGTATATGGAAGTCACAAAAATAGAACTTACCATCATTCTCGTGCTGTGTATAAGCTCGATATTATTGTGAGCGCTGTTGAAGACTGCTAGCTATTAGGATGCTCCCCACATTTCCTATCCAGATAAGTGGTCGCATAGTTTAAGTATATTTACTTTGTCAGTCGCCAAGGCATAGCGGATCCAGAAAGTTAAAAATCTGTGAGCAGCGCAGCTACACATAGGCAGGATGTTTTATTTCTTAGGTTAGATTTATCCAACTTATGTTCACACTAGAATAGACAGAATAATTTCCTTTCAAAGAATACAACTTGTCGTCGTTATACTGTGTGATCCGGCTGCACCTGACTTGGGACTTTGGCAATTTTAGACCAAAGATGGTTTCAAGATTACAGTCAACCTTCCTAGCATTCTTGACCTATTAAAGCAGGCATGGTTTATGCGGTCATGATTGAGTTCATATGATAGATTATTGTAACTGTCAAAACAAGTTGGCACGTATCAACTCATCAAAAAGTTTTCGAATCTCAGCGTATCCGCTCGTTTGTCATTAATACCGAGTAGCACCCAACCTTCTGTTTGTCTAAAGATTTCTTGTTAACTGTATTAAAATTACGTTAAAATGGTGTGGTATTAAATTTCACTTCACTTTGTTAATTGATAAATAGCCCACATGGCTACTGGTTTGAACTATATTTTTAGATGATATAGATGTAATCCATGTTTCCTACTTTTAGCCTGAAGGTTATCTTATCCATGAAATTGAACGTCGGCGGAATAAGTGCCCACGTGCTCGAAAAACACTGGGAAATAAACGAAACAGAACGTCTTTTGAACGTAATCGTCAGACGAACATCCCCTTGTAACTGTAATCTATTCTTTTGTAAATATAATTTTTATAACTCGAGTGTTTCCATCTATTAAACTAACGTCACTATTTTTAACTACTGCGAAAATATTTTGGAGTTAACCAGAATATTGTGCATCTGCAGGTAATGACAGTCTATGGCGGCCAAAAATATACATGGACAAATCTTACGTAGTAGTTTGAAAAGGAGAAAATCTTTTTTGGGACTACACTGGGATAAGTGTATTGAGTACTTCATCTAACTCAGGATCTAGGATTGGACTATGCACTCCTACATTAGTTAGTTTGTCCACTGCAACAGTCATGTGATAAAAATACTCCGAGGAATGTTTAATATTTACTGTCTAATGATAAGGGTGACTAATCGCTGTTATTCATTTGAAATAGGAAATTTTCTGGTTTTCTAACCGCAATCCAGGTTTTTTGCAAGCATGATAAAAATGGATGTACTGCCCGTCGGTTTTACACTAAAAATGACATATTCGATAAGTAGTGTGTGACGCTGAATCCAGCCTGAATGTGAATGACTTCTTGACATCCTAACTCGATCGATAGCTGCTACCTTGACGTGGTGGTCGAACTTGTATATCACGAAGACCCAACGAGCTGTACTGGTGGGACGCTTCTTCACTTGGATTCCTACCATACCAGAAAGGTCTGCCGGACAGTGGTTAGACAGAAGCAATTACCCGTAACATGTTCTTAAACAAAGAGATGATTGATTATAGTGGCTTAGATCAGTCATAAGCTGTTAGTGGTGATCCAAAGCCACTAGATGTATGTTCAGCCACATCTTCCATGATGTAGGCCAGTTTTCGTGGGGTTTAAAAGGCCATACGTGATTGATCTCGAGTAGATATCCCTTGGGCTGTTAGATTGTACATTAACCCTTCTTTCTCAGGTACCTCAAAAAGACGGAGCCTTCCACGGTGTGAGCAGCCGGTTAGTGTCAACCCTCCTCACAGCTCTGTCAGCGTTCAAATTACCTCAGACCGCTATTCACCTACCTTATTCTTACCTTCTAATCTTCCCTTATCTCTGTTTGCAATCCTACATCTTTTTTTTCTTCTGGCTGTGTAGGTCTCGACAACGAATTGAGTCCACAGAACAACATCCTTGGTCTCCTTAAACCACGCTGCAAATTGCACATTGGAGCCTTCAATGTCCGCATCCTCCGTCAAACTGGCGAACGAGCTTCATTGGTCAAAACTTGGGCCATGGATGTACACTATGTTTGTGAGGCTTGCAGAGGCCGGGAAAGCGTAGGTTAACTTGTAACGAGTAAGAGCAGCAAGACCAGATGGACTAACTCCTGAGGTATACAAGGTAGGTGGTAGAGTGCTCTTAGTCAGGTTAACGGAAGTGTTAACTAGTACATGGGAATCAAGTACGGTCCCTTCTGACTAGTCTAAGTCACTGGTTATTCTAGTCCTCAAGAAAGGCGAGAAGTCCACTTGTGACGAATATAGCATCTAAAATTCTAGGTTATATAATTTTTTGACGCCTGAGTAGAGTTCGGGAACAAAAGCCCCGAGCAAACCAGGCAGGCTTTAGACCTGGCCTTTGGTGTACCAACTAAATATTCACACTCCGTCAGGTTCTGGAACTCAGGCACGCTCACGGACGCTCAACACTGGTTTTATTTCCCAACCTGAAGGCGGAGTTCGACTCCGTCTTGGATATTCCCCTCGCATCGTCTAACTACGCAGGGACTGACCGAATCACAGGAAAATTTTCGGTAGACCTAGAATACGCAGATGACAATCCTTTTAGGTGAAGATGCAGAGACTTCTGGACACATTGAGTGGCAATTTGAAAATGTTTGGGATGCGTTTCTCGCCACCCAAATGAAAATTCTTGCTCCAGGACTGGTCTTCAACGGTACCCCGACTAAACAATAGAGCATGAAGTGGTTGAGTGCCTTGGACACTCCACTTATCTGGGGAGTGGAATCAGCCCTGATGGCTCACTGGCTGACGAATTCTCTTCTCGGGTGCAAAAGGTTCGGTCGGCTTTTGCCAAAATACGCCATCTGTGGCGCCGCCGCGATATCCGACTGTCTCTTAAGGGTTGAGTGTACTGTGCTGTAGTCTCCGCTCTGTTCTACTGTATGGCTGTGAAACATCGCTATTAAAGGTAGAGTACATGACAAGAATTCAGGTGTTTGATAACCGTTGTCTTCTTAGTGTCACCATGTCAGTAACGCAGAAGTCTGATGTAGAGTTTTATACAAGAGAGGTAAGCTAGTTGATGGGTTTGTAAACCTTCATCAACTGAGATGGCTGGGACATGTGTTACGTATGCCTTTCCACCATCTGCCTCGTCATACATTGTTAGCCGAATTAGGATCCGTCTGGGAAATTGCTCGTGGTAAGGGGGGGAGGGGCGAACTAAAACGTGTCAGTGTATGAAATCCCTGACTGTTAGTTTGAGCTATATAAGGCGATGCAGACTAGCTAGTTGGGTTCACGGGACAGAAGAAACTAGTGTTTAGAGACTCTAAGTGATATATTTCAGGACCGGTTTCAGTGCAGTAGTTGTGTACTCACATTATCCCCATCTTAGCCTCTTTACCTAACCTGATAATCTCTTTCCTTCCTTTATACTTTTGACCGATTTTTCCTTCTTTGTATCTTTATCTCCCATTTTGTTGCCTTCTTACTTGATGTGGTGATATGAGGTGTGGCAACTTGGACTGTTACGAAGTAATGCTTGGTCCCAGGTTGATTTTGATGATGAGAGTTGATTACTCTGTTCATGAAAAGCCTGTCGAATGACAAAAGTGTCCATGAAGTAATTATCGTCCTTTGATGTACAGAGAAGATGGTAGCCAGTTAAAGTGGTGGGTGTGAATTCAATTCAGTGGAGTAAGGCCGAGTGATATCTCTCATAAATAGGTAATAATAAACCGTGGTTATGTGTACAATCCAAATTGAATGATCAAGAATGTTGGGGAATTCACTGTATCCTTCAATCGAATAAAACATGCTTACATACAATTAGTGGTACTCAGAATCCTATAGACAAAGCGTACAACTACAAATGTACGGTTGATTAAGAATAAAAGCCAAAGTAACAGGAAGGCTAGTGGGTTGAAAATGCATCACTGCCGAACATCTTCCATTGACAAATGCGGATAACTATATGAGTTTACTTTAACCAGTCATCATTAACCACTCTAAATCAACAAACCGGTGAACCAGCTAAAATACTTTCTTAACTATTTGACTTTAAATATTCTATACTGAAACCTAACTGTAGACAGACTTGAGCAACGTCGATCCAGGCACTGCTGCAAAACGTTTCACGTTCCCACACCTCATATCAGCACATAAAGCGAGAATGCATTAAGATGAAAGATAAAGTAGTAGAGAAGAAAGCAGTCGAAAGTGATAGAATATCATCCCAAAGGAGGCAAGAAAGAATGGGCGAATAATGAATTCAGTATGACGACTGAGATCAAGATAATGTGTGAACACATCTGCGCCACAGATCGATCCTGAGCCATATCACCTAGAGTCCCCAACCACTGGTTTCTTTTATCACGTGGACCTTGACCATACAGTCTAAATTCTCCTAAAAGGCTCATATTAACAGTCAAAAACATCATGCAGTGATGCCATGTTTTAGTCTGACCGCCCTTAACTTTCTTCCCATTTAAACCAATCTACTTCAGCGGACACATTGTTCGACGATGTCGGTGGTGACTAGGCGTGGTCAACACATGTTCCAGCCATCTCAGTTGATGAAGGTTCACAACTGCATCTCCCGTAAAAAAAACTCCACAGCAGATCTCTGCAGTACTGACATGGTGACACCATGACAGACGGTCCATGCTATGAAGGTAACAGTGGTCAAACACCTGAAGCCTTCTCATGTCCTCTACCTTTAATAGCGATGTTTTGCAAGCATGCAGTAGAACCGCAGTGTA
Source organism: Heterobilharzia americana (assembly GCA_944470555.2). Classification (NCBI taxonomy): domain Eukaryota; kingdom Metazoa; phylum Platyhelminthes; class Trematoda; order Strigeidida; family Schistosomatidae; genus Heterobilharzia; species Heterobilharzia americana. The sequence goes on along the minus strand of OX104127.1, from coordinate 67,260,130 downwards.
TTATACTTGACCTTTAGTGGGAGATCGTATATCACGGTGGTGCTATAGATGGCGTAAGTTGGCGAAGGCTAATCGAGCCTTTTCTATCTATGCAGAGATTTTGTGGCCACTGACCCACTAAGGCTGGTGAGACTTCCTAGTTAAGTGAAGTGTTCAACCACTTCACTCCCTGTTGTTGGGCAGCGCACCACTGAAGACAAATTCAGAACTTGGTGGGGTGTGAGTGTCTGATCGATACATCCACAACCAGGTTTGAAGCCTGTCTGGTCTCCTTGGGATTGCTGTTCGTGAGCTCCACTTGGACGTCTAACGATAACAGAACCCAAAATCTTAGTATGTTCGTCAGGCTGATTCTTTTAGTGCTTATCACAAGAGGACTTCCCAGCTGTCTTGGGGACTAGGACAATCAGTGATTGAGACCAGTCAGAGAGGATGATTATTTTATTATTTGTCCCTTGGGTTACTGGTGGAACATACAGCTTCAGTAGCACATCTCCATTCCCCTCTCTTCTCTGCAGTCTTTACAACCTGGCTGCACGACTGCCCAGAAGTTTTCATTTATTCCTCACATGATCTCCCCCATGTCACCCTCGCCTCGGACGCCATACTCGTCGTTCCCCATGCGGGTTCCACTCGAGGTCTTGGCACGTGATGTCCTCGAATGGTTTCTTCAGTGTATGCCCAGTCAAATCCATCTCCACTTTCTTCTGCATATTTGTGGAGCGATAGGTTCTTGGTTGGTTCGCTACCAGCTACGGTGAGTTCCTTGTTGCTTATTCTTATTATTCTGGCAATCCATCTGATCTCCACCTTCAGTACCGAGTGAGCGTAGACGGCAGCTGTTGATGAATGTCCGTAGTTTGTTGGAAATTCCTTTCGTGACGCGCCAAGCCTCTGAACCATCACCTAGAAGCAGTGACTTGACTGACATTATGGTTGAAAATCCGGATCTTGTTCACGCTTTTTGCTGAGTGCAGTAGATCTCCACACTGGTTTCAGGTTAATGAACGCCTGTCTTGCTGTCTTTCCGATCCTGTGTGCTTTGACGTCCTCGTCTGTGTCGCCGCCACCTGTAGTTGAAACGGTGCTGTCTAGGCTAGCTAGGCTAGCTAGGCTAGGCTAGGCTACGCTAGGCTAGGCTAGGTAGGTGGAAGAGACTACTTCCTTCAGGTTTCTCCTGTTGATGGTGATTGGTGCTTGTTGCTGATGTTGTTGTTGATGGTGGTGGTGGCGTTAGTTGGGTATCATGGTCACCTACCTCTGTCTTCCCTGTGTTCACTTGAAGTCCCGTCTTCGTTGTCTCGCCTCGCCTCGCCTCGTTTCTTCTGTCAACTTGTTAGTTTTCGCCTATAGATCTTCGAGTTTGTGCGACAAGACATTAGACACAAGTCATCGGCGAAATCCAAATCTTCTAGGATCTCTTCCACAGTCCAGCGTATGCTTATCTTCTCGCTCCTCACTGTTTGCTGCATGATCCAGTCCAGTCGACGACAATCGGGAATATCATGGGTGATAGTAGACAGCCTTGTCTTACTTCTGTCTTCACTTCAAAGGCATCACTGAGCTTCCCATTATGAATTACTTGGCATGCGGCGTCATCCTACGGTTGTTGAATGAGGTTGATAAAGGTCTGTGGTATTCCGGAGTGTTGAAGCAGCTGCTGGCAAATTACTTCTCGGTCGACACTGTCGAAGGCCTTTTCAAAGTCGATGAAGTTGAGGTAGAGTTGAGTTGATTTGATTGCCATTCTATGCTCTGTTCTATGATGATGCGTAGTGTGGCGTTGCAATTTGATCTGCACATGATTTGTACTTCCTGAATCCAGCCAGCCAGCCTGTTCGGGTCGTAGTTTTGAATCCAGCGCATCCTCTAGTCTCTCCAGGATGATGCGGCATAATATTTTTCTCACTCGGGGTGGACAAGGATAGGAGCACGATTCCTCACCAGTTCCTGCAAAGATTTAGGTCGCCCTTCTTCGGGAGTTTGACAAGGTAGCCCTTCTTCCAATCAATGGGCAGGTAACTTTCCTTCCTTCCTTCCTTCTTCCTTCCCTCCCTCCTTCTAAGCCTTCTTCAGTAGTGGTGTGAGCGTTTCCGCTGTTGTCTCTGCGTCTGTTTTCAGCACTTCTGGTGGAATTCCATCTGGTCCTGCTGCATTCCCGGATTCCAATAGCCCTATGGCGTTCAGGACTCCACTTCTGCTTTTGTCGGATGGCTTGTGTCCACTGGTAGTTCTGTGACTGAGCTGCTGCTGGTATTTCTGGACGGCTTGCAGGTGGTGGTGATAGTGGTCGACTGAAGAGTTTTTTGAAGTGGTCCGCCTATTGTTTCCTTTGTTTCTCCCCTTTGCTAACTACGTTCCCTTCATTATCTTTCATTGTTTTCATCTGAGTTGATCTCTTCCCTCCCAGATAGTAGCCCAGTTGTTTGATATAGTGTTGTCAGGTTTCTGTCTCCTACCAGCAGCCTGTTCTGCTTCACTTGCCAGTGTGTCATAGAAGTGTCTTTCGTCTTTGTGCGCACTCTTCTTCACTTCTTTGTCCAGTGTAGTGTTTTATAGGTTGTGTTCAGTTCCTCTTTTCATTATTCATCTCTGCATTGCACTGCACTGCACTGCACTTCACTGGTCCATCTTCTGCCTCACCATCTTCCTCTCCCTTCTCTATCAGCTTCCATGTGTCCATCAAGATCCATTGCTTGGCTTGTTTCTTCTTCCTTCCTGATACGGTTATGCAGGTTTCTTTCCGCATCTCCTTCATAGAATTCCGGTGTTCTTCCAAGCAGGTTTCTTCAAGTATGCTGTTCAATATCTCCCATTTTGTCCTGATGACTAACTGACGTGAAGATGTCGTTTGTAGTTTCGTCCTTCACTTCAGTTTCTTTCCGTTCTGGGTGTTCAACTTGAACTTGAACTGTGGCCTATCATCAACTTCTTTGAAGGCTTTCAACTTGATTTTGAAGGCAGGTTCCATGCACTAGATAGTGAGTGGTATGAACCACCGACATCTGCTCCTCTTCTTGATCTTGTGTCCAGTAGGCTGCGTCTCCACTTTCTTGAGATTGAGATGAAGTCGACCTGATATTTAGTGTGTCCATGCGGCGAAATCAAATCCATGTCGGTTTGTGGATATCCTTGAGATTGTACACACTGCCTCCAATCACCAAATCGTTGAATGCGCAGAACTCTGAAAACAGTTCTCCGTCCCCATCCATCATGTTACCAGGTGCTTCTCGACCCGCAGTTAGTTATCTTCCTGTGTTATCCGCTCCCAGTTTGGTATTCATGTCACCTATTAGAATTGATTTTGATGTCATCATATAGAGTGAGGTCTTGTCCATCACTGATGCAGTTGTCTGTAGAGTTCCTGCTCCTCCTCCTTTTGATCTGCGTTATTTGTGGGCGTGTAGCGTAGCATTGTATGATTGTGACTTTCCTTCCTCTTGAGTTGAACCTTGTTGTCATGATCCTGATCGTTGAGGAGATTGGTTCCCACTGCATGAGAGCCTCGATCGATCCACAGCCATCAGCGTTTACAGCTGATTGGAGATAGTATTAAGCTGCTTCTGGACGAGTGCTCTCCTTCCGATAATTGTATAGCAAACTTCTTATTGCAAACAGGCTTGATGTTTTCATTATCAAGTAGCTCTTGTGATTATCTTGTTGCTTTAGTCTTCCCACATCCATTTATATTTGACATACACGTGCTCCGGTTGAGCAGTAATCTTGTATCGTTTCCCCAGCGGTAACTTATAGTAATATGGTCGTTTACCACTGAGTTGAGGCCGGTGGACGCTACGTCAGACATTGTCTTTGTCTAATGTAGGAGTCAAACTTGGGGACTGTAGAGAGATGATTAGAACTACATAAACTGCTTCAAAGTTGTGGCGTTACATGATATGAATATGGACGATAAATTATGTACGAAACGTTGTCTAGTAAATGATGCTGTTTCACTGTGTGACATTTGTAATGAGCTGACTAAAATGAAATCTCTATCTTTATATGTCTGAAGTTCGTGCTGTCCAGAAATAAATGGTTGTTTGAGCTCAGTTGTAGCAGGTGACCGCCGTTAACTGTCGGTTCGTTGGGATTCCTAAAACACCACCCAGGTGCCTTTCTGCCTGACTTAGCCTACCCCACTTGGGCATTTTAGTCACTTGCTACAGCAACCTTGTGAACATTTGTCTTTCAGTCGGCGGTTAGATAGTTTCCGGTAGAACTCGTCCTCCAATTCATACGAACTGCGGTCAGTAGGCGCCTAAGGAGAGAATACAAAGAGACTGATGAGTTTCACTCTTCTTTTAGCTCTTGACTGAGTCCTCCAGTCGAACAGCACATGGGCAATTGACTTTCAACTGGTATACAGTGGAATATTGTATTCTTTGTCTTAGTGCTGAATGCTATACGTATAGCTGCAAGATCGCGAGAACTAGCCATCAAATCTCCAAGGGTTAATTTTGCAATTTCAGCATATTGGTTGGTTGATGTTACGTGAACAACTACAACTGGGTCCTTTAAAAATGTCCTACAAACACAACACACATACATGGCTCGAGATATCAGGGTTTTAGCTAGCAAAGCCTGTTGGTCGATACGACGGAGGCTGCACACATTCAAAGTTCCAATATGGAGTTTAAAGTGCGGTTTCAGGAGACCAGTGATATTGCACTGTGAACTCAGATCGTTGTCAAGCGCTTGAACAAACTATAGAAGAATTAAAAGTGTTGAGTGACTGACATGAAGGAGAACTAGAAGTTAAGGATGCGGAAGGTGGATTTGACCTGAGACAAGTTGAATGCTGAAAGAATATGAGGGGATTTGATAATTCTTCGCTGTCCACACAAGGGAAGACTGGTTCTTCTTGAGGCACTTGAAATAGGAAGGGTAGTGGTGACCACAGAGCCCGAAGGAAACCTACTCGAGGTCGTTCATATGCAGCCTTCTAAGAAGTTTGTTTTATCCAAATTCCACTATGAAGCCATATTGCCGCCATCGGTATGCTACGAGGTAGATGGGTGTGCACTAATTTTAGGGCCGACCTTTTCTAACCATCTCACCTTCCCACAGGGAGGGCAGCATCAGCGTGACACTGCCAATCATTCGCCCTTAAACCTTCATCAGAGGGTAACAATCTACACAATGATGGTAACTTTTTTTTCATGCAACCACTTTCCAAATGACGTTTCTGGTTTGGTGGTCACTCGGGGGGAACAAGCGTTCCAGCCAGTTTTGCTCCTTGGGTCATTGTGATATGCAAGCCCGACCAGCACTTCATGGTAGCTTCTATAGGTCGGTCGCTTTTATAAACAGGCTAAGATTATATTACAACCTATTCGTGAATTGATCGAGTCAGAGTGGAATTCTCCGGGACATTCGTAACAGATATGATCTTGATAGCAGCGGTTAGGCGACTTTTCTGTCTACCAGTCATAATCGAGATCACCTATCAGCGCTGGGCCATGGAGAAGACCCCAACTCTACTGCAGTGAGTTGTTAACCAGAAAATTATTGGAAAGCATCCGGAAAGATCGGTGCTATTTCTTTTCGAAAATTTTAAACATCCTATAGATCTATATCTTTGTTCTAGAGGAGGTAAACTGCTAAGTTGGTATCACACGCTTCAAATGATCAATCCAAAATAATGTCGCCGCTCATGCGATCATAACGATCCACGTGTCTGACCATCCACACTTGCCTACACTAACGTGTCACCTGAACTGAACACAGGACTAGTTATTCGCCATCCTCTTACTAGCAATACGTTTCCCCTTTTAGTTTTACAACTAACGCATTTATAAAGCAACAACACAAGAGTGTAACAAAGTCATTCAGGCCACAAAATGAGGGGTTCGTTTTATTACCGATCAATTATCTGGTCAGAATAAAGTTTGTAAAATGTTTGCAAAATATCTATGAGATCACTCCTGATTAAATGGTGTTTTTAAAAAATGAATAACTACTTTCTACATTATACTTGACTATATTTAACATCTTTCGGTTTGTCATAGGAGTGCCTCTTTTCTTTTAGTATTTTAATATTTGCGTTAACACGAGAATACAGTCCAATACATGTGACCAGTTTTACGTTACTACCGCCTATTTCTTTCAATAACCATGTGGTATTGCTGTATCATGATCAGCTTCTTCCTGTAGTGAGTTTTGTCTCTGTTTCCCAGAATACACAGTTTTGATATTCTCAGCATTTGAAACTCATATAATCGTACAGCTCTTTACGCCGGACCCCTTTAATAGTCCCTGTCGCGTTCTACATTTGTATAACATGCATCAGAACAAAGTGATGGCCAAGTTGCAAGACCTCGTGAAAAATATGTGGGTTATCAGCTTCTGTCACTTTACTTATGGTTAGCTTCTGGACCTGTTTCTCAACTTGATCTCACAGGAGATACGAAACTCGACATGTTATAAACTTTATGCTCCTCCGATGAATCTTTGGGATATTGTGTTCCAAGTTCTCACAGTACCCAAAAAACTCTTCTTCTTCAGTTAATAGCTTCCAAAACGTTCTGACCAACTTCATTCAGTACTTCAACTCCTGATACACCGTTATTTTCGCATATATATCGAATAATCCATATTTTGTGGTTGTCATTCCATTTTTTGTGTTAATTACCGCACCCACTGTCAAAAAATCAGCACTTAGAACTATTACCTTTAAACAAATGTTGACAGTGCACGGAAATTTAAAGCTACTACCCTAGATTTCAGCAACAGAATCCAACATTCGTGTGTTCCAGTGCACGTTCTATCTATCGTCTAAACTGTCAACACTATAAGAACTACTGACTTAGTATCAAATAAGCATGAAAATCCCTGGTCATGCATGCGTATTCTAGCGTACACTACCTATATTCCTAATTCCCAATATACACCAGCGGATTTCTGTCCGGTGCTAACTCCGTATTTAGGAAGTGTTGTCTGTCTATCAGACTATCACACTGTTTCTTTCCCATCCCAAGTATTCACACTACCATTTGCCGCCACCCCTAAATTCTAAAATTATGTCTCTAATACCAACATTTCCGCTAGGGTGTCCATCAGCTCGGTAAGTATATTTAAGTTACACTAACTGAGGACAACAAAAGACACAATGGAGGATTGTTTGTTACGCAAACTATAACATAATAAATGTCATCCATGCAAAGACCGTCCCTGTTTTTCGAGTTCCGTTCCTCTGCAGTTTCGTCCGCTTAATCTTACTTAATGTTTTTTTCTTAAAAACTCCGCCGTTTATTCTGTTACAGTGTTCATCATTCAATTGTCTTCTCTTGTACATTCTGCTGAAGATATAACATTACATACCACTTAGGCACATTCTTTTTAGAAACGCACATCTCAATAGTTACTTCTCCTTACTATATATTTTCACAACTTTCACAACAGTATTTGCACCAAAAAGAAGTACCATTGAGATGTAGTGAAGATTCTAAATTCTGTATGCAATACCTAGCGTGTGTGTTTCAAGCTATTCATCTGCAGTACTTACTTTTTGTTAATTAGTTGAGAACCAACGAGTTCCAGCATCACAGATATCAGTGGTTCTATGGTTAGCTCCGTTGCTGGGATGTTAAAATAATGAGTGCCTTTTACCGCTTTGGTGAATCCTCACGGTTCATTATCCGGCAGAGACTTGCATCCACACTCAGAATTAATGCTACTCTACTGTCCTTAAAAAAGAATATTATGCAGATAGGAAGAAAGAGTAACTCAACGATAAAATTAGCAATCGAAGTAAAGCTGTAAATCACTTACTCTGACCTAATTTGTCTGCATATGAAACTCAAAGTTAGTATTTCTAACTACAATTCATCTTATAGACTTGGAGCTCACCAAAGTGTGAAACTGAATTATCTATCCATGTATCTGAACAGTAGCTTCAAGGGTAAGGGAAAAACTTGGGCACTGTGATACAGTATAATTCCATATTAGATTGTTTATTTGGTTAATACAGCATACAGTATAGTTTACCGATGTTTCAAGCGGAATTTATTGCTGATGTGCATATCAAAATGATCATATGACCTTCAACTTCCTTTCAACAGTTCATTCATTTATTTTATTGGTAGTGAAATGTCTATATCATCATCATCATCATTATCAACATAGGACCAGGCATCTGCGTAACGTCCGATTTGCCACACCTCATATCAGCACATCAAGTAAAAGGTAGTGAGTGGTGAAGATAAGTGAATGCGTCAAAAGAAATATAAAGTATGAAAAGAAAGGAAAGAGGAGTGACAAAATAGTGAGATTCGGTATAGCGTTGTTAGATGAGGATAATGTGTGTATACATCTGCGCCCTGCTTCGGTTCTGAGCCATATCACCTAGGGTCTCCAACCACTGGTTCCTCTTGTCCCGTGGACCCCTAATGTCTATATATCTGAAATATGTGACGGGTCGTTCCCGTTAAGTGTGGATCCAATGTCCAACGATTCTGTGATCAATCTCTCCCTCCACCTGGCTGTATTGGATGTTAGAATTGTCACCCTCTCCCACTGTATAGTGTGATTTAGGGTCAGTGCATACAGAGCGATAGCCGACATTTTCTCTAAGTTACTTAGTACTACTTACCCTTGTATGTTTCGCTAAATTGTGTCCTGCTATTCTGATCCAAGTCGCCTACTTTGACCTATATACTTGACTAGGTTGTTTTTCTTAATTGTTTTTTTAGCCTACAAAGTTTCTCTATAAGCAAGTTTAAATGCTATCCTAATCCTAGCGTTGTTAAGCATTCTACGTAAAATTTCTGGTGTACTTTCTTTATGCGGTAACACTACAAAATATTTGACTTCCCTCTTAGGCATGTGGCAATCACCACTCTTTCTCTTATCAGTCCTTATAAACGTTTTGATAAATTCCGGATATGTATATGATTAGATGCAGGGCTACCGTAATGGACATGCGTCCCAACGGTTATTAGTCCGACGTTTATACTGTAACATGCTCCAACAGTAACTGTACGCACCTCAGGTAAAAATATACCAACCAAATAAAGCATTTCGACAAAAGTTTTAGAGTATTTATTTGTAAGAGAAATTAGTGAGTTTAAGAAAGACGTGAAGTTTAGTAAACAAAATACCCTTCATTATTATACAGAATAGTACGCCGATGAAAAGGGAGTCTACACAGGCAATCTCCTATAAAGTGGAAAAAACAAAAGAAGAAAACAATCCCATTGCTACTGACTGTTTCATTTATTGTTCTTAGCCAAAATTAATCACGCTAGATTCTTCTTAGCTGCAGTATGTATGTGTTTTTTCAAGTTTATCTGCAACAGAGTATATGTCATTCAGTATAAGAGAACTTACATATTTTGTGTTTCCCGCTAACTGGGAATTTGATTAAAGTTTCATGTGGATCATCACAGATAAATACGTAGGGACTTTGTGACGGCCCATTCGGATACTGACAGATAAAAACAAAAATGATGAATTTGATATTAACCATAATAATAATAATAATAACAATAATAATGATAATAACCGCCTTATTCCAAGTAATTTATAATGAGAAGCTCAGTGATGCCTTTGAAGTGAAGACAGAAGTAAGACAAGGTTGTCTACTATCACCCATGATATTCCTGATTGTCGTCGACTGGACTGGATCATGCAGCAAACAGTGAGGAGCGAGAAGATAAGCATACGCTGGACTGTGGAAGAGATCCTAGAAGATTTGGATTTCGCCGATGACTTGTGTCTAATGTCTTGTCGCACAAACTCGAAGATCTATAGGCGAGAACTAACAAGTTGACAGAAGAAACGAGGCGAGGCGAGGCAAGACAACGAAGACGGGACTTCAAGTGAACACAGGGAAGACAGAGGTAGGTGATGATGATACCCAACTAACTCCTTCACCACCATCACCAATAACAACAGGCACCAATCACCATCAACAGGAGAAACCTGAAGGAAGTAGTCTCTTCCACCTACCTAGCCTAGCCTAGCCTAGGCAGCACCGTTTCAACTACAGGTGGCGGCGGCACAGACGAGGACGTCAAAGCACACAGGATCGGAAAGACAGCAAGACAGGCGTTCATTAACCTGAAACCAGTGTGGAGATCTACTGCACTCAGCAAAAAGCGTGAACAAGATCCGGATTTTCAACCACAATGTCAGTCAAGTCACTGCTTCTAGGTGATGGTTCAGAGGCTTGACGCATCACGAAAGGGATTTCCAACAAACTACAGACATTCATCAACAGCTGCCGTCTACGCTCACTCGGTACTGAAGATGGAGATCAGATGGATTGCCAGAATAATAAGAATAAGCAACAAGGAACTCACCGTAGCTGGTAGCGAACCAACCAAGAACCTATCGCTCCACAAATATGCAGAAGAAAGTGGAGATGGATTTGACTGGGCATACACTGAAGAAACCATTCGAGGACATCACGTGCCAAGACCTCGAGTGGAAGCCGCATGGGGAACGACGAGTATGGCGTCCGAGGCGAGGGTGACATGGGGACATCATGTGAGGAATAAATGAAAGCTTCTGGGCAGTCGTGCAGCCAGGTTGTAAAGACTACAGAGAAGAGAGGGGAATGGAGATGTGCTACTGAAGCTGTATGTTCCACCAGTAGCCCAAGGGACAAATAATAATATTAATCTGCATGGTGTTAATAATAACATTAATCAATAGAAATGCAAGCGTAACTTTGTTAGTGGTTCATTCAGACAGTACAAAAATCTGCAACTGAAGCTAAGCACCTGATGGATAGAAATATGATGTAGTTTTGGTGCACCGAAAAACCTACTTCCATATAACGTAACATTCTTCCTCTGCTTTGTTATTGACTCGAGGAATGGAGAGTTGAAAAATATGAAAGAGTACATAATACGTTGAAATGACATATTGAAGTGATTAAAACAAATCGAAGGGAAAGAATTTGATGAAAAACGTTCGGTGGATACAATTGGTAGCCTAAGGTTCAAGCAGGCCGCCGAAAGCACATGCTACTTATTGATATGAAAACTGCACCAACAGCAGACATATATTAAGCAGACGGAGAGTATATGAAATAGGACAACAAATTACAGAATGAAAATCATGTGTATCGTAAAGCCTCAACGAGAAAGAATTCTGAGAACTAAAATAGATGTGGAGCAGTAAATCATTGGGCCTAGAATAAAGCTTTCAGCATTTAGTGTAGTTGACTTAAAGTAGTACCGCTTGAAATCACTAGACAGTCAACCAATGTCTCATCACACAGATATACACATTACCAGAAGAGTCTATTAGGTGCAGATATAGCTTCACTTGATGACTGCAGTTAGTTACCGTATAATCATCACCCTGTTAAATTCACACATTGAGGCATCATAAAGTTATTCGAATGTGATGATTGCTAATCAATTCTGAAAAATGAGGAACCATGATTTAAATCCAACGGGTGTACCCACTCAAGAATTAACGTGGATATTTCGAGTGGTCATGTCATATACAACAAGATCAATGAAAAACCTTGCGTACCTCAGTAGTACTGAAGTCGACAAAAGTGTGAGAGAGGGGAAAGAAGAAATAAATTATGACGACTGAGAGATATATCCATTGTCTTTTGTTTTACCCCACAGAAGCTTTATATATATATATATATATATATATATTATATATATATATATATATATATACATATATAATTGCGAAAACAACGTTGTGAATTACCATAGTGAGCGAAAACCACCTAGCCAGTAAACATCTCATTTTCTGTCAACTTTGTCAGCCGATCATCTACGCTTCCTGAAACAAGATGACTTCACCATTTACTCTGAGTTACATACAGCACCAAGGATATTTTACTGAACGACACCCTTTTCAGTTACTTGAAATAAATCTGTGACTCCAAATAGATATCTCTACCCTATGCATAAAAACTGATTTACTTCCCACTTAGTATTATTGTGGAGATGGAGAGTTGCTGTTTGATAACTGTAATTAACCGTGCCTATACAGGACTGAATCGCTCAACCTTCGTTGGCGGATGGGCTCCTATGCAGAAGCTTCGATACTACCGGATATTCATGATGTTGTATTCATCTTGGTGACTCGCAGTGGAATCCAAGACGTGCGTTTCGTCCTATTTGGGACTCGTCAGCAGGATGTGCCTGCATCCCAATGAGTGTCTTTTCCCTTCTGAGACTCGAATCCGGTACCCATTGCTTCAAACGCCAAAGCGTTATCCACTAGCAGATAGAGAGTGTATATACATGTACTATTCTGCCAGGCTTTCGAACTTTATAACACTAGGAGGCTTAAGCAGTTGATTCCACTCACATCGAGAATCCCAATAATTTAGCCTCCATCTTTTACACAGCTCAAAACAACGGGCAGAGATGGCATATTTAGGCTCAACACTATAATCTGATCACCCTTAGCTTCGTTCCCAAATATCTTACTTTAAATACTATAAAAGACTGGGTAGGTAGTGTGGCTGGACATCCACAACTCATATCAAAGCCACCTTAGTCAGCGTAAGTTCACAACCGAATCACTTCCCTTACCTAAGACTCTATGACTACTTACTGTGGTGATATTTAGAATAAATAAGTCTATAATAAGGAGAAGAAATACCCATGGGAGATAAGTCCTTACTTTTTCGCGATATCTTCCTGTGTTATTACATCTACAATATTTACTCGACCGAGAAGACAACTAGTAGGATATGATGTCGGCATATCTGACTTGTTAGCACCTACAAAAAAGCCAAAAAAAGAATTTTTTCAAAGAATATGTTTTACTACCCAAAACAAACAATACGACTTTTATCATGTACTTGAACTGATAATTGCAGAATGAATGACCTTAGTCCAGAGTCACGTGATTCAGACTCTCTGTACGCCTCATTATCCAAATATAGTTGCACTTGCTATGCTCTAACCACACGTACAAGTCACATTAGCTGGAAGTAAGACAACTTAGCAACCCTTTAACTATCACTTAGTTCATCCTAGATAAAAAATATGGCAGATTAACGACTCACCATGTTTGTGTTCATTTCAAGTTGATATCCATGATGAACTGACATCAGATGGACCACTGAATTCCGGCGCAGTAGATCAATAGTAACGTGCTGACCACGGAATCTGAAGATCCTGGGCTCAATCCCTGGTAGGGTCATGGGTGTGCATTGCTGAAGAGTCGCATACTAGAACGAAACAACTATCCAGTGCTCTCCGACTGATATCAGTCCATGATGAATATCAACCTGAAATCAATGGATAAATGCCCGGAAACCTCCAAAATGAATAAAATGTGTGTATTGCAATCGGAGTTATTTGTCCGACACTTAATAACTGAATCATGAGTAGTCAAGTATTTTATTCAACATTTATTACGCAACTATGAATTGTACGAAATTGGGTGAGGAGTCACTGAAAAGCTATAAAATAAGCCTTAGGTAAAATATTTTTTTAAGTAGATAAAGTAATAAAGCTGATAATTGTTTGTTTAAGATTTTTCATTTCAGTTCCTCATAAACACTACAAAATATATCATTCTTACTTACAAGTATGTGAGAAACTGTAAGCTTTAAAACGTGGTAGTTCAATTGTATGGAAGTCAGAATAGACCACGACAATCAGATGCTCGCCCTATGCGTATTCGATAACTTAGCTTGAACTATTCAATATTCTGCACAGTACAAACATAAGTTAGTTGGAGTAAAGAAAGATTAGTAAACAGTGGAGGGATAAGACTACCAGCTTTTAAATATTCATCCTCCACCTGATGAATTTCTTTGGGATCAGGTTTACGGGCAGTTGATGCTATCCATAGACAACCACGATGAGGGACTATACCATGTTCTCCCTTCTTCTCTCTTTTTGAAAGATATTACACAAATAAACTATTAATCAGGGAATCTGTTAAATGATTGTAAATATTAACAACTTTGAGAGTAATTACAGTAGGTTCACGATCATCAACATAGAACAAAGGATTGCTGCATGCAGCATAACGGTCCACATTGCCACACCTCATATCAGCACATAAAGCGAGAATGCATTAAGATGAAAGATAAAGTAGTAGAGAAGAAAGCAGTCGAAAGTGATAGAATATCATCCCAAAGGAGGCAAGAAAGAATGGGCGAATAATGAATTCAGTATGACGACTGAGATCAAGATAATGTGTGAACACATCTGCGCCACAGATCGATCCTGAGCCATATCACCTAGAGTCCCCAACCACTGGTTTCTTTTATCACGTGGACCTTGACCATACAGTCTAAATTCTCCTAAAAGGCTCATATTAACAGTCAAAAACATCATGCAGTGATGCCATGTTTTAGTCTGACCGCCCTTAACTTTCTTCCCATTTAAACCAATCTACTTCAGCGGACACATTGTTCGACGATGTCGGTGGTGACTAGGCGTGGTCAACACATGTTCCAGCCATCTCAGTTGATGAAGGTTCACAACTGCATCTCCCGTAAAAAAAACTCCACAGCAGATCTCTGCAGTACTGACATGGTGACACCATGACAGACGGTCCATGCTATGAAGGTAACAGTGGTCAAACACCTGAAGCCTTCTCATGTCCTCTACCTTTAATAGCGATGTTTTGCAAGCATGCAGTAGAACCGCAGTGTATTATACTTGACCTTTAGTGGGAGATCGTATATCACGGTGGTGCTATAGATGGCGTAAGTTGGCGAAGGCTAATCGAGCCTTTTCTATCTATGCAGAGATTTTGTGGCCACTGACCCACTAAGGCTGGTGAGACTTCCTAGTTAAGTGAAGTGTTCAACCACTTCACTCCCTGTTGTTGGGCAGCGCACCACTGAAGACAAATTCAGAACTTGGTGGGGTGTGAGTGTCTGATCGATACATCCACAACCAGGTTTGAAGCCTGTCTGGTCTCCTTGGGATTGCTGTTCGTGAGCTCCACTTGGACGTCTAACGATAACAGAACCCAAAATCTTAGTATGTTCGTCAGGCTGATTCTTTTAGTGCTTATCACAAGAGGACTTCCCAGCTGTCTTGGGGACTAGGACAATCAGTGATTGAGACCAGTCAGAGAGGATGATTATTTTATTATTTGTCCCTTGGGTTACTGGTGGAACATACAGCTTCAGTAGCACATCTCCATTCCCCTCTCTTCTCTGCAGTCTTTACAACCTGGCTGCACGACTGCCCAGAAGTTTTCATTTATTCCTCACATGATCTCCCCCATGTCACCCTCGCCTCGGACGCCATACTCGTCGTTCCCCATGCGGGTTCCACTCGAGGTCTTGGCACGTGATGTCCTCGAATGGTTTCTTCAGTGTATGCCCAGTCAAATCCATCTCTACTTTCTTCTGCATATTTGTGGAGCGATAGGTTCTTGGTTGGTTCGCTACCAGCTACGGTGAGTTCCTTGTTGCTTATTCTTGTTAATCTGGCAATCCATCTGATCTCCACCTTCAGTACCGAGTGAGCGTAGACGGCAGCTGTTGATGAATGTCCGTAGTTTGTTGGAAATTCCTTTCGTGACGCGCCAAGCCTCTGAACCATCACCTAGAAGCAGTGACTTGACTGACATTGTGGTTGAAAATCCGGATCTTGTTCACGCTTTTTGCTGAGTGCAGTAGATCTCCACACTGGTTTCAGGTTAATGAACGCCTGTCTTGCTGTCTTTCCGATCCTGTGTGCTTTGACGTCCTCGTCTGTGTCGCCGCCACCTGTAGTTGAAACGGTGCTGTCTAGGCTAGCTACGCTAGGCTAGGCTAGGTAGGTGGAAGAGACTACTTCCTTCAGGTTTCTCCTGTTGATGGTGATTGGTGCTTGTTGCTGATGTTGTTGTTGATGGTGGTGGTGGCGTTAGTTGGGTATCATCATCACCTACCTCTGTCTTCCCTGTGTTCACTTGAAGTCCCGTCTTCGTTGTCTCGCCTCGCCTCGCCTCGTTTCTTCTGTCAACTTGTTAGTTTTCGCCTATAGATCTTCGAGTTTGTGCGACAAGACATTAGACACAAGTCATCGGCGAAATCCAAATCTTCTAGGATCTCTTCCACAGTCCAGCGTATGCTTATCTTCTCGCTCCTCACTGTTTGCTGCATGATCCAGTCCAGTCGACGACAATCGGGAATATCATGGGTGATAGTAGACAGCCTTGTCTTACTTCTGTCTTCACTTCAAAGGCATCACTGAGCTTCCCATTATGAATTACTTGGCATGCGGCGTCATCCTACGGTTGTTGAATGAGGTTGATAAAGGTCTGTGGTATTCCGGAGTGTTGAAGCAGCTGGCTGGCAAATTACTTCTCGGTCGACACTGTCGAAGGCCTTTTCAAAGTCGATGAAGTTGAGGTAGAGTTGAGTTGAGTTGATTGCCATTCTATGCTCTGTTCTATGATGATGCGTAGTGTGGCGTTGCAATTTGATCTGCACATGATTTGTACTTCCTGAATCCAGCCAGCCATCCAGCCTGTTCGGGTCGTAGTTTTGAATCCAGCGCATCCTCTAGTCTCTCCAGGATGATGCGGCATAATATTTTTCTCACTCGGGGTGGACAAGGATAGGAGCACGATTCCTCACCAGTTCCTGCAAAGATTTAGGTCGCCCTTCTTCGGGAGTTTGACAAGGTAGCCCTTCTTCCAATCAATGGGCAGGTAACTTTCCTTCCTTCCTTCCTTTCTTCCTTCCCTCCCTCCTTCTAAGCCTTCTTCAGTAGTGGTGTGAGCGTTTCCGCTGTTGTCTCTGCGTCTGTTTTCAGCACTTCTGGTGGAATTCCATCTGGTCCTGCTGCATTCCCGGATTCCAATAGCCCTATGGCGTTCAGGACTCCACTTCTGCTTTTGTCGGATGGCTTGTGTCCACTGGTAGTTCTGTGACTGAGCTGCTGCTGGTATTTCTGGACGGCTTGCAGGTGGTGGTGATAGTGGTCGACTGAAGAGTTTTTTGAAGTGGTCCGCCTATTGTTTCCTTTGTTTCTCCCCTTTGCTAACTACGTTCCCTTCATTATCTTTCATTGTTTTCATCTGAGTTGATCTCTTCCCTCCCAGATAGTAGCCCAGTTGTTTGATATAGTGTTGTCAGGTTTCTGTCTCCTACCAGCAGCCTGTTCTGCTTCACTTGCCAGTGTGTCGTAGAAGTGTCTTTCGTCTTTGTGCGCACTCTTCTTCACTTCTTTGTCCAGTGTAGTGTTTTATAGGTTGTGTTCAGTTCCTCTTTTCATTATTCATCTCTGCATTGCACTGCACTGCACTGCACTTCACTGGTCCATCTTCTGCCTCACCATCTTCCTCTCCCTTCTCTATCAGCTTCCATGTGTCCATCAAGATCCATTGCTTGGCTTGTTTCTTCTTCCTTCCTGATACGGTTATGCAGGTTTCTTTCCGCATCTCCTTCATAGAATTCCGGTGTTCTTCCAAGCAGGTTTCTTCAAGTATGCTGTTCAATATCTCCCATTTTGTCCTGATGACTAACTGACGTGAAGATGTCGTTTGTAGTTCGTCCTTCACTTCAGTTTCTTTCCGTTCTGGGTGTTCAACTTGAACTTGAACTGTGGCCTATCATCAACTTCTTTGAAGGCTTTCAACTTGATTTTGAAGGCAGGTTCCATGCACTAGATAGTGAGTGGTATGAACCACCGACATCTGCTCCTCTTCTTGATCTTGTGTCCAGTAGGCTGCGTCTCCACTTTCTTGAGATTGAGATGAAGTCGACCTGATATTTAGTGTGTCCATGCGGCGAAATCAAATCCATGTCGGTTTGTGGATATCCTTGAGATTGTACACACTGCCTCCAATCACCAAATCGTTGAATGCGCAGAACTCTGAAAACAGTTCTCCGTCCCATCCATCATGTTACCAGGTGCTTCTCGACCTGCAGTTAGTTATCTTCCTGTGTTATCCGCTCCCAGTTTGGTATTCATGTCACCTATTAGAATTGATTTTGATGTCATCATATAGAGTGAGGTCTTGTCCATCACTGATGCAGTTGTCTGTAGAGTTCCTGCTCCTCCTCCTTTTGATCTGCGTTATTTGTGGGCGTGTAGCGTAGCATTGTATGATTGTGACTTTCCTTCCTCTTGAGTTGAACCTTGTTGTCATGATCCTGATCGTTGAGGAGATTGGTTCCCACTGCATGAGAGCCTCGATCGATCCACGCCATCAGCGTTTACAGCTGATTGGAGATAGTATTAAGCTGCTTCTGGACGAGTGCTCTCCTTCCGATAATTGTATAGCAAACTTCTTATTGCAAACAGGCTTGATGTTTTCATTATCAAGTAGCTCTTGTGATTATCTTGTTGCTTTAGTCTTCCCACATCCATTTATATTTGACATACACGTGCTCCGGTTGAGCAGTAATCTTGTATCGTTTCCCCAGCGGTAACTTATAGTAATATGGTCGTTTACCACTGAGTTGAGGCCGGTGGACGCTACGTCAGACATTGTCTTTGTCTAATGTAGGAGTCAAACTTGGGGACTGTAGAGAGATGATTAGAACTACATAAACTGCTTCAAAGTTGTGGCGTTACATGATATGAATATGGACGATAAATTATGTACGAAACGTTGTCTAGTAAATGATGCTGTTTCACTGTGTGACATTTGTAATGAGCTGACTAAAATGAAATCTCTATCTTTATATGTCTGAAGTTCGTGCTGTCCAGAAATAAATGGTTGTTTGAGCTCAGTTGTAGCAGGTGACCGCCGTTAACTGTCGGTTCGTTGGGATTCCTAAAACACCACCCAGGTGCCTTTCTGCCTGACTTAGCCTACCCCACTTGGGCATTTTAGTCACTTGCTACAGCAACCTTGTGAACATTTGTCTTTCAGTCGGCGGTTAGATAGTTTCCGGTAGAACTCGTCCTCCAATTCATACGAACTGCGGTCAGTAGGCGCCTAAGGAGAGAATACAAAGAGACTGATGAGTTTCACTCTTCTTTTAGCTCTTGACTGAGTCCTCCAGTCGAACAGCACATGGGCAATTGACTTTCAACTGGTATACAGTGGAATATTGTATTCTTTGTCTTAGTGCTGAATGCTATACGTATAGCTGCAAGATCGCGAGAACTAGCCATCAAATCTCCAAGGGTTAATTTTGCAATTTCAGCATATTGGTTGGTTGATGTTACGTGAACAACTACAACTGGTCTTTAAAAATGTCCTACAAACACAACACACATACATGGCTCGAGATATCAGGGTTTTAGCTAGCAAAGCCTGTTGGTCGATACGACGGAGGCTGCACACATTCAAAGTTCCAATATGGAGTTTAAAGTGCGGTTTCAGGAGACCAGTG
This sequence comes from Heterobilharzia americana, assembly GCA_944470555.2. Lineage (NCBI taxonomy): Eukaryota > Metazoa > Platyhelminthes > Trematoda > Strigeidida > Schistosomatidae > Heterobilharzia > Heterobilharzia americana. The sequence continues at coordinate 67,240,893 of OX104127.1, read as the reverse complement.
ATATTGCACTGTGAACTCAGATCGTTGTCAAGCGCTTGAACAAACTATAGAAGAATTAAAAGTGTTGAGTGACTGACATGAAGGAGAACTAGAAGTTAAGGATGCGGAAGGTGGATTTGACCTGAGACAAGTTGAATGCTGAAAGAATATGAGGGGATTTGATAATTCTTCGCTGTCCACACAAGGGAAGACTGGTTCTTCTTGAGGCACTTGAAATAGGAAGGGTAGTGGTGACCACAGAGCCCGAAGGAAACCTACTCGAGGTCGTTCATATGCAGCCTTCTAAGAAGTTTGTTTTATCCAAATTCCACTATGAAGCCATATTGCCGCCATCGGTATGCTACGAGGTAGATGGGTGTGCACTAATTTTAGGGCCGACCTTTTCTAACCATCTCACCTTCCCACAGGGAGGGCAGCATCAGCGTGACACTGCCAATCATTCGCCCTTAAACCTTCATCAGAGGGTAACAATCTACACAATGATGGTAACTTTTTTTTCATGCAACCACTTTCCAAATGACGTTTCTGGTTTGGTGGTCACTCGGGGGGAACAAGCGTTCCAGCCAGTTTTGCTCCTTGGGTCATTGTGATATGCAAGCCCGACCAGCACTTCATGGTAGCTTCTATAGGTCGGTCGCTTTTATAAACAGGCTAAGATTATATTACAACCTATTCGTGAATTGATCGAGTCAGAGTGGAATTCTCCGGGACATTCGTAACAGATATGATCTTGATAGCAGCGGTTAGGCGACTTTTCTGTCTACCAGTCATAATCGAGATCACCTATCAGCGCTGGGCCATGGAGAAGACCCCAACTCTACTGCAGTGAGTTGTTAACCAGAAAATTATTGGAAAGCATCCGGAAAGATCGGTGCTATTTCTTTTCGAAAATTTTAAACATCCTATAGATCTATATCTTTGTTCTAGAGGAGGTAAACTGCTAAGTTGGTATCACACGCTTCAAATGATCAATCCCAAAATAATGTCGCCGCTCATGCGATCATAACGATCCACGTGTCTGACCATCCACACTTGCCTACACTAACGTGTCACCTGAACTGAACACAGGACTAGTTATTCGCCATCCTCTTACTAGCAATACGTTTCCCCTTTTAGTTTTACAACTAACGCATTTATAAAGCAACAACACAAGAGTGTAACAAAGTCATTCAGGCCACAAAATGAGGGGTTCGTTTTATTACCGATCAATTATCTGGTCAGAATAAAGTTTGTAAAACGTTTGCAAAATATCTATGAGATCACTCCTGATTAAATGGTGTTTTTAAAAAATGAATAACTACTTTCTACATTATACTTGACTATATTTAACATCTTTCGGTTTGTCATAGGAGTGCCTCTTTTCTTTTAGTATTTTAATATTTGCGTTAACACGAGAATACAGTCCAATACATGTGACCAGTTTTACGTTACTACCGCCTATTTCTTTCAATAACCATGTGGTATTGCTGTATCATGATCAGCTTCTTCCTGTAGTGAGTTTTGTCTCTGTTTCCCAGAATACACAGTTTTGATATTCTCAGCATTTGAAACTCATATAATCGTACAGCTCTTTACACCGGACCCCTTTAATAGTCCCTGTCGCATTCTACATTTGTATAACATGTATCAGAACAAAGTGATGGCCAAGTTGCAAGACCTCGTGAAAAATATGTGGGTTATCAGCTTCTGTCACTTTGCTTATGGTTAGCTTCTGGACCTGTTTCTCAACTTGATCTCACAGGAGATACGAAACTCGACATGTTATAAACTTTATGCTCCTCCGATGAATCTTTGGGATATTGTGTTCCAAGTTCTCACAGTACCCAAAAAACTCTTCTTCTTCAGTTAATAGCTTCCAAAACGTTCTGACCAACTTCATTCAGTACTTCAACTCCTGATACACCGTTATTTTCGCATATATATCGAATAATCCATATTTTGTGGTTGTCATTCCATTTTTTGTGTTAATTACCGCACCCACTGTCAAAAAATCAGCACTTAGAACTATTACCTTTAAACAAATGTTGACAGTGCACGGAAATTTAAAGCTACTACCCTAGATTTCAGCAACAGAATCCAACATTCGTGTGTTCCAGTGCACGTTCTATCTATCGTCTAAACTGTCAACACTATAAGAACTACTGACTTAGTATCAAATAAGCATGAAAATCCCTGGTCATGCATGCGTATTCTAGCGTACACTACCTATATTCCTAATTCCCAATATACACCAGCGGATTTCTGTCCGGTGCTAACTCCGTATTTAGGAAGTGTTGTCTGTCTATCAGACTATCACACTGTTTCTTTCCCATCCCAAGTATTCACACTACCATTTGCCGCCACCCCTAAATTCTAAAATTATGTCTCTAATACCAACATTTCCGCTAGGGTGTCCATCAGCTCGGTAAGTATATTTAAGTTACACTAACTGAGGACAACAAAAGGCATAATGGAGGATTGTTTGTTACGCAAACTATAACATAATAAATGTCATCCATGCAAAGACCGTCCCTGTTTTTCGAGTTCCGTTCCTCTGCAGTTTCGTCCGCTTAATCTTACTTTATGTTTTTTTCTTAAAAACTCCGCCGTTTATTCTGTTACAGTGTTCATCATTCAATTGTCTTCTCTTGTACATTCTGCTGAAGATATAACATTACATACCACTTAGGCACATTCTTTTTAGAAACGCACATCTCAATAATTACTTCTCCTTACTATATATTTTCACAACTTTCACAACAGTATTTGCACCAAAAAGAAGTACCATTGAGATGTAGTGAAGATTCTAAATTCTGTATGCAATACCTAGCGTGTGTGTTTCAAGCTATTCATCCGCAGTAATTACTTTTTGTTAATTAGTTGAGAACCAACGAGTTCCAGCATCACAGATATCAGTGGTTCTATGGTTAGCTCCGTTGCTGGGATGTTAAAATAATGAGTGCCTTTTACCGCTTTGGTGAATCCTCACGGTTCATTATCCGGCAGAGACTTGCATCCACACTCAGAATTAATGCTACTCTACTGTCCTTAAAAAAGAATATTATGCAGATAGGAAGAACGAGTAACTCAACGATAAAATTAGCAATCGAAGCAAAGCTGTAAATCACTTACTCTGACCTAATTTGTCTGCATATGAAACTCAAAGTTAGTATTTCTAACTACAATTCATCTTATAGACTTGGAGCTCACCAAAGTGTGAAACTGAATTATCTATCCATGTATCTGAACAGTAGCTTCAAGGGTAAGGGAAAAACTTGGGCACTGTGATACAGTATAATTCCATATTAGATTGTTTATTTGGTTAATACAGCATACATTATAGTTTACCGGACGATGTTTCAAGCGGAATTTATTGCTCATGTGCATATCAAAATGATCATATGACCTTCAACTTCCTTTCAACAGTTCATTCATTTATTTTATTGGTAGTGAAATGTCTATATATCTGAAATATGTGACGGGTCGTTCCCGTTAAGTGTGGATCCAATGTCCAACGATTCTGTGATCAATCTCTCCCTCCACCTGGCTGTATTGGATGTTAGAATTGCCACCCTCTCCCACTGTATAGTGTGATTTAGGGTCAGTGCATACAGAGCGATAGCCGACATTTTCTCTAAGTTACTTAGTACTACTTACCCTTGTATGTTTCGCTAAATTGTGTCCTGCTATTCTGATCCAAATCGCCTACTTTGACCTATATACTTGACTAGGTTGTTTTTCTTAATTGTTTTTTTAGCCTACAAAGTTTCTCCATAAGCAAGTTTAAATGCTATCCTAATCGTAGCGTTAAGCATTCTACGTAAAATTTCTGGTGTACATTCTTTATGCGGCAACACTACAAAATATTTGACTTCCCTCTTAGGCATGTGGCGATCACCACTCTTTCTCTTATCAGTCCTTATAAACGTTTTGATAAATTCCGGATATGTATATGATTAGATGCAGGACTACCGTAATGGACATGCGTCCCAACGGTTATTAGTCCGACGTTTATACTGTAACATGCTCCAACAGTAACTGTACGCATCTCAGGTAAAAATATACCAACCAAATAAGGCATTTCGACAAAAGTTTTAGAGTATTTATTTATAAGAGAAATTGGTGAGTTTAAGAAAGACGTGAAGTTTAGTAAACAAAATACCCTTCATTATTATACAGAATAGTACGCCGATGAAAAGGGAGTCTACACTGGCAATCTCCTATAAAGTGGAAAAAACAAAGGAAGAAAACAATCCCATTGCTATTGACTGTTTCATTTATTGTTCTTAGCCAAAATTAATCACGCTAGATTCTTCTTAGCTGCAGTATGTATGTGTTTTTCAAGTTTATCTGCAACAGAGTATATGTCATTCAGTATAAGAGAACTTACATATTTTGTGTTTCCCGCTAACTGGGAATTTGATTAAAGTTTCATGTGGATCATTACAGATAAATACGTAGGGACTTTGTGACGGCCCATTCGGATACTGACAGATAAAAACAAAAATGATGAATTTGACATTAACCATAATAATAATAATAACAATAATAATGATAATAATCGCCTTATTCCCAGTAATTCATAATGGGAAGCTCAGCGATGCCTTTGAAGTGAAGACAGAAGTAAGACAAGGCTGTCTACTATCACCCATGATATTCCCGATTGTCGTCGACTGGACTGGATCATGCAGCAAACAGTGAGGAGCGAGAAGATAAGCATACGCTGGACTGTGGAAGAGATCCTAGAAGATTTGGATTTCGCCGATGACTTGTGTCTAATGTCTTGTCGCACAAACTCGAAGATCTATAGGCGAAAACTAACAAGTTGACAGAAGAAACGAGGCGAGGCGAGGCGAGACAACGAAGACGGGACTTCAAGTGAACACAGGGAAGACAGAGGTAGGTGACCATGATACCCAACTAACGCCACCACCACCATCAACAACAACATCAGCAACAAGCACCAATCACCATCAACAGGAGAAACCTGAAGGAAGTAGTCTCTTCCACCTACCTAGCCTAGCCTAGCCTAGACAGCACCGTTTCAACTACAGGTGGCGGCGACACAGACGAGGACGTCAAAGCACACAGGATCGGAAAGACAGCAAGACAGGCGTTCATTAACCTGAAACCAGTGTGGAGATCTACTGCACTCAGCAAAAAGCGTGAACAAGATCCGGATTTTCAACCATAATGTCAGTCAAGTCACTGCTTCTATGTGATGGTTCAGAGGCTTGACGCATCACGAAAGGGATTTCCAACAAACTACAGACATTCATCAACAGCTGCCGTCTACGCTCACTCGGTACTGAAGGTGGAGATCAGATGGATTGCCAGAATAATAAGAATAAGCAACAAGGAACTCACCGTAGCTGGTAGCGAACCAACCAAGAACCTGACACTCTACAAATATGCAGGAGAATGTGGAGATGGATTTGACTGAGCATACACTGAAGAAACCATTCGAGGACATCACGTGCCAAGACCTCGAGTGGAACCCGCATGGGGAACGACGAGTATGGCGTCCGAGGCGAGGGTGACATGGGGAGATCATGTGAGGAATAAATGAAAACTTCTGGGCAGTCGTGCAGCCAGGTTGTAAAGACTGTAGAGAAGAGAGGGGAATGGAGATGTGCTACTGAAGCTGTATGTTCCACTAGTAACCCAAGGGACAAATGATAATATTAATCTGCATGGTGTTAATAATAACATTAATCAATAGAAATGCAAGCGTAACTTTGTTAGTGGTTCATTCAGACAGTACAAAAATCTGCAACTGAAGCTAAGCACCTGATGGATAGAAATATGATGTAGTTTGGTGCACCGAAAAACCTACTTCCATATAACGTAACATTCTTCCTCTGCTTTGTTATTGACTCGAGGAATGGAGAGTTGAAAAATATGAAAGAGTACATAATACGTTGAAATGACATATTGAAGTGATTAAAACAAATCGAAGGGAAAGAATTTGATGAAAAACGTTCGGTGGATACATTTGGTAGCCTAAGGTTCAAGCAGGCCGCCGAAAGCACATGCTACTTATTGATATGAAAACTGCACCAACAGCAGACATATATTAAGCAGACGGAGAGTATATGAAATAGGACAACAAATTACAGAATGAAAATCATGTGTATCGTAAAGCCTCAACGAGAAAGAATTCTGAGAACTAAAATAGATGTGGAGCAGTAAATCATTGGGCCTAGAATAAAGCTTTCAGCATTTAGTGTAGTTGACTTAAAGTAGTACCGCTTGAAATCACTAGACAGTCAACCAATGTCTCATCACACAGATATACACATTACCAGAAGAGTCTATTAGGTGCAGATATAGCTTCACTTGATGACTGCAGTTAGTTACCGTATAATCATCACCCTGTTAAATTCACACATTGAGGCATCATAAAGTTATTCGAATGTGATGATTGCTAATCAATTCTGAAAAATGAGGAACCATGATTTAAATCCAACGGGTGTACCCACTCAAGAATTAACGTGGATATTTCGAGTGGTCATGTCATATACAACAAGATCAATGAAAAACCTTGCGTACCTCAGTAGTACTGAAGTCGACAAAAGTGTGAGAGAGGGGAAAGAAGAAATAAATTATGACGACTGAGAGATATATCCATTGTCTTTTGTTTTAACCCCACGGAAGCTTTATATATATATATATATATATATATATATATATATATATATATATATATATATATATATATAATTGCGAAAACAACGTTGTGAATTACCATAGTGAGCGAAAACCACCTAGCCAGTAAACATCTCATTTTCTGTCAACTTTGTCAGCCGATCATCTACGCTTCCTGAAACAAGATGACTTCACCATTTACTCTGAGTTACATACAGCACCAAGGATATTTTACTGAACGACACCCTTTTCAGTTACTTGAAATAAATCTGTGACTCCAAATAGATATCTCTACCCTATGCATAAAAACTGATTTACTTCCCACTTTAGTATTATTGTGGAGATGGAGAGTTGCTGTTTGATACCTGTAATTAACCGTTGCTATACAGGACTGAATCGCTCAACCTTCGTTGGCAGATGGGCTCCTATGCAGATGCTTCGATACTACCGGTATTCATGATGTTGTATTCATCTTGGTGACTCGCAGTGAATCCAAGACGTGCGTTTCGTCCTATTTGGGACTCGTCAGCAGGATGTGCCTGCATCCCAATGAGTGGTCTTTTCCCTTCTGAGACTCGAATCCGGTACCCATTGCTTCAAATGCCAAAGCGTTATCCACTAGCAGATAGAGAGTGTATATACATGTACTATTCTGCCCAGCTTTGAACTTTATAACACTAGGAGGCTTAAACAGTTGATTCCAATCACTCGAGAATCCCAATAATTTAGCCTCCATCTTTTAACACAGCTCAAAACAACGGGTAGAGATGGCATATTTAGGCTCAACACTATAATCTGATCACCCTTAGCTTCGTTCCCAAATTATCTTACTTTAAATACTATAAAAGACTGGGTAGGTAGTGTGGCTGGACATCCACAACTCATATCAAAGCCACCTTAGTCAGCGTAAGTTCACAACCGAATCACTTCCCTTACCTAAGACTCTATGACTACTTACTGTGGTGATATTTAGAATAAATAAGTCTATAATAAGGAGAAGAAATACCCATGGGAGATAAGTCCTTACTTTTTCGCGATATTCTTCCTGTGTTATTACATCTACAATATTTACTCGACCGAGAAGACAACTAGTAGGATATGATGTCGGCATATCTGACTTGTTAGCACCTACAAAAAAGCCAAAAAAAGAATTTTTTCAAAGAATATGTTTTAATACTCAAACAAACCAATACGACTTTTATCATGTACTTGAACTGATAATTGCAAATGAATGACCTTAGTCCAGAGTCACGTGATTCAGACTCTCTGTACGCCTCATTATCCAAATATAGTTGCACTTGCTATGCTCTACCCACACGTACAAGTCACATTAGCTGGAAGTAAGACAACTTAGCAACCCTTTAACTACCACTTAGTTCATCCTAGATACAAAATATGGCAGATTAACGACTCACCATGTTTGTGTTCATTTCAAGTTGATATCCATGATGAACTGACATCAGTTGGACCACTGAATTCCGGCGCAGTAGATCAATAGTAACGTGCTGACCACGGAATCTGAAGATCCTGGGCTCAATCCCTGGTAGGGTCATGGGTGTGCATTGCTGAAGAGTCGCATACTAGAACGAAACAACTGTCCAGTGCTCTCCGACTGATATCAGTCCATGATGAATATCAACCTGAAATCAATGGATAAATGCCCGGAAACCTCCAAAATGAATAAAATGTGTGTATTGCAATCGGAGTCATTTGTCCGACACTTAATAACTGAATCATGAGTAGTCAAGTATTTTATTCAAGACTTATTACGCAACTATGAATTGTACGAAATTGGGTGAGGAGTCACTGAAAAGCTATAAAATAAGCCTTAGGTAAAATATTTTTTTAAGTGGATAAAGTAATAAAGCTGATAATGTTTGTTTAAGATTTTTCATTTCAGTTCCTTATAACACTACAAAATATATCATTCTTACTTACAAGTATGTGAGAAACTGTAAGCTTTAAAACGTGTAGTTCAATTGTATGGAAGTCAGAATAGACCAAGACAATAAAATGCTCGCCCTGTGTGTATTCGATAACTTAGCTTTGAACTATTCAATATTCTGCACAGTACAAACATAAGTTAGTTGGAGTAAAGAAAGATTAGTAAACAGTGAAGGGATAAGACTTACCAGCTTTTAAATATTCATCCTCCACCTGATGAATTTCTTTGGGATCAGGTTTACGGGCAGTTGATGCTATCCATAGACAACCACGATGAGGACTATACCATGTTCTCCCTTCTTCTCTTTTTTGAAAGATATTACACATAAACTATTAATCAGGGAATCCGTTAAATGATTGTAAATATTAACAACTTTGAGAGTTATTACAGTAGGTTCACGATCATCAACATAGAACCAAGGATTGCCGCATGCAGCATAACCGTCCACATTGCCACACCTCATATCAGCACATAAAGCGAGAATGCATTAAGATGAAAGATAAAGTAGTAGAGAAGAAAGCAGTCGAAAGTGATAGAATATCATCCCAAAGGAGGCAAGAAAGAATGGGCGAATAATGAATTCAGTATGACGACTGAGATCAAGATAATGTGTGAACACATCTGCGCCACAGATCGATCCTGAGCCATATCACCTAGAGTCCCCAACCACTGGTTTCTTTTATCACGTGGACCTTGACCATACAGTCTAAATTCTCCTAAAAGGCTCATATTAACAGTCAAAAACATCATGCAGTGATGCCATGTTTTAGTCTGACCGCCCTTAACTTTCTTCCCATTTAAACCAATCTACTTCAGCGGACACATTGTTCGACGATGTCGGTGGTGACTAGGCGTGGTCAACACATGTTCCAGCCATCTCAGTTGATGAAGGTTCACAACTGCATCTCCCGTAAAAAAAACTCCACAGCAGATCTCTGCAGTACTGACATGGTGACACCATGACAGACGGTCCATGCTATGAAGGTAACAGTGGTCAAACACCTGAAGCCTTCTCATGTCCTCTACCTTTAATAGCGATGTTTTGCAAGCATGCAGTAGAACCGCAGTGTATTATACTTGACCTTTAGTGGGAGATCGTATATCACGGTGGTGCTATAGATGGCGTAAGTTGGCGAAGCTAATCGAGCCTTTTCTATCTATGCAGAGATTTTGTGGCCACTGACCCACTAAGGCTGGTGAGACTTCCTAGTTAAGTGAAGTGTTCAACCACTTCACTCCCTGTTGTTGGGCAGCGCACCACTGAAGACAAATTCAGAACTTGGTGGGGTGTGAGTGTCTGATCGATACATCCACAACCAGGTTTGAAGCCTGTCTGGTTCCTTGGGATTGCTGTTCGTGAGCTCCACTTGGACGTCTAACGATAACAGAACCCAAAATCTTAGTATGTTCGTCAGGCTGATTCTTTTAGTGCTTATCACAAGAGGACTTCCCAGCTGTCTTGGGGACTGGACAATCAGTGATTGAGACCAGTCAGAGAGGATGATTATTTTATTATTTGTCCCTTGGGTTACTGGTGGAACATACAGCTTCAGTAGCACATCTCCATTCCCCTCTCTTCTCTGCAGTCTTTACAACCTGGCTGCACGACTGCCCAGAAGTTTTCATTTATTCCTCACATGATCTCCCCCATGTCACCCTCGCCTCGGACGCCATACTCGTCGTTCCCCATGCGGGTTCCACTCGAGGTCTTGGCACGTGATGTCCTCGAATGGTTTCTTCAGTGTATGCCCAGTCAAATCCATCTCCACTTTCTTCTGCATATTTGTGGAGCGATAGGTTCTTGGTTGGTTCGCTACCAGCTACGGTGAGTTCCTTGTTGCTTATTCTTATTATTCTGGCAATCCATCTGATCTCCACCTTCAGTACCGAGTGAGCGTAGACGGCAGCTGTTGATGAATGTCTGTAGTTTGTTGGAAATCCCTTTCGTGACGCGTCAAGCCTCTGAACCATCACCTAGAAGCAGTGACTTGACTGACATTGGGGTTGAAAATCCGGATCTTGTTCACGCTTTTTGCTGAGTGCAGTAGATCTCCACACTGGTTTCAGGTTAATGAACGCCTGTCTTGCTGTCTTTCCGATCCTGTGTGCTTTGACGTCCTCGTCTGTGCCGCCGCCACCTGTAGTTGAAACGGTGCTGCTGTAGGCTAGGCTAGGCTAGGCTAGGTAGGTGGAAGAGACTACTTCCTTCAGGTTTCTCCTGTTGATGGTGATTGGTGCTGTTGCTGATGTTGTTGTTGATGGTGGTGGTGGCGTTAGTTGGGTATCATTCACCTACCTCTGTCTTCCCTGTGTTCACTTGAAGTCCCGTCTTCGTTGTCTCGCCTCGCCTCGCCTCGTTTCTTCTGTCAACTTGTTAGTTTTCGCCTATAGATCTTCGAGTTTGTGCGACAAGACATTAGACACAAGTCATCGGCGAAATCCAAATCTTCTAGGATCTCTTCCACAGTCCAGCGTATGCTTATCTTCTCGCTCCTCACTGTTTGCTGCATGATCCAGTCCAGTCGACGACAATCGGGAATATCATGGGTGATAGTAGACAGCCTTGTCTTACTTCTGTCTTCACTTCAAAGGCATCACTGAGCTTCCCATTATGAATTACTTGGCATGCGGCGTCATCCTACGGTTGTTGAATGAGGTTGATAAAGGTCTGTGGTATTCCGGAGTGTTGAAGCAGCTGCTGGCAAATTACTTCTCGGTCGACACTGTCGAAGGCCTTTTCAAAGTCGATGAAGTTGAGGTAGAGTTGAGTTGAGTTGATTGCCATTCTATGCTCTGTTCTATGATGATGCGTAGTGTGGCGTTGCAATTTGATCTGCACATGATTTGTACTTCCTGAATCCAGCCAGCCAGCCTGTTCGGGTCGTAGTTTTGAATCCAGCGCATCCTCTAGTCTCTCCAGGATGATGCGGCATAATATTTTTCTCACTCGGGGTGGACAAGGATAGGAGCACGATTCCTCACCAGTTCCTGCAAAGATTTAGGTCGCCCTTCTTCGGGAGTTTGACAAGGTAGCCCTTCTTCCAATCAATGGGCAGGTAACTTTCCTTCCTTCCTTCCTTCTTCCTTCCCTCCCTCCTTCTAAGCCTTCTTCAGTAGTGGTGTGAGCGTTTCCGCTGTTGTCTCTGCGTCTGTTTTCAGCACTTCTGGTGGAATTCCATCTGGTCCTGCTGCATTCCCGGATTCCAATAGCCCTATGGCGTTCAGGACTCCACTTCTGCTTTTGTCGGATGGCTTGTGTCCACTGGTAGTTCTGTGACTGAGCTGCTGCTGGTATTTCTGGACGGCTTGCAGGTGGTGGTGATAGTGGTCGACTGAAGAGTTTTTTGAAGTGGTCCGCCTATTGTTTCCTTTGTTTCTCCCCTTTGCTAACTACGTTCCCTTCATTATCTTTCATTGTTTTCATCTGAGTTGATCTCTTCCCTCCCAGATAGTAGCCCAGTTGTTTGATATAGTGTTGTCAGGTTTCTGTCTCCTACCAGCAGCCTGTTCTGCTTCACTTGCCAGTGTGTCATAGAAGTGTCTTTCGTCTTTGTGCGCACTCTTCTTCACTTCTTTGTCCAGTGTAGTGTTTTATAGGTTGTGTTCAGTTCCTCTTTTCATTATTCATCTCTGCATTGCACTGCACTGCACTGCACTTCACTGGTCCATCTTCTGCCTCACCATCTTCCTCTCCCTTCTCTATCAGCTTCCATGTGTCCATCAAGATCCATTGCTTGGCTTGTTTCTTCTTCCTTCCTGATACAGTTATGCAGGTTTCTTTCCGCATCTCCTTCATAGAATTCCGGTGTTCTTCCAAGCAGGTTTCTTCAAGTATGCTGTTCAATATCTCCCATTTTGTCCTGATGACTAACTGACGTGAAGATGTCGTTTGTAGTTCGTCCTTCACTTCAGTTTCTTTCCGTTCTGGGTGTTCAACTTGAACTTGAACTGTGGCCTATCATCAACTTCTTTGAAGGCTTTCAACTTGATTTTGAAGGCAGGTTCCATGCACTAGATAGTGAGTGGTATGAACCACCGACATCTGCTCCTCTTCTTGATCTTGTGTCCAGTAGGCTGCGTCTCCACTTTCTTGAGATTGAGATGAAGTCGACCTGATATTTAGTGTGTCCATGCGGCGAAATCAAATCCATGTCGGTTTGTGGATATCCTTGAGATTGTACACACTGCCTCCAATCACCAAATCGTTGAATGCGCAGAACTCTGAAAACAGTTCTCCGTCCCATCCATCATGTTACCAGGTGCTTCTCGACCTGCAGTTAGTTATCTTCCTGTGTTATCCGCTCCCAGTTTGGTATTCATGTCACCTATTAGAATTGATTTTGATGTCATCATATAGAGTGAGGTCTTGTCCATCACTGATTGCAGTTGTCTGTAGAGTTCCTGCTCCTCCTCCTTTTGATCTGCGTTATTTGTAGGCGTGTAGCGTAGCATTGTATGATTGTGACTTTCCTTCCTCTTGAGTTGAACCTTGTTGTCATGATCCTGATCGTTGAGGAGATTGGTTCCCACTGCATGAGAGCCTCGATCGATCCACAGCCATCAGCGTTTACAGCTGATTGGAGATAGTATTAAGCTGCTTCTGGACGAGTGCTCTCCTTCCGATAATGTATAGCAAACTTCTTATTGCAAACAGGCTTGATGTTTTCATTATCAAGTAGCTCTTGTGATTATCTTGTTGCTTTAGTCTTCCCACATCCATTTATATTTGACATACACGTGCTCCGGTTGAGCAGTAATCTTGTATCGTTTCCCCAGCGGTAACTTATAGTAATATGGTCGTTTACCACTGAGTTGAGGTCGGTGGACGCTACGTCAGACATTGTCTTTGTCTAATGTAGGAGTCAAACTTGGGGACTGTAGAGAGATGATTAGAACTACATAAACTGCTTCAAAGTTGTGGCGTTACATGATGTGAATATGGACGATAAATTATGTACGAAACGTTGTCTAGTAAATGATGCTGTTTCACTGTGTGACATTTGTAATGAGCTGACTAAAATGAAATCTCTATCTTTATATGTCTGAAGTTCGTGCTGTCCAGAAATAAATGGTTGTTTGAGCTCAGTTGTAGCAGGTGACCGCCGTTGATGTATTTATAATAGGATATCATACTTTTCCTGATATCACTGACGCACCAGGGCTGGTGTGACTTCTCAGGTTAATTGAAGTGTTGAACGCATTCAGTGATTTCACTTCCTATTGTTAGACAGGGCAGCACTGAAGAGTAAACCTGCAGAAACGGTTTGGATTTTGGTAGAGAAAAACGCACCCCAGATATTCTCAAGGTATCTAGACAGGGTCTTTACAGAGCTATGTCATCTGTGTACTCTAGATCTACCGAGGATTCTCCCATCATATGATCTACGTGAAATCATACAGTGAGAGGGAGACGTCCACCACAATCGCCAAGGTATATTACTGATATAGCTTATTACTTACGAATCATGCATACAGCTGAAATGTTTAGTATGATTCAAATAGGGACTTTATGGGGAATGACTTATTCTGTAGAAGACCTTCACTATAGATCGTGATTGGTTATGGAACCACTGAAAACACTGGGGTAAGAGATAACAGTTTTGTCTTAGTTTCCAATTCATCGGTTGCACATACCTACTTGTTAGAGGAGACAGGTAAACGTCTTTACCTTCTTCAGATATGTTACAGAAAATTTCGGGCCTTAATCTCAACTTTTATGAGCTACAATGTGAGCATAGTTGACAATTCTCAAATTTCAGCGACAGTTATTTACAGAATATCTGATTTTCAGTGGCTCTCTTACACATATCAATCAGGCTGAAAGTAAGACTGTTACATAACACTCGAGTATTTATGACGATAATATTTATACAATGACTGGTTTCTGGCTATGGACAGAATCAAAAGAAAAGCAACTTGAAGAAACAGAAGACAAACTCGACGAGAGAATGCCTATTGTGAATAATTGGAATCGTAGCCGTTACATTGGTACACCTTGCACTAACCCAGTCATTTACAAATATCTTCGTTTCCTCCTCCGTTCCTCTCTTGATTTGCTCTTGGCCTGCTCTTCATACACTCTTATCAGCAGCATCCACTGTAATACGCCTGTGTTATCCCTTGCGTTACTCTTGGCAGAAACCTTACCCATTGCCGGTAATTCCGTATGATTCCTGCCACACTCTCGATGTATACTACTTATATCCATTGTTATCAGCAATAGACACATAATTTGTAAAGATGAAGTCTACTGTAAACTAGGTTTGAAACTATATTCATAGCTTTGATACGAAATAAACAAAAGTATCCCAAGTAAAGTATTACAATTAATATATGCATGACGAACGGTACTATTAAAAAAAGGTTTTATTCTTCTTACAAAGCTGATACCTTTTTTAATGTTTCGTAAAATGATATAATAATCAACAACAAAAAATAGTAAGCTTACAACTTAATCCCACGTACTAATAATGAAGCCCAAGGTTGATGGAGACTCAGGCAATAACCTTCATCGGCTAGTTGTCTTGATTCATCATCTTGTATTCGGAAAACTGATGTGGAATGGTTTAATGCTGTAATCACAGGGTTTTGATCACCTCTTGTTGTGTAATTCCGTCCATTATTGTTTTGGGGGACAAACTAAAAGTCAAGACAATGTGAACATAAGCACTCTAGAAAATCAGGAAAAGTCATCTTTAAAAATAAACAAATGTCGACAGCACTCGTCGGGTAACTAAAACTTCAAACTCACGATGTATATGCTAGTGAGATATACTTATTTCAACTGATAGGTTATGGATTCAAACCCTCTTTAAGAAAGCGAAGCTTATGCAATTATGTGAACTTATTAGCCTGCCATCTCCCTCGGACACAATACATATGGTAACAGCTCAGTGCTTCTACCCATACCCAGCATATAAGATGCAATATTATTATTATTACTACCACGATACCTTGAGCTTCATTACAATGATTTTCACATGCATCCATTTTTCTGCACCTATATTCACGTATATAATATCATAATTAACGAATTCTGGCACAGTGTTTATGGTTATTTAAGGCATACATTGGGTTGATACAAGTAAAAGAGGCTTGAAAATATGCTACACATGCCATCCCAACGACTTCCTTACCGTCCATCGTTTGCCAGCCTAGCGGTTGGATGGGAGAATATTAGTGACCCCATTCGTCTTTGAATTTACTTTATCTTGAAATTTGAAAACTCTTGACGTTACATATAACTGAACTCCTAACATGACGTCTTTAGCCGGTATCCTAGTTGGCGAGCACTTTGGAGTTACAGAGCAATACTAATTGGCACATTAGTATAGTATATAAACTTGTCATATCAGAACTAACCATTTTTTCCCTGTATTATCTAGCCTTTGCTTAATTTCATATGAATCGGCTAGTTTATAATTTGAGTGGTTTCTAATTTGGTACAGTATCAACGTCAAATATTCAGATGTTCAGGGTGCTCCTAACGTCAACTGACAACCTGATGAGATAACCTGGTTTATTAGTTCTAATAGGGCCATACGTTCTACTAGGATTATTCATTTTAGGCATTAAAGTAAGCCACTTTGACTGACTGAGAGATGACTTAATTCGGTGCACTACATCATCTGTAAGTTGTCATCATAACAGCGTTTACAGTTTTTAAAATTTCTTCATATGAACCTATTCGGATACGTTCGTTGAGTTTCATGAAGAAATACGACTTGTTCATAACTACTATTGAATTTCCCTTATCAAATTTGGCAATCACTATGCTATTGTAATTTCCTGAATAACTCTGACAAAATTCAATGCAGAACCTCATACACACAGATTTCTCAAGTTTATCTTACATTCTGCTGCTGTCTTTTTGTGCCGGCAGTTGTTACCCGATGTCTTATCTGTCGAGCTTAATGCTACCTCTATGCTAGAAATAATATCTTGGGGTTCAAACTAAGGTATCGTAATACTGAAGTTTAGCCCTTTCTTAATAACTTGTATTCCATTTGGAATTAGATTCCACCATGGTGTTTAAATACTATACTTACAGTATTAGGTTTAATTTTCCAGTTCATTTTTCGTAATTAGAAACATTTCATCAGTAGAAAATAACTTACAGTGGGCGGGGTTACCTCGATTACACCAGAATCTTTTGTTACCTGACCATCACATGTAGATCGTTTATTATGTGACATATTCGAAGGTTTGCAAAGTTCGTCTATTTCTTCTCGATTTGGGTTGTACAGCTTCTCTGCAGCTTCATCTCTTGTATCCTAGAAGAAAGATCAGAAAATATTTCCTTTAAAAGAAGGAAAGCTGGTATTGATAAATGCTGCTAAAATTTCCTAGATTCTGATTACTGTTTCAGTCGATATATAGCATAAAAAATAGCTTAACCTTATATCGATAATTTTTTGTATCAACTTGAAGGTTTGGTGCTTGCTTTCACTACTGTGCCGCATGCAGTCTACGCAAGTTGACTATAATATTGAAGTGTATAATAACGACGGATAGTGGCTAGTAGTGGAATCCAGGATGCGCGTCTCGTACTACTTGAGATTCGTCAGCTGAGTGTACTTGTCTTCTAGTGGGCGGTGTTGCTCCTACTACGACTCAAACTCGGGACTGATCACATCAAAAGTCAGGGCGTTGTTCACTATGTGCCAACAGAGACCAATCCATTCGACCCAATATATGACAGGATAATACAAGTAACAACATGTAATATTAAACGTTTACAGTGCGCGTAAAAGGTATGTATTATGTTAAAGAACAAGTTTTTCTAAAGACTTTTATAACTGATTTCACATACGACTTTGATCGGTTTTCAGATGTGAGCATTTATGGTATGTCATGTTTTCCGATGATTCCACCCGGTGAATGACTTATACTTCCACATATCAATCATTACGTACCAATCAATCAATCAATATCAACATAGGACCACGCATTACTGAGTAACGGTCAGAGTTGCCACACCTCATACCATCACTTCAAGTAAAAAGATAGTGAGGTGAAGGATGGAGATAAGAGAATACAGTCAAAAGAAATATAAAGTACGAGAAGAAAGGAAAGAGGAGTGACAAAATGATGAGATTCGGTATGGCTTTGTTAAGATGAGGATAATGTGTGTATACATCTGCGCCACTGACATCGGTTCTCAGCCATATCACCTAGATCCAGTCTCCAACCACTGGTTCCTCTTCTACACTAGTTGACGTTTAAGGACATAAACGATTGAGCCACGACTATATTATCTGGTGAGAATTGAAAGTTCTCAACAGAATGTTATAATTATAGCAATGATAAGTTTTTTTCACCGATCTTTGTAATAAAAATAATATACTAACCTCCTCGGTTACACTGCAGTTTTTTAGATCAATACACATACGTGCAAATTGTAGACGATGTGCATGTCTTTGAGCTCTTAACTCAGCAACACGTTGAGCTATTCTCTCACGAACTTCAGGACTTAGCCATGCAGCTGATCCAGCACCTCCTTCTGTTGCAAAATAATCTAATTCATCATCAATGACTCTGGTTCGTTTAGCACAAGTAGCATCGAACTCCAAAAGTTTATCACGATTAGATAAAGCATTTATCAGGCCTAGGGAATATTAAAAGTAGATAATAAGAATAAGTAGGTATAACATTTTCTTAGAAAAATGGATAAATAAAATGGCTATAATGACAGAAACCCGAAATCAACCCAAGATATCACCAAGACACACCTAGGCTAGGTTTTTAATATTCTTTACATTACTTGAATTTTTATAATAAAACAATTCGAAATGTTGTAAAGGACTATGTATATACTTATATTTTCTTGTTGTTGCAATATACCATGCTGCATCGGATAAAGTGAACTATTATTATTACATATGCAGTTGTGAAGAAATATCACTGTCTTATCACGCTAAAATATGCGAAAAATGAGCTCTAAAGAAGAAAAGAAATATAATTTTCCTGAGTAACTCCAAAAGACTTGAAATTAGGTGTAGTCTATCCCATTTACTATTTCGATAAATGGACCTTTGAAGTGTACCATTCTCCTACTCTGTAAAATGATATCTAAAGAGGAGAACTTACCATTGTTTACATGTTTTATGGCGAACCCGATATATTCTCATGAGCATCATTGAAAAAAATGAGTAAGTAGGATACATGACCTAGGTTGATGCATACAATGTACCGTCAACATATCTAGAACACGACGTTGTTTCTTCACTATCATATTTGAGATATGTTTTTTCTTCGTGGCTAGCCGTAAAAACATTTATCGAAACCGAAATTGGTGAACTAACCACTTCAACTTCACTAGTTTGGCGGTATACAATACTATCGAACTAAATATCTTTAGTACACATTAACAACAAGTGTTTAAATCTCAAAAAGGAGAGAAAGGAGTTCGGAATGCTAACAAATAATATCAAGAATTTTATGAACAGGAGTCTTCGGCAACAAGTGTGCAAGTTTACGTGTATCTGTAGTGGTGGACCTGTGACTCATTGGTCTAGGGAGTTGACTTTCAACCCGTGAATCAGGCATTCGAGTACCGCATCACCTGTCGAAGTGAGGACAGTCAGGTAGTATCATTAGCCCTTAAACAATAGCCACAACTAACCAAATTATCATAACTAACATTTAGGCAATATCGAGGCATCCGCATAGGAGCCCATAGGCCAACTGAGGTCGAACCCTTCGATCCAACAAAACAACGGAGAATAACAAGTATGTCAATAAATAGTAATAACTACTACCCGTTTTACAAGAAGTGGCTATCGTTCTTCTGTGGCATAGTGGATAACGCCTCGGCGTTTGAAGCGCTGGGCAAGAGGTCCGAGTCCCAGTGTGGACGACATCACTCGGGTGCGGATACATCCAGCTGATGAGTCCCGAATGGGACGGAACGTGCGTCCTGGGTCCTTCTGCTAGCCACAACCAACTAAATCATAATGTTGTGACACATTGTCTACTGTACGGAGGTGCATGTGGCTGGTGACTACATTTCGAACTTTCCTTTCGCATCTGAGATAGCAGTTACATTTGGAGAACAGAAACGAAGGCATCCTTAGATCCTTCGAATATGTATCAAAAGGCCTACCTTTCATAAGCTGTTAGTATAACTAACATGTAATTGCAGTTGTCATGACCATCTAGATCCTGAAACTTATTGATTATTGCACTTATTATTTAGCCGATATGATATAATTGAAGATTTGGGGCTATTAAACACAGCTTTTTAAAATTTCTTCTACATGTCTGTGGGGATATCGCTCACTGGCTTAAGCATTATATTTTCAAACACTAGATGCTGTGTTGAAATCCTACTCCATATACTTCAACCTAACCAATCGAAGAGAATCCATATACTCAAAAACAATAACGGTGTCTCACAGTCTAACACAAAAATGTGCGCTGAGTTAAGTTGCATTGATCAATTAAATTGATAAAACTTCTACTAATTCTACAGATAGAGTGGATAACTATTTAATCCTAATAAACTAGTACAAAGCACCAATGAATAATCCTCCTGTACATAAAGTATATTACACTGAACGAAATCGTTCAGATCACTGAAATCCAAGGGAGTTGTGAATTTGACGTTTATGTGGTTACGTCAAATTTCTCAATACCATTTAAAGAAGTCACTGAATAAGTGAATATCCTAATTAGTAGCATTTTGATTGCCTTGTTACATGTGTGATGTGCATGCATTCTGGTTATTTACTCACATTCTAATGAGACAAAAACAATCATGAAAAGGTTACATCTTTATGCATACAAATAAATATCGAAGTAGTTTATTTCTGTCAATTTTACAGTTTTTCAGTTGTTTATCGTGAGGAAAAGAATAAAAATTATTTGCATGATATATACCACTGACTTATAAGAATCACTAGAGATAACCCAGACAAAATAGGTACATTCAATTAGTTACGACGGGACGGGAGGCACTCAGCAACCTTGTACACATTCGAACAGTAGGCAGTGAGCCCATACATATTATGTGAGGGCTATTAATGATACTACCTGGCTGCTTAAACCTCGGTAGGTGGGACGGGGCTCGAACCCGTGACCAGCTGGTTGGAAGTCAACTCTCCAAAACAACTAGACATAACTCCACATTCTATTAATTTAGACGGAGGTTGAATTAATCGTAGTTTCTAAGTGGAACGTTAGTTCTTCCAAAGGAAATAACGAAATACTTTAACAAATCCATTTCGATTCTTCAGATCCCTTTCTCTAACAATGTCGTCTCCTAAACAACTAACTGAATTTTAATCAAGAGATCATCATCATCATCAATATCAACATAAGACCACGCATTACTGAGTAACGGTCAGAGTTGCCACACCTCATATCAGCACATCAAGTAAAAAGGTAGTGAGGTGAAGGATGAAGATAAGTGAATGCAGTCAAAAGAAATATAAAGTACGAGAAGAAAGGAAAGAGGAGTGACAAAATAGTGAGATTCGGTATAGCGTTGTTAAGATGAGGATAATGTGTGTATACATCTGCGCCACTGACTTCGGTTCTGAGCCATATCACCTAGGGTCTCCAACCACTGGTTCCTCTTGTCCCGTGGACCCCAACCACCTAGTCTGCATCGTCCTACATGGCTTAAACCAACAGTCAGAGACTTCATACATTGGTGCCATGTTTTAGTCTGGCCACCTCGGGCCTTTTTCCAGCCTGAACCCACCTCAGCCAACATTGTGTGACGAGGCAATCGGTGACTAGGCATACGTAGTACGTGTCCCAACCATCTCAGTCGATGAAGGTTCACAACCTCGTCGACTGACTTACCTCTTCTCCCTAAAACTCTACACCTAACTTCTGCATTACTCACATGGTGACACCACGGAATACGTCCTATACTACGAAGGCAACGGTGGTCAAATACCTGTAACCTTCTCATGTCTTCCACTTTCAATGGCCATGTTTCACAGCCATACAGTAGAACAGAGCGGACTGCTGTGCAGTACACGCGACCCTTAATAGACAAACGAATATCACGGCGGCGCCATAGGTGGCGCAAATTGGCAAAAGCCAATCGAGCCTTTTGTATCCGTGCAGAAATCTCATCGGCAACTAACCCACCAGTTGATCCTACTTCCCAGGTAAGTGAAGTGGTCAACACACTCAACCACTTCACTCTCTATTGTTAACCGCGGTACCGCTGAAGACCAGTCCTGGAGCAAAAATTTGCATTTGGGTGGTGAAAATCGCATCCCAAACATTCTCAAATTCCCACTCAAAGTGTTCAGAAGACTCTGCATCTTGTCAGCGTCTTCACCTAACAGGACTATGTCATCTGCATATTCTAGATCTAAGGAAAATTCACCTGTGATCCGGTCAACGTCTTTGTAATTAGGTGACGAGAGGGAAACCTCCATAAGAATATCTATGATAAAATTAAATAAGAATGGGGATAGTGGGCATCCTTGACGGACACCACTTGATGAGTATAGCTCCCTGGACAACTCACCATAGGCTCTAACATGCCCACAAGTGTTCGAGTAGAGAGCTTTCAATAAGGTGATGTACTTACTAGGCACGCCTTTCAGTGACAGACACTGCCATAAGACTTCTCGATCAACGGAGTCAAATGCCGCCTTCAGGTCGAGAAATACAGCTATTGTCGGGCGTCTGTAAGCATGCCTATGTTCCAGGACCTGGCGCAGTGTGAATATTTGGTCGATACATCCACGGCCAGGTCTAAAGCCTGCCTGGTTTTCTCGGGCTTGCTGTTCCCGAGCTCCACTCAGGCGTCGGAGAATTATAGAACTTAGGATCTTAGACACTATGTTTGTCAGGCTGATTCCTCTGTGGTTATCACAAGAGGACTTCTCGCCTTTCTTGAAGACTGGGATGATCAGTGACTTAGACCAGTCGGAGGGGATCGTATTTGATTCCCATATACTGGCTAACACTTCCGTTAGCCTGACTAAGAGAACTCTACCACCATTCTTGTATACCTCAGCAGGTAGTCCGTCTGGTCCTGCTGCCCTTCCCGTTTCAGGCTACCTACCGCTTTCTCAACTTCTTCTAGTGTTGGGGGACCTGTCTCTATGTCCCATTCAGGGTCCGACTGGATAGCGGGCAGCGCAATGGTGGCTGGAGGCCAGTTAAACTGTTCCTCAAAGTGTTCTGCCCATCGTCCCAGTCGCCTTCCCTGCGAGTGAATCGCCGATCCGTCCTTCTCCGCTATAACCTCACTAACTGTTGTTGACCATTTCCCCCCAGTCTCCTTAATAAGTCTAAATAACTGTCTACTGTTACCGATCGCCGCTGCCTTTTCCATCTCTTTAGCCTTTGCTGCCCACCACTGTTCACGATCGTTGCGCAGACTTTTCGTCAGTTTATTTTTAAGTTGCGCTCGCTCTTCATTGTACTCAGAGCCTGCAGGGATGCATTCACGTGCATCCATTAGTTTGGAAGAAGCTGCTGATATCCACTGGCTCTTTTTAGCCATTATCTTGGAGTCGGCTACAGTCTCCAGTGCTGCTTTTACAGTAGACTGAAGATGGCACCAAGCTTCTTCTGGATGAGTGACAGTCTTTTGTTCCGATAACTGCCTAGCCAACTTCTCACTGAACACGGCTTTGGTGTTTTCGTTGTCCAGCAGAACTCGTAGTGGTTTTGTTGCCAAATTTTTTCTACGTCCATTGAGACGCAGGCATATACGTGCTCGGACCAACGCATGATCGCTGTCCAAACACGTACTCCAGAAGGAGCGGCAGTCTTCCACCGATCCTCTCCAGCGATGACTAATAGCAATGTGGTCTATCTGTGTCCATCGCTGATCCAGTCTAGTAGTGAGTTTTCTGCCCTGGTGCTTAATGCTATACCTACACCTGCAAGACCACGAGAGCTAGCTATCGAATCTCCAGAAACTCGAAGGGTGAATTTTGCGGATTCACCAGATTGGTCAGAAGAGGTCAGGTGAATAACCACACTAGGGTCCTGTATGCGTGTCTCACAAACACAACACACATCCATGGCCCGAGTTGCTAGAGTCTTTGCCAACGAAGCCTGTTGACCAATTTGACGGAGGGTGCGGACATTGAAGGCTCCAATATGTAATTTGGAGCGTGGTTTAAGGAGACCAGTGATGCTGTTCTGTGGACTCATCGTTGTCGAAGGCTGCAGGGTAGGAGAAATTGAAGATGATGCAGCATCATTAATTAAGAGACGTGAAGGAAGATTAGAAGGTAATGATGGATGAAGTGGATAGCAGTCAGAAGAAACTTGAGTGCTGACAGAGTTGCGGTTGACACTTCCCGGCTGCCCACACCGTGGAAGGCTATTTCTTCTTAAGGTACCTGAAAGAGATTTGTGTGACCGCAGAGCCCATCGGACATCTGCTTGAGGCCTGTCACACCCAGCCTTTTGAGTATGATTATTTTGAACTTTTGTATTTTGGGGGCCGGATGGTCGAAAGGAAACGACAAGTGAACCAACACCGCCGGCCCGGCAGACCGTGGGGCATGGTGGAGTGTGTTATTTTTGGGGCCGACCTTTTCTAACCCCCCCCCTCCCACTGAGAAGGCAGCATCAGCATGGCACTGCTGGTCATCCAAGGGAAACACCTTAGTGCTGTCACACCCCATCCAGCTAGCAGCAGTACGACTTCGCCCTCAGACCCCCATCATAGTGTAGCAATTCACACTATGATGGTAACTGCTTTTCGTCTAACCACTATCCAACAGACCTTTCTGGTATGGTAGGACCTCGAGGAAGCAAGCGTTCCACCAGCATAGCTCGTTGGGTCATTGTGATATGCAAGCCCGACCACCACGTCAAGGTAGCAGCTATCGGTCGGGAATCAAGAGATCAATGAAATAGGAGTTTGCTTTCTGACAATATTGATTCGTAATTCTTTTGTTGATAAAAAAAAATTGTACATTTTAATGTTAGGTAAAGTAGGTTTAGGCTCGAAAACAGTTAGGGACTAAGCATGGCATCAGTGCATGAAGTTTCTGACCATTGGTCTGAGCCGGTTGGAGCGCGCATAATAATAAAAACCAGAGATGGAGACTGTAGGTGATATGGCTCGGAATGGAGCTCAATAGCGTAGACGCATCCGCACATTATCTTCATTTTAGTTGCCGAGCAGAACTTCGTTATGATTTGACTCTTCCTTCTCCTCCCACCCCACCATCTTTTTATGACCTTTACCTGCTTTCTATCCCATTTCCATATCTTTCATCTTGGCGCTTTCTACTTTGATAATGTGATATGAAGTATGGTAACTTGGACGGTCACGCAGTAGTGCCAGGTCCCATCATGACACTGACTGATGTGTTAACAGGATATATATACCGATAGTTGCCGAAAACTAAGACAGTATATTACATATCTAAGCAGCTTGGAAGTAAGCGCAATGCTTATTACGTGTGGTAGTAGATGCACATCACAAGACTATGCTATATCATATAATCAAATGACCTACCTTGTTCTAAGCGTATCTGAGCTCCATGAACTGGTTTTGTTATTACATCTTCATCATCACTGGTGCTCACCAGTTCATCATTTGAAGTAACCTCTTTCGAAATGTCTGAGATACCTGACTCTTGCTGAGACGATTTTTGAGCTCGACGTACGAGTCGATAATACGGAATTTCAGTGCTAGTAGCCCATCCTGCTTGCGAAAGTTTATTGCGTAACTTTTCACTTTGTTTAGTTTTCATTGCTATCAGATCTTGTTCTTCTCGTGTGCAAACAAGACTTCCACAATAATAGCACGGACCTGAACCTTCTTGTGCACAAACAATACGACCACAATTGACACAATTATTAACCAGTTGATGTTTAGTTGCTAAACACTGACAAGGATGCCGACCGGGTAATAAGGAGACAAGTTGATCACTATGAGCTCCCTCGCAAAATAATGGATAAAACTTGGTTTTTTGCTTCTTCTTTCCTACGTTACGTGAAGATGCTGTTAATGGTTGGTTTGGATCATTCTATATGGTTCAAAAAAACAATAGATTGGTGAAAACATTTAAAGGTTACTAACGGTAACGAAAAAAAGATATTATATCAGACAAATGATATGAATGCAGAAAGATACTAATTTGTCTTTGATCAAGATACTTTACTGCATGTTAGTCAGAAATGGTCCGTTTCAGAACTTTATTCGAAGGCTCAGAATAGTAGCATACTCGACCGATAGCTGCTACCTTGACGTGGTGGTCGGATTTGCATATCACAATGACCCAGCGAACTACTCTGGTGGAACACTTGTCCCATCGAGGTTCTACCATAACAGAAAGTTCTGTTGGATAGTGTTTAGACAAAAGCAGTTACCATTATACAGTAAGTTGTTACGCTGCGATGGGGGTCTGAAGACAAAGTTGTACTGCTGACTGGATGGGGGTGTGATAGCCGTAAGGTGTTTTCCTTGGATGACTAGCAGTGCCACGCTGATGTTGCCTTTCATATAGGAAGGGGAGCTTAGAAAAGGTAAACCCAAAAATACCACTCTCACTCTTAGCGGCATGCAACAAGGATTCATAGTTAAATTCGCAAACAGAAAAACAAAATCTCAAACTTGCCATAAAGCGGCGTGACTGACGTCAGGCAGATGTCTCTTGGTCTCAGTGGTCACACATTATCCCCTCTTTTTCGGGTACCTCAAGAAGAACTAGTCTTCCACAACGTAGGTAATGGGGAAGTGTCAACCTCCCAAACACTTCCAGTAGTCACAAGACCTAACCAAACCAGTTGCATAAGACTATACGTTACCTTAATAAGAATTCACTAACCTTTTTCAGGGTGTAGGAAGTGATAAACTATCGAAGTGTATTACGTATTTGAGTATTTAAGAAAGAGAATGAATTAGTTGTTCAGTGTTTCAAATGGTGATGGCTTGAATAACAGGGATATTTTATTAGATTGGTCGATTTTAAGGTATTCGCATTACGAACTGATACTAACTAGGAAAACATTAAAATTGGAAAGCAGTCAGCAGCAGTTTTAACTCAGTTTGCAGTGCCTCAGTAGTGAGTATTCATGACTATAAACAACAATAAATGAGAGACCGTCAGATTTTGCAGACGTTATGAAGTGTGATATTCATGAATGAATATTCTGGTAAATACGTTTACTAAATCATCCACCTAGGCTGATCTACCTATCTAATCGACAACCGTATATACATACTAGTAGAAAAAGAAAGTCTATTGAACTGACGAATGCTGACAATTAGGAATGCTAAAATTCAGTGATAATCTATTGTAGTGTGCATAATGATCAACAATAAGATTGTAACGTTTTAATATTATCCCAAGTATCTATTACTCCAGACTTTATGAACTTATAACAAAATCACTTAAAGTAACAGTAGAAACTAAATGGTATTGTGTTCTCTGAGCTCGGTTGTTTGATAGTGGAGCTTTCATTGTCTTTCTAGACGACATCATCAGCACTAACTTTAACATGAAGTGAGCTGTCAGTATATCTCTAAGGGTGATTCAGCAGCTCGCCCTGACGAACTGGCTTGTGATTGGTTGTCCTCATTGGTTGTATAGATTTTTTTGTTGGCTGTTTCTCTGCTTGACCTCCTACCTTTCTGCTGTTTGTCATTTTTGTTAATTGTTGATGGATTGGGTCCATATCTATACATTCACTGATTGCTGACTGATCTGAATGCCAAGCTTCTAGGCATTCTCTGATACTCTTTGTGTTTCCTCTGTCCAAGATTTCTACATTGTCAAAATTGAATTTATCTCCGTAGTTATCCACGTGTATTGAAATGAGCGATGAGAGGACGACTACTTTGTCCAATGTAACACTTCAATGGATAAAGTAGTCGTCGTCTTCGTCTTCGTTTATGTGAACACCAATTGGCTATTAAACGTCAGGACATTTCACCGCTCATTTCAATGCACGTGGATAACTATGGACATGAACTCAATTTTGAAAAAGTAATCTTGGACAGAGAAAGAACATTAACTGGGAGTGTAATCATTTTATACGCATACACAGTAATGAAACTCAAATATACAAATGAATCAGAGAATTAAGCCATTTTAGAAGTTCAGACAATTCAATAACATGTAAACAAGCAAGCGTACTTATAAGAGTATAATACTGTACACCTCAAAAGTAATCAATTAGGTTGTGATGATGCATGTGTAACGAATAATTAGCACAAACTTCACTGTACTTATATATAGACAGATATAGTTTAATAGTTCATCAGTAAAACAGACTGATGAACTTAGAACCTGACATAGAAGTGCATCAGTTCAAGTTGCTACATGTCACAATTGATTGATGTGATGTACCTCTACCAAATATTCAATAGAATTCTTATTAAGCCTACAAACTAGGTCTATCAAATCATCACAAAGAACAAACCATGCAATGTTCTGTAAAACAATCGAATAATCGACTACATATTTGTGTAGAGTAGTCGATAAACCATATCTGTAGTGTGACAGCTAGCAACATTGGTTGGCTGCTTAAATCTTAGTCGGTAGTGGAGGGTTAGAACACATAACATGCTAGTTACAAATCAAATACAAAGTGAGATAGGTCACTATCAACTCGTATCAATGTATTTGATAACCAGAAGTACAGTAATCAAACCTCACCGACTGATTGATTAGTGAGCTTAAAACGAGAGCCAGCAGGATTCAAATACAACTATGATAAGTTGTCTGCTCTCAAAAGCATAGGATTTCAAAGTATCACACACCTTTGCTGAAGTTAAATTATCATCTGGAGTTATGATTCGATCACTTGGGGCGTTAGGATTTGAATCAGATTTACGATATCCCTGTAAATGGGGAAAACATAACGTACTGTAAAGAACTGAGATAGAATATGATAAACAGAATTTTAATTGTCAATACTAAGGATAACCAAGTAATACTTATACACCAAGGTGAAAATAATGTAATGTATTATGAGATATATTGTAGGTTAATTCTTATTAGGAATTACTTAGAACTCTACTGAGTCGAAATGCTCCGGTGGACACCTACTCAATATAAATAACTATCAATTTACAGCAACACCTCTTGCTACCTGTGTTTCCTTTAGTCAGTTGCAGAACCAACAGATGGTTATTCACAAAGAAAGCGCTGAGTTAAATGTGTAAAACGTGTTCCTATGGAAGTTGCAAGACAACCTAATCAAATGAATCAGCAACAACAGACAGCTACTATCTCGGTGTGATGTTCGAGTTCGCTTTTAATAACGACCGTAACGAGCTACGTTGGTCCCTTGAGATCCTATCATCCAAGAAAGGTCTATCGGATTGTGGTACAACAAAAAGGAGTTACTATCACAGTGAAAATGGCTTATGCTGTCGTGGGGGTCTTAGGGCAACGTCGTACCGTTACTTATACCGAGGGTAACTGAAGTCATGTGTTTCCCGTGGGCAATGAGCATGTCATTCTGACATGTCTGTATAAAAGGGAGGGATTAGAAAAGATAGACCCTTAAAACAGCATACCTCTCCAGGGCCTCATGGTTTTCTAGTCTCAGCAGCATTGGTTTTTCTAGTTCAGATGTAACAAAACCACACCCAACTCTCACTCTCAGAAGAGAGTGCATGGCTAGCCTCAAACAGAAGTTTGTTGGGTCACATACCCGAGGTTAATTTCTTTTTCAGTTATTTCAATAAGAAGCTTTTCATGATATGAGTAGTCGGGCTGCGTCGATTTCCCTCATATCACAGTCACAACTTAAGTCCTTTCACACTGTGCACCCTTCGAACCGCCCCTCACATATTTTCATGTCTCTTGGTATATACTCCAACATCCCCTTTAACTTATCCCATCTATGCAGCCAATACGCGGTATTTAAAGCAGTATTTGAGTAAGGACCGCGAGGTCCGGTAGTCAGAACGCGTGACTCAGACAAAAGCAGTACCCACATCTGAAGTTGTTTCGGCCCATGCAGGCCACCAGCAGCAAAACGCCTGCTGTCAGTCAAACGGTCTATGGAGTAGATAGTAAGTTAACCATCAAGTTTCGTAATGCTTATAACGCTGAGAGGACCACTTTGGGAAGCTATCCAGCTGACCTACCGGTTCAGCAGCACAAATCTTGGTGTATGGTCCTCTATGGTCTGATAACACTGAATCACATAACGAAGCGCAGCTCCGTCAGGAACTCCACATTTTACTGCATTGTAGGGCACCTCACCTACACAAGATACCCCTTACATCACCTTAATTATGCAGGTGAAACTGTAGGGACGTACTTGACTACACTGTTTGCGAAGATATGACACACTGAAGTTCCCCACCACTCTGGAATGAATCCACTGTTGTGGTCATCTTTAAAAACTGGTCTACACAATGATAATCATCGGGGTATCAACATGCTAGAAGTAGCGTCCAAAATACATACTTCACAAGCTGTGTGAAACACATGAGAATCTCATCTGCAAGGAGTAAGTTGTATTTCGTTCAAATCATGCATGCTGTGATCACGTATCCCCCCTCCGTCAGATGCTCGAATGCCGTCATCCGTATTGCAGGCCAATGATCATTATGTTTCCTTATATTAGGGTTGCCTTCGATTCGTTAGGCAGTGTTGTACTCTGGAACTGTCTATTAGAGATAAGTATACCTGAGAAGTTTGTTAACATTTTGAAAGCTGTATACTTCAAAACCTCACGTAGAGTGAGGGCATACTGAAGTCTTAGCAGACCAAGTTGCAACTGAACCAGGAATCTCCTAAATCAATTAGCGACAGTTTCATAAATTTTAGGGACAATAGTAGTTATCACTACATGCAGTGTATTTTTTCGAAATAAAATTTACGACTGAGAGAAAAAGTAAAGTTTTACAACTCATTGGTTGCCTTATGGTCTTCGTATTTCATTCAACTAGTCAAATCCAAAACCCTACTGTTTATTTCCTTTAATAACTCCAGCTGTGTTGCACGAGTGTTTAGGAGTGTTAGTCATGTCTGTAGCATTGCTTTACATGTTCAAATAATCATGAATGAAATCGTTTCAAACCAGTGTGCGCGTGTTTGACAATTAACTAGGTTAACTATTATTGTATGCAGATACCACGAGTTCGTTAATTTTCACAAACGTTTTACAATTCATTTGCTCTAAGACTTAAGTTTTGAAATTTAACTCATGACAGTAAGTGTTTAAATGCAAAAGGAATCCTCGAATTTACACAATGGCATTTCACTACCATTTGGTTTTTACAGATTTGTTGCATTGATGAGTGGTTGAGTAACAGACTATAAATGGTTCGTCTAGGGTTGATAATAAAGATTAGCCTGAAACAATAATGAGTAAGTCTCACATTCTAACATGATTCAGACAAGCGATTTGAGGTTAACATTGTAAGTAACTTCATAAGGTAAACAGTTATGATATTATAAATACGCTGAATAGGAAATCATCACTACTGAAATTGCGAACTGACCTCACCAGTAAACCCACTTCTCCGTATTTTTTCTCGTATCAAAACTTCATAAACTTGACGATTCTCTGGTTTACGAGTGTCCAACAGAGTAGATACACGTTTCTTGATAATTTGCGTATCGTCAACTTCCATGCAAGCTCTTCATCGAAAATGAAACTGATGAGAAAAATTAAATTATTTTATCTGACTTTATAAAGTCGCCTGCAGCCTTTTCTCCTAGAGCTTTAGTCAATACAGCTTTTACTCTTTCCATTATTATCTGTGAAATTAAATACAAATTCATAAAATGTTATTGAATGTTTATAAACGTTATGTAAAATGCTTCAGTACTGAGCAAATAACACGGTTATTACACTTTTTACCTGAAACCTAGTGAAGATCTCACCATTTTGAAATCACTTCTGAAACAAAGACTCCCTCCCCAGTCGTTCACATCGCTGATTTATCTGGTGACAATTTGATGCAGAATAGCTAGAGAAGTTGCTAAACGGGAGTTTTACGAACATTGTCTCGGAACTCTCTATTTTCCGCATCATTTCTTAGAAGCACTTGGTTCACAGAAATTGCCACAGTCACAGAAAATTTTTAACTATGAGTCATGAATTACCATCTCTTTATAAAGGGTGTCACTTAGATTCAACTATCCTCCGACCTATGACTTTCTAAACTAAAAAATGAAACTTTCTTTAGTTAGATCTAATTTGAGACATTGCAATCCTTCACATCAAGTTATAAAGTTAACAAGCAATTGTAAGGAAAGTAGGAGAAAGAATGTCAGCCTCCCTGGAAAATATTGCAAGAAATTTAAAAAAGTGCTGATATTTACGGTATTAATAATCGTTCTTCTGGTAACTATTACACTAAATGTAATAAGACAAATCTTTTATGCTATTTATTTAGAACATTAATTTGGTGAAACATGGGCGCCAAGAGATATATCATGTGACGTATATCAATACTAAAAAGACGCAAAACGTGATATGAAAAAAGGAAAACAGAAATGGCTTACTAAAGAAGCAGTCTCAAGCACACACACAGAATCACTACTTTTGTTTTGCTTCTCGATAGGAGAAGCATGAAAGCTGAAACATGGTCGCCACTGGTTTCGATTCTGAATCATATTTGCCGTTTTGTCAGACTCCATCTACAGGGCTATGAGGCACCTACATATAGACGCTAACTAAACCGTTCTGCATCTCATGGTCCCACATCGTACACTGACCATCTGGCCTCATCTTAAAGCCAGTCCCATGATGAGCAAACAGTGAACGGTTTTTCAGCTGCTGGAACGAAATTTGTAGCATATGTCCTAGCCATCAGTCATTGTTTCGAGATGACCACATTTAACTAATATCAACCTCCATCACACAAAATACATGCCACGTCACTTCAGAACTACTTCTATGGTATTCCCACTGGATACTAGCAAACATAAGGCCATTGAACACGTAGAGTCATGCATTCTCAGCTCGGAAAGGACAGGATTTATAGGTGTAGAGCAGAACCGCCTGCACAAAAATCTTATACAATCGATCCTTAACAGCAAGGCCAACTTTATGACAGCGCTCAACGTGACCCAGACCAGCGCATGACCATCTACTTTTTGCTATACAGTTTAAAACCTCATCAGTCACATTTTCACCAGTAATTTACACCTAGTCTGGCACAAAAAATTTTTATCAGCTTCCAAAAAGATATACGACTTTGCACTTCAGTGGAAGTAAATACCGTGCTTATGGACACTGATCTCTAAATAGTTGAATGTGTTTTAACTGGTTTGCATATTTTGTCGCACGGGACAAAGATACCAGCCGCATACTCAGACAGACATATCAACATGTCAATGTACAACCTCGCGCGGAAGTGCATCCCTTCAACCAAACGGATAGCGACTACTTTGATGAGGTGGTCGGGCTCGGTCATTCCTTGAGGTCCTATCATACCAGAAAAATCTGTGGGGTAGTAGAAAGACAAAAAGCAGTAACCGTTGCAGGGTCAATTGCTACACTTTGATATCGGTCCGTGAGTCAAATCGTATTACTGACTGCACAAGATGTAAAATCAGTAAAGCGTCCTTCTCCCAGCAGTATCATGCTGATAACACCCCCATGGGAAGCGCGTGTCAGGAATGGTCACTTTCCTCAATAATACATTCCTTCATGCCCTGCGGTATTCCGGTGCCAGTACCTTGTGCTTCGCTTGTCCGGCGTAAGTACAGTGAAATCTGAGTTTAAAGTCCTTAAAAAGCTATGTGTGACAGACTTCAAGCAGATGTCACATGGGTTATGCAGTCACATAATTATTTTACTTTTTCTCTTTTAGATATCCTGTAGAAACAGCTTCCATGAAGTAGGTAGCGGGGAAGTCTCATCTGTTATCTCTGCGAGTGATTATTGTAACTTTGATCTATCCAAAATTAGCCCTTACACTTTGCAAGGAACAATGAGCAAACGTGTGTTCAAAAGACTGGTTTCATATAGGTTTGGGAGGTAAGTTGCAGTTGCTACATTATTTTCGCTCAGCCATTGTTTGCATGGATATCTGAATGGGGTGTTGAGATTTCACTCCTGCTACAACCTAGAGCTATTTACGCAACTTCTTGGATAAGGTGAACAAGTGCAACAGTTAGGGGGAAATGTATCTTATTATTCGGCACTGTCAGCAAGTTTTTTACCTGTTCTCTATTTACGTAAGCAGCAAATTATGTGCTTCATATGTTGACTAAGAAGAGCCTTTACATTCTATAATTCCGCTGAGGAAGACAACCTTAGAAGCTACCAACAAAAAATAAGTATTGATTGAGCTTTTATTCTTGTTCTCTTAGTATCCACGTATCTCCTTTATTTTAACTTCACCTGCTTTATTCCACTTACAACAATGTCATACAGAATAAAACTTTTTAAAACCAATGTTCTATTTTTCTTTGGGATTTGTTCATGAAGCCGATTGAGATGCATAATGAATGCGGTTGTTTTAAAGGTAAATACAGTGGTCAGAAGAGAAATATGATATTAAAAGGAAAACAGAGCAGCCAGAGGTAAAATAATGGAGACAAAGCGTAAAATGCCGGTTATTCGTTGCATTTCCTGTTTATTCACCCTTTCATCCACCATTCAAGGTTACTTACAAGTCCCTCTAGAACAGCAAAGCTCCACGACAATTAGTAGCAGCCTCTTCAGAATGCATCCAAGCAGTAACTAGATTTTCACATGATTAACTATTGAAAGGATTAGCTCCACGTGTTGGCCTTTTCTTCGAGCACAGCTATGCTCACGAAATGGTGGAGTAGGGGATAAATAACGAGTTTGAGAAGTACGTACAGGGCACCATGGGGAAATGAGACATACGAAGGGAAAGGAAACGACTGAATTGGAAATAATGTTGACAAGAGGGAAGTGAAGTGATCATCTAGTTCGGTTGACGTAGCACAGACAACAACGAACAAAGAGGAAACCATGCATGTGCATTTGCGAAAATGTCCATTAAGATAGGTAATGTTAGGATACTTTGCGCACAACCGAAAATCTTCGAGGTCACTAGTGCGTTCTATCGACCTTTAGAAAAATCCACAAAATTATGTTCCCTTCAAAGATAAGTTAAATAACAAAACTTTTATCCAATTATATGAGCCCTATTACCAGGGGACAGAGCTAACATTAGAGAATATGCAAAACTATGGTATTATTCAGTAAAGTGATGTCGGTCCAGAATTGCGGATTTTCACAAACCGAAAAGGCCTCTAGAACATTTTAAAGTTTCGGGTACGACCTCAGAGCGTTTCGGGAAAGATATTGCACATCCCTGTTGCATTTGTACTTTTAACACTTCTACCAGAAAACTCCAACTGGACAGTCAGCACAAAATGGGTAAGTTCTGGGAGAAATACTCCTCT
Source organism: Heterobilharzia americana (assembly GCA_944470555.2). Taxonomy (NCBI): domain Eukaryota; kingdom Metazoa; phylum Platyhelminthes; class Trematoda; order Strigeidida; family Schistosomatidae; genus Heterobilharzia; species Heterobilharzia americana. The sequence goes on along the minus strand of OX104127.1, from coordinate 67,206,015 downwards.
CCACGTGAGGAAACTTCGGGGAAATATTACAATTAATTCTTACTTCCTCAGTCGGAGTGCTTCCCAAAACTTTCATAATGTTCGCGCTCCCATTAAATATTTCATAAAAATTGTAAGTGTTGCCACAAAGTTTGCCCAAAATGCTTGGACTGCAGAAGAACTGAGTCTCGAGACCCAGAACTGAGAGCTCAAAAACTAAAAGTTTCCTCTAACCCTACTGTTGATGTTGGATGATGTTCAAATGGTTCACATGGTTGTTGACAGAATAGAAGCTTTCGCGTCTAGAATCCGTGGATCACTACATCTTGTAGTAGTTAACCTGTGTAATATTAAAGAGAGCAAAAAGTGGCGGTTAAAATGTGGAAATTCAATTAGTTCTGAGCAGATTCCACCCATATCTCAAATAAGTAGCAACCCGGAGTTTAAAGGATTCCTCTGAAAAGGTTTGGATCACGTCTGCAGGAAGAGCATTCTACGTTTTGATAACTCTTAGGTAACAGAGGCTATGTCTGATATCTAGCTTGCTATGTCCCAGGCTTAGTTTCTTAAGATGTCTTCTAAGATTAGTACTACAGCTAAGATTCAATAAGCCGTACTACTGAACCTCGGGGAACACCACCAGGACATTCTGCTTCTTCAGACACAGAGAAACTCACTCCAACTCTAAATAAACAACCATGTAGGTATAAAGACAATCAGTCAATGAGCGGTGGTCTCATACCGATTAATTTTATTTTATAAATAAGGCAATCGTGGTTAACACGACCAAACGCCTTAGGAAAGTCTAGATAAATAATACCGATTCTACTTCGACGGTCGATAATGTTAGTTCATCTATCTACTGCAGTAAGCATATTAGTAATGTAGGAGTACCCTTTTCTAAATCCATGTTGTTGTGGCGTAAAGAATTTGATCATTATAAGGCGATCCTTCAGTCCATCATAAATTAACAATACCACTACTTTGGAAGGTATAGGTAAGAGTATCACTGGTCTGTATTTATTCGGGTTGCTTCATTGATCTCCTTTGAAGATTAGCCGTATGTGGTCCAACTCCCAAGGATTGTACATTTTCCCTTGACTTAAAGAATCCTTAAGTGACTTAAAACTTTAGCCAATATTGATGCTCCTTCCCACAGTACCACCTCATAGATTTCATCTGGTCGCGTAGAGACGTCTGTCGTAAGAAGCAACAGTTTGAACTGTACTAGCTCAACGCTTAAGTCAACTACCGAGAGTCCTACTTCGTTAGTGGGATATTCGTAAACTCCTTAGTAGGTGGACGACGACGAAAAGACTTGTAAATACTGGTCAGCTAGGAGCTCAGATGCTTCAGTGTCGTTACTAGTCAGTCGATTGGTACCTAGTAGTTGACAGACTCCCGCTTTAGCCTACTGAAACAATGCGACATAGCGAAACATACTTGTTTGTAAGCCTAACTAGATGCCGTCGCCGATCAGCTTTCAATGCCCTCGTACATGTGTTTCTTGTCTGTTTGAACAGTCTGTGTACTCGGTACCAATTCTTTTGAGTTCGGCCCAGTGGTGCATTTTTAAACTAAGTAGTTTGCAGACGTAGTTTCTACTTACCTTGGGCGACTTGGAGCACTTCCACGTTGGAAGTGCGACAGACTGGCTGATTGCTTGCATCAATCAAGAATTCATCATTTGTGAAGATACAGTCTAAGAGGGATGGAGTTTGAGTCTCCCCCGATCGCATTACTGTTGTCACACTTTCCGTAAGCCCTAGTTTCTCAATTAGATTGAAGAATCAGGCTCCAAAGGGACCATCACTCCCACTAAACGTATGATCTGCAAAGTTAACCTTCGGTAGGTTAAAGTCGCCTACAATTAATATGTGCCCCAGTTGAAGAGAGTAGCTGATTCTCTCTAGCAACTGATCATCGTACTGTACATTAGCAGATGGCTTCCTTTAAATGACTCTCACCAAGTACTTAGCGGTCTTGAACAACTTTATGGGGCACCAGATGGACTCCCAGAGGCATTTCAATTCTTGGGTGTGGACTTGGTGAGCTGTGAGGGGAGAGCTAACACAAAGTGGTAGCCCCCATCAGCTTTCTTGTCATTGCGAAAGAGTATGTTGTTATCAGCTAACAGCTCCTGATCTGACATGTCAAGAGAAACCCATGTCTTAGTAATACCTATAAGATTAGCGTAAGCGTCCATGCTTAGTTCCCCGACTTCATCGAGCTTATTCGGTATATGTTTTGCATTTGTATAGAGGCAGTGCATGCTATCTACTTGGAATGCAGTTCCTAAGCCCTCTTCAGTGTCTCGTTAGCTGGCTAAATCCTCAGGCGGGGGGGGGGTCTAGGTACCTGCCTAAGTGTTGCTCACCAGTGTAGTGCCCCCCATCACTCCTGTTTTTTGTACCCAAAAAGTCTTCCAGAGGTTCAACCAGCTCCATTTCTTTTTCGCTGCCGCCTCTCGTTCTGCAGAGAAACAACCTGCATGTGGACTCTAGATGCCAGGTGATTTCTGTTCCCATCGAATGCCTCCAGCATGGATGATGCCATTTGGGAGGCCGAAAAGACCCCTTTGATCACCCTTAGTCCGGGGTTATCATCTCTTTTGGCATCCGTGACACGCTATTATTCTCTTGAGGTTCATGGTATTCTTAAAGAACTTCCGCTCGTGAGAATCGTAGTGTGTATCCCTAATGCCTAGATTTTTAGGTACGGCTTGCATTATCAGGTTCCCTCTTCTAAAGTATGCCTTGAGACTGTCACCCAAGAGTTTCTTTATGGCCATTCAGTGTGATATATCTGGCAGTATCCTTACTTTCCCTTCAGCTTTTAGCACGTGAGTTGCTAACAGAAAATTCTTAATATCGCCCGAGTTGGAGAATGTTAGCCTTAAAAGTCAGGGCTTATTCTTAATTATTGCATCGGGACCTCGTGAGAGCCTGGTTGCAGCTATTGGCCTGTTATAGTCCCGCTACATCCTTCCACATGTTTTTCCACAGAACCCAGTCGTTCTTATTCTGAAGGCTGTATGGGAGACCAGAGGTATCTGTCAAGTTTATGACAATCAAAGTACCATTCCGGACAGTGGCTTGTTTTACCAACTGTTATTTTTTGGACGTTTTTTGTTGAACTTTAATTTTTTTCTTGCACTTCGGCATTGTTCGTGGGTAGCTCATTCGCTTTTTTGACAAGCCCGTGAATGACTTACGTGATCTGCTAGCCGGTCAACTTCCTTACAGGCTTAGTTTTGGACTTCTTTATTTCCATATTACTCTCTTCGAGCTTGTTCCCGGTGTTTCCTGCCTTCCCAGACCCGATGGGTTTTACTAAAGTTGGAAACTAACTGTTTTTATTTCGTACAACCGATGTCCACTCACCACACCCTGAACACACTTGCTCACTGTGACCGTTATATTTTGTGCATCATTTGTTGACGACAAATCCTGCTGGAGGATTGTAAGACTGTCGATGTTATCTCACGACCTAGATGTATCACGTATTCTGTCGAACTGCTTTTTTGCTCTTGTCGGATGACTTCAAGATTTTTTCGGCTAGTCGGTTTCTGAACTCCAAAGCCATAGTAGCTAAGTGCTGCTTTTGAGTATCCCAGCTTCTCCCTTTTTCCTATTCTATTATCAGCCTCTTTTTTTACATGCGTTATATATTGATGATCTCAAGAGCATCTTCCAGCTCAGATCTACACAATCAGCAACGTCAATTGTGACCAGGCTTGCTGATTTTAGTGTACTCAGTTTGTGTCAAGTTTCTGCACGTGTCACGAAACCACTCGTTGCATGTATCGTACTCATACCCACCGGGACAGGTTGATGACAGCCATGCCTCCTGCATATCTGATGACTTTCAATGGTTTTCAGGCAGTCAACATTTCCGTCGAGTTCAATCAGAGTAATGCTGGGCCACTCCCCATAGAAAACGGGCTAAATGTAGGGCCAGTAGTCGGGTTTTGCAACATTTTACCTACATCTGGCCCTACGGACTAATTATTGACCCTACAACCAACCCGTAGCTCTACATTTAACCCAACCAAGACAGTGTTTTCAACGTTTGGCTCCATGTGCACTGTATCTGGATCCACATCATAATCATGGCACAACGTTGCCCTATTTGGCCAGACGAAATTGTTGATTGGGATTGTCTTAAAAACGTGACAAGGAGAAAAACTTAGGACAAATACCCTAGTAAACCCTAGCGTTCATATATATTCAACCAAACTTCGAAATAAGGCATTGTTATCCTAATAAAAACAAGAATACGTGTAAAAAACATAACAAACTTAAAGCTAAAAAAAAACTGGCTTAAAAGCACAGATCCCGCTGCGCTTCAGCACAGAAAAAAGTTAAAATGCTTGGTCACGGTAAGATTACTCTCTCTTTGAAAAGGGGTTGCGGTATGTTGGAAGAAAATAAGAAAAACCAGGTACGTGGTTCAAAGAATCAACGAGCACAGAGGATAACCTTAGGTTTACTGATAAATGGCGATCCAAAAGCGGTATTATTCTACACCAGGAAACTAAATGAATCCTGAAATCGAGACTGAAAAGTTACCGGGAACTAATTACCTAAAACGAGTTACATGACAGCACCAAAGTGACCTTGGCCACCCAAGGACAAGTGATGGTTCAGATAGTTCCAACATCCAATATCAATGGTGCAAGTAGATAGAACTTATGGTTTTTGAGCCATCGCTTCTAGGTTTTCTCATTAGGTTCTTTTTGTTCGGTTGTACTCCTTCGGTGGTCAGACAAGGTTTTACCTTTTTCCTGCCTATAGCTTTGGAGGCAATAATTGTCTAGCTTGAGGTATTTTTTCTCCCGAATTGTAGCTCGGTTTGTTTGGGAGGGCGACAGAGCCGCTGATGCAGATACATGAGTTGTAGCCTTGTGTTTTTCTGGACTTAAGCGTTCGCCAATTGTAATCTGGGGACCCACAATAGCCAATCAGCCGATTTGTCTTCTCTCCCTCAGTGAAAGCGAAAATAAGGATGGGAACATAGAATGTCCGCACAATGTTTGAACCTAGCAAAGCTTCCAGATTGCAAAGGAGATGAGAAGACATAGCATAGAAGCGCCAGGCTAGGAATCTGCGAGGAATCAGCAGATGGAATGGAAGGGGACTCTCTAAGCTGTCAACTGGAGAGTCGATAATCTACCCCGATATTGTAACCCTGACGACACGACAACCACGAGCACACTCGAATTTGGCTATCATGATGTCCCCAACAGCATCGAAGGGTCTCGTGCAGTGGGAACCAAACTCCCTATGCAGGTTCATGACAACAAGATGGATTCAACTCAAAAGGAAGGAAAGTCACAATCATGCAATCCTACGCTACACGCCCACAAATAATGCGGATGGAGAGAAGAATGAGGAATTCTACAGACAACTGCAATCAGTACTGGACAAGACTCCAGTTGGCGACACCAAAACTCTAATGTGTGGGGTGACATGAGTGCTAAACTGGGAGTGGACAACACTGGAATGGAACTCCTCATGGGTCGAGAAGCACTCGGTGAAATGATGAGGTAGACTGGAGAACTGTTTTCAGACTTCTGCGCATTTAATGATTTTGTGATTGGAGGCATTGTCTACAAACACAAGGATGTTCACGAAGCGACATGGAGTTGACTTCACCAGATGGACACACTGAAAATCAGATCGACTTCATCTGAATGTGAAGAAAGTGGAAACGCAGCCTACTTGACTCAAGATCAGATGAAGAAGGGGAGCAGATGTAGGTTCATATCACTTACACTACTATCTAGTGCAAGGAACCTGCCTTCAAAGTCAAGTTGAAGCCTTCAAAGAAGTTGGTGGTGGTAGGCCATGGTTCAAGTTGAACACCCAGAACAGAAAGAAACTGAAGTGAAGGACGAAACTACAAACGACATCTTCACGTCAGCCAGTTATCAGGACAAAATGGGAGATATTGAACAACATCCGTGAGGATACCTGGGCGGATGAACACAGGAGGATAAAGAACGAACCTCGACGGACATACGGAAGCTGATAGAGAAGGGAGAGGAAGATGGTGAGGCAGAAGATGGACCAGTGAAGTGCAGTGCAGTGCAGTGCAATGCAGAGATGAATAATGAAAAGAGGAACTGAACACAACCTATAAAACACTACACTGGACAAAGAAGTGAAGAAGAGTGCGCACAAAGACGAAAGACACTTCTATGACACACTGGCAAGTGAAGCAGAACAGGCTGCTGGTAGGAGACAGAAACCTGACAACACTATATCAAAAACCGGGCTACTATCTGGGAGGGAAGAGATCAACTCAGATGAAAACAATGGAAGATAATGAAGGGAACGTAGTTAGCAAAGGGGAGAAACAAAGGAAACAATAGGCGGACCACTTCAAAAAACTCTTCAGTCGACCACTATCACCACCACCTGCAAGCCGTCCAGAAATACCAGCAGCAGCTCAGTCACGGAACTACCAGTGGACACAAGCCATCCGACAAAAGCAGAAGTGGAGTCCTGAACGCCATAGGGCTATTGGAATCCGGGAATGCAGCAGGACCAGATGGAATTCCACCAGAAGTGCTGAAAACAGACGCAGAGACAACAGCGGAAACGCTCACACCACTACTGAAGAAGGCTTAGAAGGAGGGAGGGAAGGAAGAAGGAAGGAAGGAAGGAAAGTTACCTGCCCATTGATTGGAAGAAGGGCTACCTTGTCAAACTCCCGAAGAAGGGCGACCTAAATCTTTGCAGGAACTGGTGAGGAATCGTGCTCCTATCCTTGTCCACCCCGAGTGAGAAAAATATTATGCCGCATCATCCTGGAGAGACTAGAGGATGCGCTGGATTCAAAACTACGACCCGAACAGGCTGGCTGGCTGGCTGGATTCAGGAAGTACAAATCATGTGCAGATCAAATTGCAACGCCACACTACGCATCATCATAGAACAGAGCATAGAATGGCAATCAACTCAACTCAACTCTACCTCAACTTCATCGACTTTGAAAAGGCCTTCGACAGTGTCGACCGAGAAGTAATTTGCCAGCAGCTGCTTCAACACTCCGGAATACCACAGACCTTTATCAACCTCATTCAACAACCGTAGGATGACGCCGCATGCCAAGTAATTCATAATGGGAAGCTCAGTGATGCCTTTGAAGTGAAGACAGAAGTAAGACAAGGCTGTCTACTATCACCCATGATATTCCCGATTGTCGTCGACTGGACTGGATCATGCAGCAAACAGTGAGGAGCGAGAAGATAAGCATACGCTGGACTGTGGAAGAGATCCTAGAAGATTTGGATTTCGCCGATGACTTGTGTCTAATGTCTTGTCGCACAAACTCGAAGATCTATAGGCGAGAACTAACAAGTTGACAGAAGAAACGAGGCGAGGGGAGGGGAGGCAAGACAACGAAGACGGGACTTCAAGTGAACACAGGGAAGACAGAGGTAGGTGATGATGATACCCAACTAACCCCCACCACCACCACCACAACAACAACAACAGGCACCAATCACCATCAACAGGAGAAACCTGAAGGAAGTAGTCTCTTCCACCTACCTAGCCTAGCCTAGGCAGCACCGTTTCAACTACAGGTGGCGGCGGCACAGACGAGGACGTCAAAGCACACAGGATCGGAAAGACAGCAAGACAGGCGTTCATTAACCTGAAACCAGTGTGGAGATCTACTGCACTCAGCAAAAAGCGTGAACAAGATCCGGATTTTCAACCACAATGTCAGTCAAGTCACTGCTTCTAGGTGATGGTTCAGAGGCTTGACGCGTCACGAAAGGGATTTCCAACAAACTACAGACATTCATCAACAGCTGCCGTCTACGCTCACTCGGTACTGAAGGTGGAGATCAGATGGATTGCCAGAATAATAAGAATAAGCAACAAGGAACTCACCGTAGCTGGTAGCGAACCAACCAAGAACCTATCGCTCCACAAATATGCAGAAGAAAGTGGAGATGGATTTGACTGGGCATACACTGAAGAAACCATTCGAGGACATCACGTGCCAAGACCTCGAGTGGAACCCGCATGGGGAACGACGAGTATGGCGTCCGAGGCGAGGGTGACATGGGGAGATCATGTGAGGAATAAATGAAAACTTCTGGGCAGTCGTGCAGCCAGGTTGTAAAGACTGTAGAGAAGAGAGGGGAATGGAGATGTGCTACTGAAGCTGTATTTTCCACCAGGAACATAATTGTAAGACATTTTATAATAATAGCCCTATTGAGGGTTAGTCGGTGGAGAAAGCATCGGGCCATCAGCATACCTAGTAAAATTAGTTCCAGCAGGCTGAGATAAATCCTGGAACGTTAGTGAGGACAGAAACGAAGTGATACTGAGTCTAGAGCACACCGGCTTCTGTATGCATTAACGTGGAGAGCCTCCCTACACACGCAGTATACTGTCTCCCTTCCGCAAAATTCGAATACAACCACTTTGCAGCACACTTACCGGTATTAGCCATCAAGCGATTATTTGACAGGTGTGGCCGAGGTGCACAGTCAAATGCTGATGGGTAGTCTAAATAGGTGCAACATATATACCCAGACTACAAATGGTACCATTTATAAGTCTGTCGCGGCATCTAAAGTACTTCTCCTGCGTTTATAGGAAAACTGTCTTGGATATCTGTGAGCCTCTAAGGAAGGTTCAGGCGTAAGTAGGAGTGAACTATCCAATATCTCCAAAAGGTGAGTTATAGAGATGAATGGGGACTTGACATCCTATTCAAAAGATGGCTTGGGCACAGGTACAACTTTGATCTCATTCTAAGCAAAATGTATTGCACCCTAGTAAAATGGTGCGTTAAAGGTGTCTTTAAAAGGACGAGATATAATACCTGCAAATTTTTTAAACATAATGCTCGAAACACCACCAGGACCTAAGCTTTGCGATGAATTCGTGGATTGAGGACATTTAAATCTGTCATATGTATTAAAACCGGGAAAGCAGCTATCCATCTGACTACGTACACTGGGAAGGATGTGATCAGCTTTCCGACGTTTAAATGGCTTGTTCAACGCGCGGACATTGAAGCGAGCTTTTTTAATGTCTGTTTTCTACCAGTGACCTTTCTAAATAATTCCAATTCATTGGAAGAATTCTTGCTCGACAGAGACTTTTGGTCGCATTCAATGGGTGGGCGTATTTCAGACTTAACTAGGCAGTTAGTTCTTCCAGCGCCAAGGTGATCTCTCACCATGTACGACCTGACTTTTCTCCCAGACGCTTTTCACCTGGGGAGAGGAAGTTTTGCCAACCCCTTTATGAATTATTTCAACAGGGCGGCATTCGTCGAAACTCAATCCGAGATAGCCTGTGATATGGGCGGCAGAGTTTTCTAATACTTTATCAGCGGACGTGCGGGTCCGTTTCGTTAAGCATCCCTCCAAAAGTAGTATGTTCTCCTGTGGATATCGTCTGTGCTGTACATTCCAGGAAAAATGTCCAAAAGCCTTTTTATATGACTTGCTATTCACTTTGGGCAGAAAGCGTACAGAACGCTGCTCAGAATTAAGCAGTGGGGCCCACTTACGAGATGCACGTATGCCAGTCATTTGTAAATGCTAAATCTGCTGTGCTGTCAAGACGAGTAGAAAAGCTGACCAGATTCCTATGACCTGATGATACAAAGAGTCTGCAGCCACATGAATTCAAATCTCCAAAGACTATGGACAAAGGGACACTTATAATCAAAGCAGCGACTACAGTGAATTTGTCAGCAACAGCTGACAAGCCTGGGTAGCTATTGCCGGATGTGATACACATGTCTGTTGTGCATATGTGCTTGTATTTGCTCCAATGTCTTGGATGACATTTAACGGCAGTACATTCAAATATTTCGTCTGAAAAGCTAAAGCATACGTAGCTAGAGGTGGGCCCGTTTACGTTGAAAAGTTTCGCCACATGCCCATCCCACCTTTCCTGGAAAAGCATCGATCCCGAAAAAATAATTTGAAACCGTTCAAGGAGACTAAATTATCATAATATAGGTTATGAAGCCATTTCTCCTGCAGTAATATAACGGCCATATTCCAGTAAACATTTGTGCATGAGTGAGTGAAGGTAATGAACTTTCCTCGGTATGGACCTGCAGCTTATGTTAAGTGTTTCCGGACTGGCCATTTGATCTTTCGTCATCTACTTGAGGGCCCGTCCTCACCAACCAGGTTGCTTTCTCTTAATTTTTCCCTCAGCTTTCGTAGCGATAGGTTTCAATGATTTCAAAAGAGCGCGAGTATATGTGGTACGACTAGATGGCGTGATTAAAACAGCGTAGAGAGGAATGATTCGGTACAATGAGTCTCGTGGCAAAAAGGGGTAACCAAGGTTAAGGCAGGCTGCCTTTACAAAGATCAAATCTCAAATAAGTATCAAGCTGATCTGGATCACTTCTGTGGTAACAGAACCCTGATGTCCAACAACTCTTAGAAAACAAAGTCGTTCCTGATATCTGACCTGTCATTCTTCAGTCTTGGTTCGTACACGTACTCCTTCAGACTGATGCTACGACTAAGATTCAATCAAAGAGGGAGTGGATTCCAGGGGTGGCACAACAAAAATTTTCATCACACTATCAACCGTCAATAGACGTTTTCTGTGCCTGAAACTGGGGTTTACGGAAAAGAATGAAGAGAACACAACGGTAACTCGAACTGATACCTCATCTTGTGGTCAGAAATGGGCGGCGATACTGGGTTTGAAAGACTTCGGTCATATGGCTTGGATAACCCGTACGAAAGGTATGTTCTCAGTTTATACAACTTTAAGAAGTAAACGCTTCATTTTATGTCCATCCTACTATACGTTTAGGTTCTAACTTCGAAGTGCATCTCCTGCAATTAGTATTTCGGTTTAGCTTAACCAAATTATGAAGACGGCTTTCTAAAGTATTCAAATCGTTTTAAGTTGCAATACGTTCACCAGTAAATTTTGTGGAACACAAGAAGTATGTATCAGGGACTCCCAGACCTCCCCCATTGGTCGGAACCATGATCTTCTAGCCAGTTCAATCAGTTTTCAAACATCTTTTTGCAGCAACAGCGTATGTTCGTATTCCTGACAGCATCCTTGACCCAAGTCCCAGTTACCCTGACTGCTTCGTTCCGTGGACATGTTGCACCACTGGTTGAAAAGTCAATGATACAAACAAACGATAAGTAATTTTTATATTCCCAGGTTATGAATTTAGCATGAGGGAACCCCATTTACAGGCATCACCAAACTGATAATAGTCGAAAAACTGAAAAGATTTGGGCAGTGTTGTATGTTACAGAATGGAGGATATTGTACCATCATGATATCAAATGTCTGAAAGATGTGGAGAGCGCAGGAAAATGTCACTTCGAAGTGCATACACATCGTTTGGAGTTAAGATCATCCCTACTCACAGATCATTTTTCACACCAAAGTAGCGTCAAATCCACGCAATATTCGGTGTTTGTGTTATGAGTAGTCAACATGTTTTGCCCGCCTGCAAAACCCAATGTTTCATCAGATAAACGTCTATTTTAACAGCATTTCCTGTGTTCATAGCTTTATTGGCCAAGAATAACCTACTTAAACGACTTCAGGCTTAATTATCCATTTAATCATATAATCCAGGTGAATATCTAAGTTCAAGCATTTCTCACTGTTCCAGCGTTATCTCTCACAGTAATTCAGGTTGGTAGTACTGCAAATATTTGTTGTGGTACAAGTAATTAGAGATTGGAAGAATCCTAGTTCAACGGCGGTGGATTTAGCACATATGCAAAACTTCATAGATTTCATACCAGAGTATGCGGCACTGTCAAAGATGCACATTGGCTGTTAATTGAATTCTGTTGGATGGATTCACACAAGACAAAGCACTAGATAAATCTGTTGCATAGCTTTGTAATGGACGTGTTGCCTTTAGGTAAAGTGATCTCTCAGATTTAGTCGTTTATCCAGATTTCCACTGCATTTGTGACGGACCAGAAGTCGGGGACCAGTTATTGTGCTTGAGACTTCGTATGTGGTAGCATTTAGGGTTCTGGTGGGCAGATGAGCTGCCTTTGGATCCGTTCAAGAGACAGGAGATCGGGGCAAGCCGGTTGAAGAATCCCGACACCAGTCTCCAATATTAAGCACGAAATGGTATTTTCAGCGAGTTGATACTTTTTGATCAAAGTAATGCTTAGTACTGCACAACCAAACCAGATGAAGTAGCAATCAAACGGCCTTTGCGAGTCTGTTGAGTTATAAGGTACTCGAGATTTATGATAGCCTTACTCTATACATTTAGAGGTCCTAGTATGCCTTTATTAGCCCAGAAATTAAGGACAGTGCGCAGGCGAGTGATAGACTCACCATCTGTGAGCAGCCTATTAAGTAAGGAACGAAAAACAGGTAATGAACCTGCAATACGTATTTCCTCAGGAAGTCTATCCTAGATGTGAGAAAACTCATTGAGGAAGAAATTTCCTCGCAATCTGTTCTTACAACACTCATTTTCAGCCAGCAGGTTGCGATTACGTAAACGGCTAGTAGATGTTACAACTATTTTGATTTCCAGGCCATATGAACGCGCTCGCTTACGAAGTAATTTACAGTGAAATATGAGATTCGTTGCTAGTCGCCTCTTTCAGAGAGGTCCCAGCCCTAGCATTTTGCACCTGGAGATGGGGTCTAGGCTGCTGTCAGCTCGTAGCGTTCTAAATGTGGAGTGGCTTTGTACCCCCCCATTTTTTCGTTTGTTGCTCGTATGAAAGCCATTAAGGCTAAACGGGCAGCGTTCCGAAACTAGATGGATGCTCACTCTGTAGAGTAGGACACTCGATTCAGTACAATGAAAGTTACGGACGATGCATCCAAGGAGTGCACGTGACTTAGATGTGGTAAGAGCTGTTTATTCAGAGAGTACTACGTCACTGAAATGTCTAGGACCAAGATCTGGCACTGAAGAAATCATAGGTGGCTCTGCCCGCACACTTCGAGACACATCTAGGTTAACGCTGACCATGCTAAACCAACCACATTCACCTACGTTGAACGTGGGGTGGAACTCGTTGCGCCATTTGGCAGCTTCGCCTCATTCCTGACGAGCAGTGGATAGAGTATTGCTTAGTTCATGGGCGTTACGTGAGTATGCAACCTCAAGGTCATCAGCGTACAGGAATGTTTCCCCTTCGAAGAAGCGCTTGCACATACTATTAATATAAGTTATTAACAGCAAGGGCCCAAGAACACCACCCTGTATCACTCCACCAGTTATGAGCCTAGGTTTAGGCCGCATTGAAGCCACTTGGATGAGTCGACTACGGCCACTAAGAAAAGAATTCAACCAACGAGGTGAAGGATCATAGATGCCAATCGATTGTAGCCTGTCAAAGAGTACACCATACGGCACCTTTTTAATCAGACCGTGCTGAGACTTTGGAAAGAGGCTTCCTCTAAGTTGGTAATTGGAGATGCAGCTCTTAGTCTTTTTCCATAATTCTAGAGACGACTGGTGTTGTGTTGATAGTTCTGTAGTTACCAGCACTCTCTTTGTCAAGAGACTAGTAGCGAGGAGCTGTGAAGCAAGTTATCTAATCTCTGGGACACTCCTCACTTTCCACTGATAGTGTGAATGTCCTAAGCAAGAACAGCAGTATATCATCACTATTTCTGATGACTGTTGAGTTTAAGCCACCCGTCCCAATGCCTGCTGATAGCCACAGGCTTTCGATAGCCTCTGTGACACTTATGACAGTGAACTTCGCTTCAGTACATGAACTAGTAGTAATTGGAGTAAAACCAGTGGGGCTGGAGGTGTTACGGTTAAAATTTGTAGATGGTTCGCTAAACAGTTCACTAATCTTAAGAGGATCGTTTTACATTATTCCATCGTGTAATAAATAGGCCACATCCACTGGCGGCTACAAATGTTTATTCAAAAGAGATGTCAACTTGTGTAACTAGAACTACTCTTGAGAGCAACGATCTCGTCATTTGCTGCGTGTCCCATATGTAGTACTTTAACAGGTTCGCAAATCTCGTAAACTGAGTATAGTGATATGAAGTCTTTTGACGAGTGGTATTATGACGATAATTTCCCAAGCTTATTGTGGAACAGTTTAGGGATATATGGGTCTTGCTCCTTATGCTCCTCAATTCTTTTCACAGGAGCAACAGTATCCAGACATAACTCCGTATCTCTGTAGAAAAGTGAGTATCTGTTAATGGGACTGTGGTAAAGCAGTTATCCCAAGGAGATTACGTGGGGAGCTCGATGAGTACTTCCCATTCGATATTCTTGCAGCTTCGATGCCTGGTATAATTTGAAGATTGCTCGTTTTTCTCATTGGTGGGAAGAATTGGTAAGCAATAGAACACCATCCTATGGTCACTGTCAGAGAATTCGCTACTAACGTAGGTAGTGACAGGGATGATGTCACGAAAAAGGACTGACTATGTCCACGCTCAGGCTGCTGGGCGTATTGCTTCCAGCCATGGATATCTATAATAGTATGTCATCAAACCGTTGTGGGCCACGACCGGCCTCTCAGTTAACTTCAGGTAAGTTACAGTCACCTGCACTCAGTTTGAAGTCAACAATGAGGGATCCAGCACAAGCGAACGATCTAGCCATCGGTTCATCATTTTCTTCGGTTGAACATGGCCCTCTGTACACACATTCTAAGAGGCTATCGTAGTTAGCACCATTTATAGTGACCCAAAGCGAGTCCAGGAGATCATTGAACAGGTCATCTTCTACCTCATTTGAGGTAGCAAGGCTGCACATAGATCAAACAGCTTCCACCACGCTTGTGATCATGATTAGCGCGATAAAGAGCATAACCATTTATGCATAGGTCCATATCTGGGGTTGTGGCAGTACAGCATGATTCGGTAACTAGTAGTGCTGTGCGTTTGGTTAGTAAAGCTACTGTTCTTAAGCCAGAAATTTTTTCGAGCAACGGGCGAGCATTAATAAGTGGGAGTGCAAAAAGGTCACTGTGGCTTGTAATGTAACTTGGTATGTCTCCTAGGCCTCAGTGAGCAAAAGGATTTACTGCATTTAGTTCTCTAGACGATGCGCTACCCATGTACTGGACGTGTTAGGACTACTGCTCACCTGGTGATCAAGTTACTGCGAAAACAACGCTTCCATTTGTCCATCTTGCCAATTTGTGTACGCTTAAGTAGGTGAAAAAGATATTTTGTTCACACATTAGTGATTTAACATAGGGGTAGCCAGTTTGCAAGCATTATCACGTTGATATATGTTGGAATATCTACAAGAATTTACGGGCCCCGAAATGGTAAAGAAAGGAAGTCATTCAGCCCCAATAAAAGTATCAGAAAGTTCTACTAATTACGAAACAAAAAGGGAAATAACACCTTCCAGAAAATACAGATCGTCAAAGTTCAGACCGTTCTCAGTCGCACCAAGGCAACAAGGCCGCGCATAATTCCAAATTTTCGTTACAAGCAGACGACATGTTTGGCCCGTCTTCATAGTTCCAAGTTACGCCAGATGAAGCCTATTTTACCATGAATTTTTATTCTCGTAGCTCTAGAGACCAAAAGGACCTAAGCTGGCGATTTCGGTAATCAGTACATCTCCACACAATCATTTAACCCAAGTGAATATCTATGTCCAAGCATTTCTTTCCGTTCAAGTGGTAGCGTTCACGGCGATACAGGCCTGCACCATTCGAATCAAGTGTTCTGCTGCCGTGTTCCGTCTTAATAACAAGCAACACTTATGTCTCTTGGCAACTAAAAGGGTGGGAATTGAAGCCAATTATCCTCGAGAACCAAGTAGCCCACGCAGAAACTTATTCATATCTGTAGCTATTATATGTGCCTGCATACTATTGATATCATTTTAGAATGAAAATGCCCAAGAAATTCAACTAAGATTGCTTTTTTGAGGATGAAGTTGTCGAAATGCTTCCTCTTATTCCCTGCGTGGAGCTTTTACATATTCATGAAAGACGATCAGTATTTTCACCGGAAGACTGTGTATCTAGTGACGAACAGAAGGTTCGTCATAGAATTCGCCGTGCATAATTCGAATGAATGAAAAGTCTTCTTCATTCATCTTCAGGGATTCCCTTTACCTGGGATGAATAAGAGAGCAAACAGCATAACCGAGGACGTTCACAACTAGGTGTAACAACTCGTGAAAATGATATACACCTTCAAATTCAGGAATAAATACTAGAACCGGTAATATTTGTAAGATTAACTCTGCTCCACCAACCGTGGTTCATTCAGCCAAGTAGTACTATTTTACCGCAGGAAATGGATGTGACCCGTGGGATGTTTCACGGTTATGCGTGAGGTCACTGAAACAGTTTTGACTTTTTTCCACCCGGCAAGCCGGATAGTTCATCGTACAGCGGGGGTAAATAATTCCTCTGGAACCAGTTGCCTAGGTTTTGACAAGGTTGAACCTAGATGCTAAGCTTCTTGGTTTCAAAAGTCAAGCTTTCACGCCATTTGGCATGTGCCATAATTAGTTAACATATGACTTACAGGTGTACCATTTCTAAAGTCACTATGCAATTTCCTCCAGAAATTTGTTTTTAAATTGGATGCTGTTACCGAAGGTCCATTGAAACAGTCATTTGAAATTAGGTTTGTTTTAGCGCATCGGAGTTCAATCTTTGTGCTCAAGGTTGTTCGGCCTTTCGGTGTTGTTCGGACGAACTGGTTGGCAGATAAGGCTTTGGTGCCTTACCGTATTGGTTTTCGCAGTGTTTTCAACTAGTACTTCGTTTTGGCTATAAGCACACAGCTTTCGCTTTGAATGCTATTTGATTTGATCAAACATGTTTTCTAAGAATTTTTTTCACTATATATATATATATATATATATATATATATATGCATCATGAAAAATATGTTGCCTGGCTTAATTTGTTTTGCTTTCATAATGAAAACCAAGTTTGTGCTTTACAAGAAGCGTAAAAGTCTTATTCTTAGCCTGGCTTGCGTTCTCAAGGCATACATTCATATACGTATTCATATTTGTATGATGCTGGTTGTGTTGTTATTGCCTAACACGAACTAATTAGTATCCCCTAGTAAAATTCATGTATTACCTTACTAACGTGTAAGCTTTGCCGAAAAGTCAGGGAGCACGTTGGATGGTCAGAAGCGCTCGGAGGGACAGTTTATTTATTAGTCCTAATTAGAAACTTTATTGTAAAGGAAAACATCAAATCTCATCTATGAATGTGTGAACTAAGAGCTCTGAGTGCGCAGTTGCACGTTAGCTTAAAGAGGATGCTAACGTGATGGATTAATGTCTACAGGTTAAAATAAATCTGAAAACACCCACCGACACCGTAGATCTTTTAGTTTATCTCTAAATATTTCAAATGTTTACGTACTTGTTAGAAATCTACCAGTTTTCTGTGGTGAAGGTGTACCCTACAACTCTACACGCCTACCTCATGCCTATGGAATACATTCCCTGTTTATATCGATTAACCTCATGATCCTCCACTTACATCACCCAGCCTCACGCTTCAGTATTTTTTCGCCATTATCTTAAAAGCAAGTTACTCTCCTCATCAATTCACAGCCTATAGCTGATATTTAGAAGGATCATTTATTCTAGAATTGTTCAGCTTTCAGTAATGAGAATAGAATGCCATCATGGACCAACAGTCCTTACATTGTTTTTCTGTGGATATTTAGGTTTCCATTGGATCCATCCACCGTAAATGATTGGTCCTTGAGGGAGAAAAAAAAGCAGGAAATGTCATTTTTAAGGTCGTTGCTAAGGTTATGGAAGGCTAATTTTAGGTCACCATTTTTTTCCACGATAAGTCAATGTGCATAGATATAGTCGCTTTAAACGGTCCTCATACGATAGGTTAGATAGACCAGCCATCAACTTAGTACCTGATCTTTGGATGCTTTCAGGTAGTTGCATAATTTTTATCAGGTTGGGACTGGTCAATCGGATCCAATATTTAAGATCGGGTAGCACAGACGTGCGATAAAATATCTGAAACATGTCTTCATCAAAGCATTTGGACTCTCTACGAAGTCTTTAAAAGAACTAGCAATCGTAGTTGTTTAAGTCAGAGAGAAATTTCAGTTATATTGACATCCGTTTGTTCTTCTGTGTGCAGTTTGCAGCCGTTAAGCATGCTGTGTTTCTTCTTATAAGTAGGTGATGATATGCAAGAGATTGGTATTACTTACCTTAGTGTTACGTTGCTGAGTTCCATTTTCGTGGTCTTTGAGATTGTAAAGCCATAATCATAGGGACAAGCTTACAATTTCGTTCAGATTGTTGAGTTACTTAAGCATAGGCTTGTACTGAATTGCACCCATAAAACATGTGGTTCAACTTAGTTTGCTTCTAATTTCTCACGTCATGCAAAGGTGATATTCTTATTGCAACCTTGTCACCAAAGCACATAAAATTTGCGAATGCCTTTCATGTAAACAGTGACCATTTTTAGTGCAATGTGGACAATTTTTCATTTTTCTTTGTCACACCTAGTTTTATGTGAAAAACAAAGCCTGTCCAGATTTTAAGCGGATTTCAACTTTTATGTCTGCAGCTTATCGGAGAAACCTAGGTTTATGCACCACATCCAATGACATGACCAACTGTTAGCCGCACATTTACCAGATTTGTCCCTTATGATATTTCTACCGACTGTTATCCACCTCTTTTGAATGTGATATTTATGTTTTCTTGAGCTTCTTCCTGCCTGCCCCTCAAATTTATAGCAGAGTCCAAGTAAATAGTGGGTATAACATGGTATCATAGGATGAAGGTAAGGTGTGTTGAGTTAACTGTAGTAGATGCCCGGTGACTACTTGGATGGTATCTAAGTGACCATACAACTCAGTGACTTGAAAAAACAGTGAAAAGGACTCATAATCGAAACTCTTGCATCTTTCTTATTTTTTTATCAGGCAGTAAGATGAACGTTTGTTTGACGTTCTGGTGATATGTACTATAGGACTGATCCCTAGAAGTACTATCTCGATCTTGCAAACGAGATGAGAAGGTATCACATTGAAGTACTTGCAATTTGCGAAAGCAGATGGAATGGGAGTGGACTCTCCAAACTGTCAACTGGAGAATCAATAATCTACTCCGATACTGTCAACCAAACAACAATCATGAACACACGGAGGGAGTGGCTATCATGATGTCCCCGACAGCACCGAAGACTCTCATGCAGTGGGAACCAAGCTCCTCCACAATCAGGATCATGACACCAAGGTTCAACTCAAAAGGAAGGAAGGTCACAATCATACAAATAATGCAGAGTAAGAGAAAAAGGAGGAATTCTACAGACAACTGCAATCAACACTGGACAAGACTCCACTCCAATTGGCGATATCAAAATTCTAATGCGTGGGGCGACATGAATGCCAAACTGGGAGGGGACAACACAGGACGAGAACTAACCATGGGTCGAGAAGTGCTCGGTGAGGTGATGAACGAGAATGGAGAATTGTTTGCAGAATCCTGTGCATTCAATGATTTGGTGATTGGAGGCGATGCACTGTGTTCAAGCACAAGGATATCCACAAAGCGAGCGACATAGATTTCATCAGACACCAGGACACACTAAAAATCAGATCGACTTTATCTCAATCTCAAGAAAGTGGAGATGGAGACGCGGTCTACTTGACACAATGTCAAGAAGAGGAGCAGATGTAGGTTCACACCACTCACTATCTAGTGCAAGCAACCTACCTTCCAAATCAAGTTGAAAGCCTCCAAGGAAGCTGGTGATAGACCACAGTTCAAGTACAACACTCAGAAACTGAAGGACGAAACTACAAAGGAAATCTTCACGCCAGTCAGTCAGGACCAGATGGAATTCCTCCAGAAGCACTGAAAACAGACTCAGAGACAACAATGGACATGCTCACACCACTATTGCAGAAGGTGTGGAAGGAAGAGAAGGTACCTGACCATTGATTGGAAGAAGGGTTACCTTGTCAAACTCCCAAAGGGAGACCTCAGTGTCTGCAAGAACTGGCGCGGGATCACGCTCCACTCCTGTCCACCCAAAGCGAGCACAATATTAAGCCGCATGATGCTGGAGAGACTAAAGGATGCACTGGATTCAAAACTACGACCGGAACAGGCTGGCTGGCTGGATTCACGAAGTACAAATCATGTGGACCAAATTGCAAGGCCACACTACGCATCATCATAGAACAGGGTATAGAATGGCAGTCAACTCTACTTCAACTTCATCGACTTTGAGAAGGCCTTCAACAGCGTCGACCGAGAGGTAATTTGGAAACTGCTTCATTACTACGGAGTACCGCAAACCTTTATCAGCCTCACTCAACAACTATATGAAGACGCCACATGCCAGCCAAGTAATTCACAATGGGAAGCTCAGTGATGTTTTTGAAGTGAAGACAGGAGTGAAACAAGGTTGTCTACTATCCCCCATGATATTCCTGATTGTGGTCGACTGGATCATGCAACAAATAGTGAGAAGAAAGAAGAGGGGGATACGCTGTCTGGATTGCGGAAAAGAACCTAGAAGATCTGGATTTCGCCGATGATGACTTGTGCCTGATGTCACACAAACTTGAAGACCTACCATAACGTCTAACCTCCTCTCGAAAGCCAAACGTTCGGACGTAGTGGTTGTTGCAGGTGACCTCAACGCACAGGTGGGTAGACTGAGTGAGGCAGAAAGGCACTTAGGTGGCACTTTCGGAATCCCAGCTGAACGTACAGATAACGGTGATCGCCTATTACAACTATGCTCAGATAACCGCCTATTTTTAGCCAGCACAAATTTCAGACATAAAGAAAGGCACTGTCTGACCTGGCGTCCACCGAGCTCGACTCAGCGATGGACACAGATAGACCACATTGCTATTAGTCATCGCTGGAGAGGATCGGTGGAAGACTGCCGCTCCTTCTGGAGTACGTGTTTGGACAGCGATCATGCGTTGGTCCGAGCACGTATATGCCTGCGTCTCAATGGACGTAGAAAAAATTTGGCAACAAAACCACTACGAGTGCTGGACAACGAAAACACCAAAGCCGTGTTCAGTGAGAAGTTGGCTAGGCAGTTATCGGAACACATCCAGAAGAAGCTTGGTGCCATCTTCAGTCTACTGTAAAAGCAGCACTGGAGACTGTAGCCGACT